>CM024586.1:9685320-10285320 GCA_014182565.1 Eucalyptus marginata | reverse complement strand
ATGCATTATCCATGTTTTATATAGTTAGATTTCACAAAAAGAAAATATAAAAAAGAGTTAACATTCCATCATTAGGTCATTATCCTTTAATAAAAGCCATGTAGGTCATGTTTAGTATCTTAGAGCTTAGTCTTTAATTGATGAAAAGAAAACATAAAAATAGTCTCACAATAATTTAAATAATATGGTTAATCTATAATTATATATCCATGTTATTAGAATTGCATATAGGTTGCATTTAATTTGATTATAATATAGCTTACATGTCATTTAGATGTCACGTTAGTTCATCAATACATGCTATATTAGTATTCATATAGTCACAATATTTAAAGTAAGTCATGTCATTCTAAGTAAAGACCCAAAAAGATTAATTACAATTGCCCACGTGCATTTAGAAACCATGTTTAGGTCATGATACATTGTTTGGTTTTTAGTTAACATTTCGCAGACACTTCATGTATTGGACAAAATAGAGCATTATTTTTCCTTAACACATCAAATTTTTTCTATCTCTTCAAGTAAATTACTTATACTTTTGATTATTTAGTGTTATTTCTTGTTTACACACCCACATGGTCACCTACCACATGTTAGTGGCTCAAGAATAAAATTGATGAAGACTACTTGAAAAAATATTTTTTAAACTAAAGAAAGGTACCAAAATGGCATTTGATTTATCTAGTGTAATCAAGTCTCTATATCCATGAAATCTGTGGTTCGCAAGAGTAAAATATTCCTCCGTATTTATTTGGGATTCCTTAATCATCATAAATTAGTGATGACTCCAAAATGAATTGATGTGCATGTAATTAAACTACAATTTGAAAATGAAAAACTAATATAATACATAGATAGAATAAATTCTTACAATTGCTATTATAATATTATTTCCATTCAGCAATATATTTTTGCTCTAAAAATATCAATTCATTTAATTGACGGATTACAATGAAATTATAGTTCACTAAAATGAACGACAGAAGAAAAAAATATAAAACGGGAAAAAGTACATGTTTGTATATATGGAACAAGGTATGCAAATAATCAAGGCAATGTGGAGTTGTAGAATGCAAGGAAAAGAAAGGCTAAGTAAGGATCCACTTTGGATAACTTGATATCAAACCACAATTTACCCAGTTCAACATAACTGGCTCAGCTACAATTCAGAAGCAAGCCTACAAGTTGCACCAGAGGACTCACATTGGTCTTGCCAGCAAGCTTACATGTTTGCATATATGAATTATAAACCAAAAGGTACATAAGAAACTATACAGCAGGCACCACATAACAGTATCATGTGTATTGGTTCTTGATTTTGTCTTATTGATGGCATGCATATAAACAGTTGCAGATGGGGATCGACATAGGTTTCTGGCTCGGTTTTTATGGGGAGCCTTTGGAATATATCTGAAACGGATTACTGTCGGTGTTTGTGTAGACAACACCTCCGGCAAAGCGCACCATCTTTCTGACATAAGCATCCTGGATCCTCTTTGACAGCTTGTTATTCTTCATTGCGATCTTCAGTTGCCGTTTCAGGATCCTCTTGATGTTCTGAACCTTGGAACTTCTCCCATTCGGTACAGAAATCTTCTCATTTTCCAGTCTCTGGTACTTCCTTCTCTTCTTCATTTCATTCCCACTAAGAGAACTGCTAAATGCCATCATCATGCAGAGAGAGAGAGAGAGAGAGAGAGAGAGAGGTAATATGAATGGTCAGCGGTAACTTGTCAGGCTCTTATAAAGCTGACTTAAAGTGAACTGAAGCTTCAGGAAAAGAGGCCTTAACGTATAATAATGAAGACTTTAACACCGAAACTTGCAGAAAATGACAAGAACCTCCAAATATTTCGGCATTGATTGGCTATGTTGACAATGCACTTTGACAAATTTCTCTTCAGGAGCAAAGTTTTTTTAATTTACTACATTAATCAGTATTTAATAGAGGGAGGAAGAGGACACTGTTGCGAAACCATAATGATGACTGATAGGTGGAGACTTGTCTTAAGTGGAAGGGCCAAGCTGAACACACATCGTATAGAAGATCAAAAGGTGTTGTTTATTGCTGCCTCCAACAGATATTTGACCAAAGCACGCTCAGCTATTAAGAACATGGTTTCGTGCCAAAGCCTGCAATAGAGCTTTCTCTACAAGTAGAAGCCCTGTCCCTATGGCTTGATCAATCGGTTTAAGTCAAGTTTAAACCAGCCTGTGACACAGATAATCTCTTTAACCGATACATCGTATGATCAATCATTTGGTTTAAGTCAAGTCTTGACATTAGGCTTGTCATATAGATAAGTTTTTGACAGGTACATCATGCAAGCACAGTCAAGGGGACAATTGCATATCCATTGATTCAATACCCTTCAGTTCTCTTTATGAATTTTTGTTTCTTTTTTTGTTTTAATCACTTCATAAAATTGGTTTTCAAAGGAAAAACTATCGAAGAAGAAGCTTAAGCCAAACACTCTTTCAGTTTGCATGCGCAACGAGTCTAAGATCTACACTCCATTTTAGCCAAAAGGCTGCAAAAGGTATTAAAGAATCTATGATATAGACATTAGATTAACATGCATATATGTTCAAGGCAAAATAAGACATCATTCTATGTAATCCCAGGGTATGAAAATAAAAGCCTCACCCTCAGATAGTTTCAAGAAGGATATCTACAACAGAGGGTAAAGAATTCCCTCGGACATCCATTTACAAAAATCTGAAGATATTATTTCAACAAATTTTATCTTACATCAGTATTTTCTCCCAGCTTCCATGGCATCCAAAACAGGGGTAGTATCATGCTCTCGTGAGCTTGATTCCGTACTTTCCATGCTGCTATTTCTTCCCATAAATGAAGCTTCGACTTCTGAGTTTTACAGATGAAAAGAATTAACCCTTTCAGCTGAGGAATGACCCCTACTTCTTTCTTCCATCGTCTGAAAAAATGAGTGAGGTGCCCAACCTGCATGATCATTGAA
This sequence comes from Eucalyptus marginata, assembly GCA_014182565.1. Classification (NCBI taxonomy): domain Eukaryota; kingdom Viridiplantae; phylum Streptophyta; class Magnoliopsida; order Myrtales; family Myrtaceae; genus Eucalyptus; species Eucalyptus marginata. Next base: position 10,282,339 of record CM024586.1, on the reverse strand, counting down.
TGAACCATCAATGAACGGCATTTTGGAAAATGGACTGAATCATGTGAACTAGACTCTGCTGTGCCCTCCAATCATTTTAAATGCCGAGAACTTTCTTATGACTTACTGAAAATGAACAATGATATAACATACAGCTGAAGTAGGATATAACCCATGAAGAACATAACTTAAAAGAAAGAAGTTGCTATTTTTTCAGAGCTTTATTGTATGAGCTAGCTGCAAAGAGAATAGACATACCATTCGTATCATTCGGATAAGGGAAGAACTGCAAGTAGCAAAACGAAGCAATGATTGATCCTGCATTAGAATATATTAAAAAATTATTGAATGAAAGTTATGTTTTTCATCTGCAAAGACTAATTTGCATGCCTTTTTTTTTTTCTCGGATCATTCATGCCACTTCTACTACTCACCTATAAGAGCGCCAGCGAATACATCCTGCCAATGGTGCCAATAGTCATCAACACGAGAAATAGCGACAAGGGCCGCAAGAAGCAAAGGGAATAGTATGATGCAGAGTTTTGCAATGTGACCCCGACGGTCAAATGCTCTAATTTTCCCTGCTAGATACCATGAAAGGAAACTGAGACCTGCAAAGGACCCTGGATGTGGACAATCAATGAGCCTTCTGCACGGTTATCCCATATAAACAAAAAAAAATTGACTACAAAAACTGATTTCTCTCAGGTTGCTGTCTAATTTCTCCATTTAATATGAGAACTGTCCAGAGATTTTCATTGCAGTTTAGATATTCTCCACATCCGCTGCATCACATTGACTGACATCTTTCACTTTTTCTCAAAGGGTATGAACCATACTAAGCTGTGTCATTTCCTGAGTCCAATTTTTAAACCAATCTGGCATTCCAGCAAAAATCCCTGCAGGTATATCAAGATTGCTCCGTTTTTCTAATTCCAGTATCACAATCTTTACTATTTGGGCAAGAATAGTGTAGAAATCTGGCATCGAGTACAATTAAGAGAACTAATGACCTGGTGAAGAGGGTGTAGTCAGGAATGACATTAAAAATGTTTGCGGTTTCTCCAATCCAGGTGTTCCAGTTTAAAAGGCCTTTCAAGGAGAACTCCAGAGTGAGGTAGACATTTATTGATCGAAGAAAGCCACATTATGAGAATCCAATTGACCCTTTCTATCTTTTCACACAAGCATGATAAAAAACCGGTCATTTCACATATACTCACAAGAGCTATGCCCACTGGGGAAGCTTTTGTAGCCTTCCTTTATCACGGCCTTATCTCCATGACAGATGACATCCTTCGTTAGAGGATCAAAATCCTGGCATGCATAGGAACATTGGAAGTTAAGGAATTAAATAATTCATGAAAAGCCTTTTGCTTATGCTTGTACGAGTATCGGTTTATTTAAAGAAATTTGACCTCTCTGTTTGTGTCCTGTCATGACACGGCAAGGGGAAGGGTGGGGATGTTAAGCAAAAACCAATTGAATTATGAGGATCAGAACTCACCCCTTTTCCATCAGGGAAACACCGCCAGAAGAAGTCTGGTCTTGGTCGTCCAACAGCATCTTTTATAGCATCTGTAATCACCGCAGTCAAAAGTACCGCAAATAGAAGGCCTGCAACTTCCATATTAGCCACATTAGCTAAAGATTCTTTTGAACAATATTTCACGACGAACAGAATTCTAAATCAATGCAAAGGATAGAGGCAGCACCCAAAATCGCGTGATGGAAATCATAAACATCTTTGCGGGTGAAGTAGTAAACAAGAAAGACGACGAACGGAAACACTATGGCAATCATCTGCCCAAGATAATAGGTCAGCATTAGTCTTCTTTCTTGACAGAAATTGGCCATTGGGATAAGATTATGTTGCAGATGGCAGAACCTATGGAGTGAAAATTCCAAAAGCTAGCAAGGACACTTACTGGGACAGCCCAAACGGGCACGGTATTGCCCTTCAGAGGATATTTCATGTCTGCCATCATGTCTTCTCCAACAAAACGGTGAAATGGTTCAATTATAAGTAAAACGGCTTCTATCACCACAAGAAGCAAAAGAATGAGCCAGTCATGCTTATGCACTTTTGCCACCTTGAATCCATGGGACTGTATAGTGTGAGATCCAAAGTCAATGTCTGGCATTTTTGTGTGGCTGCACAACAGAATCGATTACTTTGGAAGCAAAAAGGAAAACTAAAAGCCATGAAAACTCATGAGAACTCATATTACCAAAGGATTCACACGCGAAGCATGGGACTCAAAAAACACTTGGATACTTATCAAGTGATCTTGACAGCCAAGGAACCCACAGATAGTTAAACAAAGCATGATACCTAAGACAATGTTTTCGCTAGAACTGTACCATTTACCCGGTGCTGAAAATAAAAAATTCACTGCTCATATTTAGTTTTAAAAGTCATTATGGAGAATAGTCGCTAGTAGATTAGAAAGTTGCGAGTAGACAAAATTTCACTCCTGAAAGTAAAGTTCAAAAAGAATCCTAAAACCCCTTGTCCATCTCTCGCTACACTAGATGACATAAAGCTGGTGAACATGAAGATAGAGCCAAGAGTAAGAGTCACGACTAGTCTGATTCAGAAATTTCCCTCGTCTCGTAGGACAAAACGCATCGCATAGAAAGTTAGAAAACAAAAGGTTCATCAAGAAGCCGAAATCGACAATTTTAATTCATCACTCCCATCTTCAAGAACGTCGCAACACCGTGCAAGAAAGATCATTCCCTGGGAACCCATGTTGGCCCGAACCCAAAACCAGAAACGAAGAGCCGAACAGCGCACGACACACAAGACGGAGCAAGAAGCTGACCTTGCAGAACCGAATCGATCCGCGAGAAAGCCTCGGGCCGAAGCAGAGCCCAGAAAGTTCTTTTCAAGAACGCGACGTGTGCGCGAGTCGACTGATAGATAGATACAGCTACACCGGATGAAAGCTGCACGGGATACGACCCCATCAAAACCGAGTTGACGCCATCCGAGTCCGACCCACATAAACGTATAAACAAAGCGAATAAAAACGGAGTTCAGGAACATGGGAAGCTGCGAGGATCGTAACTCCTAGCAACGACCACATGGCAACCGACGCGCGACAATAACATCAAACAAAAAGGAACAGAGATTCCTTAGCGGGCAGGAGTTATCCCAACGTCAAAACTGATGGAATCCATCCACCAATGGGATCGACGCGCGCAACGCGCATCGGGAGAGATCATCACCTACCCTGATAGACGCGGCTCCTTCAATCGTCTCCGACGGAAGCGAGCGGGCCGGAGAGCGCGGGCACGGCGGCGACGGCGGCGGCGGCGGCGGCCTTGTTCCGCCGGTTCCGTGAGCAATTCTCGAACAAATTCGAGCCAACCGATCGATCCGGAAACGAGAAAGTTCGACGGAAAACGGCGCGAACACTCGCCGACGTCAAATTCGAATCGAATTTCGGAACCTCGGAACGTAGGATCGATTGCTACGGAATTGGAGGGATGGAAATCGCGATCGTCTGCGATTTGAGCGATTTGCAATGCGGGGAGAGTTTCGTCAGCGGCCGACAGTTACGAGTTTCAGTTGGAAACTGAGGGCACGCTCAGAGTTTTAGTATTCAGCTAACCGGCCGCGCTGATTTCATATGAGATCTCGGGCTATTAAGGGCATGTTTGTTTACGTTATTTGTTACTGTTTTTGAATAAAAATTCTGTTTTTTTTTTTCGTTATCGGGAATAAAAAAAGAATAGAAATGCGTTTATTTACGTTTTTGTTCCAAATCTTTTTTTTTTGTTCAGGAACAAAAAAAAAAAACAAAAAAAAAAAAAAAAAAAAAAAGTTGTTTATTAACAATTTTTAAGAAACAAATTTTCTTTCCTCTCTTTTCTTTTCTTTTTTTTTTTCTTCTTTCTTTTCTTCTTCTTTTTTCTTTGGCCGGTTGCCGGCTTTGGCCATGGCCGACGACCGACTATTGAGGGCCGGCGACTGGGCGAGCTTGGGCTCTCTCCCCCTCACGGAGGGGAGAAGTTCGAACCTCAGCGTTGTCGTTAGGGATTCTTAAGGGTGACGCCGTGGTGGTGGGTCCTGCGCTAGCATCACCTTGGGATTTACGTCTGCAGGGCCGGTCGATGGCGGTTCCTCTAGTCCAAAAAAAAAAAAAAAAAAAAAACTTTGGTTACAAGGAAAGCACAGTAGTTGGGCGAGCAAGGCCACAATGCAAAGGAGCATATCTAGGCTCCCACGAGAATGATTTTTATTTTTCACTTTTTAATTTGAGAAAAGACCACAAAAAACCTTAAACTTTGTCCAAAGTGATAGATTTACCCTAAACTTTTTTCTGTGACGTGAAAAACCTTGAACTTTTCAAATCGTGACACATTTACCTTATCAAGGGCATTTTTGTCTTATTTTTTTGTTTTTCCTTATTTTTTTTTCCTTCTTCTTCCCTCCGCCGGGCATGGTGAATGGAAGCCGGCGTCGGGCGAGGGCCGCCCTCGCCGGCGTCGGGCGAGGGCCGCCCTCGCCGGCGTCGGGTGAGGGTAGCCCTCGGTTGGGCCGGCTCGACACCGCGGGCCTCCCTCGCCCGATGTCGGCGAGGGCACCCGTCGCCCGCCAAATCTGGAGAGGGCTGGCGAGGGTGCCCTCGGCGGCGTCGGGCGAGGGCCTCCCTTGCCGGGCATTTGGGTGAGGGTGCGAGGGAGGCCCTCGCCCGATATCGCCGAGGGCCGCCCTCGCCCGACACCGGCGAGGGCACCTGTCACCCACCAGATCTGGAGAGGGCCTAATGAGGGTTGCCCTCACCGGTGTAGGGCGAGGGCCTCCCTCGCCAGATCTGGGCGAGGGCGTGAGGGAGGCCCTTGCTCGACACTGGCGAGGGCAGCCCTTGCCCGACGTCGGCTTCCTTTCTTGGCTCCTCCATGGCCGACGGAGGGAAGAGAGAAGAAAAAAAAAATTAAAAGTAAAAAGACCAAAATGCCCTTTAGTTTAGGGTAAATGTGTCACACAATAGAAGTTCGGGGTTTTTTGTATTATAAAAAAAAAATGTGTTTGGGATAAATTTGTCACTTTGGGCAAAGTTTAGGGTTTTTCGTGGTTTTTTCCCTTTTAATTTTAAGTTTTTTTTTTTTTTTTGAATTTTACAACTTGTTCTATTCTATTTTCATTTAATATAGAATACTTAATATCTTTTGAGACATAGGAATATTTACAAGTGAAATTATGATTATTTTGGAGTTTTCTTTAAAATTTCAAACCCGCTTTCCAATTTTTAGAAGGAAAGTAAGAAAGAACTAGGGGCATATCGACCCAATTCGAGCCGATACACTACCGAGCTTGACTTGCGAAAATCGGCTAGAGCTCAATCGAGTGTTTAACTTTTCTACTCGAGCTTGATCTAACTAGAAAATCAAAATACCCGAGATTGACTTGACTCGGCTCTTACGATCAACTTATCAATGAGGTCGAGTTCGAGTTTACTAAGCTCAAGTGCCACGTAATTATAAGGATTATAGGGTCTATGTTTCACAACTTTATATATTTTTTAGATTAAAAAAAAGCTGATGAGTTTCATTTGGTCTTATTTGGATGAGACCACCTTGCACACTTGAAGATGAAAAGAAAATAGGGTGTGTGATAAGTTAGAATCAACTTGCACGTTGCCCACTTGATTTTTCTAGTGAAGAGTATACTTTCTAAGTAGGAAAGGGCACTGGCTATAAAATTATTAATTTGGTCTTTAGCACGCATTATATGTAAATCATTAATTTCTAATCCATAGATTGTAATCACATATTAAATCCTTAATTCTCGTTTTGGGTTTTGGTCTCCCGACTTTTTTTGGAAAAGGAAGATCTAACCCGGTTGACTAATCTTGCATCCTGACGTGGCGGGGACTTAGTTGAATGTTTCCTCCTCCTCCTCCTCCTCCTCCTCTTCTTCTTCTTCCTATTTTTTAATTGATTATTGAATTGCTGAGAATGCCTTAATTTATTTATTTTTCTGGTATGTATTTTAGTTTTCACAATAGGGAGGATGGCATAGCAGTTTGTCAAGAGACGGACTCGTTTATCAAGGTGGGTGGAGTTTGACTTCCTTATAGAGACGAATTAGGAGTTGGTCCATCTCAAATTCATGAAATATCCAATTGATATTACGGACTAGGTACGACACGAGATAGAGCCTACGTAGGTGGCAGAAGATGAAATCAGTCGCAGGAATGCGGCGATTCAAAGATGTCTCGCATCTAATTCGCATTCTAAATCCGTCGTTCTCGTAGAGTTGGGAAAAATACCAAAAAAATTATAAATTTATTGTATTCATACTAATTCAATTCTAAACATTTCTACATTAGTATCAATTTAGTCAATTTAGATCGAAAGTTACTAACATAGGCTCCAATGCATGAACATTTTTTTTTTATAATTTTAATATTTTTTATAAAATTATTGACGTAAATGTCAATCATCATATGCGGCACAATCGACATTGATGCTAACATTTTTTATATGATTTAAAAATATTTTTCTATTTTTTCCCTTTTCCTTTTCCTTTTGTCGATGGCCACAAGGCATGCCTTGTGAGGACTTACCTCACCTAGTCAAGGGCCACGTTAGTAAATTGACCGAATGAACTCAATTAGCGAAAGTACAATTGGGACTTTTTGAACAATTTTCTCCTAAACTAATCTCATGCGAAGCCAGATCATAAAACGAAGAGCTGAATAGATCCGAACGTTGATCACACGGAGACACAAAGTGAGAGAAAAATCGAAGAGCCCCCATTCAATCCGCAAGAATCCTCAATAGCGAAAGTACAATTGAGATTTTTTGAACAATTTTCTCCGGAACTAATCTCATGCGAAGCCAGATCATTAAATGAAGAGCTAAATAGATCTAGACGTTGATCACACAGAGAGACAGAGTGAGAGAAAAATCGAAGAGCCCGTACCTTTCAAAAACCGATTCAATCCGCAAGAATCCTCGAAGCCAAGTCCAACCGGGTGTGTTTGGTTCAACATTTTGAAAGTCCATTGGGAAATACAAAGCAGTCTAGCTTAAAGGACTTTGGATAATTGTAAAGACCATTTGGTAAATTATGCTATAGAAAGCAATTTTGAGAAAGATGCCGTTTGGAAGAAAACACTTTGAAAAGTCCTTTGGATGAATAATATTAATTTTTTAATTTTATTTGTTTAGAATTGAAAAAAATAATGAATGCAACTTTTTAAATATAATTTTTTACAATAATGCTAAAAAATAATACATGTATATATATTTTAAAAAATAATACATGTATATATATTTTAAAAAATAATACATGTATATATATTTAAAAAAAAATACCAAACCCTTTGCTGGAATTTTTAATTTTTATTTGTTTAAAATTGAAAAAAATAATGAATGCAACTTTTTAAATATAAATTTTGACAATAATGCTAAAAAAATCAAATACATATATATCTAATTTGTTTAAAAAAAGAAGAAGACCAAACCCTTCTTAGGAATTTTTTAATTTTTATTTGTTTAAAATTGAAAAAAAATAATGTATGCAACTTTTTAAATATAAATTTTGACAATAATGCTAAAAATCAAATATATATATAAATTTTTAAAGAAATTATATACATTTGATTTTTTAGCATTGATATATATTTGATTTTTTTAGAATTATTTTAGCATTTAAAAAAAATAACAATGAGGTCCAAATTGGAAATTTGAAGAATGAGTGATGATAGTTTTGGAAGAAAAAAAATGAGTTTTAGCATTTGGTCAAATAGTGAAAGCCTCCCACTAACATTGGGCTTGCGCCTTCCCAATACTGGCTTTCACTTGAAAATTATTTTAAAATGGTTGCCAAACAATCCATCATTTCTTCAAGTGATTTTAAAGGCTGAAAGTCTCTTGGGAATCTTGACCAAACACACCTAAAACCCTTCTCAACATGGTGGAGTCCATGCGTTTGTCCGCCCGCCGATGAATATAGCAGCATCAAATGAAAGCTACATAGGATACGACCCATCAAAACGGCGTCGAGAATTGATCTAAGCACGAATAACGACCAAATGGACGTGTAACAATAACTTCAAATAAAAAGATTAATTAGCGGGGAGAGAAGAGATGATCCAAAACTAGAGGTGCTAAAATGGGTACACAACCCATTTAAATGGGTCGTTAATGGATCAGACCTTATTTTCAAGGCACCCATGATAAGTTTTAAAAATAAAAGAACTAAAATATATGGCTCTTAAATGGGTCTACTCTATACCCATTTAAGACCCATTTACCAACCTATTAAAGATAACCCACGATCTAGTCTACCCTACTAGAGGTGGTAAAATTATAATTATTTTATTTTATTTTTTATTATTTTCTTTTTCTTTCTTCTTCCTCCGGTGGCCGGCACGGTGATGGCCGGCGACCGGCCAGGCGACCCTCGAGCTCGCCCCTCGCCGGATCTGGCGAGGCGGAGGCCTCACCGACGTCCGGTGAGGCTTGAGCCTCGCTAGATCCAATGAGGGGCGAGCTCGAGTTCGCTCAACGCCGGCGAGCCTCGACTTGCCGGATTTGGCGAGGCGGAGGCTTCGCCGGCGTCGGCGAGGCTCGAGCCTCATCGATCCGCGAGCCTCGACCTCGCCCGTGGCCGGCCACCAGCCAAAGAAGAAGAAGAAGAAAAATAAAAAATAAAAATTTAATTTTAAAAATAAAAAATAATTCAAATTCAAAATTTTAAAATAATTATTTTAAAAATTATAAAAATTGTCCATTAAATTTGTGTTGTATAAAACTATTTTAGCGATACCATTTTTAAAAAATAATATATATAAGAAATAAGCTTTCTTAAGTTTAGTTAAATGGGTCGGGTATGGGTTGAGTATGGGTCGGGTCGGGTATGGATAAAAAATTTTGTATTGCAATAAATGGGTCATAAATGGGTTAAATGGGTCAATTTGGGTCAAACCATTTATGACTCGACCCAAACTCGACCCGATCAGGTCTATCCAAAACCAAGAGTCAAGTGGACAGCATCAATCAATAGCCGTGTACAAAAGAACCAAGACCCACCCGGACTACCCGAAATCGGACCGGAACCGCTCGGAACTAGTGGTTCATAAGGGAATCGGTCCAGTTCCTGGTTCCAATTTATGGGAACCGGTCCGGTTCTCGGTTCCATGGGCGGATCCACCCACCCGTCCACTCGGACCGGACCGGTTATATTATAATAATATTTTAATTTTTAATATTAAAAAATATCGAAATTACTCTAGATAGGGAAATTGTTCAATGGATCCATAGAACCGGAGTCCATCTGCACATGCCAACATGTATCTAAGCGCATGTGAGTACCTAAGGATAGCGAGGTAGATAAAGAGATAGTTGGAGGCTAGAGGACTGGCAATACGTGCGCGAAAAGAAATTCCAAGGTTGTGTCTTCATTACTCTTTGTACAACCATAACATACCGTGAACAAATCTTTAACTTTGATCATATAGTTGTTGAACAGATTGAAGAAACTTTTAGGCATTTCCATCTTCCAACGATTGAGCACAATTTTAACGGTAAGACATAACCAACATTGCAAAAGCTTCCTATTGGGTGGAATCAGCCACTACACAATGCTCTCGTAGCATTCAGCTCTACATAACACCGCTCGACACAGGCCTTTTGGTCCTTTCTGTTAGGGAAATCCCTTATGATGTTTTGAAGATGACAAAATAAATCAAAGGCTACTAACATGTTTGATGGTTGAGTAATAGACTATGCAAATGATTGAACATGTAAAGGATATTGTCAAAGTCTGAAGACGTCCCGTAAGACTGAACGGAACACATGTCCAAAGTATATTTTGAAGATTTCCAGACTTCGTGTCAAAGTCTCGAAGACCGCCGACTTTAGTGTCAAAGTCTGTTCTACATCGAAGTCTGCCTACTCGACAAATTCCAGACGAACGTGAATGAAGAACCGAAGACGGACTCTATGCGGCCGAACCGAGAAGACGGACTCTATGCTGAAACAACATAACGGATCGTGTTCGGACCTTAAAGCTAAATCTGTTCGGACCCAGTTGTAAAGTCTATCGCACTCGGACTCAGATTGTAAAGTCTATTGCTATCGACTTTACATCCAGATTCGACGAACGTAACTCAAGCCCGAAGATATAATGGCTAGTGATCTGGTTTGGATTCCACATCAAGATTGATTTGATTGACTCAATCTAATTGATTGACAATTAGATCTTGAAGACAAGAACTTTCTATACGAAGAAGCTTTACTTATGGAAACCAAGATTCCGTTTGTATGGGCGATCGGAATCAATTTGGGATTCTACTTTTGTCACTCAACGGCTACCAAATCTTCTAGATACAGGGCTGTCCAATGGGTATATTGGAAGACGATCCTCAAGATGCTGTCCAATGGCTAGTTTGGAAGTGGAGGAGTATTTAAGGAGATGAAGGACCGATGAGCAAGTAAGAGACGGAGCGTAGAATTTATAATTCCAAAGTCTGAGCAACTTCGATCATACACTTGTCTCTTATGAGCTTAAACGTTTGTGATCTTGAGAGAAATACCAAAAGAGTGACTTAGTGAGATAGTGTGATCTACTACTAAGTGTTTGCACTCAAAGTTGTAATCTCTTGTTGATTGCATAGTGGAATCCAGCCAAGAAGGCTGTTAGCGTGGGAGAGTGGACGTAGGCTTAGATTAAGCCGAACCACTATAAACATTGTGTTCTTATTCTCTTCTCTAAACTCTTTATTGTGTTAAAGTTTGATTTCGCTCAAAGTCTGCTGTTCTTCAGACTTTGCTCATAACTTATTTTATTCCGCATACTTTTGCCAAGGTTTATTTTAAACACCTATTCACCCCCTCTAGGTGTTGTTACTAGTCCTCTCAATTGGTATCAGAGCCAAGTGCTCGGTTTATAAAAGTGTTTTTACTTTTGAGCTAAAGATCTTTTATGGCTAGTATCTTGGCACCAGGACTTATGGAGGGACAAAGCAACACAAGGCCACCGTATTTTGATGGAAAGGAATACAACGTGTGGAAGAACAAAATGAAAGCATTCTTAAGATCCAGAGATCCCTTGCAATGGGATGTTGTGGAAAGAGGAATCAATCCCACTGCCGTGTCTACATCAAATAAGAATGGCAAAGACAAAGAAAGCAAACCCCCCGCTCCTATGTCTCGGATGGAGATGTCCAAAAGAGAAGCGCTTGATGCAAAAGCCATTTATTCTTTATATTGCGCTTTATCTCCTACTGAATATAATAGAATCTCTTCATGTGAAACAGCAAAAGAAGTTTGGGATAGACTTCATGTTACATATGAAGAGACCGATCGTGTAAAAGAGACAAGAGTAAATTTCCTGCTTGGCCAATATGAATCCTTCAAGATGAAGCCGGGAGAGTCGATTGGAGATATGTTCAATCGTTTTACAGAAATTGTAAACGGTTTGGTGTATCAAGGTCATCCAATTTCTTCTCCAATGAAGGTCAACAAACTCTTGCGAGGTCTCTCAAAAGATTGGAACCATGTCAAGACTTCAATCCGGGAAACTCAGAGGATTATGCAACTCTCCGTTGATGAATTGATTGGCACTCTTCAATCCTATGAAGTGGAACAAATCAATGGTGAAGATCCCGAAGGTAAGAAGTCCATAGCTTTAATATCTAACTTTGATTTTGATGATACAGATTCAGAAAATGATATGGACGACGAAGAACTTGCTTTTATGATCAAGAGATTCAAAAAGCAAAGTAGAAAAGGAAGGAAATTCAGTGAAAGAAAACAATACAAGCAAAATGGGCAGAAAAGAACCATGAAAGAAGATGACGAGCAAGGATATATATGCTTGGTGGCACATTCAGAATCGAGTCGACTCGAGCACACGGACTCAAATCCGATGAGGAAATCAAGGTAAGCAATTCAAAAATTCCTATCAAAGTCTCAAAATATATAAATGAGCTTTGCTTAAATCTCAAATCTTATCTTAAAAGGATCTCCGAACTTAAAAAGGAGAATTCTCGGCTTAGGCAACAGGATCTTTCTCAAAAGAAAAGTTTGAAATTTTGCAAAAAGATTTTCTACAAATAAAAGAAAGTCGAGATTTACTTGTCAAAGAAAATGATTTTTTAAAGAAAGAATTTTCAAATATTTCTACAAGATTTTCAAATGGATCAAAAACATTAGAGCATATCCTTTCTATACAAGTTCCTTACTATAATAAGTCGGGACTTGGTTTCAATAAGGAAAGTGATTCTCTAATAGATTTTCCTAAAGTCAAGGAGAGACTCAAACAAAGACCTCCTAAACTTGCGTACAAGAATCATTTTCAAAAAGTGTTTACAAAACCTGTTGGTCGAAATGCCCTAAAGTGTTCAAATTGTGGAGATTCGAAACACTTTGAAAAAGAATGTCCTAAAGTCTGGAGATCTGTTACGAAAGATTGGGCAAAAGCAACATATTCTACTAACTTTCAAGGACCCAAGAAAATATGGGTACCAAAGAAAAGGTGAGTTGTTTTTGCAGGAAATAAAGGAAGAGAAGAAGGAGAGTTTGGTAAGGAATGTATATTTTTTATTTGGTTTGAGTACACAATTCTCTTTATACTTGATATTCAATATATCCTTGGTTGATTCAGATTTTATAATGATCATATTCCTTGATTTGTCATGTGATTTATTTTTGTGATTCGTGCGTTGAGATTTGATTTAATACGTGTGATTATTTGAGATAATTCAGATTATTTTGTCTAATTTTATACTCTCAGATATAGTCATATTTTGCAAAGTGAAAATCTATTTTACGTGTTGATGCAAGATATACTTAGATATTCAAGAATTTTATTCTCTCTGTTTTTATGGTACTATGACTAAGTGAGAATTTATCTGTCAAAATATCATTGTGCATACTATTCTTTCTTTGAATAACTTGTTATGATGAATTAAGAAAGAATATTTGTTTATCTATGAAGAATTTCTATTTTTCTCTAACGTCATGGAAGGATCCAAATTGATGGATACCAAAAAAGAAATGAGTTGATTGCAGGAAATTCAATAAGGCAAGAATGATTGCGAATCTACGCAAATTTTGGTGCAATCAGAAAAATATCTCCTGCGAAGATTGGTAATGTTTTTTTTAATCAACGGTATATTGCAAATATATACCTTGGTTCGTTAAGTTGATGCAGGTTAAATTCGAGACGAGCTTGATTGAAGAAAATAAATTTTTGCCTCGAATTTCAAAATGCAAGTGATCATTGCGGATGTTGTTGTTGCAAAGGAAATACTAGAAAAATATTCTATTCAACGTGCACAAGCAACAATTGTTTCTATTCGCAAATATTGTCATGTTGATAGGGGGAGAAAGCGAATCCAAGAGAAAGGAAAGAATCGTGATCATCTCAAAAAGGCAACAAATTGAGGGGGAGCTTTGATCAATTATGGAAAAATCTTTTTGAATTGATCGTGATCTTGATTATTATGGAAAGAAGAAAAGGTAATTGTGTTAGAACTTACCAAGTTCTAAAAAAAAATCTCGTTAGTGCATCCTTATCACCTTTTGTCATTAACAAATCTCTTATTGACATTATCGTTTTATTATGACAAAAAGGATAACTGAATTTTATAATGCATCCGTGATTTTTATTGGATATTTGCTTATATATATGATCGAGTGAGCTATATTGCACATTTTTAATATTCGATTTATAAAAGCTGATTTTTGAAAATTATTTGCTATCGCTTTATATTCTCTACGTGATACTTTTTCAATTGATATCGCTTTTTGATTATGACAAAAAGGGGGAGAGAATATGAATACATATGTGTTGATTCGTAAATTTGGATTGGGCTCGTCAAGACGAACAGATCTGTGGGCAACGCGTCGCCGGGGGAGGCCGCATGCGCCCCCATGCGCTGTTAGGGCGTCGGAGACGCGCCCCCACGCGCGGGGCACGTCTCGCGTGTGCGACGCACGCGCGGTGTTGACGTCAGCATCCCGGGCCCGACCCCGACCCGATTGGTGGCCGACCCGACCCGACCCATTGACCCGACCTGACCCAATCAATTGTTGATCGGACCGGTCAACCGGTCGGACCGGGTGGTTGGACCGGACGGTTGAGCCGGGAACCGGTTGAACTGGACGGTCGAGCCGGGAACCGGTTGGACCAGTTTTGACCGGTCAAGATACGCCCGTGCGTGAGCTCCACGCGTTGCGCACTCAGGTAGTGCATGCGGGCACGTGCAACATTCGATCGGCGCATGGCTGGCGGCGTTAGGTTTGTATAATCATCCTCTATGTTGTGGTGTATTTATTTTACACGTTTGATAATTTTATAGAATTGAAAATACATACGAAACTCTAAATACGTGTATTTTTAGTATATTTTCTTGTATTTTTCTTGTATTTTTATGTGATTTTGGAAATACAGTTGTTGGGTTATAGGTATGTTATTACATAAATATTATAAAAGTGTGATTCATTGATAATATATATATATATAAATTTTTATTTTTATTAATGAATAACGATATTATCAATAAATAAAGTAGTGTAATTAGCATGATATGTGATTTTGGTGATTTATTGCCCCTATCATTAAAGTTAAAATCACATGTATATGGTGTATGTGAGAAGTAAAGTTTATATCTCTAGTATGAGAGAGTTTCAAGGATTCAATTGAGTTGTGACCGTCAAAGTGGCACACTTGATTGGGTTTGAGAAATTTCGGTCTTGTATATTGATTGGGATGTCTCCTGGTCTAATGCGTAGTTATACTCCCAAAGGAGGTGATTGTGTATTAGTTCATGGAGGGATACATAATAGTGTGGTGGAGGAGTGACTGATCCTAGTGGTTCATATGCCCAAAGGTGATGAATTCACGAAGATTGGAATATATTCTCATAACTGCTATCATGTGAGGAGTGTACAACTGCATGTCATGTATTCTACCCAAATGTGATTATATGATTATGCGTGTAACTCTCTGGATGTGTACTTGTATGTCAAGTTACATAGTGCTCACATGATGCTAATTATATACATCGATTGTTTTTCAGTCACATTTTCTATAATTAATAACTCTACTATTATTGAGGTTTTTATTGCTTCAAATTTTAAGTAGTGGACATATGATTTGCTGCTTGGGAAAAGAGCAATAAAATTTGTTTACTGTCCATAAAGCGTTCCATTTAGGAACACTTGAAAGGTGGTTTACCAACTAACTACACTGCTAAAAAATGATGGAAGCCTTAGTGGCTTAAAATTATGTCTTGTCTAATATTGAAACTAAGACATATCTGCAAGGACTTTTTAACATAATGATATATACATCTCGTATATGGTTGAAAATGTTGTTTTCAAAAATTTTTTGTCTAAGGAATAATCTCATACATGTCTAAAGGAAGAGTAGAAAAGTTGACAATGTTGATATTCTGTCTACTCTTTACGGTTATCTAAAGATTTCTATAAAATATTGTGGAGGTAAAATGACCGAGGTAAAGAATAAAACAGTTAAAATTAGTCTTAAAGGTTGTTAGGCCTAATAGTGGCGGTGAGTATTTTGGCAAGTATAGCAATGATGAATAGTTTAAAGGGTCATTTGTCAAATACTTGGTAAATTCTGGGGTGATAACTTAATTTACTATGCCTGAAAATCCTGAAAAAATGATTTGGCCGAGAGGCATAATTGCACCATAATAAACGTGGTGATGAGTATGATGAGTAAGACTAATTTATCCGATCTTCTATGAGTTGATATTTTGAAAGCAAACCTTTTCACATACAAAACGTGTTTCTTACCAAAGTTGTTCCCTAAACTTCTTTTGAGTTATGGACTAGACGTAAATTTTAACTTGGTTCATATAAAAATTGACATGTGGACCCCTGGAGTGCCATAACTTGGCAGAAAGAGACACTTAAGTGCCATAACTTACGAAAAGTACACTTAAGTGCCAAATCGGAGCAAAAATGATCACTTGAGTGCCAATCCGGCCAAATTGCATACGTGGCATTTTTTGGCGACTTATTTTACTGAGGTGGCAAATGTTTTTTTTTTAAAAAAAGCTAACGTGGACGACAAAAACGACGTTGTCCATCCACATTGAGTGAGCTGACCTAAACGACGTCGTTTTTCCTTGATGTTAAACGATGTCATTTAGGTCATTTTGGCTTAAGCACACCTAGCCGTCGCCGTTCCTCCCTGTTCGCGTTCACACTAGATCTCAGGCCCTTCTCTCCATCGCCGTTCACGCCCAGAGGTGGTCATCGGTCGCCGTCGTCAATCGCTGTTGTTAGTCGTCGTCGCCGCTCACCATCGTTGGTCGTTGTCACCGCTCACCATCGTCACTCCTCCACGTTCGGCCCCTTCTCCCCCTCCCCTGTGATGAAATTAAAGCTCGATTATTTTATTAGGGATTCGATGGAATTTCTATTGAATTGCACACGCTCTGTTTGGCTACTCCCTTGCAGAAAGAGGTAGCAACATCGGGAGACAAATTTGGGGCATTGTCACATGCAGACCCCACCAGTGAAGGTTCTTTAAGTGAAATTAATCTGGTCATTGAGCTCGATGGAGTGCTTAATATCTGATTGTTATTAGCAAATTTTTAATTTGACCAGGTCGCAGTGAGAATTAGGCACATAACGAATTCGAAAGAGTAGGGGATCGGATTGTTAAGAAAGTTTCATCCGATTCACTGACGGTTGGAGATCGCAAATTTACTTTTGATTCAGTCTTTGATGCAAGCTCAAGCCAGGTTAGCTGTTGATTCCACAATTTTTCTCTACAAATGCGCTTGTACCATTACATTTTCACCTCCATTTATCTGGGTATCTCTATAAAGAAATAGGTGAGACAGATAACTAAGAAGATAGTCCTGCTTATAGTTCTTGTCCATTATCGAGAAAGATCGAAGTTTTTACCACTCTGCTGATTGGAAATTAAATGCCCAACAATTGTTGTCCATTCTAAGATAGTAGACAAAATTGCTTGGGCTGTGCTTGTTGTGGGGACCTCTGTTTTTGGTTAATATTTTAAGGCAAATAATTAAAGTGGTGACCTTTTTTTTTTGCTGTCATATAGGGGCATATTGTCAGTGTGGGGACCTATGTTTACTAAAGTCCATGAGAGTGGGGGGACTCCCATGTGTAATTGTCTATTGCCCTTTGTGGATGTGGTCCCAAAAAGTAATTATTCTTTTTCTTGCTCTTGGTGCAGAAATGGCTCATGACAAGGATTATGTCACTGTCATAGTTTGCTACGATGGGGAATTTGTGATTGGGGAGGATGAGTGGGAGTATGAGGGTGGAAATGAGGCCATCATCTTTGTGGAGATAAAGAAGGCATCTTATATAGGATTTCTTAAGGATATAAAGACTTATTTGTCTTGTAAAGTTCAGAAGTTGCTGCATTGTATTCCTGGGAAAGACTTAAGAGATGGTTTGAGATGCTTAGAAGATGATAATGGTTTTAGGGATGTTCTATACCATTATCTTCATGGTAAAGAGTTAAAAATATATGTTGAGTACAATAGTGAAAGTGAGGATGAAGATGATGATGGAGAGAGCACCCAAGTAGGACAGGAAGGAGATGGTATTCAAGGTAGTACTGACGTTAGGGTCGAAGGAGGGCAGGATAGATATGATGGACATGAGAGGAGCGTAGATGCAGTTCACCAAAGTGATGATGACATAGGTGATGTCACAATCTCTGGATTAGATTGGGAAGTAGCCGAATCAAGTGATGATGATGATGAAGGGTTGCTTGCTGAAAATTTTATAAGTGATAACAACGACGAGGAGCTTGTATAGTCAAGAAAACAGCGAAGGGATTTTTTGACAGCTAAGTTTACAACTTTGCAGGTAGCCGATGAAGTTCCAAACAGGGCCAAAGGCCCTGCAGATGCTGGTGCTACTGGCAAGGAGACTAATTATGAAGAAAGCGTTGAGAATGCTACTTCCCAGGATGAGCTTGAAGAAGATGAAGGACCTGTGCATAGAAGGAAAAGTAAGTTTCCTTCTTATGATCCATTTGTTGCCTCTCTTACTTTGTCGGTATGTATGAAATTTCAAGATGTGAAACAATTTAGAGAAGTTATACTAAAGAACTCCATTGCTGCATAGAGGAATATTGACTTCATTAGAAACACTAAGACCTTTGTAAGAGCTAGGTGTTCGCAGCAAAATTGTCCATGGAAGATCTAAGGCGCATTTGTTAGGAGAAGTGGATCTTTCCAGATTAGAGCCTACCAAGAGGAACATATTTGTTCCATTAATTTTGAAAATAAAAGGGTAACAAGTGCATGGTTGTCGAAGCACTTATTTGAATTGATTAAGCTGATGCCTCAGATGAATAATACTCAGTTCAGGATGCTAGTAAAGGAGCAGGTAGGCATCAATATATCCAGGAATCAATGCAAAAGATCGAAGCAAAAGGTGATGAAGATACTCATTGGTCAGTACAACATCGAATATGGACAGTTGTGGGATTATGCTTTGGAGTGTAGACTGCAAAATCCTTCAAGTAGAGTGTATGTAGAGGTCGTGGAGAGACCACTTCCTGATATTGGGACCAAGTTCGATAAGTTTTATGTTTGCTTCGATGCATGCAAACGACAATTTTTATCTGGTTGTAGACGAATTATAGGATTGGACGAGTGTTTTTTGAAGGGCTTGTGCAAGGGAGAATTGTTGGCCGCAATTGGAAGAGATGCAAACAACCAAATGTTTCCACTGGCTTGGGCTGTTGTGAAGGTAGAGAACAAGGACAATTGGTCTTGGTTCCTAAAAAATTTGATGACTGATTTGGAGATAACAAATGGGGCAGGGTGGGCGTTCATGAGTGACCAACAAAAGGTAATGTTTGCTTTTTGAAAAATTTGATCACTTGTTTGCTTTTTGATATCAACATGTCATTTGCTTACATTTTTTACATTTTGAATTATTTTAGGGACTGGTTCCAACCTTAGCTGAGTTGTTCCATTATGCTTAACATCGAATGTGTGCGCGACACATATACGCAAATTGGGCAAAGACTTATAAAGGGGACAAGCTGCAGTCGCAATTTTGGCAGCTAGTAAAGAGCACGAATATAGCTGACTTTAGGATGGCCAAAGAAGAGCTGCTTCAATTGCCAAAAGATGGTTATTGTCATGCCCCGACTCTCGGGCATGTGCCCATCCCTCACTTTGGTCGATTAAAAATTTGCGATATCACAGGACGTATCGCCGACCCTTTCATTTTCATATGCACACGCGGAAGCAATTAAAAATCCCCAGACAATAAAACATTGGGATAGAATAGTAGGATTAATTTCAAACTCTTAGAAACCTTCACTTTTATATACAAGGTGAACTATTAAGTTCAATTCACATTAAGCCAATTTAAAAACAAGGTCTACAAGTAGAAGTGGGGTTCTACAAGCTTCGGGTCTTGTCCTCTTCTTCATCATTCTCCACACTCCAACTGGAGCCTTCAGCAGACTGCATCGGACTTTCGAGATCTTCAAAATCCAAGTCTACTGCATCTAAGGACCTGAAATGGTTATTCAATAACCAATGAGACAACGTCTCAACAAGTTCTACCCCTTAAGACTCGATTAGTAAACCAATACACCTTAGGGCTGCCTATGCACAACATGAGTCAGAGGACTTACCTTGGCCTCAAATTCCAATTGCATATTAACACCGATCAAATAGGCATCTAAGTAATCACAACACTGATTGAAGCATCGATCAAATCGACATAGTCGATTACATGTCAATCAGATCATACATTCCCCACGATGTATATCTAGTCGCCGAGCACACGTGCATTCTCTAAGACACTAGTTCACCAAAGTGATGCATCAAATCACCGAGCCCACGTGTCTCTCCCAAGATGCCTCACTTAAATCCCTAGGCCCACGTGCATTCTCTAAGGCACTAGTTCACCAAAGTGATGCATTAATTCACCGAGCCCATGTGCCTTTTTAGATGCCACTCTCAAGATTCAATGGCTTTACGGTCCCACCCAACCCTCTCAAGATCAATGGCTTTATGGTTCCACCCGACCCTTTCAAGATCCAGTGGCTTTATAGTCCCACCCGATCCTTTCAAGATCCAATGGCTTTATGGTCCCACTCGACCCTTTCAAGATCCAGTGGCTTTATGGTCCCACCCGACCCTTTCAACTGCGGCCAACGATATTACACCTCATAATTAAATTCCTCAATTTCATAATATCTTGGCCTAATTTGATGGTATCAAAGATATCTTGGATAAAATATCGTGTGTAGGTACACGATCGGCCTTAGCCAAAATATAATAATTTCATTTCTATAAATCCCACCATTTTCGTAGTCTACCAAAACATTTTTGGCATTTTCGACCGATGCCCGGTTATTTTTCAATTAATAACCAAAGATTATTCAATTTAGGAATAAATCCTTAAATCACTCATAAATCAATTTAGCACAAAATAAAGCTCAATTAATAAACGGACTGCACCACGATCATCGCATAAAATTCCGGTCACCAGCCATCCCGGTTGAATTTTCGGAAAAATAATTAATTTCAAAAATAAATAAATACATATTAAAAATCCAATTTAGGCCTATAATGCCTGATTGGAAGTCGAGATGAGCCCGAAAATTATCGAGACTCGTTCAATAAATAACATGGCATGCTTACTTGCTAATGTCTATTTCTAACCACCTAACATGCATCATTAAGTCTCTAATTTAATTTATCTAAATTAATCTAACCACCTAATTGCATTTAATTAAATCTAACCAACCCTAAGTATAATTAGCAAACTAAGAAAGCATTAGTGAGTAAAACTCACTTGATAAACGCGAAGATCGAAAACCGCGAAGGCGACGCGATGGCGGCCAAACTTGGGCCGACTTGCTTCACGGGCCCAAGATGGGCTAAACTTGCTGGGCCTTGCTGAAATTAATGGGCTGAAGCTAAAGTTCACTTGGGTTGCAGCTTAACTTCTTGGGCTAGCTTGAAGATGGGCCGAACTTGGTGGATCCGAGGGCTTCAAATGGGCTGATGTTACACGAGCTGGGTTGTGGTTGCTGAAGATGGGCCGAGCTTCATGTGGGCTTCGAATGGGCTGGACCCAAAGCTGAAGATTGAACTAGGCTTGCTGTGAATGGGCTTCAAGAATTCGCTGGGTCCGCGGGCTTCAAAGCTAGGCTCAACGGGCTGAAGCTGATGGGCTCGGTTTCAGGACTACACTACTCCGTGCAAGGAAAGGCTTCTCGCGGCCTGGGCTTCTCGTGGACTTGGACAGCAACAACGACACGAGTCAACTTCGGTGTCTTCGACGCTGATTTGCTGACCGGTGGAGACCAAACTTGCTGAAGGGAGCAACAACGTGGCAATAGCTTCAGTGAATAACCGAAGGAAGAAATGAAAACGAAGGGGAAATGGGCGGTCTGCTGTAGTTTGCTTCGGACGCGTGGTGATGGGGCGGTCAGCAGCTGGGTTTTCGGTGGAGTAAGTTGACCGGTGGAGAACAAAACGTGATGGAGAATTTTTGGTGGTGGATGGACAGATGATGATGAAGATGATGATGCTGTGCGACTTCGGTGAGTGGGGGGCTTCGTGGAGTCAACACCTGAGGCAACTTAACGAATTTTGTTGAAGATTAACCAAGGAAAATGTGACATCTCGATTTTCCAATTCTATTTTTAGTAAATTGAGACAGGCATTTCATCTCGCATGCATATAGTTCTTTTCCTTGAGTCGGCCACTCATGTGAAAACTAATCTATCAGGTGAAGTCATTAATAGATTCTAATGCATAAGACTCGAGAATTTGACTAGAAAACGACTCCTCGACCAAGCTGACCTGCAAGGGTCATTACGGCACAGTTATTTGGGTACCCTGTGTCCGTATTTGAAACATTGAGGTTACCTCGACAACTGAGGGTTGCCAATGTGTCAAAGATGTACATTGTGGCTTGAGATTGATTAATTACAGGTCGAATGCATAAAAATTTCTAAAAGCTACCTGGTAGGTCAGGATGCGCTAATATCGTGTCAAAGTGAAATTTACCGTGAAATTTTGACTGAATTAAGAAATTAGAAGTCCTGGGGTGTCACATATCTTATGAGGAACATGGATTAATTTTATGGATTTTAATTGAGCTCAATTGGAAAAGAATTGAATGGAATTGAAGAAATCAGTGTACAAGATTTTATGCCCCGGCGGAAAATGGAATTGAACCTATTGGAGTAAGGTTGTGGGAGGTTGGAGTTAGTGGATTGTGACATCACAAGTGATGTCATGGGATGGGGCAAGAAGGGCTAGGATTGTGACACTTGGAGAGTGGAGATTGAATCTCTAAAAGGGCCAATCAACATCATCTTCAAGCTTGGGAAGAGAGAGAGGGAGAGGAGAGAGAAGCCACCGTCCACCCCCCCCTTCGTGCGAGACCGACCGAAGCCCCTTCGCCGCCCGTTCGTCGCCGCCACCGTCGCCGGAGCTCGACGCTAGCAGCTGTTCATCCGCGCGCACGCCGTCCCGAGCACGAGCCGCTCCGTCGCCGCCCTCGTTCGCACGCCTGCAGCTCGCGCCCAGCCCGTCCAGCCGCTGCCCAACGCCGTTGCACCCCGCCGGAAGCACCGCCGAGCTGCCGTGAGCCATCGTCGAGCTGTCGCTCACCCCCTTCACCGTTCCTCCGCCCAAGCTGACGCCGGAACCGCCCCATCTCGGCCCAAGTCAGCAGCTGGTTTTGTGGGTATTTTAGCTTGGTTAAGGCCCGTTTTGGCCGGCTTCCCAACCCCGGGTGCTCGGCTCGCCTTGAGGAAAGTTGATCCTCGCGTCGACCCCGTCGTTTTGGTTCGCTCGGCTCGCTAATCGAGTGAGTTTAACTCACTAAATCTTGATTAGAGGATTAATTATGCTTAGGGTGTGCTTAGTTTAGGTTAATTGAGCTTAGATGGTTAGTTTAGTTTATTTAAGTGTGATTTAGATTAAGAGGTTTAATTAGTCCTAAGTGTATTTATTTAGGGTTAAGTAGGTTTATTTTAATATAAGCCTTGATGTGACTTAATGGGTTTTATTTTTGATTTATTTAAATGTTTCAAAATTCTGGAGAATTTAATAATATATTATATTCCGAAAATCATTAAAATATTATTATTTATAAAAAAAATTCGAAAAATTATTTTTGACCTAAATTGCTTAGAATTTCGTGCTGATCGTTGCTGTGCATTTAGAATTTGAATTTGATGAATGGATGTGGCAAATTGAGTGTTGATTGTGATAAATAGGATTTTTATTCATAAAAACCCAAGTGATGGATTTTGATGCAAAAATTGGATTTTTAAGGATTACTATTGTAATTGGAGTATATGAATGAAATGCGGAGTGTCCGAAGGTTAATATTGATTTGTCGTGTGCTAGTTGAAAGACTCGGTCGCAGTAGTGGCTAGGCCAACTGGACCTGTTTTCCTTGTGGATTGCTGTCGGTGTAGTGACGTGGCTTGGGTCGTAGTAGAGGCTAGGCCAACTAGATCTATGCTCCTTCGGGAATGCCGTCAATGTAGTGACGAAGCCGCGCTCCAAGGGGGGGGGAGGCGATGCCTGGCATTAATGTCAGTAGATAGCTAAACTGCGAGTAGGCTATGCCCTTGTGTGGCAGTGAATGATAATTAGAATGTGTGCTGAGTGCGATTGTGGTTTATATGAAAGTAATGTCGTTCCAATTATTTAAATTTTTATTATTACCTAAGATTGTGTGGTATAAATTGTGCTAACCTGCAAGAAATGAATTAAGATGAGGTAAGTCTTCTGTGTGATGTGGCTAGGCCACCCGAGGTGTATTTTCTTTCTAATATGAGTTTAGGGGGTTGAACTTGCTAAGACAATGTCTCACCCCGTTGTGGGCCAAAATTTTAGGACCATAGATGGCGGAACCCCCGGAGCGTTATGGTCTTCCCGTGCATAGTACAAAGCAGAAGTTTAGTTGTCCCGATCCTGATGGCCATTGGATCTATGAGCTTGTTAGGACCACAGTCTGGGTCCAGGAGGGCTTGACTGTTAGGGTACCTCATAGGTATAGGGGTTGGTTTCGTTTTGGGCCCAATGGTTTCAGGATTGGTCCCCTTAGTAGTTTTGATATTCCAGCTGATGTAATGAAAGCCATCCTAGGAGAAGGAGTAGCTGACCCTCCTAATGGTAGGCTGGAGGACCCATCGTCTCTGGAGACTGTCCAGTCTGAAGTGAGATCGAAGAGCGAGTCCGACTAATAGTCTTAGGGCCGTTCCTTCTTTTGGTGAACTGATCCCTTTTTGTAAGCTAGCCCTTTTTGGTATATATGTAAACCTTGGGAGGTTGTTTATTTATGAAAGTATGTTTGTTTATAATTGTATTGATTTCCTGCTTTCCTATCTCATGAGTTTTTGTCAGGGGTTTTATGACACGTTCCGCATGCGCATAATGAATTAATTGGGTCAGCGACACTACCGGGAATGTCGCAGTTATATGACCATGGTGGGTTGTTCACGTGTCTTGGGGTTCGAGGCGTGATAGAAAATTTGTGGAGCAGTAGGTGGTGGAAGAAACCAGCGAAAATGGAGTTGCAGGTTCGGTCTTGGGCAGAGACGGAAGGAGTTGACTGTCAAGGAAATAAAAGAATGACTGCAGGGAAATTCATAAGTGCTGTTTTCGGTCCAGAGAAGAGGAGACCGACGTGCGAATGAAGATGGGATCAGTTTAGCGTATGGAAGAAGCCGAAGAAAAGGGGATTGAAAGTCAAACAAGAAATATCTATTTCATGATTAGTAAACCACAAAAGTCCTCAGCCCAACCAATGGAGAATTAGCTCCCAATTAATCCAATTCAAGTTATTTTGGTGTGGATAATTATGTCCATTTTCAGCCAACCTTTACAATGGGTCACCCAAGAGCCCAATTTTGCACAATTCCACACCAAATGAAGCCAAATTGAGGGCCAAACTGTAGCACCCCATCACCCCTACGAATTTATACCACCTCTTCACCATTCACTTCAATTTGGTAACCCAAAATTCCTCTAATAATGCCCATCCGAATTTGCAACTCTTTTCCGAATTGTCCGTAACGATTTTCCGTAAAAATCTCGGAATCTGTGAAAATTCTTCTGAGATTGAGTTGACGTTCCTAGAATTTATTGTGACATGACAGAATCTTCAATTTCTGAAATCGGACTCGAATTCACGGTTAATTTCCATTCGACGCGTTTTTAGCGTGACCTAGGCTACCGAGTAACTTTCAGGCATTTTTAGTGCAAATGACCCGTGGTCGATTTTCTTCGAGCCACAATGAACCCACTCGACTTGTTGGCGACTCTCGATTGTCATGAAAGTCCTGAGGATCCAAATACGGACACAGGGTACCAAAATAATAAGAAAATCAGTCTAGTGCCGGTCGACAAGGATTTTCCAATTTAGTGGTGTCACCCACGATTGGCCACACATTTCTGTCGAACCAGCCTATCTCTGATTTCAAATCGATTTTATACTATGCCGCAATGGCCTCTTAAGATAGACACGGTCGAGAAGATGATTCTTAGTCGAATTCTCAAGTCTATTTGCCTTAAAATCCTTATTAATTTCCCTAGATAGCCTAGTTATCTCAAGAGTGATCAGCTCTAAGAACAGCCCTATAGGCGCGTAAATGAAATGCTCGATTTATTCAGTAGAAAACAGAGTTGAAAATTTGGGATGTCACAACTCTTCTCCTCTTATAAAAATTTCGCCCTTGAAATTTAAACCTATACCAATCCTGACAAAAGGTGGGGGTATCGTCATCTCAACGAGTCTCACTTTCCCCGGTTGCTCCTTCAGTCCCGTGGTGTTGTCCGACCACTTTAACCAAGGGGACTTTCTTGGTTCACAAAATCTAATCTTTCTGATGGCTCTAAACGGTCTATAATCTGATTTCGCTCATGACAACTAAAATCACTAATTGCTGAACTGACTCCGGACCTATGATATTTCTTTCTTTGATCTCATCTCAACAAACTGAAATTCTGTACACTCTGCTCTGTTTTGCCTCAAAAGAACTATCTGATTGCTCTGCTGAAACTAGAAATCCTTGGTTCTAAATCTGATATAGATCTGCCGCTGGTACTCCACGAAGACGAACTATTTGACTCCTGTACACCTCTTCGTGTTTGATCAAATCAAGATCCCTTCACACAGCAATGAAATGAGTCGGTTTCATCCATCTGCTGACCATTATTCCAAATGGAATCATTACCCTCTTAACTCTTGGGTAAATCCGTCACAACATTCCATCATGATATACTTCTATTCTCACTCGAGACTCTTGAGTGATTATAAAAGTTCTCTCGGCTTGCATTACTGAACTTCCCCTATTGGCACATCTAACACTTGCAACCTGTCTGGTGATATTCATCTTTATATCGGTCTACCAATCGAACTAATGTCGTCTCTAACCTACTTGTACTGTTTGGTCGAATACTGCAACTACTACAGTGAATTCCTCACAAGGTCTCCTCCTTAAGTTCCGTACTATCTGACACTAGTCCACACTCACAATACTTCGGTATTCCATCTTTCGAGATTTGAAAGTTAATCTCTTCCTTATCAGTATCCTCTTACAAGATCTTCTGATCATCCCGATCTGTCAACTGAAGCGTCTGATTCTTGCTTGTATATTTGGTTCAATTTTGAGGGCGGCTGTAAAAATTTAGAAGGTAGCCTACCTCAAAATTGAAAACCGAATTTCGAACCCTTTTTCAAGTAAAGTCTATACTTGAGTCAACCTGTGCCCAATTGAAGACTCTCGACTCAACGCATTAGTGACTTCTTTCTTTCCTCCGGGGTGATACCAGAGAGCACCATTCTAGTCCTACCAAGATTCTGATTCACGACACCGACTCATGTTCAACCTGCGAAATCACAGTTGATGGAACACGTGTGCAACAATCCTACTATGTTGCATCAATACGCCACCCAATTCTTTAAATAACGTATAAATATAGATCTTGTCTCCTCCACAACCATATGGAGAGATCAGCACATGTGTAGTAGTTAGTTCTTGCCTCAACTCTTGGAATTATCCTTACTCTTACTTGTCCATATGAATTTCTCTCCTTTTTTCAAAAGTCAAGTCAATGCCAATACTGATGTTACGGCTCTTTCCATGAATTTTCTGAAATGACTTGTACAACCCATATGGCTTCTGATCTCTGATACTATTGTCTGTCTTGGTCCCCTAATAATTGACTCGGTCTTGATCGGGTCCATGGAAATTCTTTCACCATTCTCAGGTATCTCTCGAGCTCCTTAGCATTTCTCGAATACACCAGAATATCGTTAAAAGATACGATCACAAACTGAACTCGATATTCCTTGAACACTTAGGTTGTCAAATCCATGACAGCAACTAGAGTGTTCACCAGGCCAAACGATCTTACAATACTCTCGTAAAGACTATCTCAAGTACGAACAACTGTCTTCAGTATAACCTCATTTCTAGTTCTCAACTAATGAAAACCTGTCCTCAAGTCGACCTTTAAAACGTCTACACTCTTTATAACTAGTTACACCATTCATTGATCTTCAGCAATGAACACTTGTTCTTGATTATCACCTAATTGAGTTGACAATGGTTGGTGCACGATTGCAATGAACCGTCTTCCTTTCTCTCTCCACAAAACTAATGCTCTCTAAAGTAATGCACTGATATGCATGAATTCCTCATTCCTCAATCTTCACCTCCGTATCTTTGGTTCTGTCAATTCAGACAACAATAACTGATGAGAAGCCTTCGAGAGTGGCTTTATTCTGGTGCTAGCTCGATTGCAATTTCTCTCTCTTTCTCTAGCAACGGTCTGACAGTTCTTATGACAACACATCTAGAAATTCTTAGACCACTGAGATGTCCAATTCTCTAATCTGTCTTAACTATGACCATCACCAAGTAACCTTGGCAATCTCCATCTAACAAGTGGGTTGCCTTCAGTCGACGAGATTAAAGAAATCGAAGATTCATTTCGACTCCAATAAACTCGACACTTTCATGTGCTACTGGACTAAGTTGAATTGCTCCATGACCATGCTTTATTACCACAAGATGTCCATGAGCCTACTCTACTCATGTAGCATTAAAGTTACACCTCAGCAACTAGTCAAGCATAACTATTACTAGTGATTCCCCTTTCTTTCACTTATTTCAATAAACTGAAGTTCTCCAAACTTCACCAAAACTCTGCTACGATACTCTGATAGAATTTTTCCCCAAAACATTCTTCCTCTGACTAGTGCCGGGTCGATTCCATTTTCGTTCTTCTCACCATACCCGAGCACTAATTCATCCATGTTTCCTTCCACAATTTCGACACTTAACTGGTGAGTCTTCTACCTCCTGTCAGGTGCCGGCATGCATTATTTCTTGTACTGGAGACCTATCCCAAAATTTCCATGGTGCGTTCTATGGCGCACTTCTTCTGACCTGTCTTATAGACGGTGACAGCAGTAAACATTGTCGAGATTCCATCTACTTATGCGGACACCCCATAAATCACTGTCCATGCTGGCGTTACTTACCACAATTTCTGTCCTCAGAAAACATGAGACCGATCCATACCATCTTCCATGGAACAACGTGTTCCATTTGTCTCAATACTGACCTGACTATTCCACCCTTCCTATTGAGTGGAATAGAATACTCTTCCCTCAACATCAGTCTTTACCCTGACCGAATTCCAAGTCTGTTTGCGCTGAATCTTGACTCAGATATCGAAATCTATTCCCTAATCATCCTTCCAGGTTGGACCTCGGCAAAGGTAGCGAGAACAATAACTTGATCCTGATCTTACTAGTTCATCCAGATCCCAAGGAACACTTGCATCAGAACGATCCTATCGAACTTAGAATGATTTGACGCTACTACACTAGTACCAACCTGCGGTGGCACTCTTACGCTTAAACTGGCCAGAGTCGACACTCTGCCTTCCAAATTCACATTGATTAAAAGCGAGCTATTCATATACAACAAACAATTCTACTAATCAGCTATCAAAGACATGCACCAGCATGAATTTAAAGGTCATCCTACTACTATCCCATAGGTCATCACACCTTATCACTCCAATTCCTTAACTTCACTTTGATACCACTTAAACGGGATGTCACGCCTTGACCCTCGAGCACGCGCCCATCCCTCACTTTGGTCGATTAAAAATTTGTGATATCCCATGACGTATCGCCGACCCTTTCATTTTCATATGCACATGTGAAAGCAATTAAAAATCTCCAGACAATAAAACATTGGGATAGAATAGTAGGATTAAATTTCAAACTCTTAGAAACCTTCACTTTTATATACAAGGTGAACTATTAAGTTCAATTCACATTAAGCCATTTTAAAAACAAGGTCTACAAGCATAAGTTGGGTTCTACAAGCTACAGGTCCCGTCCTCTTCTTCATCATTCTCCACACTCCAACTGGAGCCTTAAGCAGACTGCATAGAACTTTCAAGATCTTCAAAATCCAAGTTTACTGCATCTAAGGACCTGAAATGGTTATTCAATAACCAATGAGACAACGTCTCAGCAAGTTCTACCCCCTAAGACCCGATTAGTAAACCAATACACCTTAGGGTTGCCTATACACAACATGAGTCAGAGGACTTACCTTGGCCTCAGATTCCACCTGCATATTAACACCGATGAAATAGGCACCCAAGTAATCACAACACTGATCGAAGCATCGATCAAATCGACATAGTCGATTACATGTCAATCATATCATACATTCCCCACGATGTATATCTAGTCGCCGAGCACACGTGCATTCTCTAAGGCACTAGTTCACCAAAGTGATGCATCAAATCACCGAGCCCACGTGTCTCTCTCAAGATGCCTCACTTAAATCCCTGGGCCCACGTGCATTCTCTAAGGCACTAGTTCGCTAAAGTGATGCATCAATTCACCGAACCCACGTGCCCTTTTATATGCCACTCTCAAGATTCAATGGCTTTATGGTCCCACCCGACCCTTTCAAAATTCAATGGCTTTACGGTCCCACCCGACCCTCTCAAGGTTCAATGGCTTTATGGTCCCACCCGACCCTTTCAACTGCGGCCAACGATATTACACCTCATAATTAAATTCCTCAATTTCATAATATCTTGGCCTAATTTGATGGTATCAAAGATACTCGATAAAATATCGTGTGTGGGTACACGATCGGCCTTAGCCAAAATATAATAATTTCATTTCTATAAATCCCACCATTTTCTGTAGTCTACCAAAACATTTTTGGCATTTTCAACCGATGCTCGGTTATTTTTCAATTAATAACCAAAGATTATTCAATTTAGGAATAAATCCTTAAATCACTCATAAATCAATTTAGCACAAAATAAAGCTCAATTAAATAAACGGACTACACCACGATCATCGCATAAAATTCCAGTCATCGGCCATCCCCGTTGAATTTCCGGAAAAATAATTAATTAAATAATTAATTTCGAAAAATAAATAAATAAATATTAAAAATCCAATTTAGGCCCGTAATGCCTGATTGGAAGCCGAGACGAGCCCGGAAAATTACCGAGACTCTTTCAATAAATAACATGGCATGCCTACTTGCTAATGTCTATTTCTAACCACCTAACATGCATCATTAAGTCTCTAATTTAATTTATCTAAATTAATCTAACCACCTAATTGCATTTAATTAAATCTAACCAACCCTAAGTATAATTAGCAAACTAAGAAAGCATTAGTGAGTAAAACTCACTTGATAAACGCGAAGATCGAAAACCGCGAAGGCGACGCGACGGCGGCTGAACTTGGGCCGACTTGCTTCACGGGCCCAAGATGGGCTAAACTTGCCGGGCCTTGCTGAAATTAATGGGCTGAAGCTGAAGTTCACTTGGGTTGCAGCTTAACTTCTTGGGCTAGCTTGA
Source organism: Eucalyptus marginata (assembly GCA_014182565.1). Classification (NCBI taxonomy): domain Eukaryota; kingdom Viridiplantae; phylum Streptophyta; class Magnoliopsida; order Myrtales; family Myrtaceae; genus Eucalyptus; species Eucalyptus marginata. The sequence continues at coordinate 10,251,449 of CM024586.1, read as the reverse complement.
AGATGGGCCGAACTTGGTGGATCCGAGGGCTTCAAATGGGCTGATGTTACACGAGCTGGGTTGTGGTTGCTGAAGATGGGCCGAGCTTCATGTGGGCTTCGAATGGGTTGGACCCAAAGCTGAAGATTGAACTGGGCTTGCTGCGACTGGGCTTCAAGAATTCGCTGGGTCCGCGAGCTTCAAAGCTGGGCTCAACGGGCTGAAGCTGATGGGCTCGGTTTCAGGACTGCATTACTTTGTGCGAGGAAAGGCTTCTCGCGGCCTAGGCTTCTCGTGGACTTGGACAGCAGCAGCGACACGAGTCAAATTAAGTGTCTTCGACGCTGATTTGCTGACTGGTGGAGACCAAACTTGCTGAATGGAACAGCAACGTGGCAACAGCTTCGGTGAATAACCGAAGGAAGAAATGAAAATGAAGGGGAAATGGGCGGTCTGCTGCAGCTTGCTTCGGACGCGTGGTGATGGGGCGGTCAATAGCTGGGTTTTCGGTGGAGTAAGTTGACCGGTGGAGAACAAAACGTGATGGGGAATTTTCGGTGGTGGATGGACAGATGATGATGAAGATGATGATGCTGTGCAACTTTGGTGAGTGGGGGGCTTCGTGGAGTCAACACCTGGGGCAGCTTAACGAATTTTGTTGAAGATTGACCAAGGAAAACTTGTGGAGCAGCAGGTGGTGGAATAAACCAGCGAAAATGGAGTTGCAGGTTCGGTCTTGGGCAGAGATGGAAGGAGCTGACTGTCAAGGAAATAAAAGAACGGCTGCAGGGAAATTCATAAGTGTTTTTTTCGGTCCAGAGAAGAGGAGACCGACGTGCGAATGAAGATGGGATCAGTTTAGCGTATGGAAGAAGCCGAAGAAAAGGGGATTGAAAGTCAAACAAGAAATATCTATTTCATGATTAGTAAACCACAAAAGTCCTCAGCCCAACCAATGGAGAATTAGCTCCCAATTAATCCAATTCAAGTTATTTTGGTGTGGATAATTATGTCCATTTTCAGCCAACCTTTACAATGGGTCACCCAAGAGCCCAATTTTGCACAATTCCACACCAAATGAAGCCAAATCGAGGGCCAAACTGTAGCACCCCATCACCCCTACGAATTTATACCACCTTTTCACCATTCACTTCAATTTGGTAACCCAAAATTCCTCTAATAATGCCCATCCGAATTTGCAACTCTTTTCCGAATTGTCCGTAACGATTTTCCATAAAAATCTCGGAATCTGTGAAAATTCTTCGAGATTGAGTTGACGTTCCTAGAATTTATTGTGACATGACAGAATCTTCAATTTCTGAAATCGGACTCGAATTCACGGTTAATTTCCATTCGACGTGTTTTTAGCGTGACCTAGGCTACCGAGTAACTTTCAGGCATTTTTAGTGCAAATGACCCGTGGTCGATTTTCTTCGAACCACAATGAATCCACTCGACTTGTTGGCGACTCTCGATTGTCGTGAAAGTCCCGAGGATCCAAATACGGACACAGGGTACCAAAATAATAAGAAAATTAGTCCAGTGCCGGTCGACGAGGATTTTCCAATTTAGTGGTGTCACCCACGATTGGCCACACGTTTCGTCGAACCAGCCTATCTCTGATTTCAAATCGATTTTATACTGTGCCGCAATGGCCTCTTAAGATAGACACGGTCGAGAAGCCGATTCCTAGTCGAATTCTCAAGTCTATTTGCCTTAAAATCCTTATTAATTTCCCTAGATAGCCTAGTTATTTCGAGAGTGATCAGCTTTGAGAACAGCCCTATAGGCGCATCAATGAAATGCCCGATTTTTTCGGTAGAAAACAGAGTTGAAAATCTGGGATGTCACAGTTGTGATGCATTATTCCAAACAAAACCGAAGCATTGGTGTAAGGTTTTCTTCAGCGAGGAATTCAAGTGCGATAACATCGACAACAACGTCTACGAAGCATTCAATGGGAGGATAATAGATGCCAAATGCATACCAATTATCTCGATGCTTGAAGACATACAGGTTATGGTCATGACTCGGCTGCACAGACAAAGAGATGAGGCTGCAAAGTGGACTAAGCAATATGGTCCTAGGATTGCTAAGAAATTGGATGACAACTTGGCTGCAAGTAGATATTGTCATCTCATTTGGAATGGGGATGAAGGATATGAGATAATGAAGGGTTCCGATAAGTATGTTGTCCATTTAGGTACGAGGAAGTGTTCATGTAGAGCATGACAATTAAGTGGAATTCCTTGTGCACATGCCTTATGTGCAATTCAATTGAAGGGCCACAACACAGAAGACTACATTGATGATTGGTACAAGAAACCGAAATATCTTGCTTCGTATCAATTCATGTTGCAGCCAATCAGAAGTAGCAAGTTTTGGGAGCCAACAGATTGCGAAGCACCTCAACCTTTGCCACTAAAGAAGAAATTGGGAAGACCAAAGTGAAAACGAAGAATGACGGAGGGAGAGGTCTCACGTCAGCGTAGGATGAATAGGACATGTGTACCGATAAAGTACTCTTTTTGCCACATAGAAGGGCACACTATTAAGAGTTGTCAATTAAGGAAGCAGCATGAACAATTGAGGCCAGTTAAAGGGCCTAGTGAAGGGACAGTTGAAGAAGGAGAAACAGAAAGACGAAGTGAGTCGACTGTTCTTCAGTCAACGACAATAAACCCAGTAAGTCATGACAATTGTGTTTATGTTGCTTTATGGTTTGTTACAAATATGTACATAGATAGAAGTGACATGTATGTAATGTTTTTGTCTTTGTCAGGTCAGGAGAATGACACGTGAAGAATTGGTCGAAGCCCCTACTGTATCTGAAACTAAAGGGCCTGCTCAAAGAAGGCAAGGTAGAAGACAGCCACCTAAAGAATTGGTTGAAGCTCCTGCTATACCTGAAACTGAAGGGCCTGTTCAAAGAATGCAAGGTAGAAAACAGCCACCTGAAGAATTGGCTGAAGCCCCTGCTATACCTGAAACTGAAGGGCTTGTTCAAAGAAGGTAAGGTAGAAGGCCAACTGCAGGATTAGCTGAAGCAACTGGAGGGCCAATTAAGTCGACTGTTCTTCAGCAGCAACAGAGAAAAAAATACCCGGTAAGTTCAATAATTTGAGTTTACTTTTCCTTTACGTTCTAATATGGCCTGATGTTATATTTATGATATCCTTTGCATTTTTCTCAGATTCGAAGAAGGCAAGTTAGAGCTCAGCTGCCAATAGAGGGCCCAACTGAAGGGCCACCACAAGATCCATCACCAAGGTCATCACAAAGGCCACTAGAAGGGTCATCACAAGGGCCATCACCAAAGCCAACCGAATGTGTCACTGAAGCTGAAGGGTTAAATAGAAAGACAACTAGAAGAAATCCAAATCAAGAGCCACCTACAAAAAGGCCATCTAGAAGATGCCTAACTGAATAATTGGCCGAAGAAGCCCCTGCTGTAGCTGAATAGCCACAAGAGCCCAAGAAATCATATGCGAGAAGAAGAGCCAACCAATCACAAGTACCTGAAAGTGACGCTCCCCTTCGAACAAGAGGGGCTCTTGGGAAAAGGCTAAAACAATATGGTTATGGCCTTTATACAGATGAGCGTTCTAGAATAGTTATTCTTAATGTAAGTTTTATAGGCTGCATTGAATTTAGTTTATAGTGCAAACTTTTGTTGATAATTGAGTTTTCTTTTTGAAGCCTGGGAGAAGTTCAGAGGTTCTTATCTCTCAAGGCCCAACTCAAGAATCAATGGTTGCGCCAACAAAGAAGAAGACATTGGCTGCGCCAACAAGAAAGAAGAGTAAGAAGAACTCGCCAGTAGGTCCATCTAAATCGGTTCAGCCTACAACAACAAAAGCTCCTTCTAAATCAGTTCAGCCTAGGACAATTACAGCTCCATCAGAATCAACGCATCTTGAGACAGTTGAAGAAGAAGTCTCATGTCCAGTTAGAAAAAGTGCAAGGATTATGAATCAAGTGCAAGGTCCATCAAAAGGAGCACGAACAGAAGGCATTGTGCATATTGATTGATGAAATGTGATGTGATATGGTTTGTGGGGCCGAGAGTCGCTTGTTTTATCAGAGATTTATATATATATATATATATATATATATATATATATATATATATATATATAATAGTTTGTCATTGAGTTTGCGAGACTTCTTTTGTCATTGAGTTTGTGAGATTTCATTTCAATATCAATGGAACGATCTTGTTGCTTGTCATTTTTGCCTTTTTCATTTTTTTGTTTTTGTTTTTACTTTTACTTACTGCTGCTTCTGGTGGTGGATCTGTGGTGGTGACTGGGGTGCTTGTGTGGCTGGTAGTGGCGGTTATTGAAGCCTGGTGGTGGTGGGTTCATTGTAGGGGTTGGGTTGGGGCCTCTTGCTGTAGCTAATACTAGTGCAAGAGTGCAGTGTACATAGCCTAGCTTGCACGAGCCCCTTTTGCAACAGACCCACGACCCACCACCAACAATGGCTGCTAATGGTGGGTCTATGGTGGTGGTTACATGTTGGTGTGGTACCTAGGATGCTAGTGTTGCTAGTGGTGGTGGCCAGTGGTGACTACTGATGCCAACTGATGGTAGGTCTATTATAGGGGTTGGGTTGGAGGTTTTTGCTGCACCTGGTGCAAGATGTAAGTGTTCAATATGCACATCTTGCACCAGGTAGTGCTGGTGCAAGCTGGTGTAAGGCATCTTACACTAACAACTTCTGCAGTAGCATACCACCAGCATAGTGGTGGCTAGTGGTGGCTCAAGTGGATGCCTAGGATACTTGGTGTGGCTGGTGGTGATGGCTGGAGGCCAATGGTGGCCAGTGGTGGGCGGTGGTGGTGGTTGGTAGTAGCCGATGGCTGGTGCAATTTATAGAAGAAATGTATTAAAAAAATGGCACTTAACTGATCACATTCTAAAAAATCTAGAACTTAAGTGTTCACTTTTAACCACAAGTGACACTTTAAGTGATTACTTTTAATAATAACTTGACACTTAAATGACTTTTTTTTTATCACAACTGGCACTTAAGTGATCACTAGATACAACTTATAGCACTCCAGTAATCACTTGTGTCTGTTCTATGTATATGGTGGTTTGCAGCAAACCAGAGAAGCTGCTGGTTTATATATTTGCTATATTTGCTGCTGGTTTACATTCAATTCAAGTAAAATAGTCACCATAACACATCGATCCAATATACATTCCATTATCACCAATTTATATTTGAGAATAAGCAAAAACATAGTACAAACAATATCTCATTCATTTATTCATTCATTCCCTTTTCTTGACCTCTCCACAAGCACAAGAAATAACACATAATACATATGACAGCCCAAAAAAAAATTGCCACAACCATCTTGTAGACAACACAACACTTCTTCTCATCTTCCAACAAAATAAGTTACTTTTCATTCAAAACAAACAAGTACATTTCTCCACACATTTACAACTATGGCAGTCAGAGAAACTTCTTCTCATCTTCCAATACTTTACATTTCATCATAAAGTAGGATAGACAAAAAAAACAGCAACATAATAAACGCTTGGTAACACTTTCGTTCAATTTTCATCTTTGAAACTTTATTCTTCAAATGGTTAGCAGAAGATGCTTGAGCTTGCATTGAGTCAACATCGTCCAAGTCGTCCACAAGCGTAGATGGAGGTTGATGACATCCATCAAGTAGGTCCAATATCACCTCTGTGGCTCGGTGAGAGAATTTCGCATCGACCCATTTGAAATATTTGCACTTCGACCCTTCTCTATATCGGGCACATCCATAGAATCTTCTCCCGGGATTCGTTCGAGTCCACGATGTTCTTCTTGGACTTGGTAACCCACAAAAACATAAACGCTCGCCTTCTCCTTCGCTTCGGCGAGAGAAATTTGAGCCGCTGCTGAAAGTCCTGCTCTCCATTTCCAATATTCGATGGTAGAATTTGGGGCAAATCGAATTAGGGTTCGAGATTAGGGCTCTAGCGCTTCAATTGCATTTTGCCCGATTTAGGGTTTTAGATTTAGGGCAAATGGGGAGACGACGGCATTTTCGCTGATTTAAGGGCTTTATTTTGGGCTAACACCCGAAACGACGTCGTTTGGGGTGAATCCGAGCTAACTCAACTCTCCGGCGAGACACATCGGCAAGAAATATTAATATTTTAATGCCACGTATGATTTCCGGCCAGCTTTGCTAGAGATGGCACTTAGGTGTCCCACTTTTCTTAAAATGTGACACTTAAGTGTACCTTTCATAAGTTATGGCACTTAAGTGTCACTTTCTTCCAAGTTATGGTACTTGAAAGGTTCTTTTGCCTATAAAAATTCATGCAGAAGTGAGGTTGTACAATCCAATATTAAGTGCATTGCAATTCAAATCCACTTGAAATTATTTTGTATCTTACCTAGATTGTTCAAAGGGGTATTGATTTTATGACCCTAATGAAGGTATAAGAATTATAGAATCACATACAGTAAAGTTTCTAAAGTTCGACGTAGTTGTTGATGATAGCTGCTCTCAAACTATTAAGGATAATAGTACGAATGAGATCACTGTGTCTTTGTTTTTACCTATACAGACAATTGTGGAATCTCCTATACTATAGACTAAACTTGTTAAGTTTCAATTGTGAAATCTCCTATACCATAGACTAAACTTGTTGAGATTCAATGTACTATTCTTGATATAGTTTATGATGAAATTTTTCAAATCTCTCAAGTGTAAAATAAAGTGGTTGTAACTTTACTCAAGAGATCTATTAGGGAAAGACAATAAGTTATACCATCAGACTATATAATCTATTTGTGAGAGCATGACTGCAATATCCGCTACATGGTTGATTTAACGATTTATATAAATATTATTTCTTGTCCTCAATCAAGTATGTGATTATATGCCATAAAAGACGATAAAGTTTTCACTCTGAAAGAGGGGTGGACAGTTAATAGTGAATAAATAAATATTTCTTTCTAGTATTTTTAAAGATTCTTTCAGAGTGAACATGACATTAATAGCTCATATTTTGATATAAAGTTACGCCAAATAGATACCATCTTTTTAAATTGACACGTTGATAACAAAATCTATATAGTGCAACCAGGGGATTTTGAAGCAGATGTTTTAAGTAAACTTGTGTGTAGACTGAAAAGTCTTATTCATAGTTTTAAACAAGTTTCCAGATAATATTATTAAAGTTTTATAGTGTTGTACATAGTAATTCGGTAGATATATATTGCAAGGTCAGTGGGAGGAAATTTATTTTTCTCATACTCTATGTACGTGATATTTTGCTTACAAGTAGTGACCTTGAGGCATCTTTTGTCCTTTACACTAGGTCCGTAAGGATTGTTCTCGCAATATATATTGGATTTATCTTAGAGAACATTTGTTGGAAATATTCAATATACATCACTGCAAGTCAGAATTGCTCCTGTCATTAAGGGTGATGGATTGAACCTATGACATTGTCCTTATTTAGATATTGAGAAAATCTAATTAAAGGATATACCTTGTGTCAGTGCACTTAAAAGTATAATGTATGCTCAAATTTACACTAGACTAAATATCGTCTTTGTGACGAGACTTCTAGGCAGATATTAGTCAAATCCAGAATGCGATCACTATGTTGCTGCCAAGAAGGTTTTAAGGTACTTAAAGAGGACAAAAGATTATATTCTAATTTATAGACATGTTCAATTCTTGTAGATAATAGGGTATTTAAATATAAACTTTGTTGGCTATTAGGATGACATGAGATCAATAACAGAATACATATTTATGTAGCATGAAGTGCAGTAAATAAAGTTATATGTCTACTACATAAGTAGAGTTTGTAACATTCTTTTAAGTTGTTACTTGGGCTATTAGGCTTCGGAACCTCATTAAGAAGTTGACCGTTTTTTAACTTTATGGATAGACCTATACGGTTGTATTGAGACAATAAATTTGTAGTATTTTTTTTATTAACAATAGAGGTCTCAAGGGGTTTAAATATATGGCAGTCAAATTTTGACAAAAAAGAAACGGTACAAAAAAGTGACGTTATAATATAGCATATTTCCACAGATGATGTGGTTGCATATCCACTAACTAAAGGACTTCGCTCTTCTATTCTTGAATGACATGTCATTGATATGAGCTTAAGAGCATCATGAGATGCTGTTGTTTAGTGGGAGCTATTTTGGCTTTACTCTAATAAAGTTTACATTTGTGTTCGTTACACTTAGTAATGGTTTGATATGTATCAACTTTTGCATTCAATAAAATATTTTTGAATGTGTTGTCATTATGTTGAATACATATTGATAAAAGTCTCAAGGTATTGTATAAATCTTGAGTGAAGGCTAGGGGCATCCGGTTATTAGCCTTGTGCATATGTTTTGTTATACATAAAGAAATGTTAACCGTAAAGACAAGGCATATGTGGGTTCATTGGAACCATAAAGACATTCTCTAATAGCACAAGTTTTTTGTAACACTTAAGGTAAGAGAATGGTGACTGACAAATGGGATCTCTCTATGAGAGATGTTATCCATTTACCACACTACCATATTGAATCCATATCAATAAAGTTGAAAGCACTTGTGACCACGGAAGGCTCTGTGTGTATACATGCAGTTACCGCCATGATTCGGTGTTTGAGACTTTATAGGATGTGATTGACTATTAAGAATTATCTCTAGATCAAGGTGCGCACATACAGTACAATTTCAATTAATATAATCCAAGTGGGAGAATGTAAGAGTTTTCCTAATATTGACTATATTAATTGATTTTGCAATTTACCGTTTTATGGGATTTGGTCTAAGGTGAGATAGAAGGTTTCTTAATTAGTCTAATATGGGGATGGCTAGTGTGAGCCGAGTTGAGCTTGGCCCGTAATGAGGGGGCCTAGTTGGAAACTTTATAAATAGTGCTTAAGTCTCTCCTCTAACCCTAATTCTCACACCTATCCTCACATAAGGAGCGTTAACCTAGCACTAAAGGGAAAGGGGGCTGTCTCATTAAGCTAGTGATACGGAGGGCAATAGAGGAGAAGGACTTGTGCGTGGATCATCGTTTTTTCGCTTCCGCATAAAAAACGATGGATCCCAAAACAGGTGCGTTAATCTTTCTACTCGATCTTTGGCAAAAAAAAACCTTTCAAGTGCCATAACTTGGCAAAAAGGAACACTTAAGTACCATAACTTACAAAAGGTACACTTAAGTGCCACATTTAAGAAAAGTGGGACACCTGAGTGCCGAAAATCATACGTGGCATTAAAATATTAATATTTTTCGCCGATGTGTCTCGCCGGAGAACTGAGTCAGCTCGAATTCACCCCAAACGACGTCGTTTCGGGTGTTGGCCCAAAATAGAGCCCTTAAATCAGCGAAAACACCATTGTTTTGGAATAATTTGAATTTTAATATAATATAAAAATTCATTAAATTAAATTTATTTAAAATATTTAAAAAATAAAATTTTAAAATTTTAAAAATTTACAAAATTTACAAAAAAATTAAAAATTTTACAAAAAATTTTAAAATTTACAAAAAATTTCAACCCTCATCCGCCTCCTTTTTAATTTTTTTTAAATTTTTTGTAAATTTTTAAAATTTTTAAAATTTTTAAAATTTATTTTTAAATGTTTTAAATAAATTTAGTTTTAAATTAAATTTAATTAATTTTTATATTAATTTTTTACCACGTTAACACCAAAACGACGCTGCCACCGCGTCCTCGCCGTCGCCGGAAGGTGGGGGAGGGTCGGCCGGGGCGCCTCCCTTTTTTTTTTAAATTTTTTAAATTTTTTAAAATTTTTTAAATGTTTTTAGTTTTTTAAAATTTATTTTATTTTTTAAATGTTTAAATAAATTTAGTTTTCAATTTAATTTAATTAATTTTTATATTAAATTTTTTACCATGTCAGATACTAAAACGACTCCGTTTTGCACTCACCTTGTCGGAAAATTGACACGTCAGCATTTTGGCCGGATTAGCACTCAAGTGATCCCTTTTGCTCCGATTTTGGCACTTAAGTGTACCTTTCATAAGTTATGGCACTTAAGTGTCCTTTTCTGCCAAGTTATGGCACTCTAAGGGTCCGAATGTCCTCAATCTTCTATGTTCTTCTTCTGGTTATAGAGATCTTGGGTTGCACGTTTTGCATCCAACATTGTGAGATCCCAACTTGATGTCTGGCATTTTTGCGTGCCTACACAGCCGAATCCATTATTTTGGAAGGAGAAGGAAATCTAGAAGCCATGGAAAAGTCGGATAATAGTGTGTTTCATCATGTTGCTCAAGAAATGAAGGCGGACATTTTGTGGAAGAAATTACAAGATCTTTATGAGAGGAAAACTTCACAAAATAAAACTCTTCTAGTTAAGCACGGTAAAGATAAAATAGAGGAAATCATCTAACGCATGGCAATCTTTTTTTTTTCCAAATCCAGGGAGCCAGTGATTGCACGATTGAGCGACCAACCGGCACCTTTCGTTCCTCCGACTCCATCAACGAATTCTCAAACAAATTCAAAAAGATATATTTATTTTAGTAGCTCGAGCTCACTCAGAATTAAATCGAGGCATCAAATTTAGAGGATAATACACCTTATTAATAGAATTATCATTTGAAGTGTAAGTCGCTAAGACCAAAAATATATTGAAATAAATCTACTTCATTTCAAATTAAGATAGAATTTTAAAATGAATAACTAATACAATCCATCAACGGAACCAATGTTTTTCCGGTTTCGATCGTAATATTGTTTCCATTCAGCAACATATATTCTTACTTTAAAAGTATCAATAAATTTAATCGAAGGATTACAATGAAATTACAGTTCACTTAATATAGAACGATGGAATTTAAAAAATCGGAAAAAAGGGGGGAAAATACATCTTTGTATATGAAACAATGAATCCAAATGATCATGGCAATTTGGAGTTGCAGAAAATGCAAGGAAAAGGAAGGAAGGTTATCCACTTGTTTCATAGAAAAATAACTTTCAAGAAAACATTTTTCGAATTTTCCAGCATTCGTTTCACGGAAAATAAACTAGTCGAGAAAAACATTTTCCATCAATGGAAAAAAAAAATCTTCTAAAATTGGGGAAAATGTTTCTCACTCTTCAAGTACACGAAAATATTTTTCCATATTTTCTTTCACCTCACTTTTTTTTTCCACAAAACACCTCTTCCTTTTACTTTTATTTTTCTTTTATTTTTTTATTTTTATATATTTTTGAAAAATGGAGTTTTTATTTATTTTTCTTATTCTTCTTATTCTTCTTTTTATTTTCTTTATTTTTCTTGCTCTTCTTCCTCAGTTGGTTGCCGGCCATAAGATAGCTAGGATCTAGCTTGCTGTCGTCGAGTAAGCTCGGCTTCATCGGATCAGGCGAGGCTTGACCTCGTCGAAATCTAGCAAGCTAGAGCCTCGCCGGCCTATGGCGAGACTCGAGATCGCCTATCGCCGGTCGTTGGCCGTCATCATGGTTGACAACTGGCTAAGGAAGAAGAAGAAAAAGAAAAAACAGAAAGAAAAGGAAAATTTCAAATTTGATCTAAAAAAATAAAATAATAGAAAAGTAAATATTGAATAGAGTGCATGGAGGAAAAGATTTCCTTAGCAAATAGTAGAAAAAATTTTGTAGCTTGTTTTCAAGTTTCAGCTGAATACTAGGAAAATATTATCATTTTCTTAAAAAATATTTTCCAACAACACCATATGTTTTGCAGAACGAATCGTGATTGGCATTTTTACCAGAAGGTGATTCATTGCGTGCTGTTTCAACTCTTGTTTCATAACCGCGTCCAGCAGCCCCTGCCCGATTCCATAGTCCAAGATTCTTGTTTTTGGATTATATTGGCTAATCTCGTCTTCCAGGAAGCTCCTTTGCTGATTTTAGGAATGATGGGTTCTAGAAAAACACATGGGATTTAATTTTAAAAAGAAAAATCCTTAAAACTAATCGCTCATGTTCCATCCCCGAGTAATTATTTATGTCAAGCAAAACAATCGATTATTTTTAAGAAAAATATTTTGCGAATTTTGGTGGAAGAAAAAAAACGATTGCCATCTCTTCCTTAAAAGTAGTAACCTCTTTCTACTTTATATAATTATCGTGTAGATCAATAACTAGGAGCAGAATTATGTGATCATAATCTAGTAAAAAATCAAAGTTGAACCCCTTCTTTAATTTAGCAAGACATAATGCTTTATTGTTTAAGCAAAATATATATATATATATATATAAATAATATATATATATATATATATGTTTAAACCCATCTATTGAGCTCATCCCATCACATATGGGTTAAGAAATAGATTTACGATCCATTCTCACATGTCTAGCCCAAACCGAATTGGCCCGGGAAAATTATGCCAGGCCATTTCCTTCTTGTTTGCAACGCTGGAGAGGGTTGGGGAGTTAGAGACCCCCTGCACAACCGAAAAAGAAAAATTTCAGAAATGCAAAATGAAAAAATAAAAAAAAAATAAAAAGTCGATAAATTGCTCTTTAGAATCTCTCAGTGTTCTAGGGGCCCAAAAACCCTCTTTCTAGAGCAAAGATAACTTTGGCCTGTGGGACCCAAAAAATTATCTTCTTCCCTTTTTGCTAAGAAAAATTAATCACTTTTCTTTCATAGCATCCTCAGGAGTAGGGGTGAGCATCGGTCTAGGGTTGAGCTGACCCTGGACCGGCCCAACTCTGCCGGTCCTGATCCGATTTCTAGAAAGACTAGGTCGGTCCTTGATCCTAGGATTCCTAGACCAAGACCGTGTCCAAGGTCCTTGGTCCTTGGAGTTCGGACTAACCCGACTATATATATATTTATAATTTTTTTATAAAAAAAATCTTAAAATAAACGACGTCAACAGCATTAAATATTAGTGAGGAGTTCAAGTAATTTTTTATTGTTCTTTAAAAACTTAGATTTTAATGCCTTTTACGGCATCGATAGTCATAATTTATGGAAGAGGAAAACGGCATCCAAAAGGGCATAAATAGCTCCTTATGGCATTTTCCTCTAGTACTCGTTCTCTTCTATCTTATTTGTCCTCTTAGTCTTCAATTTGTCAAAATCAAAAGAAATAACTTCTCCACTCGCCATTCGACACTCGTCTCACTCGATTTGGGTCACTCGTGCCGCTTGCTGCTCAATGCGTGCTTAGCTTGTTGCTCTCCGCTCGACACTCGATGCTCATTCTATTCGACGCTCACCCCACTCGACCCTCACTGATTGCCTTTTTTAGCTGACCTCACTCATCCATTTGGTCTGTCCGATCCTCGGTTGCCCTTTCAAGGAGTATAAAAAATGAAATAAAAAATTATCGATTGGTCTCGAGTTGACCCTGGAACCGGACCGAACCCATTGGGTCGGTCTGGTCCTCGATCCCAAGCTTAATAGGGTCGGTCCTCGGTCCTAAAATTGAGGACCAGCACTGTGCGGGTTGATCTTAGGGTTAGGGGATGGACCGGCCCAATCTGGACTATGCTCACCCTTACTCAGGAGTTGCGATCGCATCTATTGCCTTGTCACCGCTCTGATACCATTGAATGGACCTAGGCTTAGAACTAGGAGGACAAAGTAAGTTTTCTGCAGGTATGCCTTCCCACATTGGGCAACAACTTCATTCAAGCCCTTCAGGGACAGCCTTTTAGCAAGAAACCACTCGGACCTTTAGTTCAGAACCTAGAGACACCCAAATAGAACCAAGATGGTAACATTTCTAACTATCCGAGCTGCATTTCTCAGAGGATCCTAACAAGTTGGAGAAGAAGAGGGGTTTTAGAAAGCCATGAGAGAAATACACAAAGCACACACTTTACTTCAAGGGACTCTGCCCAACACATTACATCCTCCTCGCCTTTTATAGGCAATTAGAGGTCACACATAAACAAGGACCAAGATCACGGGTCTTGAAACAAACAAAGGCACCGAAAGCATTCCGTCGGGAATTATTCGCACAATATGAATAATGACAGTGAATAGTGATTTCTCTAACCTACTGCTACAGTAAAAATGAACAGTAACTTGCTACAGTAAACTTGTACGGACAATGATCTTGTTCAGTGGTCTCGTCCGTCACGAGCATTATAGTCATAGTCCGAATCATTTGAGCTGTGCACTGTTACTAGAACATGTTCATCATATTTTTGTTCAAGTGCCTCGAGGTCTTCTAGTGAAAGGATCTGGTTGAGTGGAACTGGTGCAGATGCAGATGCTTCTTCTTGTGCCCAATCTGTGTTGTCGATGTCCGCAGTATTGGCAGGGATGTTTGGCTGAGGCCAATTAGATGACTATGCATAAAAGGAGGTGTTCATGCTTTGAGATAAGGACAAAAATCCTTGATCATAAGGGTCTTGAGAGAGAGGACCTCCCCATCTAGTATAGGGGTCTTGAGAGGACTGTGCAATGTCACCTGTGTCTGCCATTTCGTGCTCTTGTGATGATGAGGCTTGTCTGAATTCTGCGAGAGCTTCTGTAGCTTTAGGAGTGAGACTATAATGATCCCATGTAGTGGGTACATTATAATTTCATGCATCTGGAGGAATGGTTTTGTTTTCTTGACATAAAATCCTTTGGAGTTCTCGATATTGGTGCTCACAACATCCAACGGTCCTGGATAGGACTTGTGAACTTGAGCTTCTGCACTGTGTGGAATAGGCTTATATGATGAGGTGCCTATACTCAGGGGGCATTGATGATGTTGCCATTATTGAAGACAAAAGCCCATGGACGTCGGAAAAACAAGATGGTGTGAACTTCCGAGTTTGGTTGAGTGGTTCTCAGTTCCTTTTGCAAAAGATATTTCCAAGGAGTCGGAGGATAAAACCAATTAAGAAAGTTTAAGAGGTTTTTATCACTTTCCTTTTCAATGTTTCCCCTGCCGAGTCCGAATATCCTTGTGAGGTTAGCAATGAACCTTCTGATTGGAACTTCAATAGCTATTAAGTACTTATTGGTTAAGTACCACAATAACCATCTAAGTTGATCGGGAAAATCATCTTCCTTCCAAATTAGTGGATGTATAAATGGATAATTTGATTTAATCCAAAAGGATAGATAATCGAACCTCCATTAAATCTAAACAGATTTGTATGGTTTTGCCACATTAGTTTATCTAGATTTTCAATAAGACTGTCATTTTGGATATACTCAATGATCTCCTGGGGATATTTCTAACTTGGCCAATCTTTTATCTTTTCAATCTTATACTTCTCATTGTGATGAGCAGACACATATGACATTGCACAATCCTCTCAAGACCCCTATACTAGATGGGGAGGTCCTCTCTCTCAAGACCCCTATGATTAAGGATCTTTGTCCTTATCTTAAAACATGAACACCTCCTTCTATGCACAGTCATCTAATTGGCCTCAGCCAAACATCCTTGCCAATACTGCAGACACCGACAACACAGATTGGGCACAAGAAGAAGCATCTGCATCTGCACCAGTTCTACTCAACCATATCCTTTCACCAGAAGACCTCGAGGCACTTGAACAAAAATATGATGAACATGTTCTAACAATAGTGCACAGCTCAGATGATTCGGACTATGACTACAATGCTCGTGACGAACGAAACCGCTGAACAAGACCACTGTCCGTACAAGTTTATTGTAGAAAGTTACTATTCACTTTTGATTGCAGATGAAGCATCGATTTGATCTGGCCTTTCTCTTATGATAAGGGGAGATTCTTCTAGCCTTTTCTCTTTTCCCTTGTTCTTCCTTATGCGATCCAATTCTTTGAGGCGATTTCGCATTTTAGCAACATCTGTCTTGTCTTGTTTGACGGAACATCTGCAATAGCAACAAAGATGGACGTTTGAGGTGGTGGAGGAGGAAGCAAGTCTGCTCGCAAAGTCGTCGGAAACGGATTAAGTCTTCCTTCTTCAAGAATTTGGATTTGCTTTTTAAGCTTGTCTATTTCCGCTTGAGGACTTTCGAGATAATGGTATCTCAAATGTTGTCCTGATTCCAAGGCATGAAGCCTATTTTGGAAATCGGAAAGCATCTTCTTAGTGGTTTCATCATATCTTCACAGGTCTTGTTGCACATTTCCAATCTTGGAGTCAATTGCTTTGAAGGCATTGTTATGAGCTAAAAGAGTCTTTGATTTTCAATTTAAGATGGCTTTAGCAACAGGAGTTCCTGACTTCCATTCCCAAAGAATCCAGTGTTGAGAAGATCTCTCCACATTATGGTAGATCCATAAATACTTGAAGAAACTTGTTTCTCTCACTCCATCTTCAACTTCTTCCACCCCTTCTGATTTTCGTGTTTCAAATGCTTCTAAGATAGACTATCTCTATGAAGTCTCTCTTAGTGAAACTAAAATCTCTGAAACTTAGCTTTCCTTGATGAATCCTTATTCTGCTTTTGCTAAACCTACCTCATCATTTTCACCCATCCGCTCTATTCGACAACTCATTCGCTAGACTCCGAAGGAAGTAAAGGAGTATGTTCAGTCCTCCAAATTCGACCAGCACCCCATTCTTGCTACTGAAAACGAATATTTTGTTACCCTTCAGATCCCTCCAGAGTTTCCTAGACAGTGGATCCAACAAGGATATTCCCATGTTCATTATGGCGCTGTTCGTCTTGCTCTTACTTTCCATGGTCGCAAGGGTTTGCCAGTAATGGCAAGAATTGCTTTATTGGATACCAGATTCTTAGAATACCAGCATGCTTGCATTGGTACTGTTCAAACCACTTTAAATGCTGGAACAGTCTTTGTTACCCTATATCCAAACTTCAATATTGCCCTTTCAGATCCACAATTACTCTCCTTTTTGAAAGTCCAGATCCAGCTCACGGGAGCACCCCAAACTACTGACTCTATTGCCGCTACACTGCATTACTAGATGGTTTACAGAGTTCAAAACCATGTTCTTGATTTGAATTTCCACAATGGAAATGAAGATGCTTTATTCATTTCCATGCAAAATGATCAAGCATCTTGCATTCATGTTCCCAGACAAATCCCAAAGGAAAAGTTGGGCAAACTCCTTCTAGAGACTTGGATTACCAACTATGAAAAGTTACACCAGAATAACAAGCCTTTCCAGTCATCAAATTCCGAGTTTGTCAGAAAGAATGATGGAACTGTTTCCATCAAATTTGGCAAGGAAAAGAAAAAGGTCCTCTTGAACCATGAAATACAGGTAAGATAAAGGAAAGTGCCATGTTAGATTTGACCGTGAGATATACGGCTTCAGAGAAATAAAGAAAAAAAAAAGAAGGAAAATAAAATCTTATTTGAAGTCGGTGAAAGCAATTGATTCGGGTTCCTGGGATAGAGGCATATATACATATCTAGATATGTGCTTGTGGCCGCGGGTTACTTTTGTTGGTCAAGAAATATGGAAGCGCAGTTTCTTAGGCGAGTGCTTTTCCAGGCTATTTCGTGGTTTATTCGTGAATGACATCCAAGAAGAAATAGTGTTCAAGCCAATTAAATTTTATGATTTCAAGATTTGTGTGCAATTCCATCATGAGATTGAAAGATTATTTATTGAAGAATTATAGGGTTAAATATTGCATGAGTTATTTGGTGTTATTAGGGCTTGGGAAACACTGAAAGTGTTTGAGCAATTCGAGTGTGGTTGTAATCTTCGTTGTATCACTTGATCTCTAGTAAAATTCATTTTTGCATGGATTGGCAATGCTTTTTTTTTTTTGGGTCGAACTATTAGCTATGTTGACAATGTACTTAAACAATCTCTCTTCAGGAACAGAGTTTGTTTGGATGCACCGTATTCATCAATATTTGATAGCCAGAAGAAGAGGACGCCATTCTAAAACCATAATGACGAGTGATAGGTAGAGACTTGCCTTAAGTGGAAGGGCCAAGCTCAACACACATCGTATAAATGATTCAAAGGTGTGCTTTATAGCTGCCTCCAACAAACATTTGACCAAAGCACGTCCAGCTATTAAAAGCATAGTTTCGTGCCGAAACCTGCAATAGAGCGTTATCTACAAGTAGTTGTATAAGCCCAGTCGCTGCGGCTTGATCACTCAGTTTAAGTCGAGTTTAGACACCAGCCTATGTCACAGATAAACTCTTAACCGGTGCATCTGATCGATCACTCGGTTTAAGTCAAGTCTTGACATTAGGCTTGTCATATAAATAAGTTTTTGACAGAAAAATCATGCAAGCAGTCATGGGGACAATAGCGTATCCATTGATTCCGAACTTTCCATGCCATTATTTCATCCCGTGAATGAACTTCGACTTGTGGTTGTTGCGGATGAGAAGAATTAACCCTTTGAGCTGAAGAATGAACCCCATTTCTGTCTTCCATCGTATAAAAAAATGCACGAGGCGCCCAACCTGCATGAACATTTTACAACTGTCGATGAGTGGCATACGGGACAATGAACTGAAACATGCGAACTAGACTCCGCTGTGCCCTCCAATCATTTTAAATCACGAGAAGTTTCTTATGACATACTGATGATGAACAATGATATGAACATACAGCTGAAGTAGGATATAGCCCATGAAGGACATGACTTAAAAGAAAGAAGTTGCTATTTTCGAGCTTTATTGTTTGAGCTAGCTGCAAAGCGTGCAGACATACCATTCATATCATTTGGATAAGGGAAGAACTGCAAGTAACAGAATGCAGCAACGACCGAACCTGCATTAAGAAAAATTGGAAAGGTTGTGGATGAAAGTTATGTATTTCATCTGTAAAGACTAATTCGCATGACCTTTTCTTTTTGATCATTCATGCTACTTCTAATACTAACCTAAAAGAGCGCCAGCAAATACATCCTGGCAATGGCACCAATAGTCATCGACACGGGAAATAGCAACAAAAGCCACGAGAAGCAAAGGAAAATGTATGATGCAGAGTTTTGCGATGTGGCTCCGACTGTCAAATGCTCTAATTTTCCCCGCTAGATACCATGAAAGGTAACTGAGACCTGCGAAGGACCCTGGATGTGGACAATCAATGAGCCTTCTGCACCGTCATACCATGGACAACAAAAGAATAAAAAGAAAAGTCGACTACGAAAGCCGATTGTCTCAGGTTACTATCTGATTTCGTAATTAATTAGAATTGTCGAGAGATTTTAATTGCAGTTTAGCTATTCTCAAACATTTGCCGCATCATGTTGACCAACATCTTTCTGAAAGGTTACGAACTATACTGAGCTGTGTGAATTCCTGAGTCAAATTTGAAAACCACTCTGGCGTTCCAGCAAAAAAAACCTGCAGATATATCAAGATTGCTCCGTTTTTCTAATTCCAGTATCATGATCTTTGGCATCTGGGCAAGAATTGTTTAGAAGTCTCACATCGAGTAAAACTAAGAAAATTGGTGACCCAACGAAGAGGGCGAAGTCTTGTGTGGCATTAAAAAGTGCTGGCTGTTTTTCCTATTCAGGTGGTCCAGTTCAAAAGGCCTTTTGAGGAGAACTCAGGATTGAAGAAAGCCACATTACGAGAATCGAATCAACCCATTCTTATGTTTTCACACGAGCATGATAAAAAAACCAGTCGTTTCACGTATACTCACAAGAGGTATGCCCACTTGGGATGTAGCCTTCCTTTATCACAGCCTTATCTCCATGACAGATGACATCCTTCATCATAGGATCAAAAACCTGGCATGCGAATGACCATCGGAAGTTCAAGGAATTGAATAACGCAAGAGAATTCTTATGCTTATGCCTGTACGAGTAGCGGTTTATTTGAAGAAATTTGATCTCTCTGTTTGGAAAGGGGAAGGGAGGGGGTGTTAAGCGAAAACCAAATGCCTGCAGCATGAGGATCGGAACTTACCCGTATTCCATCAGGGAAACTCCGCCAGAACAAGTCTGGTCTCGGTCGTCCAACAGTATCTTTCAGAGCATCGGTGATCATCGCAGTCAAAGCCACGGAAGATATAAACCCTGCAGGTTGCATATATTCTCCACGTCAGCTAAAGGTTCTCTTGAACAATATTTGAGGACGAGCAGAGTTCGTCTAAATCGATGGGAAGCATAGAGGAAGCACCGAAGATTACAGGACGGAAGTCATGAACGTTGTCGCAGGCGAGATAGTAAATGAGAAAGACGACGAACGGAAGCACTATGGTGAGAATCTGCCCATGACAAAGGGTCGGGATTAGTCTTCTTTCGAGAGAGAGGGAGAGAGAGAGAGAGAAATTGGCCACGACGACGGAGATTACGTTGCAGATGGCAGCACCTGTGGAGTGAATATTTCAAGAGCTAGCGAGAACACTCACCGGGACAGCCCAAAAGAGCACAGTGTTGGTCTTAAGAGGAGGGTATTTCATGTCGGTCATCATGTCTTCTATAACAAGACGACGAAACGGTTCTATCATAAGCAAGATGGCTTCTATCACCAAGAGAAGCAAAAGAATGAGCCAGTGATGCTTATGCATCGTTGCCGCCTCAAATGGATGGGATTGAGGAGCAGGAGATCCCGACTCGATGTCCGGCATTTTGCTGTGCCTGCACAGCCGAATCCATTACTTTGGAAGCAAGAAAGAAAACTAGAAGCCATGGAAAAGTCGGATAAACGAAAGGTTCGCACTCAAAGCATGGGACATGAAAAGCACCTAGATACTTCAAACAAGCGATCTTGAAAGCCAGGAACCACACAGATAGCTAAACAAAGCAGCAAGTTGCCGAAGACAGACGATATTTTCCCTACAACTGTACCATTTACCCGTTGGTCAAAAGCTTTTGGTGCTGAAAAAGGGAATTCGCTACTCATATTTTAGTTATGGATCGGTAGACATTGCAGTTCAGCTCGAGAAGTCGTAATGGGGAGAAGTTGCGATTAGATTAGAAAAGTTGTGAGTAGACAAAGCTTCAACCAGAAGCGAAATGTCAAGAGAATGTTAAAACCCCCGTCTTTCTGGGGATGATATGGAGTTGGTGAAGAGCAAGGTTGACTACAAGTTTGTAGTCTGCAACGCCCAGACCATTTAATTCTGTTTATGAAGTAGCCCAACAAGAAAAAAGCAACAGCAGCAGCACATGCAAAGTTAGAAACCAAAAAAGAGTTGTCGAGAAGCTGCAATCGATATTGTCGCGTTCATCGGCTTCATCTTCACGTTAGAACGTTACCACACACACAAACCCATGCAAGCAAGAACGACCATTTCCAGAATCCATTTCATCCGAAAAGCCGAAGCAGGAACGAAGGGTCGAATAGATTCAGAAGCGCATGACAGAAACAGGGGAGAATGTCGGAGAAGCCGTACCTTGCGAAACCGATCCGATCTGGGAAGCGAAGCCAAGAGAATCACCTGCTAAATACGACGCGCGGGCATGTTTCAGACGATATACACCCGCATATCGTAGAAGGTAGGCGCACCGATTAGGGTGAAATGTCAGTCCTACCCTTGCGAGGACTGACATTTGATAATGACATTGACATGATGGTAAGTCGAAATCTATTTAGTCCTCTAGCGCACGGCAATATTTTTTTTCCGAATGCAGGGAGCCTGTGATTGCCCGATCGGGCGACCGACCTGCACCTTTCGTTCCTCCTACTCCGTCAACGAATTCTCAAACAAATTCGAAAAAATATATTTATTTTAATGGCTCGAGCTCACTCAGACTTAAATCGAAGGCATCAAATTTAGAGGATGATACACTGATTAATAGAATTATCATTTGAAGTGTAAGTCGCTAAGACCAAAAATATATTGAAATAAATCTACTTCATTTTAAATTAAGGTAGAATTTAAAAATGAATAACTAATACAATCCATCAACAGAACGAAAATTTTTCCAGTTTCGATCATAATATTATTTCCATTCAGCAACATATATTCTTACTATAAAAGTATCAATAAATTTAATCGAAGGATTACAATGAAATTACAGTTCACTTAATATAGAACGATGGAATTTAAAAAATCTGAAAAAAAAGGGGGAAAAATACATCTTTGTATATATGAAACAATGTATCCAAATGATCATGGCAATTTGGAGTTGCAGAAAATGCAAGGAAAATGAAGGAAGGTTATCCACTTTTTCACAAAAAAAAAAAAAAAATAACTTTCGGAAAACATTTTCCGAATTTTCTAGCGTTCGTTTCACGGAAAACAAACTAGTCGAGAAAAATATTTTCCATCAATGGAACAAAAAAGTCTTCTAAAAGTGGGGAAAATGTTTCCCACTTTTCAAGTATGGGAAAATATTTTTCCATATTTTCTTTCATCTCACTTTTTTTTTTCACAAAACAACTCTTCCTTTTACTTTTATTTTTCTTTTCTTTTTTATTTTTTATACATTTTTGAAAAATGGAGTTTTTATTAATTTTCTTCTTCTTCTTCTTCTTCTTCTTCTTCTTTTCTTCTTCTTCTTTTCATTTTCTTTATTTTTCTTGCTCTTCTTCCCAACCGGTCGCCCATAAGACAACGAGGATCTAGCTTGCTGTCGTCGAGCGAGCTCGGCTTTGTCGGACCAAGGAGGCTCGACCTCATTGGAATCTAGCAAGTTGGAGCCTCGCCTATGGCCGATCATAGGTCGTGGTCGACAACTAGCTAAGCAAGAAGAAGAAGAAAAAGAAAGAAATAGAAAAAAAAAAAAAAGGAAAATTTCAAATTTGGTCTAAAAAATAAAATAATAGAAAAGAAATTATTGAATAGAGTGCATGGAGGAAAAGATTTTCCTTAGCAAATAATAAAAAATATTTTGTAGCTCGTTTTCAAGTTTCAGCTGAATACCAGTAAAATATTATCATTTTCTTAAAAAACATTTTCCAACGACACCATATTTTTTGGGAACGAACGGCGATTGGCATTTTTACCGGAAGGCGATTCATTGCGTGCTGTTTTCAGCTCTTGTTTCGTAACCGCGTCCGCCTGTTCTTTGTTTTTACTTTTCAGCCCGAGCACGAAGAGGTGGATCGTATTATTAACGTCAAAGGGAAGGGCCCCGCCGTCCAGCAGCCCCTCCCCGATTCCAAAGTCCAAGATACTGTTTTTGGATTATATTGGCTAATCTCATCTTCCGGGAAGCTCCTTTGCTGATTTTAGGAATGGTGGGTTCTAGAAAAAACATATGAGATTTAATTTGAAAAAGAAAAATCCTTAAAACTAATCGCTCCCGTTCCATCCCGACTAATTATTTATGTCAAGCAAAAAGATCGATTATTTTTAAGAAAAATATTTTGCAAATTTTGGTGGAAGAAAAAATATGATTGAGATCTCTTCCTTAAAAGTAGTAACCTCTTTCTACTTTATATAATAATCGTGTAGATCAATAACTAGAAGCAGATTTATGTGATCATAATCTAGTAAAAAATCAAAGTCAAACCCCCTCTTTAATTTAGCAAGACATAATGCTTTGTTGTTTAAGTAAAAAAAAATATTTATGTTTAAACCCATCTATTGAACTCATCCCATCACATATGGGTTAAGAAATGGGTTTATGATCTATTCTCACATGTCTAGCCCAAACCGAATCGGCCGGGAAAATTATGCCAGGCCATTTCCTTCCTGTTTGCACCGCTACGCTGGAGAGGGTTGGGGAGTCGCAATCGCGTCTATTGCCTTGTCACCGCTCACCTCACGTTGGAGTCTGAACCGTGAAATACAAGTCAGATAAAGGAAAGTGCAATGTTAGATTTGACCGTGAGATATACGGCTTCAGAGAAATAAAGACAAAAAAAAAAGAAGGAAAATAAAATCCTATCTGAAGTCGGCAAAGCAGTTGATTCGGGTTCCTAAGACAGAGGCATATATACATCTAGATATGTGCTCGTGGCCGCGGGTTGCTTTCGTTGGTGAAGAAATATCGAAGCGCAGTTTCTCAAGCGAGTGCCTTTCGGGGCTATTTCGTGGGTTTGTTTGTGAACGACATCTAAAAAGAAACAGTGTTCAAGCCAATTAAATTTTATAAGTTCAAATTGCATGTAATTCTATCGTGAGATTAAAAGATTATTTATCGAAGAATTGTATGACTAAATACTGCATGAGTTATTTGGTATTATTAGGGTTTAGGAAACATTGAGAGTGTTTGAGCAATTCGAATGTGGTTGTAATCTTCGTTATATCGCTTAATGTCTAGTAGAATTCGTTTCTGCATTGATTGGCTATATATATTTTATTTTTTTTTGGGTTGAACTATTGGCTATGTTGACAATGTACTTAGACAATCTCTCTTCACGAACAGGGTTTGTTTGGATGCACCGCATTCATCAGTATTTGATAGCCGGAAGGAGAGGACGCCGTTCTAAATGATTCAAAGGTGTGCTTTATAGCTGCCTCCAACAAACATTCGACCAAAGCACGTCCAGCTACTAAAAGCATGGTTTCGTGCCGAAACCTGCAATAGAGTTTTCTCTACAAGTAGTTGTATAAGCCCAGTCGCTGCGGCTTGATCACTCAGTTTAAGTCGAGTTTAGACACCAGCCTGTGTCGCAGATAAACTCTTAACCGATGCATCTGATCGATCACTCGGTTTGAGTCAAGTCTTGACATTAGGCTTGTCATATAAATAAGTTTTTGACAGAAAAATCATGCAAGCAGTCATGGGGACAATAGCGTATCCATTGATTCCGAACTTTCCATGCCATTATTTCATCCCGTGAATGAAGCTTCGACTTGTGGTTGTTGCGGATGAGAAGAGTTAACCCTTTGAGCTGAAGAATGAACCCCATTTCTGTCTTCCATCGTATAAAAAAATGCACGAGGCGCCCAACCTGCATGAACATTTTACAACTGTCGATGAGTGGCATACGGGACAATGAACTGAAACATGCGAACTAGACTCTGCTGTGCCCTCCAATCATTTTAAATCACGAGAAGTTTCTTATGACATACTGATGATGAACAATGATATGAACATACAGCTGAAGTAGGATATAACCCATGAAGGACATGACTTAAAAAGAAAGAAGTTGCTATTTTCGGAGCTTTATTGTATGAGCTAGCTGCAAAGCGTGCAGACATACCATTCATATCATTTGGATAAGGGAAGAACTGCAAGTAACAGAATGCAGCAACGACCGAACCTGCATTAAGAAAAATTGGAAAGGTTGTGGATGAAAGTTATGTATTTCATCTGTAAAGACTAATTCGCATGACCTTTTCTTTTTGATCATTCATGCTACTTCTAATACTAACCTAAAAGAGCGCCGGCAAATACATCCTGGCAATGGCGCCAATAGTCATCGACACAAGAAATAGCAATAAAAGCCACGAGAAGCAAAGGGAAATGTATGATGCAGAGTTTTGCAATGTGGCTCCGACAGTTAAATGCTCTAATTTTCCTCGCTAGATACCATGAAAGGTAACTGAGACCTGCGAAGGACCCTGGATGTAAACACTCAATGAGCCTTCTGCACGGTCATACCATAGAAACAGAAGAATAAAAAGAAAAGTCGACTACGAAAGCCGATTGTCTCAGGTTACTGTCTGATTTCACAATTAATTTGAGAATTGTGGAGAGATTTTAATTGCAGTTTAGCTATTCTCAACATTCGCCACATCATGTTGACCGACATCTTTCTGAAAGGTTACGAACTATACAGAGCTATGTGAATTCCTGAGTCAAATTTGTAAACAAATCTGGCGTTCCAGCGAAAAAAAAACCTGCAGAGATATCAAGATTGCTCTGTTTTTTCTAATTCCAGTATCATGATCTTTAGCATCTGGGCAAGAATTGTTTATACGTCTCGCATAGAGTAAAACTAAGAAAATTGGTGACAGAGCGAAGAGGCGAAGTCTAGTGTGACATTAGAAACTGCTGGTTGTTTTTCCTATCCAGGTGTTCCAGTTCGAAAGGCCTTTCGAGGAGAACTCAGGATTGAAGAAAGCCGCGTTACGAGAATCGAATCAACCCATTCTTATGTTTTCACACGAGCATGATAAAAAAACCAGTCGTTTCACGTATACTCACAAGAGGTATGCCCACTGGGGAAGCTTTTGTAGCCTTCCTTTATCACAGTCACAGCCTTATCTCCATGACAGATGACATCCTTCATCATAGGATCAAAAACCTGGCATGCGAATGACCATCGGAAGTTTAAGGAATTGAATAACGCAAGAGAATTCTTATGCTTACGCCTGGGGAAGGGAGGGGGTGTTAAGCGAAAACCAAATGCCTGCAGCATGAGGATCGGAACTTACCCCTATTCCATCAGGGAAACTTCGCCAGAACAAGTCTGGTCTCGGTCGTCCAATAGTATCTTTCAGAGCATCGGTGATCATCGCAGTCAAAGCCACGGAACATATAATCCCTGCAGGTTGCATATATTCCCCACGTCAGCTAAAGGTTCTCTCGAGCAATATTTCAGGATGAACAGAGTTCTTCTAAATCGATGGGAAGGATAGAGGAAGCACCGAAGATCGCAGGACGTAAGTCATTAACGTTGTCGCGGGTGAAGTAGTAAATGAGAAAGATGACGAACGGAAGCACTATGGCGAGAATCTGCCCAGGACAAAGGGTCGGGATTAGTCTTCTTTCGAGAGAAAGAGAGAGAGAAACCGGCCACGAGGACGGAGATTACGTTGCAGATGGCAGCACCTGTGGAGTGAATATATCAAGAGCTACCGAGAACACTCACCGGGACAGCCCAGAAGAGCAGAGTGTAATTCTTAAGAGGAAGGCAGTTCAAGTCGGTCATCATGTCTTCTATAAGAAGTCGGCGAAACGGTTCTATCATAAGCAACATGGCTTCTATCACCAAGAGAAGCAATAGAATGAGCCAGTCATGCTTATGCATCGTTGCCGCCTCAAATGGATGGGATCGAGGAGCAGGAGATCCCAACTCGAGGTCCGGCATTTTTGTGTACCTGCACAGCTGAATCGATTACTTTGGAAGCAAGTAAGGAAAACTAGAAGCCATGGAAAAGTCAGATAAACGAAAGGGTTCGCACACGAAGCATGACAGACACAGGGGAGAATGTTGAAGATACTGTTGCCGATGCCGATTGATCTTAATTGTCTTTTTTATTATAAAGAATATTTTATGTATATCCTTGGGATACTGTGTATATTTTTATTCCTTTATCATTTTAGACACTCTGTATTATATATAGATTGTAATTACATAGTGAAAGGAATATAGAAAAGCAATATACAATTCTCCCAAACTTCAAGCTTTCTACCTTTCTGACATGGTATCAGAGCCTCCTGCCTTGGCTTAGCTTCCGCAACATCCTTTAGGAGAAATCATGTCGAACACTGAGGATTCGACCTCTGGCGTTCCTGAAGGAAATCAAACAGGAGATGTCATCCCTAGAGAACAGCCTACGCAGATCAACACAAACACAGGATTTAATCCTGGAAATCCCATCACAGGACCTTACATTCAGTGGGTTCCTGTAACAATTCAGCCAAATCAAGGAGGTCCGACTCAGAATTCGCCTCAAATCGACCCCGGAAGGATTGGTGGGCTAGAGGAAAGTCCATCGCACATACCTGGAACGGGTCCTGGATACGGAGCGAACTGGTCCTTCCCGAGTCAGAGCGGTTCGGGTCCTGGGTATGGGGCGAACAATCAGTACCCGCCCTATGGACCCGGTTTTTTTCCTTTTGCAGGTCTTACCGGAGTCGGCGGTCGACTGGAACTTGGAGACCCGCTGTACACCGCGACCGCCGACGGACCGGAGCTGCGGCTGATCTCCCAGCAGCTATCGAGACCGGACAACTACTCCTTGTGGTCTCGCGAGCTCCGGCGAGCGCTCGTGACCAAAGACAAGGATGGTTTTTTGGATGGCACCATCCCAATACCGTCCGACGAGCGGCTTGCACGACAATGGCGCAAGTGCAACCAACTTGTTCGGACTTGGATAGGAAATTGCCTCTCGCTGGAGGTCGCGGCCGGAGTACCACCGACTGAAGATGCAAGGAAATTTTGGGAGAACCTGCGGGAAATGTATGGTAAGCTCGATAGAGCAAAGATTTTCACCCTAACACAAGGATTATCAGATCTCAAGCAAGGTAATTTGTCGATCTCAGCAATTTACAACAAACTCTCTGCCCTATGGAATGAAATCGAGATGACAGAGGAGAAATTAGAGGGACCCGAGGCGACCTTGGCTCAATACCGGGCCATGAGAGAGCGGGAAAAGGTTACACGGTTTCTACTCGTGTTGAATGAAACCTACTTACCGTTTCGAAGCCAGATCTTGGCCATGGATCCGGTTCCGCCGCTCGGCCGCATATACCAGCTTGCGGTTCAAGAAGAATCTCAGAGGCTGGCGTCGTCCGAGTATGTGAAGAGTGGTGAGCGTGTTGTTCTTGCGGCCAAGGCGTCGTCGGAGCACCGATTCGGTTCTTCAAGGTCCGGCCATGGAGGTTTTTCAAAAAGGGCAGGTACGTTAGGGTTTCGGGAGGAAGAAGATGAGACCTTTTATGTGTCTCAAGTGGGTGGCCAGGATCATCTCGCGCGATCGGACGGCTCGGGGAGCTTGCGAGGCTTGAATGGCCGAGATCCAATCTTTGGATCCGACGGTGGAGGATCCTCCGCACGATCGGACAGCTCCTTTGCACGATCGGACGGTCCAAATTTCGCCCTTGCAGCACCGCGATCCGACGGACCATCAGCTTCCGTTTTAAAGCGATCCAACGGCCCAAATTTGGGGACTTTTTCCACCAGAAATAATTCAAACAAATGGAAAGGTAAATTTTGTGATTATTGCAAAAAACCTTATCATACCAAAGAAAATTGTTGGAAATTGCATGGAAGACCAGGGGAGAAGAAGGAACGAGAATTTTCTATTGGAAATTCTGTAGCAGCAAATGCTAAGGTGAATCAACCCATCAGCAATGACCAACTTCAACAAATCATGAGGACCCTAAGTCAGATGGGCATTCAAGAAAAAATGCCTAGCTATTCAGGTATTTCTCATTGTTTGAACTGCAATATTTCTAGCAACGCATGGATTATTGATTCAGGTGCTAGTGACCATATAGTCTGTGATGAACGGTTCTTTTCTAGATTAGAAAAATCCTCAAATCACACCTCCGTTCGCCTCCCAAATGGTAGTGATATTTCGGTAGATAAAATTGGGGATGTTAAACTGAGTCCTTCCATCACTCTAAAAAATGTCCTCTTCATTCCAAATTTTCAGTTCAATCTCATTTATGTTTCCAAGATCTGTCAAAACAATCTCTGTCAGGTCATTTTTTATTTTGACACTTGTCTCTTTCAGGCCCCTTTGACTGGGACACTGATGGGCTCGGGTAGGAATTTCGAGGGACTTTATTTCTGGACGGCATTCCCAAAGAATTTTTCTTTCAATAAGAGCATCCTATGTAATGCTAATCATAATAAAGACATTTTTTTATCTCATCAGCGTCTAGGCCACAGCGCCACTTTTCCTCATCCTAAATGCCCTATATGCCCATTAGCTAAACAGTCTAGAATTTCTTTTCCACAAAGTACATCGCGTGCTACTAGAGCTTTTTCTCTATTGCATATGGACATCTGGGGCCCATATCACACCCCTCATCGTGATGGGTCTCGCTTCTTTCTTACTATTGTAGATGATCATACTCGGGCAACTTGGGTTTTTCTTATGCAATCCAAAGCCCAAGTTCTTTCACATCTCAAAAATTTCATTGTTCTAATCAAAAATCAGTTTAACAAATCCGTACAACGGATTCGTACTGACAATGCTCGAGAATTCTTTAATCATGAATGTTCTTCATTGTTCATTTCCAATGGCATTCTTCATGAAAGCTCATGTGTTTACACTCCTCAACAAAATGGGATTGTAGAAAGGAAACACCGTCATTTATTAGAAGTTGCTCGAGCTCTTAAGTATCAAGCTTCAATTCCTGAAATTTTTTGGGGAGACTATGTGGTCACAGCGGCATACCTGATCAATAGAATGCCATCTCGAGTTTTGAGTGGGAAGACTCCATTCGAGTCATTGTTTGGAAAACCTCCGGATGTTCGTCATCTTCGTGTTTTTGGATGCTTATGCTATGTTTCTACTACGGGCCCTCGGGACAAATTGGGTCCTCGTGCCCTCTCTTGTGTATTTATGGGATATCCTACCCTTCAAAATGGATATTTGGTTCTTGATCCATCTACCGACAGATTCTTCGTCAGCAGAGATGTCATATTTCATGAAGATGTCTTCCCTTTCAAGGATAGGCTACCCTCATATCAGCATGAAGATCCCCTGACAACCACTCGTCCTTTTCTGCATGAAGATGATCCTCCACAAGGATCAATGATGATGCTTCCATATATGATATCTCCTATAGCACCTTCAAATGTCGATGCACCTATCAGCTCGGATGGGGACAATGCAATTTCCAGCCTTCCTTCATTCGGCACACCTGAAGAACCTGAATCTTCGCCAGCCACTATTCTGGCGGATGATGTCTCTGCAGACTCACAAGCTGATGTTCCATTTGAATCAACTAATCTTCGGCGTTCAAGACGCACAGTTCGACCACCAACATGGACAACGGATTACGTTTGTTCATCATCAAAAAAAAAAAATGTGGTACACAATACCCCATATCTTCCTATGTCAGTTTTGCTAATCTCTCTCTTGAACATAGATGTTGTGTTAGTAGAATTTCTGCACAGCAGGAACCTTCCTCTTATGATGAGGCTGCCCAGGATTCTCGTTGGCAACAGGCTATGAAAGATGAATTACAAGCTCTCATCGAAAATAAGACTTGGGATGTTGTTCGTCTACCTCCTCATCGTCGACCCATAGGATGCAAATGGGTATACAAGATCAAATATAAAGCAGATGGATCTATTGAACGTTACAAGGCCAGATTGGTCGCGAAGGGATTCACACAAAAGGAAGGATTTGATTATACGGAAACTTTCTCTCCAGTTGCCAAGGAAGTCACCGTACGGTCTTTTCTTTCTATTGCCGCCCTCCGTGACTGGCCTCTTCATCAAATGGACGTTCACAATGCCTTTTTACATGGAGATCTTGAAGAGGAGATTTATATGGATATTCCACCGGGATTTCGCAGACAGGGGGAGGGGAGTGTGTGTCGTCTTCGAAAATCCCTATATGGGCTCAAACAGGCTTCTCGTCAATGGTATGCCAAGTTCACCAGTGCACTTACAACTGCAAAATTCCAACAATCTAAGCATGACTATGCTTTATTCACATGGAAACAAGGTATGTCGTCAATCTATTTACT
Organism: Eucalyptus marginata; assembly: GCA_014182565.1. Lineage (NCBI taxonomy): Eukaryota > Viridiplantae > Streptophyta > Magnoliopsida > Myrtales > Myrtaceae > Eucalyptus > Eucalyptus marginata. The sequence continues at coordinate 10,220,348 of CM024586.1, read as the reverse complement.
TATATATGTTGACGATATACTCATTATGGGAAACGATGCGCCTGCCATTGAGAGATTCAAGGAGTATTTGCATTCTACATTTCATATTAAGGATTTGGGTCCTCCTAAATATTTCCTTGGAATAGAAATTGCACGGTCAAATAAAGGCATTTGTCTTAGCCAACGGAAATTTGTCTTAGAAATTGTGTCAGAAGCAGGTTTGTCGGGATCTAGGCCAGCTGTTATTCCAATCGATCAGAATATCGGGTTGACGACACTGAATATGACAAAGGGTTGTCACCTGTGAACAAAGATCCGTTGCTTAAAGATCCTTCTGCTTATCAAAGACTTGTTGGAAAGCTTATTTATTTGACTATGACCAGGCCGGACATTTCCTATGCAGTTCAGATTCTTAGTCAGTTTATGCATGCTCCGAAACAGTCTCACATGAATGCGGCACTGAAAGTCATAAAATATTTAAAAGGGTGTCCTGGATTGGGCATATTGCTGTCTCGAGACAACAATTTGGAGACGACAGCATATTGTGACACAGATTACGCAACTTGTCCCATGAGTAGAAGATCAGTCACAGGATTCTGTATAAAATTAGGGGATTCTCTAATTTCATGGAAGACAAAGAAACAGTCAACCGTATCCTTGTCATCCGCTGAGGCAGAATACCGAGCAATGGCAAAGACTAGTTGTGAGTTAGTCTGGATAAGAGGGCTTCTTCAAGACCTTGGTATACAAATAAGAGAGCCCATTGTCCTATTTTGTGATAATGATGCTGCACTTAAGCTTGCAATGAACCCAGTATTCCATGAAAGGACAAAGCATATAGAGGTTGATTGTCACTTCATTCGAGACAAGATCCAGAGTGGGTTGATTAGAACAAAAGGGATAAGAACAACAGAGCAACCCGCGGACATTTTTACCAAGGCCTTATGTCAGAGGCAACATTCGTATCTGTTGACACCTAATTTAGGATCAAATTTTTTATTTTAGAAAATAAAATAGAAGAAAGCATTTGGGTTTGTGGAGGGAGATTTCAAAAAAAAAACAAATTTTGAATAATGAAGCATTTTTATTGTTGAACACATATCTTCATTTCAAAATTTAAAAAAAAAAATGAAATTAATGAGGGGAATTAATGGGATTTGTCTAGCGATATGGAAAGAATGGACACTCACTCGAATATTGGGCGTGAATCGGACATGTTCGCAAAGAATATAAATGAATTGCGAAAGAAGGTGAGAGATTTACGGCAACAAATCGGGGCTAAGATTTCGGCAATCCCCACGATCAAAGGAAAGCACGGGTTCTAACTTTCCAATGTTAAATGGGAGTCTTGTACTATAAAAGGGACACGTCGAGTCATTAAAAAGGGGGAAGAAAATTCAGAAGCGAAATTTTTTTTGAGAGACGTGCGAAAGGAAGTCTTCGTCCATCTTGGTCAGAGAGAAAACCATTTTTCTCTCCTTTCTCTTACAAGAAAAAGGAGAAGTCAGAGAGAAAGAAAGAGGATGACGTGAGAGAGGGGTTTTTCTTTCTTCACTCGTTCGAAAGAAAAGAGCACAGAAACAGCAAAAAGGGGATGGCTTTTCTCCCTCATTTACTTTGATTTCATTTTTGTTTTCCTCTGGTCAAAGGACTGTTTGTCCTTTTTTGTTGAAGAAAAGTACACAGCAGTAAAGTGAAAACGACGTGAAGAAGACCCGAGGAGAGAGAAAGCAAATCACTGTGCTTCTTCTCCAAAGAGTCTCCACCGGACTCTTCCTTCCACCTGCAAACCTTTGCGTCGAAGCCGTGCCGCCGCCCGTCTGCGAGACCACCTCGCCGCTTCACCTTCGCGCTCGCACCTGCACTTCCGTCGCCGACGCTTCGCGGCCTCCCGATCCGCAACACAAGCACTCGCGCCATTCGCCCAAGCCGACGCCGTTGCTACAATTCGCAGCAACTCAGATCTGGAAGTTTCCACACCACTGTGCGACTCAACGCTTGAAGCCATCACCGTCGCCTGAAGCCGAAGTCCATTACGGCTTGCGCCCCACACCGCCACTCCGCCTTAGCCGCGAGCCCGCCACCTCCGACGCCGACGCTCATCCGCGCCAGCGACCAAGCCTCGCAAGTTGACGCCGAGACCCGAAGACCCGAAGGCCTTTCAGCTCACGCCGCCGTGCCGCCGTCTAGCCCTCACCGGAGCTCCGGTCGCCGGCCATCTTTCGCTCGGTTGCCCTCTTGTTCCATTGGTTTACCTTAGGTAGTTTTACTTCTTTATTTTTATCTTTCATTACTTTGTAGTTTAGGTTGTTTGTTTATATTTTATGTTTATTTTCCTGTTTATTTCATTTGATAGCATGTTTAGTTTAATTATTTAAATGTTGGGTGTTAATATTTGCAATTTCTATATGCATTATCCATAAATTTTAGCTCAAATTACTATAGTTATTAATTTGATCCGAGAGACATCGGGTCATTTTTTTAATTATACTAATTTTGGTTTTGTGGTAGAATTTCATTTGTTAAATCACAATAATTATTTAATTTGGTCCGTAAGACTTCGGACTAAATTTTTAATTATTTTGATTTCCTTGTTGTGATTGTAGAGTTAAAATAATTATTAATTTAATCCGTGAGACAACGGATTATCTTTTTGATTATTTTAACTCTTATCTTAGTTTTTATGTAAAAACAATTGCTTGTTTAAAAAATGAAAATTAAAAAAAAAAGGGAATAGTGAAAAGTTAAAAATTTGCATGAGCATATAGGTCATATAGGTTTATTAAGACACGTAGGTTTAAATTAACCTTTAGGATTTTTTTTTAGAATTTCACCCTTAGATAGTTGTTTTTTAGTCGGATTAGATTTAAACAATTTTTTTATTATTTAGGAAAAGTTTGCATGATATATAAAAAAAAAAAAAAATAATAGGCACATTTATTTAGAGTTTGCATATTAATAAATTAGGATTGCATAATTTAGATTGCATCCATATAGTTCAAATTAGGCCATATAAATTGCATTTCACATATCATTAAAGTAAAATTCATACATATTAAGTTTAGATTAAGATTGCATCTAATTAGATATCATGCATTTAATTAGATATCATGTCATTTAGAAAATCATGTTTAGGGCATGCATTTTTATTAGCATTTTTTAAATGTTTTCTTAGAGAGTGGACTTTAATAAAGTTGTGGTTTATAATTTCTTAGCATTTCGATTTATTGAATGTTATTTAATTGATTGTGCACCCGCATGACCACCATTTGCATGTTAGTATCTTAGGTTAAAATTAATCAAGACCGCCTGCAAAAAATGTTTTTTTTAAGGTACCGAAAGGGCGTTAGATTAATCTAGCGTAACCATGTCCCCGAATCCATTGAATCTCTGGTTCGTAAAAGGTAAAGTATTCTCCCATACTTTACATGGGTTTCTAATCAGCCCTAATTGGTTAGTGGCGGCTCCAATTTGATATATAATTTGCATGTTTTAATGGGTCATTTTCTTAACATCAAGTCGCGATTGGTAGGGCTTGGGAGAGTCCGCGCCAAGTCTTCGGACTTAGTAATCCATTAACCTAGTTTTAGGTGATTCACCCATCGAAAAAATTAGGTCGCGACAGTATCTACTAAACAAGCTAGGCGTCTTCGATGTGTATAGACCGCCGAGCTTGAGGGGGAGTATTGAAGATACTGTTGCCGATGCCGATTGATCTTAATTGTCTTTTTTATTATAAAGAATATTTTATGTATATCCTTGGGATAATGTGTATATTTTTATTCCTTTATCATTTTAGACACTCTGTATTATATATAGATTGTAATTACATAGTGAAAGGAATATAGAAAAGCAATATACAATTCTCCCAAACTTCAAGCTTTCTACCTTTCTGACAGAGAAAGCCGGAGAAGTCGAACCTTGCGAAAACGATCCGATCTGCGAGGAGCCTTGAAGCGAAGTCGGGCCAAGAGTATCACTTGCTAAATGCTACGCGGCTTGCCTGGTTCAATTGAGACTAAATTCATGCATCGGGGGCGACTGCCGTAATCGTACTGACCCAATATATAGCCGATCCAAAAGAACTCCAAAGTTATAAACATGATTTCTTATTTCGCGAAGTTGTAAAAATGAATTTGATTCCGTTCATATTTAGACCGACGTGGGTCCAACGGTAGATCATCCCGAAACGCGCGGCAGCCCCCCTTTTAAATTCAGGGTACCAGCGAGCGAGCGAGCGGCATCTTTCTTTCCTTTGACTCCGTCAACGAATTCTCAAACAAATTCGGAAAGATATATTTATTTTAATAGCTCGAGCTCACTCAGAATTAAATCGAGGCATCAAATTTAAAGGATAATACACTTGATTAATAGAATTATCATTTGAAGTGTAAGTCGCTAAGACCAAAACTATGTTGAAATAAATCTACTTCATTTCAAATTAAGGTAGAATTTAAAAATGAATAACTAATACAATCCATCCATGGAACGAAAGTTTTTCCAGTTTCGATCGTAATATTATTTCCATGTTGGAAATTTCTTATAATATGGGCTTACATTAATTAATTGATTTTCTATTTTAAATAATCGGGTTAATGGATATTCCAATATTTGTTTAACCCTACAAAGGATCTCGATTAAATAGGGTATTGGCATCTATTGATAACGGGTCTAGTTGAGCAGCAAAGTGTAGGCAATTGTGTTTAACTGAAGCCCGTAATGGGAAGGGCCCGGTTGACACGCTGTTGATTAGGGTTTCTTGGTCCCCTCTCTAGCCTATAAAAGGATAGGTTATACCTATCAGTTGCTTTAATCCCATTGAAAGCTGCTATATCGAAATAGGTCATAGAGAGAAAGATCTGGCATTCCAATAGATCCCTGATTATCGGAGTGATCTACTTTTCTTCAAGTGAAGCAATGGCTCAATAAGGTACGCTTTAATTCCGCTGTATTTATTGATCTCGGTGTTTTACAATCATATATAGATCCGTTTTTCTTAATTGATTAGTTGTATATGTGAATAATTTTCTACATTCCATTCAGCAACATATATTCTTACTCTAAAAGTATCAATAAATTTAATTGAAGGATTACAATGAAATTACGGTTCACTTAATATAGAACAATGGAATTAAAAAAAAAAAATCGGAAGAAAAGGGGGAAAAATACATCTTTGTATATATGAAACAATGTATCCAAATGATCACGGCAATTTGGAGTTGCAGATTATGCAAGGAAAAGGAAGGAAGGTTATCCACTCGTTTCACTTAAAAATAATTTTCAGGAAAACATTTTCCGAATTTTTTGGCGTTCATTTCACAAAAACTAATTGCTCGAGAAAAATATTTTCCATCAATGAAAAAAAAAAGTCTTCTAAAATTGGGGAAAATGTTTCCCACTTTTCAAGTACGGGAAAATTTTTTTCCATATTTTCTTTCACCTCACTTTTTTTTTTTTTTTCACAAAACACCTCTTCCTTTTTCTTTTATTTTTTATTTTTATATATTTTTGAAAAACGGAGTTTTTATTTCTTCTTCTTCGGTCGCAGGCCATAGGACAGCAAGGATATAGCTCGCTGTCGTCGAGCGAGCGCGGCTTCGTCGGACTTGGCGAGGCTCAACCTCGTCGGAATCTAGCAAGCTGGAGCCTCGCCGGTTGTTATCATGGTTGACAACCGACTAAGGAAGAAGAAGAAAAAGAAAGAAACAGAAAGAAAAAGGAAAATTTCAAATTTGATCTAAAAAATAAAATAATAGAAAATAAATTATTGAATAGAGTGCATGGAGGAAAAGATTTTCCTTAGCAAACAGTAGAAGATATTTTGTAGCTTGTTTTCAAGTTTCAGCTGAGGAAAATATTATCATATTCTTAAAAAACATTTTCCACCGACGCCAATTTTTTTTTTTGCAAAACGAACAGCTATTGGCATTTTTACGGGAAGGCGATTCATTAGATTTTTTGTTAGTGAATTTCAGCGAAGCAGCGCCCCAGCCCGGTTCATCTCGAAGGGCCCCGCCCTCCTTCGGCCCCTACCTAATTCCATAGTCCAAGATTCTTGTTGATGCATTACAGTGGCTCACCTTCCTGGAAACTCCGTTTGCCGATTTTAGGAATGGATGGGTTCTCTACTGGAATGAAGAGAAAAACAAATGAGATTTAATTTGAAAAAGAAAAATCCTTAAAACTACCGTTCCATCCCCGACTAATTATTTATGTCAAGCCAGACGATCGATTATTTTTAAGAAAAATATTTTGCTAATTTTGGTGGAAGAAAAAAAACGATTGAGATCTCTTCCTTAAAAGTAGTAACCTCTTTCTACTTTATATAATAATCGTGTAGATCAATAACTAGAAGCAGATTTATTTGATCATAATCTAGTAAAAAATCAAGGTCCAACCCCCTCTTTAATTTAGCAAGACATAATGCTTTTATGTTTAAGCTATATATATATTTATGTTAAAGAAATAGATTTATGAACATTCTCACGTATCTAGCCCAAACCGAATCCAGGCCATTTCCTTCCTGTTTGCGCCGCTACGCTGGAGAGGGTCGGGGAGTCAGAGACCCCACGCACAACCGAAAAGACAAAATTCGGAAGCGCAAAATGATTAAAAAAAAAAAAAAAAATCCATAAAATGCTCTTTTGAATCTCTCTGCACTAGGAAACCAAGAACCCTCTTTCTAGAACAAAGATAACTCGCGCCGTGGGACTCAAAAAAATGATTTCTTCCCTTCTTGCTAGAAAAAAATGGTTAATACCTTGAAAAATTCCAAACTGGTGCATCTGTGATAAATTTACCACAAACTATTTTTTTTTACCATGAAAAATCCCAAACCTAAGACATTTATGATAAATTTACCCCGACTAACCCTAAAAAACCCTAAACTTGTGCATTTATGACAAATTTACCACAACCTAATTTATTCGACCGCAAAAAACTCAAAATTGGTAAATTTATGACAAATATACCCTCCGCTAAATTAGATTAATACAAAAAAAAATCACAAAAATTGTAAACTATGAAAAAAGAAGCGTAAAATCCCAAATTGGTATATCAATCAACTATCACATGTCATTTAACTTAATAATTTGATAATAAAATTTAATAAAAACTAACATAGGGTAAATTTGCCACAAGTGTACCAGTTTGGGGTAAATTTGTCAAATGTATATTAGTTTAGGGTTTTTAGTGATTAAAAAAGTAATTTTGGGTAAATTTACGATAGATGTATTAATTTGGAGTTTTTAAGGATATCAATCCTAGAAAAAATTAATCACTTTTCATCCATCATGAGTCGCCATCGCATCTATTGTGTCGTCACCGCGTCCGCCCGTTCTTTGTTTTTTTCTTTTCAGGCCGAGCACAAAGAGGTGGATCGTATTATTTACGTCAAAGGGAAGGGCCCCGCCGTCCTGAAGCCCCTACCTAATTCCATAGTCCAAGAATCTTGTTTTTTATTTTTTTTAATTATATTGGCTCACCTTCCTCGAAGCTCCGTTTGCCGATTTTAGGAATGTGTGGGTTCTCTACTAGAATGAAGAGAAAAACAAATGAGATTTAATTTGAAAAAGAAAAATCCTTAAAACTACCGTTCCATCCCCGACTAATTATTTATGTCAAGCCAGACGATCGATTATTTAAAAAAAAAAAATATTTTGCAAATTTTGGTGGAAGAAAAAAAACGATTGAGATCTCTTCCTCAAAAGTAGTAAGCTCTTTCTACTTTATATAATAATCGTGTAGATCAATAACTAGAAGCAGATTTATTTGATCATAATCTAGTAAAAAATCAAGGTCCAACCCCCTCTGTAATTTAGCAAGACATAATGCTTTGTTGTTTAAGCGAAAAAAAATGTTTAAGAGAAAAAAATAAAAAGAAAAAAGAAAAAATATTTATGTTTAAACCCATCTATTGAACTCATCTCATCACATATGGGTTAAGAAATAAGTTTACGATCCATTCTAACATGTCTAGCCCAAACCGAATCGGCCCGGGAAAATTATGCCAGGCCATTTCCTTCTTGTTTGCACCGCTACGCTGGAGAGGGTCGGGGAGTCAGAGACCCCCCTGCACAACTGAAAAAGAAAAATTTCAGAAACGCAAAATGAAAAAGATACAAAAATAAAAAAAGTTGATAAAATGCTTTTTAGAATCTCTCTCTGATCTGGCCCAAAGACCCTCTTTCTAGAGCAAAGATAACTTAGGCCCGTGGGACCCAAAAAATTGATCGCGTTTCTTGGTGCTGCAAAGTTTGCACGCGATCGCGTCTATTGCCTTGTCACCACTCTCCTCACGTTGGAGTCTGAACCGTGAAATACAAGTCAGAAAAAGAAAATGTTGGGATTTGACCGTGACATACATATATATATATATGGCTTCACAGAAATTACAAAAAAAAAAAAAAAATAAAATCCTATTTGAAGTCAGCGAAAGCAGTTGATTCGGGTTCCTAGGACAGAGACATATGTACATCTGGATATGTGTTCGTGAACGCCACGGGTAGCTTTGGTTGGTCAAGAAATATTCAAGAAATATCGAAGCGCAGTTTCTCAAGGCGAGTGCTTTTCGGGATTTATTAAAATCCATTACGCGTAGACATTTGGAGTATTTACATAACTATCACTAATTATTAAGATTAATTTTTTTAGAAAAATTTAAAAATTCGAAAATTAAAGAAAACAGTAAAAAAAAAAAAAAAAGAAAAGAAATTAAAACTTTCCATTAAAAGGTATAAGAAAATCGAATGTGGCCGAGGAGAAGGTTTTTCTTCATGCGTAGGCTCGCCACCTATCTCTTTTCCTTTTCTACCTTTTGTGCTTGGGCCGGCCCATCTCCTTTTATTTCAACCCGGCCCGCGTGCAGGTCATCTTCCTCCCTCATGCCAACCGCGCTTCTGCAAAAAGAAGGAAAAAAGAAGAGAGCACGAGCAGAGGAAACAGGGGATCGCCATGGAGCAGATGGCGGCGTGATCCGCGGGTCGGATCAGTCCTGCCGGCAAGCTTGCAGTGGCAGGAGCCATGCGCGCCTGCCGGTCGCCCTTAAAAGAGAGGGGCTCGCTCATTTGTTCTAGGGGGGCTCATTTGGGTTCGAGCTACAGAGGGAGAGAGATTGGAAGAGCTCGAGAGAGTTTTAAGCGAGTGGGAGGGAAAGAACCCGACAGTGAGGGAGCTCGAGAGGGTGGTCGACCGTCGCCAGAGTCCGTTCGTCAAGCGCCGTCCTTACAGTGCTTCCCCCGAACCAGGTAGGTCTTGTGCATAGCTTTTTGATTTGTGTCGAGTTGCGTCGCCTTCCCAAGGATCTCGCTTCGCTTCGGGAACACCGCTGGACGGCCAGTCATCGCTCGATCCATTTCGAGTTCACCCTCCCGTCGCCGCTGCCGAAGCCGAGTAGGGATCTCTCATTTTAAACGCCCGTTCCTGCGAACCCCGCTGCTCGGCCCTATTTTGGTAGGATAGGACGTTGAGTTTTGCTCCTCCTATTAGTTACGAGTACAAAAAGGGTTGATATCGTTCCTCCGTTCCATGCCCACCACATGTTCGACGATATGTCTAAGCCGGCCTAGGAGCGTGCATTACCGATTCCCATGTGTTCTTGAACGCGGATAAGTACGTTTTGCATGTTATGAACCTTTTGTTGTTTACGAGTTGTCGTTTGCATCACCGGGCCATGTCTGGGCACGTCCGCTATGTTTTATTTGTCTCCCGTTGGTTTCCTGGGTGTGGTGGTTGTAAGTGGTGCGCGGTTCGGAAGGGCTGGCAATGATGTCACGAAGTGATGGTGGCGCCAAGCGACGAGCTCAGCCGTTGCTTTGTTTATAGTGCTCGGCGTGAGAGAATAGGTTGGACGTTCGGCGACATAGGCATCGGAAGGAGGGGCCAATTTCGGGCGTGGGAAGAAACCATCGAACAAGAAGAAGATGGGCAGAAAGAAGAAATACAAAAGAAAAAAAAAGTAATAAAAAAAGAAAGGAAAAAGAAAAAGAAGAAAAGTAAAAATCAAAAAAATAGAAAACTATAAAATGGCAAAAGTTGGCCTCGGGAAGGACTGTCGAGCAGAAGGTGGAGGGCAAAGCGAGGAAAAGACAAAAAAAAAAATTATTAAAAAAGTCATAAAAAAATGAAATTTTTTTTTTTTTTTTAATCCAACTGAGTTGGATCCAGGTTTGGGTCGGGTCAATGGGCCGGATTGGGTTTACCCAGTCCGAACCCGTTTTCTGATTATAATAATATTAAAAAATGTTAAAAATTCCAAACATTTTCAAGAGAAATTTTAAAAATTCAAAAAATTTCCAAAAATTCAAGAGTTTTCAGAGAACATTAAAACTTTCAGAAAATCTTGAGAATTCGAGTTTTTTTAAATAAAAATTCAAAAAAATTCAAAAATTAGAAAATTAAAAAAAAAAATCACAAAATGTCAGAAAATTCAGAATTTTACTTGGAAAATTTTAAAAACAAACTTTCCAAGCTATTTTCTTAAAAAAAAAAAAAATGAGAGTTTCTTAACTCTAAAGTGTGCTAAAAAATTGAGTAAGCCCTTAGGGCTCTACCTTAGGGTTTCAATTGTCTTCAAAGACAATTACTCTTGTTTGCATGCTCTTGCTATTTTGATCACTTTAGTCCAGTTAAAATTGGCATTTATCTTTTCCTTAATGTTAAATATTTGCTCTCCCATGCAATTTATTTAAATGTTTTCCTTAGCTGCTAACTGTTATTTTAATGATTGGGTACCCGCATGATCACTTCGCGTGTTAGTGGATTAGTCTAAAATGAATTTGGACTGCTTGACAAAATTTCTTTCTAAAATGAACAAGATTAGGTACCTAAAATACAATAATTAGTTAATTACTGTAATTAAGTCTCTAATCTTAGATTCTTTGGTTACGTAGGAAGTAAGGTACACTCCCATACCTCTCTTGATTTCTAGCCGACCCCAATAAGCTAATGACGACTCCTTATTACAAAATTCTTACGAACATCTCAATGTTACGCGAAGTATGATCTTGGGAGAGCTTGTGCCTAATCATGGACCGTAGGCTCGATCTTTAGGCAATACCCCTAAATCTATTCCCTCCCCTCAAGGGGTAGGTCGCGACAAGACTTGCCTTAAGTGGAAGGGCCAAGCTCAACATACATCGTATAAATGATTCAAAGGTGTGCTTTATAGCTGCCTCCAACAAACATTCGACCAAAGCACGTCCAGCTATTAAAAGCACGGTTTCATGCCGAAACCTGCAATAGAGCTTTCTCTACAAGTTGTTGTATAAGCCCAGTCGCTGCGGCTTGATCACTCAGTTTAAGTCGAGTTTAGACACCAGCCTGTGTCGCAGATAAACTCTTAACCGATGCATCTGATCGATCACTCGGTTTAAGTCTGGTCTTGACATTAGGCTTGTCATATAAATAAGTTTTTGACAGGAAAATCATGCAAGCAGTCACGGGGACAATAGCGTATCCATTGATTCCGAACTTTCCATGCCATTATTTCATCCCGTAAATGAGGCTTCGACTTGTGGTTATTGTGGATAAGAAGAGTTTAACCCTTTGAGCTGAAGAATGAGCCCCATTTCTCTCTTCCATCGCATGAAAAAATGTGCGAGGCGCCCAACCCGCATGAACATTTTACAGGCATCGGTGAGTGGCATACTGGACAATGAACTCAAACGTGTGAACTAGACTCTGCTGTGCCCTCCAATCATTTTAAATCACGCGAAGTTTCTTATGACATACTGATGATGAACAATGACATGAACATTCAGCTGAAGTAGGATATAACCCATGAAGGACATGACTTAAAAGAAAGAAGTTGCTATTTTCGGAGTTTATTGTATGAGCTAGCTGCAAAGCGTGCAGACATACCATTCATATCATTTGGATAAGGGAAGAACTGCAAGTAACAGAATGCAGCAACGACCAAACCTGCATTGAGAAAAATTGGAAAGGTTGTGGATGAAAATGATGTATTTCATCTGTAAAGACAAATTCGCATGACCTTTTCTTTGTTATCATTCACGCTACTTCTAATGCTGACCTAAAAGAGCACCGGCAATTACATCCTGGCAATGGCGCCAATAGTCATCGACACGGGAAATAACAACAAAAGCCACGAGAAGCAAAGGGAAATGTATGATGCAGAGTTTTGCGATGTGGCTCCGACGGTCAAATGCTCTAATTTTCCCCCCTAGATACCATGAAAGGTAATTGAGACCTGCGAAGGACCCTGGATGTGGACAATCAATGAGCCTTCTGCACGGTCATACCATGGAAACAAAAGAATAAAAAGAAAAGTCGACTACGAAAACCGATTGTCTCAGGTTACTGTCTGATTTCGCCATTAATTTGAGAATTGTCAAGAGATTTTAATTGCAGTTAAGCTGTTCTCAACATTGGCCGCATCTCATTGACCGACATCTTTCTGAAAGGTTACGAGCTATACTGAGCTGTGTGAATTCCGGAGTCAAATTTGCAGTCCAATCTGGCGTTCCAGCTAAAAAAACCTGCAGATGTATCAAGATTGCTCCGTTTTTTCTAATTCCAGTATCTTGATCTTTAGCATCTGGGCAAGAATTGTTTAGAAGTCTCACATCGAGTAAAATTAAGAAAACTGGTGACCCAGCGAAGAGGGCGAAGTCGAGTGTGACGTTAGAAAGTATTGCCTGTTTTTCCTATCCAGGTTTTCCTATCGAGGAGAACTCAGAAGCAACGTAGACATCAACTGGTTGAAGAAAGCTCATTACAAGAATCGAATCAACCCTTTTATATCTTCTCACACGAGCACGATAAAAATACCAGTCATTTCACGTATACTCACAAGAGGTATGCCCACTGGGAAAGCTTTTGTAGCTTTCCTTTATCACAGCCTTATCTCCATGACAGATGACATCCTTCATTATAGGATCACAAACCTGGCATGCGAATGACCATCGGAAGTTAAGGAATTGAATAACGCATGAGATTCCTTTTGCTTATGCCTGTACGAGTACCGCTTTATTCGAAGAAATTTGATCTCAGGGGAAGGCGGGGGTGTTAAGCGAAAACCAAATGCCTGCAGCATGAAGATCGGAACTCACCCCTATCCCGTCAGGGAAACTCCGCCAGAGCAAGTCTGGTCTCAATCGTCCGACAGTATCTTTCGGAGCATCGGTAATCATTGCAGTCAACACCACGCAATTTCCTTAGCGAATGGTAGAAAATATTTTCCAGCTCATTCATTCTCAAGTTTCGTTTGAATATCGATTTCCTAAAAAATATTTTCTAGTGGTGATTGGCATTTTTACCGAACTATTTCAGCCCACCTTCTCCGCGTCCCCCCGCTCGTCGTTATTGCATTTCAGACCGAAAGCCGAAGAGGTGGATGTGGAGCGGGGCCCCGCCGTCCTGCCGCCCCTACCCCAATTACATGGTCCAAGGTTCATGTTTTTGGATTAAATTGGCTAATCTCACCTTCCGGAAGCTCCCTTTGCCAAATTTTAGGAATGTGTGGGCTCTCTACTAAAATGAGGAGAAAAACATATGAGATTTCATTTGAAAAAGAAAATTCCTTAAAACTAATCACTCCCGTTCCATCCCTGACTAATTATTTATGTCAAGCAAGACGATCGATTATTTTTAAGAAAAATATTTAGAGTGCAAGTAACACGAGGCGAGTCAAGGTTTGTCTTGTCTCGCTACTTCTCCAAGAAGTCGCATTCCTTCACGTCTCGTTCGCGGCTTGGGACTACAATGAATTTAATCGAACTTCTCGCTCTTCTAGTTTCGATCGTAATGCTATTTTCATTCAGCAACATATATTCTTACTCTAAAAGTATCGATAAATTTAATCGAAGGATTACAATGAAATCACAGTTCAGTTAACATTGAACGAAGGAATTAAAAAATCGGAAAAAAATGGGGAAAAAAATACATGTTCGTATATATATGAAACAATGTATCCAAATGATCAAGGCAATGTGGAGTTGCAGAAAATGCAAGGAAAAGGAAGGAAGGCTATCCACTCACTTTATGGAAAAATAACTCTTAGGAAAACGTTTTCTGAATCTTCCGATGGTTGTTTCACGAAAAACGAACTGGTTGAAGAAACCATTCTCCACAATGGAAAAAATGTTTTCTAAAATTGGGGAAAATATTTCCCACTTTTCAAGTACAAGAAAACATTTTTCACATCTTCTTTCACCTCACTTTTTTTTTTTTTCACAAAACAGCTCTTCCCTTTTTTACTTTTTTTTTATTTTTTTCTTTTTTATTTTTTTAAAAATTGAGTTTTTATTTGTTTTTCTTCTTTTTTCTTTTCTTGTTTTCATTTTCTTAAATTTTTTTGCTTTTCTTCCTTGGCTGGCTAGCCTCCAGCTCGCCGCCGTCAAGTGAGCTTGGCTTCACCGAATCTGGCGAGGCTCAACCTCACTGGACTCTGGCAAGCCGAAGCCTATGGCCAGTCGTCGGCCGTCATCGTGGTCAACAATTGGCTGAGGAAGAAGAAGAAAGAAAGAAAAGGAAAGGAAAAAATAGAAAATAATTTTAAATTTGATCTAAAAAAATTAATAGAAAAGAAATTATTCAATAGAGTGCATGGAGGAAAAGATTTTCCTTAGCGAACGGTAGAATATATTCTCTAGTTCATTTTCAAGTGTCAGCTATCATTGAAAAATATTGTCATTTTCTTGAAAACATTTTTCAGTAACACTACATTTCCTACGAAACGAACCACGACATCACAACAACAATTACCCAAACCAACATAACTGGCTCAGCTACCACTCAAAGGCAAGCCTACAAAATGCACCAGGTATCATATGCATTGGTTCTTGAATTTGACTTATTCATGGCATGCGTATTCATGACAGCTTTTTCCTTTTTTCTTTTTTGTATTATTCTTTTCTTTTGCTTACTCAAGCAGGGCTTCAACGCCCACAGTGCTTGGTGCCTTTATTGAGCCTTGACAAATCTAAAAGCAAACAAACCCTCCGCCTTTCTTTTTGCCTTCCTGCAAGCTCACGCGTGGTGCTCCAATTGTTGGCTTCTTTCCTTCTCCGGGGAAGTGACGTCGCGCGAGTCGATAAATCTCTTAATACTAAGCGACGAGGCAGGGCTCTTCTCGGTGCAGGGACAACTTGTCGTCGGTGTCGCTGACTCGGACTGATTGACGGCCGCAGCTGATGTAGTGCAGTGGATTGTCATGATGCCGCCGCTTCGCGATGTGATGCTCGAAGGTGCCGACCAGCAAGCGGCGTCATTGATGAACAGAAACAAACGAGGTAGTAACGGGCATAAAGGTAGGAGTTATGGTCGATGGACGGTAAGGGGATTAGCGAATTGTGAGGAGGCTTTGCCGACCTACTCTCTCGTGTGTATCCCTTGATGTGTTCTTGATATAATGACTTGCCAACCCCCATGATTTCTCCCTTCTATTCTCTCCGGCTTGTGTTCTCTCTTGTGGCGTATATTCAATGTGTGGCCCCCTCTCCATACGAGCAACTCTGTGGCCCCTCTCTCCATACGCGGCAACCTTTTTATAGGCCAAGGATTAGGGCTTTAATTTCTTCTTCAAATCAACATCCACGAAAAAAAATTTCAAACGCAATATTTCTTTTTATTTTCCCCATCTTTTCTAGATTTCCTTTGCAAAAATGAATATTCTCCACTGATTTTATCATATTACCAAAGATTCAAAATTGCAATAGGATTTTTCTCAAATTTCAAATCTTGCAAAGATAAGCTCGTAATATCTCCTCAAGAATACGGGCTTGAGCCAATTTGCTCTCTTCGTTGGCTTAGTCCAACTTGTCAATTTTAAAGTTCAAAACTACCAATTTAAACCCATCTGTCACCAGTTCAATGCAAATGCAATAATAATAAATAAATGCATCTAAAATTATATGCTATGAATTCTAATATTTTTTTAGGGATAAAATTAATCCCTAATTTTTATGCAATAAATAAATAACTGGGCCGCCAAAATTTAGGTGTCAACAGCACATATGTTCAAGGTGAAATGGGGCATCGTTGTATGTGATGATCATATGAAAAATAACGGCCTCACCCTTAAATAGTTTCGAGAAGGATATCTACAACAGAGGGTAAATAATTCCCTCGGACATTCATTTACAAAAATGGGAAGATATAGGCCCCGTTTGGTTAGGCTTTCCCAAGAGGCTTTGGGCCCTGAAAGCCTCTTAGGGAAAATTTTTTGTGTTTGGCAAAACTTTTGAATGCTATTTTGCGAAATGTGGGCATTCCAAATGCTCAAAGCCCAATGCTGGGGTAGGGTTGCTTTGAGCATTTGGTATTCTCCCAATGCAAGCTCTACTATTCACGCGTCGTTCATCTTCTTCCCCATGACTTCTTCGAGTTCTCCGCCGGCCCCGCCGCCGCCTCCGTCATCGACGCCGCCTCCGCCTCCGCCGTCAACACCTTCCTCTTCTGCAACAAATCCATCCCCTTCGACGAGCGCGAGCAGCACCACGTCGACTCCTTCGGCTCGTGCGTACCAAGCCTCAGGCTGCTAGATCTAGCCGTCGGAGGCCGATCGCGCGGTCCGGGAGGCCGATCTTTCACCCCCTCGAGCAACCCGAGGGCCCTCCCCGCCCCGCCGTTCGGGACACCCCCGACTTCGAGTTCTCCACCGGCCCCACCGCCTCCCGCCTCCAACGCCGACGCCTTCCTCTTCTGCGACAGATCCATCCCCTTCGACGAGCACGAGCAGCACCGCGTCAACTCCTTGCTTCTGCACTCCGACTCCTTCGGCTTGCACGAATTAGGCCTCAGGCCGCTAGATGGCTGTCTGGCGGCCAGATCTGGCCTCTGCGACCGTAGACGACGGCGTGCGTCGCCTAAGGTTGCGACCTCAAGTGGCCGGACGGGTGTTTAGCCGGCCGCCGGATTTAACTTTCAAATTAAAAAGAAAAAAAGTAAAAGTAAAAGCCCATTACAAATGTGATTTTTGCCAAACGGTATTTATGCCAAGTAACATTTCAATGCTATAATTTACCAAACGATGTAACATTTTGGGAAACCCCATTCTCCCAAAGGTATTTGCATTCTCCCAAGGGCATTTCCCCAAAGCCGAACCAAATGGGCTCATATTCTTTCAACAAATTTTATCTTACATCAGTATTTTCTCCCAGCTTCCATGGCATCCAAAACAGGGGTAGTATCATGCTCACGCGAGGTTGATTCCGTACTTGCCATACCATTATTTCTTCCCATAAATGAAGCTTCAACTTCCTGTTGCTGCATATGAAGAGAGTTAACCCTTTGAGCTGAAGAATGACCCCTATTTCTCTCTTCCATCATCTGAAAAAATGAGTGAGGCGCCCAACCTGCATGATCATTGCACTATCATCAATGAATGGCATACTGGACAATGAACTGAATCATGTGAACTAGACTCTGCTGTGCCCTCCAATCACTTTAAATGCCGAGAACTTTCTTATGACATACTGAAAATGAACAATGATATGAACATACAACTGAAGGCCATGAAGAACATAACTTAGAAGATGCTATTTTTT
This sequence comes from Eucalyptus marginata, assembly GCA_014182565.1. NCBI lineage: Eukaryota > Viridiplantae > Streptophyta > Magnoliopsida > Myrtales > Myrtaceae > Eucalyptus > Eucalyptus marginata. Next base: position 10,202,862 of record CM024586.1, on the reverse strand, counting down.
CAGAGCTTCATTGTTTGAGCTAGCTGCAAAGCGAATAGACATACCATTCGTATCATTTGGATAAGGGAAGAACTGCAAGTAGCAAAACGAAGCAATGATTGATCCTGCATTAGAAAATATTAAAAAATTATTGAATGAAAGTTATGTTTTTCATCCGCAAAGACTAATTTGCATGCCTTTTTTTTTTTTTTTTTTTGATCACTCATGCCACTTCTAATACTAACCTATAAGAGCGCCGGTGAATACATCCTGCCAATGGTGCCAATAGTCATCAACACGAGAAATAGCGACAAGGGCCGCAAGAAGCAAAGGGAATAGTATGATGCAGAGTTTTGCAATGTGACCCCGACGGTCAAATGCTCTAATTTTCCCTGCTAGATACCATGAAAGGAAACTGAGACCTGCAAAGGACCCTGGATGTGGACAATCAATGAGCCTTCTGCACGGTTATCCCATATAAACAAAAAAAAAATCGACTACAAAAACTGATTTCTCTCAGGTTACTGTCTAATTTCTCCATTTAATATGAGAACTGTCCAGAGATTTTCATTGCAGTTTAGATATTCTCAACATCCGCTGCATCACATTGACCGACATCTTTCACTTCTTTCTCAAAGGTTATGAACCATACTAAGCTGTGTCATTTCCTGAGTCCAATTTTGAAACCAATCGGCATTCCAGCAAAAAACCCTGCAGGTATATCAAGATTGATCCGTTTTTCTAATTCCAGTACCACAATCTTTACCATTTGGGCAAGAATAGTGTAGAAATCTGGCATCGAGTACAATTAAGAGAACTAATGACCTAGTGAAGAGGGCCTAGTCAGGAATGACATTAAAAATGTTTGCTGTTTCTCCAATCCAGGTGTTCCAGTTTAAAAGGCCTTTCGAGGAGAACTCCAGTGTGAGGTAGACATTTATTGATCGAAGAAAGCCACGTTATGAGAATCGAATTGACCCTTTTTATCTTTTCACACAAGCATGATAAAAAACCAGTCATTTCACATATACTCACAAGAGGTATGCCCACTGGGGAAGCTTTTGTAGCCTTCCTTTATCACGGCCTTATCTCCATGACAGATGACATCCTTCGTTAGAGGATCAAAATCCTGGCATGCATAGGAACATTGGAAGTTAAGGAATTAAATAATTCATGAAAAGCCTCTTGCTTATGCTTGTACGAGTATCGGTTTATTTAAAGAAATTTGACCTCTCTGTGTTTGTGTCCTGTCATGACACGGAAAGGGGAAGGGAGGGGATGTTAAGCAAAAACCAACTGAATTATGAGAATCAGAACTCACCCCTTTTCCATCAGGGAAACACCGCCAGAAGAAGTCTGGTCTTGGTCGTCCAACAGCATCTTTTATAGCATCGGTAATCACCGCAGTCAAAAGTACCGCAAATAGAAGGCCTGCAACTTGCATATTAGCCACATTAGCTAAAGATTCTCTTGAACAATATTTCATGACGACCAGAATTCTAAATCAATGCAAAGGATAGAGGAAGCACCCAAAATCGCGTGATGGAAATCATAAATGTCTCTGCGGGTGAAGTAGTAAACAAGAAAGACGACGAACGGAAACACTATGGCGATCATCTGCCCGAGATAATAGGTCAGCATTAGTCTTCTTTCTTGACAGAAATTGGCCATTGGGATAAGATTATGTTGCAGATGGCAGCACCTATGGAGTAAAACTTTCAAAAGCAAGCAAGGACACTTACTGGGACAGCCCAAAAGGGCACGGTATTGCCCTTCAGAGGATATTTCATGTCTGCCATCATGTCTTCTCCAACAAAACGGTGAAATGGTTCTATTATAAGTAAAAGGGCTTCTATCACCACAAGAAGCAAAAGAATGAGCCAGTCGTGCTTATGCACTTTTGCCACCTTGAATCCATGGGATTGTATAGTGTGAGATCCCAAGTCAATGTCTGGCATTTTTGTGTGGCTGCACAACAGAATTGATTACTATGGAAGCAAAAAGGAAAACTAAAAGCCATGAAAACTCATGAGAACTCAGATTACCAAAGGATTCACACGCGAAGCATGGGACTCAAAAAACATCTGGATACTTATCAAGTGATCTTGAAAGCCATGAAACCCACAGATAGTTAAACAAAGCATGATACCTAAGACAATGTTTTCGCTAGAACTGTACCATTTACCCTGTGCTGAAAATAAAAAATTCACTGCTCATATTTAGTTAAAGATAGGTAGACATTGTTGTTTAGCTTGAAAAGTCATAATGGAGAATAGTTGCTAGTAGATTAGAATGTTGCAAGTAGACAAAATTTCACTCCAGAAAGTAAAGTTCAAAAGAATACTAAAACCCCTTGTCTATCTCTCAATACACTAGATGACATAAAGTTAGTGAACATGAAGACAGAGCCAAGAGTAAGAGTGACGACTAGTCTGATTCTGAAATTTCCCTTGTCTCGTAGGACAAAGAAGCACAGCACATGCAAAATCCTAAACCCACTGCACAGAAAGCCGAAATCGATAATTTTGCTTCATCACTCCCATCTTCAAGAACGTCGCAACACCGTGCAAGAAAGATCATTCCCTGGGAACCCATTTTGGCCCCAACCCAAAACCAGAAACGAAGAGCCGAACAGCGCACGACACACAAGACGGAGCAAGAATCTGACCTTGCAGAACCGAATCGATCCACGAGAAAGCCTCGGACGGAAGCGGAGCCCAGAGAGTTCTTTTCAAGAACGGGACGTGTGCGCGAGTCGACTGATAGATAGATACAGCAACACCGGATGAAAGCTGCACGGGATACGACCCCATCAAAACGGAGTTGACGCCATCCGAGTCCGACCCACATAAACGCATAAACAAAGCGAATAAAAATGGTGTTTGGGACGCTGCGAGGATCGTAGCTCCCAACAACGACCACATGGCAACAGATGCGTGACAATAACATTAAACAAAAAGGAACAGAGATTCCCTAGCGGGCAGGAGTTAGCTCAACGTCAAAACTGATGGAATCCATCCACCAATGGGATCGACGCGCGCGATGCGCATCGGGTGAGATCATCACCTACCCTGATACACGCGGCTCCTTCAATCGTCTCCAACGCGAGCGAGCGGGCGGGAGAGCGCGGTGGCGGCGGCAGCCTTGTTCCTCTGGCTCCGTGAGCAATTCTTGAACAAATACGAGCCACCTGATCGATCCGAAAACAAGAAAATTCGACGTCGAATTCGAATCGAATTTCAGAACGTCGGGGACGGACGTTCGATCGGGACGGAATTGAAGGGAGAGAAATCTCGATCGGCGGTTTATTATGATTTGCGTGATTTGCAATGCGGGGCGAGTTTCGTCGCTTTGGCTGACAATTGAAAAGCGTTAACGGGTTTTAGAACTCGATTGCATCAACTCGATAAAGTTTTGGAAATCTGGTTATATTTTTGTAATAACTTTTAGGATTTAGTTACCTTTTTTAAAAATTTTAAGACTCAATTATATTTTCAAAATGAGTTTTAGAAATTTCTATGTATTTATTCTTTTATTTATGATCTTTTATCATCCTTGGGTGAAATTATTTCTGTCTTTTGGCAAACTAACTTTGGTTACAAGGAAAGCAAAGCAGTTAGGGAAGCAAGGGCCACGAAGCAAGGAGAAAAACCAGGGTTCCCTGCGAGGATGATTTTTATTTTTCACTTTTGATTTTTTAACGAGTCGTGCTATTCGATTTTTGTTTAATATAGAATACTCAATATCTCTCGAGACATACAAATATTAACAATTAAATCATGGATAATTATTTCGGAGTTTTCTTATAAATTTCGAAACCCGCTTTCCGAATTTTTTTGAAGGAAAGTAAGAAAAGAGGAAACCCAATTCAAGTCAATACACTACCGAGCTTGACTTGTACATTGGGTACTTGAAAATCGGCTTGAGGTCGATCAAGTGTTCAACTTTACTGCTCGAGCTTAATTCGACTAGAGAATTGAGATACTCGAGCTTGACTTGACTTGGCTATTACGATCAACTTATTAATGAGCTTGAGTTTGAGTTTAATAAATGCAAATGCTAGGTAAATATAAGGATTCCAGGGTTTATGTTTTACAATCTTATGTAATTTTTTCAATTAACAGAAACCGACAAGTTTCATTAGGCTTACGAACTTGCCAAATTTGTGTTAGAAGCTCGAGCTCGACTCGACACTTCGACGAGTTCATCTTGCACATTTGAAAATGAAAGAAAATTGGGTGAGCACGTGAGTTGATTCAACTTGCTTGATTTTTCTAATAAAAAGTATACTTTCTAATTGGTAAAAGGGCCCATGCTATAAATTTATTAATATGACATTCAGAACGCATTATATGTAAATCATTAATTTCTAATCCATAGATTGTAATCACATATTTAAATCCTCAATACTCATTTTCGACTTTATCCCCCAGTTTTTTTAAGAAAAAAAAGGATCTAACCCGTTGACTAATCTTGCATTCGGACGTGGCGGAGACATAATTGAATGTTTCCTCTTCTTCTTTTCCTAAATTTTTCATTGATTATTGGATTGCTGACATTGCCTTTATTTTTTTTTTTTTATGCATTTTGGTTTTAACAATAGACAGGACGGCATAGCAGTTTCTCAAGAAACGGTTTTCTTTTTTCCCATCGAGACAGGTGGAGTTTGACTTTCACATACATATACATATACATATATATAAAGACGAATTAGAAGTTTGTCAATCTCAAATTCATGAAATATTCAATTGATATTACGGACTAAGTACGGCAAGAGATAAAGCCTTCAGAGGCGGCAAAAGATTAAATCGGTGGCAGGAATGCATATATTTAAAGATGCCTTGCCGCTAATCCACACACTAAATCAATCTCATAGAGCTAGGAAAAGTACCAAAAAAATTTCAAACTTATTGTGTTGATATTAATTCAGTCTAAATATTTTAATTAAGCAATTTAATCCTAAATCTTTTTACATTAGTACCAATTCAATGCATCTAACCAATTAAAAAAAGAAGATTATGAAAGAAAGGTTCATGTCAGTGTTACCGTGTTACGTAAGACAACTAGCGTTAACATCAACGATTGCCGGCATAAATTTGCCATATCGACTCAATTGGCAAAACATTAAAAAAAGTTTATGACTCAATCGAGACAATTAAAAGATTTATGATTGAATTGACAAAAATGCAGTAGGTATAAGACTTTTTGGACAATCTTCTCCTCAATCAATACTATCTTAAGCCAAAGCAAAATCCGAAGAGCTGAATAGATCCAGAAGCACGAGCATATATCGATCACAGAGACAAGGCCGGAGAAAAATCGAAGAGTTCGTACCTTTCAAAGCAGATTCAATCCGCGAGAATCCTCTAAGCGAAGCCGAGCCCGATGAAATCCTTCTCGAAAAATGCGGCGTCCAAGCGTTCGTCCGCCCGCCGATAAATTCAGCAGCACCAGATGAAAGCTACACAGGATACGACCCATCAAAGCCGTGTCGAGAATTGATATGAGCATGAACAACGACCAAGAGGACGTGTGACAATAACTTCAAATAGAAAGATTGCTTAGCGGGGAAGAGAGGAGATGATCCCAAACGGAAAGTCAAATGGACGGCAATCAATCAATGCATTGAGAGAGATCGTCATGGACACGGCTCTTCAATATCAAAGTATATTATTACTCGTGTCGGGACCGGTCAATTTGGCAATGAGACTGGTCGGTTTTCTTTACGTAATAATGTTCTGGTCGTTCCACAAATTGAGAAAAATCCGTTATCAATCTCTCCATTGACGAGAGATTGATGACTCCGATTTTTCTATTTGGGACCACAACACATATCAGGTATTGCTAGATATGTCAAACGGGTGGGTCGAGTCGGGTTTGGGTCGGGTTATTAATGATCCAACCCAAATTGACTCATTAACCCATTTATGCTTAATTTAAATTTTTCAATTCATACCCGACCATACTCGACCCATTTAACTAAACTTAATAAAGCTTAATAAAGATATATATATATATATTATATATATATATATATATATATATTTAACAAAATGATATTGCTAAAATATTTTTATACAACACAAATTTAATGTACAATTTTTATAATTTTTAAAATAATTATTTTAAAAATCGAATTTTAATTTTTTTTTTTTTTTTTATTTTACTTTTTAAATATAATTTTCTTTTTTCTTTTTTCCTTTTTGTTCTTCTTCTTCTTTGGCCGGTCGCCGGCCACAAGCAAGCCTCGAGCTTGCCCCGCTCGCCGACGCCGCGAGCTCGAGGCTCGGTAGATCCGGCGGGGGCAAGCTCGAGCTCGCCCCTTGCCGATCTAGGTGAGGCTTGAGCCTCGCCGGGCGTCGGCAAGGCCTCTGCCTCGCCAAATCCAACGAGCTCGAGGCTCGCTTGGCCGGTTGCCGGCCATCGCCATGTCGGCGACTGGAGGAAGAAGAAAGAAAAAAAAGGAAAGAAAAATAAAAGAAAATAAAAAAATAATTATAATTTCGGTTTTTATAAAAAAATACTTTTGTAAAGTTAAAGAGAGAAGAGAGAGATTGTGAGGTTTTGGATGAAAATGGGTTCTAAATCCAACCCATTTAAGACCCACTTAAGACCCACTTAAGACCCACTTATCTTAAATCTTTAGTTATTAAACTTATTTAACTAACTTCTTCAAAAAACAAGTGACTCATATATGACTCATTTATGATTTAAATGGGTCATATATGGATTTATGACCCATTTTGCCACCTCTAGGTATTGCTAACGAGAACTAACTGTCGAGTATTGTATATCAATAAGGACCCGCATTCCGTGGCATTCTTTTTCTCAAAGAAACAAGGTTGCAGATGAACTTACGTAGCATCTCCAATTAGGCCATTTAAATAGTATTATTTTTACAGCTTTTGCGTTAAGATGATTCGATTTCGATTAATAAATCTACTAGCACTTTACGTACAAGTTGTCAAATTAGTAAAAGTTTGAGATTGCCATTTTCTTTGTCTAATTCTCGATGTTCCCATCCATTGAAGAAAATACATTGTGATCTTTGGGGACCGAGCTCAATTCCTTCAATACCAAAAATTCAGCATTTTCTTTGTCTAATCCAATACCGTTGATTGTATCTATTGCAGCGAAAGTCAGATTTTTTTGAGACTTTCCTGATCTTTTTAGAAATTAGTTGAAAATCGGCTTGATAGGAAAATTAAAAATTTTCAATCTAATGGATGAAATGAATTCATGAGCAAGAAATTTTCTCATGTATCTTTGTGAATGTGGCATACAACAACAATTCTTTTGTCCGGGTATACCAAAGCAAAACAATGTTGCTGAGAGGAAACATGACATATTGTTGAAATCGAGCTTGCTACATAATTTGAAGCATTTATGCCACTCAACTATTGGGTAGAAGTGTTTACAACAACAAATTATTTGATTAATATGCTTCCTTCAACTACTTTAGGCAACCAAAGTCCATACTCAGCCTTATTCAAGAAAGACCCTGATTACTTCGTGTTTTTTTCTCTTGTTGTTATCCCTATTTACATAACACTACATAATGAACAAATTTGACAATTGTTCTCTATCGTGTGTATTTTTGGGATACATTGAAAAGCACAAAGGATAATAGTTTTCTTCATCAACCTACTAGTCATGTTTATATATCTCAACATGCTATTTTTTATGAGCTTTATTTTTTGCTTGTCTCTTCTTTTCGAGTTACTGCTATGATTGAGGGGGAAGTATAGAAGTGGAATTTAACTTCAAATGCTTATTGTGATCATTGGACTATGTCCCGATCTCATCCATAGGTTGGTCAAAATGGTTGTTCACCAACAAATCTTGACTCTACAATTAAACATGCATGTCTATACACTGAGATAGAACCGGATTTTAATGCTTCATCTGCTATTCTCTTTTATCATGTACCACAATTAGCGAAGAGTGAATCTTTGGTCCCGTCTCAATTTGAAACTTCCATATCCTTAGTGCATCCCATGGTTACATATTTGAAAGGCCGGGATCTTGAAGCCAAACCCCAAAGTACGCCAATATAGCAGTATCATCATTCCCTCTCGAGCTACGCACTATCCATTCAACCTTAAAACACCCAATTTGGCTACGCTTGAGGAGTTGGATGCTCTTGCAATCAACAAAACATGGGAACTCGTTCCCTGTTATCCCTCAATGAATGTGTTTGGATGTAAATGGGTGTACAAGGCAAAGCCTCATACTGATGGTTTACCTGACCGATTGAAAGCTCAACTTGTTGCAAAAGGCTTTCATCAAGAAGAAGGCATTGACTTTTTAGAAACTTTTAGTCTAATAATCAAACAAGTCATAGTTCACATTGTCCTACTTTTTATTATTGTTCAGAATTAGAAAAATTGCCAAATAGAAGTCGAGAATGCCTTCCTACACAATGATCTCGATGTTCTTATCTATATGAAATAAACATCGGACTTCCGTTGTTCATTTCATCTTGACCATGTCTGCTTACTCCTACGTGCACTATAAGGCCCCACACAAGTTCCCAAGGCACGGTTGAACAAGTTTGGCTGTTTTCTTTTCTAGCACGGATTTTTCTGCAGCACTGCTGATCCACTACTATTTGTCTATCGTCATTGTGGTCATATTTTTCTATTACTTTACATGGATGATATAGTCCTCACTAGTGATTTCTCAAAATTACTAAACCATCTTATGCACACATTTGGTCAAGTGATTTCCATGAAAGATCTTGGCGCTCTACATTTTTTTTTTTTTTTTTGGAAATTGAAGTCAATTGTACCACTAATGGACTCTTTCTCTCATAAACATGCCTTGGATCTTTTGAATCGAGCACCAATGGCACAATATAAGCCGATTGCTGCTCCACCAAGCAACTAACACTCAACTATGGTGAAAAGCCCTATGTTGATCCTTCCATGTATAAAGTAGTGTAGATGCTTTTTAGTACCTTAATCTCACTTGTCCGGATCTCTCACTTGCAGTCAACATAGTTTGCCATAACTCACTATCATATGGTAAAACGTATTATGCGATATGTTCGTGATACTTTACACCTTGGGCTTTGCATTTGGTCTCGTACTTCTCTTAATTTATTTGGCTTTGCCGATACAAACTAGATTTGGTGCGAACTCACCCAACATCATAAAAAAGCGAAAAAATAGAATAATTGCAGTGTAGAATCTTCTACCAATTAGCATAGAGACAATACATCAAGCAAAGCAAAGTATTCAGGAGTTGATCATTTAGAGATATTTTTTTTTTTTTTATTCAATTTCCGGGTAGATTAAATTGTTATCTTTCATCTTTAACTTCCACCTAATTGTAAATGATGATATCTCTATTTATAAGTTAGGATATATCAATGAAAAGTAATGCTTTGTTGACTGTATTCTTTGGTTTTTTTCAACATCCACTCAAACACTAAATCAGTCTCATAGAGTCATGTAGGTCAAACTTTTTCCATTCTAAAGAATAATGCAAATTAGCGTGTGTGCCCCTTAATATATTTATGTGAAGCAATGTCTTGAAAATCATACCAAACAGGAGAAATTGGTTCTTGGTCCCATCCAATTAAATTGGTCACTATTTTTTTTCATGTTTCCATCTAGATATCTTGTTGTCCAACACATGACTCGAAACAAATGCAAAACTCGAGACAAACCCAATGCTTCCATTCGGATATCTTATTGTCCAATTACATGCTCTTATTTTGTTAGAAACAATGAACTAAGCCCACTAATTTTTTTGAAGAAAAAATAACAATAATAAATAGTATATGTAGTTGGTCTAGTCCGATTCTCCCTTGGGACTAGGAACCGAACCATTTGAATACCAATTCTATTTTTAAGAACCAAGAACCGGATTGACACTTTCGAGAATCGGACCCAACCGGCCAATTCCGTCCGATCCACGCAGTTCCCGATTCGAGCGGTCATTTTTACATATCCACGAGAGCAACAATAGGCACTTTAAACCAAACAATCGAATGACTTGAAAAATAACTAGTATATAAAGTATGGTCAAGTTAGTAAAATCACCTCCATCCATTTTGGAGGTCATGGTGTAGAATCATGGTAATCTCACCATGTATTTATTTGAACGTTTTATTATAAACTTAGTCGTTTTCTAATTATAGGGCAAAAGCTCTATTCAATTATGATCGTAAAGTGAATTAATGGTGTTCAAGAAATTAGAGGTTCGAACCATACCCTCGACAACACTACTTACTTTGTGAAGTTCAACAATTATTCAAAATAAACTGGTCCAATCCAATCATATCGAAACAGTTTGACCAGTGAGGCCAATTTCGGTTGATTTTGATTAACTTATCTAAGGCAAAAGGATGTGAACCGGATCGGTGACTTGATGGATACTAGGTCAAACTGGCCAGCACAACCCATATTTCGAAAATTGTCATGGAAGGCACCAACTAAAGGAAGCTAGGCAACCAACATCCTAGACATGTTCCACATCTTAAAATCCCCCTATCCAAGCTCGCCCATTCCGCTCTTCAAGCCAAGCGGGCCCGATCGGGATTAGGTGGGCCCCATCAAGGTCCCTGGACAGCAAATAGGATGCACCTCTACAATTTCCACAAGAAGCACCAAAGAATCATCAAACATACACGCACCGCTATGAAGCCATCACGTGCCGAGTTGACTCTTTAGCTTCTATGCATAGGACATCTCGTGCGTATCATGTCTGATGGTGCCCCTCACCAATCGAGCTGAGGCAACCCCACTTCGGGTTTTTTTTTTTTTTGGTTGCCGCTGGAAGTACATGTCGATCGCGATTATTAAGGTTAATGTGTTTATTTAGGAAGAGATCAATGAATCTAATCCTTCTTCTGGGGTGGGGGGGACCACGAGGCCGAAGGGCTCGCCTGCAATGGCTCTCTTGGGTTTCATTCCTGACCAACACCCTCCTCGTATCTGAAATAACGAGCAAAAGCCCTTCATCTTTTTGTTTTGTTTTGGTTTTTTTTTTTTTTTATTTCCTTGTTTTCTATTTATTTTTCCAGGGCTTACACGTGGAAAGAGAGAGGGGTTGCTTTGACCGTCCGCCGATTCAGATGGGAGAGCGTCGCGTGGGGGCGGGGCCGACGCACATGCCCCCGTGGATGCGCACGTGCGCACTCCCATTCATGTAGCTCCGGTACATGTTGCACAAAATTGCATGGCGTTGGCCAGTTCATACCTGGGTCCCACTTCCCCCAATTCTTAATCTGCCTCTTCTTCCAACAAGCCATCTGTTTTCCCTATAATAATAGTAATGATACTAATAATAATAATAATAATAATAGTAATCATCATCATAATGAGAATGAAAATGGAAAAAGAAAAATAACATTAGACATTTTCATATAATTTAGAAATTAAGTTGAGCATGTATAAAAAATTTAGAAATCATATTAAACAAATTCAAAATTCAAAAATTATATTAAACATTTGGTCAAAGTTCTTAAACTATAAATGTCGTCACCCCACTTTTATATCCAAGATTAGAAGTTCAAAGAGACTCGCCCACCTGAATCTTTATCTTTGGCCTATTTAGGAGATCACAGCCCAAAACAATTTGAATATGGTTGGTGAGAGAGGAAAGTTCCTCCAATCAAATTCTTCTCGGCCTAAGAATACGACAAATTTGATTAAATTTGCTCAATTTATCTTTTTATCTCAAATTAGGTTGAAATCATGCCACAGGCAAAGAGCCATAACTGTTGAGCTCATGCATTCCCAAGCTTTGCAAATAACTTCATGCTAAATTGCTTTGCGGTCTCTCTTGCTACTTTGGTTATCTCAGTACGAATGGTATTTATAAGTGTCATCGTTGTTTCTTTCGAGTCATCATATTTTTACTAGAAGTGTGTGGTTGAATAGGGTTAAATCGGCCCAAAAAATCTGTTCCGGACCACCCGCTTAAATTTGGCTTCTAGGTTTTTTATTCACAGAGTAATGATGTTGCTAAATCACATGATTAAGTAGAGAATAGCACTTGCATATCTCCTTATCTTTAATATATATATATATATATATATATATATATATATATATATATATTGCATTTAATCTTGTGAAATGAACTTGTAAATTTTCATGATCTTTGCTTGGCCAAATGTCTGGTTAGGGTCGTCGATTTAGATAGAATCTACTCTAGATGGGCTGCTACTCAATCATCCATGATACCCTGTTTGAAAACCGCTTTTGATCTTCTTTATAGATATCTTCTACTATTACTTGGCTTGAGGATTTGCTTGATCTTCACTATATTTATACTCTCTCTCTCTCTCTCTCTCTCTCTCTCTCTCTCTCTTAAACTAAAATACGTCATTTTTTTTTTATGTTAACTGATCAAATTCGTCTTGATAACACATCTTTTTAGGCAAATTAATCATGTACGAGTTATTATTTTCCTTTCTCGATTTATTTTGAAATTTCCTTTTCCGTCCTTTCGCTGACCTGTTCAAAGAAAGCATTTTATTTTTTCAAATCCATATTCAGCAAGAGGAATTTTCATTCGTTGGTTCGTTCCCATCTTCATGCGGAAATCGAGACTAAACTAGATTTGGATAAGGATAAAAAAAAAAAAAAAAAAAAAAAAAAAAAAAAAAAAAAGAGTAAAGAGAAAAATCGAGACTAAACTAATTTTATTTTTTAAATATGAAGAAATTTATAAATATCGCTCGTGAACTATGTCCTCAAAATTTTTTGCGTTTCATTGGCAAACATAAGTTTGAGTGCCAAGAATGTTACAACCAGATTCGGCCTTCTATCCACATAATTAAAAATAGATTAAAGAACAAACGGACAATTTCCCAACAACTCAAATTAACAATGTTATCAATTTAAATCCATGATTGGATATAACGTAGAACTAAAAGACGTCTTTATATTTTTTCCGATCCGAAAACATCTCTCGGAGATAATTTAATTAATTTATTTTGGAAACATAGCACAAATATGGTACGGAAGATATTAAATCAAATGTTGCTATTAAATATAATTTGATCAATAGTTTTTTTTTTTTTTAAATGGACGTGAAAAAAATAGCTGGCTATGTTGCAGATATTCAATTAATTAGTACTTAGTTTCGAGACTTTAGTTTATTAATTAGTAAGATACCAGCCAATGGAAATGAAGTGGTGTCCACCTTGAATGTGCATGGAGACTATGGGTGCGTTTGTTTGTGTTTTTGTTTAAAAATTGTTCCAGGAACAACAAATGAAAAAGTGTTTCGTTCCAGGGAACAGTTTTTGAACAAAAGAACACGTTTGGTAAATCGTATAAAATTTCTGTTTCTGGAATAAAAAAAGAACAAACACATTTGGTAGAATCGTAAAAATTTCTGTTCCTGGAATTGGAAAAGAACAAAAACACGTTTGGTAACCGTAAAAATTTCTGTTCCAAATTTTTATCAAATTCCTTTTTTTTTTTTTTTTTTTTTAAGTGTAAACTTGATATTGAATTATCATTCTCATGAAATGTTCATCAATTTAATTTTGTTCATGGTGAGTGAAGACAAACATTTTTAACATGATCATATGTGCATACTTGGTAGAAAATTTAGTAAGTAAAGTTTGTACCAAATTTTTGTCAAGTGCTTTTTTTTTTAATAAAGTGTAAACTTGGTATTGAATCCTCATTCTCATGAAATGTTCATCAATTTAATTTTCATCATGGTGAGTGAAGAAAAACATTTTGAATATGGTCATATGTGCATAGTTGGTAGAAAATTTAGTAAGTAAAGTTTGTACCAAATTTTTCTCAAGTGTTTTTTTTTTAATAAAGTGTAAACTTGGTATTGAATTCTCATTGTCATGAAATGCTCATCAATTTAATTTTCATCATGGAGAGTGAAGAAAAACATTTTGAATATGGTCATATGTGCATACTCGAAAGAAATTTTTATAAGTAAAGTTCGTACAATAAGAACTACCAAAAAGAAGAGTATCTTATAGATCTCAACATGGATCCTTTCATACATGACATCACAATAATGAAGCAATATAGTTCATTGTTCAACTTCATCACATTGACTTTGATAAGTGAATACTTAAAAACAATATTACAAAAGTCGGAAACACAAAGTCAACAAATCTCAGGCATATTGTGATCCCTTGCCATTTTATTTGCAATACTTATCCTAAGCATGTTTATCCCAAGTGCCTGCTCATGCGATGTATCATCTGCAACCTCCACTTCTCTAGGTCCAAATGGATACTCCGGATCTCCATAATGGGAAAAGTTTCTGTCCATCCTATCTTGATCACGAATGAAATTATGAAGAGCACAACATGCAATTACAACAAGTGATTGCTTTCGAATTGTAAATGGAGGCATATGTCTCAAAATGGTGAAGCGATTCTTTACATGCCATACACAAACAGCATTCCACAACTTAAATGGGGAAAAATTGTTATAAAAGAGTTCTCAGAAGAACTGGAAAAGAGAAGTTAAAATTAGCTATAACCCTAGAAATGCTTTAACCCATAGCAGTAATGGCAGTATTTAAATCTTATATATCAGCTTAACCTTGAAAGGTCAGACCTTCACCAACAAAAACAACTCTCTTCACAGTTCGTCATCATAACATGAATTTCGATGTATCTGTGGGAAAGCATATGACATTCCAACAAACAACAAACAGCCAAAAGGAAACCTGAGGGCACTCATACATTGGTAGAAGCTAATAGGGAGTCAGATTGTGTCAATTGAAGATTCCATGCATGGTAAACGGGATAAGAACGCTTCAAGTGCCATAACTTGACACAAAGGGACACTTAAGTGCCATAACTTACAAAAGGTACACTTAAGTGCTACATTCGAAGAAAAACGAATCACTTAAGTGCCACTCAGCCAAAAGTCCGGCCAAAACTCCGACGTGGCATTTTTCCGACGAGGCGAGCCCAAAAACGACGCCGTTTTGCTTACCGATGTGGCCAAATAATGCAAAAACAGCGTCGTTTTGGGCTGACGTGGTAAAAAAAAATTAATGAAAAATTAAATTAAATTTAGTTAAAATATTTAAAAATAATAATTTTAAAATTAAATTTAGTTAAAATATTTAAAATTAATTATTTTAAAATTAAAAATTAAAAAAAAAAGGGGGTGTGGGGAGGCGGCCGAGGGATCGCCCCTGTCGCGCCGCCCACCGCCGCCGGAAGGGCCGGCGATGGCGGGGGCCCGGCCGATCGGCGACGAGGGCTCGCGAGCCCTCACGGATCCGGGCGAGGGCCGCGACCCGCCCGATCCGGCCAGTGGCAAGGGCTCGCGGCTCTCGCCCGGAGCCCGGCGAGGGTCGGCGGCCTCGCCGGCCGGGCCGGCCAGGGCCGCCGCCGGGGCGACCCCCGGCGGCGGCACCCCTCTGCCGGCCGGCGAGGCCGCCGACCTCGCCGGATCTGGGCGAGGGCTCGCAAGCCCTCATCGCTAGTCGGCCGAGGTCGCTGGCCCCTAGCCGTGGCCCAAATGACGGCCAACCCTCACCCCGCCGTCGCCGCCCTTCCCGGCGGTGGCGGGGCGGGCGGCGCGGCGACTAATCCCCGCCCGCCTCCCCCTTTTTAAATTTTTTTTTTTTTAATTTTTCTAATTTTAAAATAATTATTTTTAATATTTTAACTAAATTTAATTTAAAATTATTATTTTTTAATATTTTAACTAAATTTAATTTTAAAATTATTATTTTTAAATATTTTAACTAAATTTAATTTTTAATTTAATTTAATTAATTTTTATTTTTATTTTTTACCACATCGCCCAAAACGACGGCGTTTTTGCATTATTTGGCCACATCGCCGAGCAAACGGGCGTCGTTTTGGGCTTGCTTCGCCGGAAAAATGCCACGTCGGCGTTTTGGCCGGATTGGCACTCAAGTGATCCCTTTTACTCCGATTTTGGCACTTAAGTGTACCTTTCGTAAGTTATGGCACTTAAGTGTCCCTTTGTGCCAAGTTATGGCACTCCAGGGGTCCGCACGTCCATGGTAAACATAATGCTAGTCAAAGAAGTCAGCTTCCCTAACCAATAATGTCTGTTAGATGTGCACAAAAGGAAAGGGCTCAGTTGTTGAACATGCGCACAGGAGGAATAAGTAGCTCCTTGCATGTTCCTTTAACTTGCATAAAAGAACAAAAGGAGCTCGCTTTCAAAGAACCCCAAAATGGCAACCGGTTTTTCAATGCAAATGCCGCATCGCTAATTGTAAAGCTTACCTTGGTTTAACAAACGATAGCAAGTTGGAAGCACAAGAAAATGGACTTAATTTCAAAGCGTTCTTCGAGTAGTTCACTGAGATACCTGCCATCAAGATATCAAAGAAAGAATGAAACTTTATCATTGAAATGCATCCGGAACTCGAGCGGCAGCCTGCCGTCTGCTCCATCGAGCGAGCAGCAAAAACCAATCGCTAAAGCTCCATCGACGATGAGCAAGAGCTGCCGTCGCTCGAGCTCGCCAGAAATTTGCCACTGAGCTCATTTGCTCGCTCGCCTAGAGCACCGAGCTCGAGCAGCCTGAAGCCGCCGGCGAAAATGCCGAGCCGAGCTCGAGCTCGCCTACTCTTTGCCTGCAAGCCGCCGCTCGCCGCCCGCCTAGCAGTCGCCATCTCCGCTCGAGCTCGGCCAATGCCGCTTGAGCTCAAGAAATGCCGCCGCAGCCCGCCGCCGCCGCCGGCCGATCCATCGAAAGCGAGCAAATGCTGCTCGCCGTCGAGGTGCCGAGCTCGCCGCTCACCCGCCTCGCCTCAGCTGAGCTCGAGCAGCCGAGCCGTCGCTCGCCGAGCTAGCCGAGCTCGAGCTCACCGCCGCTCGCCCGAGCAGCTGCCGCTGCCGAGCTCGCTGGGCTCGCCTCGCCAGAGCAGCCAGATCCGGGGCAAGCGTTGCCGCCGGCTCGCCAGAGCAGATTCCGGCGAGCGAGTAGATCTGGCGAGCAACGCCGCTCGAGCCCCGAGCGCGAAGGCTCGCCCGCCGCTCGCTCTGCCCGATTCCGCTGCCAAGCCTCGAGCGAGCCGTCGCCCGATCTCGCGAGGGGTGGCTCGCCGAAGCCCTCGTCAAAACGGTGAAGGATGGAACTTACCTCGAGTTAGAAGCTTCGGCCGGTGAAGGAGCAGTAGCTATCGGCGCCGGAGAGGATCACGGTGGAGAACCAGAGACGCCGGAAAAGGGAGGGAGAAGGGTCGCAAGTGGAACAAGAGAGAAACAAGAAAGAAATAAGAAAGAAACAATTTCAGCTAGTTTTTGTTCTTTTGATTTTTCAAGAAGTGTTTCTGGAACAAAAAAACAAGTTTTTTCTGTTTCTGATTTTTGTTCCAAAAGTGTTCCTGAACAAAAGAAAAATTTTGAACAAAAACGCAACCAAACGTTGCTTTTTTTTGTTCCCTGAACAAAAACAAAAAAACTGTTTATGAACAAAAAAAAAAAAAAGAAATACAAACAAACACGCCCTATCTGTCCCATCTTTTTCTCTCCTTTCACTCAGCCGAAGAACTCTCACGCCAACCTTCCCCTTTTTCTCCGTCATTTTTGTTTAGTCACAGCATGCTCACCGAGGAAGAGGTCGCGTGCGCTGGGGCTGGGCTTTCTTTTGTTTGGTTCTGTGATGGGCCAATGAAGTACGAGAGGAGATGGGCTAAAAAAAGAATAAAGAGGAGATGGGTTGGACTAATGGAAGGAGGGGCTTAGATGGTTGAAAACTTTGCTAAGTGGCCGGCCCACACGATTTCTTTTCATTTTTTTTTTTTCTTTATATATATATTTAGAATCCATGAGATTAACATTTTTCTGGGTAACCAACGTTTCTGTGCAAAAGACATAACCCGTCAATGTAACACCTCTTCATATCTCAACCCTTCATTCATGGGCTTTTATCTTGCGGGCCGGGGTTCTTAGGCCCAACATGGGCGGACGGGCCTACTTAGGCCCATCACCGATTCGGTCTTCCCGGGCGCGTGTGACACACGCGCCATTTCGGTGCCAGGCGCATGCGACGCACGTGCGCAGTCGCTAGCGCGTGCCACGCACGCGCCGATGACATCATCGTGACATCATCCGTGCACGCGCGTGGCACGCGCTAGCTAACGTCATCGTGATGTCAGCCCGTGCACGCGCGTGGCACGTGCCGAGTCAGTCAGTCAAACCCAACCCGACCCATCCGACCCGACCCGATTGACTCGACCTGTTGACCTCGACCCGTCTGACCATTGACTTTGACTGTTGACAAAAAAAAATGTTAATCTCATGGATTAAGTCCAAAGGAAGGATTGCCTCTTTTGCACAGAAACGTTGGTTACCCAGAAAAATGTTAATCTCATGGATTCTAAATGAACTGCTTTGCATATACACAGATGACATGTAAGAAGGTTGTTTCTATGTAAACAACATGAAGTAGGGCATTTGGCCATAACCATATTGAATAGTCAGTACACTAATTTCATGTGCATATTTGAGGTCATGTGTTTCTTGGAACATATTCTATGATAACCTATGCCAATGAGCTCAAGGGGTATGCAGAGATAATGTTCATGTATTCTTTTGAAGTTAAATCATTCAAATTTATGGATGCAACTATGCAAAAATGAAGGAACCTCCCCTAAGTTTGAGTGCATGCTCATTCGCTAACCATCTCCAAATAAAATCAGTTGCAGATAGCGAGTTTACCTATTGTCACCACTGCTTCTTTTTCTTTTGGGCCAGACCACTACTTGTTCAATTCAATTCGTTTTCCCAGTTTATTGTCATGTGTTTACTGTCGTTTCAGTTACTTGCTTGAAAGGTATTTCAGCTGGAAAAGAAAGAAAAATATTTTGACTAGAAAGTACTAATTAAACATCTGCTTCTCTCAACAAAAAAGATAGAAAAGCTCTTGCTTCTGTTTCATATGGAATATTTATTCAACTGAAGTGGTCTGCCTTTAGTCATTGACCTCCCTTTGTTGCGTGTTAGAAATAGCAGAGACTTTCTATCCAATAATAATCTCTATGAATTTAATTAAACTTTTCTTGAAAGAAAGTAATTATAAGAGATGTAAACTTGCGTATCATTTTTGGATGAATAGCTAGAGCTATTTACTGAAAAATGTGGTGCTCTGTGATTTTGTATGAGCAGGAGGTTTCAGGAGTTATCTCTTTGCAATGAGTGAGCGAGTTGCTAATCAATCAACAGATCTGCAGAATGCTTATGTTTACAAAAATCCATCACTGCCGTGCATGATCGGTTTTCTATTTGTTGTCAGTTTCCTTGGCCTCTTTGCTGTGGTGCCTCTCCAAAAGGTACTATTTGCATGTTGCATTTTTTTTTCTGTGGCAATTATAGTGATTACCAATTAATCTCCATAATACACTTCACTTGAAAAGATTCTCTTTCGCCATGAGAAATCAAACGTGCGGGGCTTGCATGTACCTTTTAGAGTAATTCACTCATGCTTGCCCTTCTTTGGTTTCAGATTATGATTATTGACTTCAAATTAACGTATCCTAGTGGCATGGCAACTACTCATCTTATAAATTGTTTCCACACACTTGAAGGGGCTAAGCTAGCTAAGTAAGACACTATAAGCTGGAAAGCCTTCTCATTTGTGTGTCAATATGTTGGTTCTCATCGGCTTTAATTTTTCTCCTAAAGGAAACAAGTGAAGGCATTGGGAAAGTTCTTCTCCTTCAGCTTCTTGTGGGACTTTTTCCAATGGTTCTACAGAGCTGAAGATGATTGTGGTTTTGCACACTTCCCTACTTAGGGGCTTAAGGCTTTGCAATACAGGTGTTTAAGCTTAACAAACTTCCACTTTATAGTCTACATCTACTTTGTGTTGTAAGCTGGCCTTTACTTTGATGTCATGCACTCTAAGAGTGTGCATGGCAACGTTTCTATTACGGAGAACTATTTCTTTTTAGAAATAGTTTTTTTTCTATTTCTACTCCGAGAACAATTTCTAAATAAAATAAGGTATTTGGTAATTATACAAAATTTATATTTTTGAATAGAAAAAAATAGAAATGCGTTTAATAAAAATTTATAATTTTTTGTATTTATTTATTTTTTCTAATTACTCATGGACTGCTAACCGCCGCTCGTCACCGCACAACCGCCGCACGACTGTCGCACGACCACTGCACAACCGCTGCACGACCGCCGCACGATTGTTGACCATCGCACGATCGCCGCACGACCGCCAATCGTCGCCGTCTACCATCGCCGCAGGATTGCCGCCCACAACCCACCAGCCGCGGGAGGGGGCGGTGGCCGATGAGCTGTGGCTGGCGGTCAGCAGCAACGGTCGGCGGTCGTGTGGTGGCGGCGCGGTCGTGCAGCGGTTGGCGACGGCAGGCTGCTGGCGGACAATGGTGGTCGTCGGCTAGTGGGCTGTGGGCGGCGGTCAGTGGGCTACGGGCGGTAGCAACCGTTGCCGGCAGTCGTTGGCGGTCGGCTGTCGATGGTGGCTGCAGGCGGTAGGAGGTGGCCGACGGTTGGTAGGCGGTTGACGGTGGCCGCAACAAGGAAGAAGAACAAAAGAAAAATAGAAAAGAAAAAAAAACTTATTTCTAGAAATTGTTCCCGGGAACAAGAAGCTATTTTTTTTTTTTTTTTTGTTTCATTCCAAATCTATTCCCGACCACTTTTCTATTTCGGGGAATAGAAAAATAAGTTGGCGTTACCAAACAGATTTCTGTTCTTTTTTTTTTTTCCTAAGAATAAAAGAACAGAAATCGGGAGAAATAGAAACGTTACCATGCAGGCCCTAATATGCAAAACTATTAGCTAACTCTCTTACATGGATAACATGAAGGTTTTACTTTGACTTCTCCGCAACATATGTTGGAGTCGGAATGATTTGTTCATACATCATAAATATCTCAATGCTACTAGGAGGAATTCTATCCTAGGGTTTAATGTGGCCTCTAATAGAAACCAGAAAGGGACATTGGTATCCTACAGATGTAAGCAACACCAGCATGCGTGGACTTCAAGGTTATAAGGCAAGTAAAGATATACATGCAAATGCACAAGTTTGTTTGTCTCTTGTTTATCCTTTAACCTTACAATACCAATTTGTCAGGTTTTCATCGCCATTGCCATATATTGGGTGATGGGATTTACAACTTCTTCAAGGTGCTTGGCCGAATGCTCTCTGGCTTGTACCATCAGCTCCGAGACAGAGAAATGAACCATGTCCTCCCCATTGCAAATGGTTCCTCTCCTGATAACCCTCAAGTGTCTTATGATGACCAACGACGAACACAACTTTTCCTAAAAGATCAAATCCCGATATGGTTTGCAGTTGCAGGGTATGTCACAATAGCAGCCATATCCACAGCTACTCTTCCGCACATGTTCCCCCAACTCAAATGGTATTACATTTTAGTCATTTATCTCTTCGCTCCAACCTTGGGTTTCTGCAATGCCTATGGCCGTGGGCTCACCGACTGGTCTCTTGCCTCGACCTATGGGAAGCTCGCCATCTTCGTGATTGGGGCATGGGCCGATGCCTCACATGGTGGAATTATCGCCAGTTTAGCTGCCTATGGAGTCATGATGAATATTGTGTCTACAGCCTCAGACCTGACTCAAGACTTCAAGACAGGCTATTTGACCTTGGCTTCACCACGGTCCATGTTTGTGAGTCAGGTGATTGGTACTACCATGGGCTGCGCTATCTCTCCCTGCATCTTTTGGCTTTTCTACAAGGCCTTTAAGGATCTTGGACTCCCAGGAAGTGAATATCTTGCTCCCTACAGAATTGTTTATCGCAGCATGGCTGAACTTGGGGTGGAAGGCTTCACTTCCTTGCCCGAACGTGCCTCACGCTCTGCTGCGGTTTTCTTGCGGCTGCGATGATCATAAATGGGTTCAAGGACTTAGTGGGTAAGAAGTGGGCCCGTTTCATCCCGCTGCCCATGGCTATGGCAATACCCTTCTACATAGGGCCATACTTTGCCATTGATATGTGTGTCGGTAGCTTAATCCTGTTCATCTGGGAGAAAACCAACAAAGCTAAGGCCGACGCATTTGGGCCAGCGGTAGCTTCAGGTCTGATATGTGGGGATGGCATATGGACATTGCCTAGCTCAATACTCGCTTGGGCAGGGGTTAATCCACCAATTTGCATGAAGTTCCTATCACGAGCCACAAACAAGAGATTCGATGCCTTCCTAGGATCTTAGTCGAGCAGTTTAGATGCACAAAGATGGCATGAAATCTTGAGCACTTCGCAAGTCTCTAGATGTACATCATGATCTGCTCTACCTTCTTGTTTTTCTTGCAATCTCACAAAGTCTCTATGAAGCAGTCATAGCAGCAGCAGCTAGGAGCTGCGAAATTACTCTGTATAATGTTACCCAATTGGGTGGGGGAAAAAGTGTCCCATGGTAATAAATGTATATGATACTGTCTTTGGTGCTTGTCTTCATGCCTTATAGAATCCATATTTCTGGCATTAGCCAATTATAATTTACAAGCACTGCCCTTGACAAAACGAAACTCCAGGGAAGATTGAACAACTAAGTCCTTACCCTAATCTTTTCTTGGAATAGTTTGAATACACACTGTCCCCAGACAATCGGTAGGAAATATTAGAGTTTGTGTCTGCCATTGGTCCAAATTCTAGCTTTTTAGTCTTCGAATATGAGAAATAAAACGACTGTGGGCGCTATCATCATAAACTAAATTAAACAAATTACTTAAGTGCAATTAAGAATCATGTAATTCCAAACCGACATGATGATAAAACGGATGTACGCAAAAACAAAAGCACCTCTTATAGGGTCATGATTCTTAATTCATGATTCTCTTAATTGTGCTTAGAATGATGGCGACACAAAAGGTCAGAATTATAAAGTTATTTTGTACATCTACAAAACATGGACATTATACATTTTGTAATTTATCAGATTAGATATCAATGTAGTAAACCAATCCTAACATATGGAGCACCACTCATACATGGCCCATTTGACTAAGGAAACAAACTCCATATCCCGACAATTTTTCTCTTTTCATTGTGATCATAACTCCACTTCCTCGACTGCCTCCTCCTCCTCCTCCTCCTTGGGCCACACCTTCGTCATCATCCTCACATGTATCACTACCCTCCCGCCACCCCACAGGTCGAATGGCTCTGCTGACACCACTGCCAAGGTCTGCGCTACATCCCAATGGTAGTAGACGAAGCACTCGACCTCACAGAAGAAGAAGTCCCCGTATCTCACTCGTTTCTCCGCCAAGAAGGCGGCTCTCTAAGTAGCCCCGTTGGGTGCAGGAATCGTGAGCTTGGACACGGTCAAGCCAGTGACTCTCAATGCGGGGTATTCAGATCCGCTCACAATGCAAATGAACAAGATCATAGTTGATAACACTATCAAACCGATCATCACAGCAGTCAACACTATACAGCGAATGGAAGATCTACATTGTGGCATCAAATTCGAAAGGGGGCGTGCGGTTGAGGCGGGTGGGGACAGTGAGGATGGTCAGATGCGTCGCGTTCATCCAGCCGATGTCTTGCTCGGCGGAGGATGAGAGGCGGGGTACGCCATGGCCACTGTTGTCGGGGCAGAATGCGGAGGAGCCATGGAAAGAGGAAGAGGGCCGAAAGTGAGAAACTTGGCATAAAATGTAGAATAATGATGGGGTGTGCTCCCCCAACTACAAGATTTTTCAAGGAAATTGTTAGGTTTCCTTGAAAAACTAGTGAATCCAACCCGGTAGGATTCTTTAGTTAAAAATAAATAAAAAATTAAATAAAGAAATAAAAATCTTAGGGAACTAAA
The DNA here is from genome assembly GCA_014182565.1 of Eucalyptus marginata. Lineage (NCBI taxonomy): Eukaryota > Viridiplantae > Streptophyta > Magnoliopsida > Myrtales > Myrtaceae > Eucalyptus > Eucalyptus marginata. Next base: position 10,179,117 of record CM024586.1, on the reverse strand, counting down.
AAAAGCTTTATTGAAAGCTCATAAGCATGAAATATTTGGCATTCCATGCAGAAAGACTAGTTTAAAGATCTTTATTATAAGACAAACAAACTTAGGATATCTATTGCCAACACCACCATGCAAAACATTTATCACACTTACAGTCATGAAAAAAAATATATATATTCATCATTTAACAAAATGAACACAATTACCAAAATCAATGCTTAAATCCTTATTTATACAACTTAATGTATTGATAAATTCAACTTGAGCCAAAACAATCCAAATTAAACTCAAAAACCAATTCATGATCATTTTGTAACCAACCAAAATTGAAATTTATTTAGATATTTCTACTATATTGAATTAGTTTGATTAAATTTTTTGCCTTTCTTCCCTTGTTTTATATTTTCTATAGCCCAACTTTTTCACTGTGCTAGCCAAATTTCAATTTAACATATCTTAAGTAGATGAGTATATATTGTGTCTAAGATCAGCAAATGCCACAACGAGGCTCCCTGTGTGTACAAAATTTTTCGCTTGTTCATTAATATTTTGGAGTCTCATTAAATTAGTGAAATAAACGTGTTAGTTATTAATATGACTTTCTTTATATAAATGATATGTGAAAATATTGTCGCAAGTACACTATGAAAGAATTGAGTTTTACATTTGTCATGACCTAACCCTTTCGAGAGAAAGAGAGTTCGGGGAATTATCAATTTTGGGCCTATGGCCTTCTATTGACTCGACTTTTCCCAAATCCATACCTCACGTGACATTAGATGTTCACATTTTTAATCATTTAAGCCTGTGCAAATTTTAACTAAAAAGTCACTACTAGCCCTTTTGGGATCGACTAGAAACCCAATAAGATACATGAGAATATCTTACTATCTACGCAATCAGATCTTCTAAACTTAGGAACTTGATTATGTCAACACTAAGGCTCACATTCTTTCGGTATCTAACCTGATCACATGCTAGCTAACGTCATAGCAGCCTATCCAAGAGTTTTAATCGCATCATAACCATTCTAAATGTCACGCCCCGAACCCCGAGAACGTGAACATCCCACCATGGTCATACAAATGCGACATTCCCAGGTAGTGTCGCAGACCCAATTAATTCATTATGCGCATGCGAAACGTGTTATCTAACCCCTGACAAAAAACTCACGAGATAGGAAAGTAGGAAATAATTACAATCATAAACAAACATACTTCCATAAACAAATAACCTTCCAAGGTTTACATATATACCAAAAAGGGGCCAGTTCACAAAAAGGGATCAGTCCACCAAAAAGAATAAACGGTCCTAGGACTACTAATCGGACCCGCTCTTCGATCCCACTTCAAGCTGGACAGTCTCTAGAGGCGGTGATTCCTCCATCTACGGTCCTGAAAAATTTTGGCCCACAACGGGGTGAGACATTGTCTCAGCAAGTTCAACTCCCTAAACCCCTATTAGAAAGCAAATACACCCAGGGTGGCCTCGCCACCTCATACAGAAGACTTACCTCTTCTTAATTCCTTTCCTGCAGGTTAGCATAATTTATATCACACAATCTTAGGTAATGATAAGAATTTAAATAATTGGAACGGCATCACTTTCAAACAAATCACAATCGCACTCAGCACATATTCCAATTATTCACTGCCACACAAGGTATAGCCTACTCGCAATTCAGCTATCTATCTATCGACACTCATGTCGCACGCCTCCCCCATGGAGCGCGGCTTCGTCACTACGTCGACGGCATTCCCGAAGGAGCATGGGTCCGGTTGGCCTAGCCTCTACCGCAACCCGAGCCACGTCACTCACTGACGGCAATTCACAAGGGAACATGTCCAGTTGGCCTAGCCACTACTGCGACCGGGTCTACCAACCAACACACGACAAATCATTATTGACTTCCGGACCTTCCTCAATTCATTCACATACTCCAATTTCAATAGTAAACCTTAACAATCACATTTCGTATCAAATTCCAACACTTGAGTTTTTATAGCTAAAAACCCTATTTATCACAATCAACACTCAATTTGCCCCATCCATTCATCAAATTCAAATTCTAAATGCACAGCAACGATCAGCACGAATTTCTAAGCAATTGAGGTCAAAAATAATTTTTCGAGTTTTTTTTTTTTAATAATAATAATAGTCAAACCGCAATTTTGCCACCTCCGTTCATCAAATTCAAATTATAAGAGCACAGCAACGATCGGCACGAAATTCTAAGCAATTGGGGTCAAAAATAATTTTTTGAGTTTTTTTTTTATAAATAATAATATTTTAATGATTTTCGGAATATAATATATTATTCTATTTTTCAGAATTTCGAAAACATAAAAATAAATCAAAAATAAAACCATTTAAGTCACATCAAGGCTTATATTAAATAAACCTACTTAACCTTAAACTAAACACACTTAATACTAATTAAATCTCTTAATCCAAATCACACTTAAATAAACTAAACTAACCACCTAAACACAATTAACTTAGTCTAAGCACACTTAGGGCATCATTAACCCTCTAATCAAGATTTAGTGAGCTAAACTCACCGGATTAGCGAGCCGAGCACGCCAAAAACGACGGGGCCGACGCGAGGATCGACTTTCCTCAAGGCGGGCCGAGCAACCGGCCGGAAGCCGGCCAAAAAGGGCCCCGAAGTTCCAGATCTAGGCTGGAACTTCAGCCTTCTTCCATGGCCGAACGGAGGGGGGAAAGGGGGCGGCTCGGGCGCGGGTTCGGCGGAGGAGGGTGGTGGCAAGGCGCGGCGGACGGGCGGGCGGCGAAGGGCGGCGCGCGGCACCGCGGGCGCGCGCGGCGACGGCGGCGACGGCGGTCCGGCGCGACGGCAACGGCAATGGCGGTCCCGGCCGTGGCTGCGGCTGCGACGGCGAGCTGGTCCCCTTCCCAGCTCCTCTGGTTGCTGGTTTAAGCAGCAAAGAGCAGAACAAAAATGGAGGAGGAAGCCAACAGGGAAGAAGAAGAAGAAGAAAGAGGAAGGAGAGAGAGAAGGGGGTATTTTCTTTTCTTCTTTTCTTTTAATCAACCAAAAATGGCCCACATGACCTGGTTGTGACATCATCTTCCACTAACTTCAACCCCCACAACCTTAGTCCAATAGGTTCAATTTCATTTTCCGGAGCATAAAATCTCGTACTTTGATTTCTTCAATTCCAATCAATTCTCTTCCAATTGAACCCAATTAAAATCCATAAAATTAATCCATGTTCCTCATAAGATATGTGACACCCCAGATTTCCAATTTCTTAATTCAGTCACAATTTCACGGTTAATTTCATTCTGGCACGATATTAGCGCGTCCTGACCTACCGGTTATCTTTTAGAAATTTTTATGCATTCGACCTGTGTTTGATAAATCTCAAGCCACAATGTACATCTTTGACACATTGGCGACCCTCGGTTGTCGTGAAAATCTCAAGGTTTCAAATGCGAACACAGGGGACCCAATCGACAGAAAAGTCGGTCCAGTGCCGACCGACAAGAATAGTGTGATTGGGTGGAATCACCCACACTCGATCACATGCCTCTGTCGAGCCGACCTATCTCCGGAAATCGATTTTTAATCGTGCCATAATGACCCTTGCGGAGCTCGGTCGAAAGGTCGTTTCCTCAAATTCTCGAATCGATGCATTAGAATCTCTTCCGGCCACCGATGAGGCGGTTTTCACGTGAGTGGCCAACTCAAGGAAAGGAACTATATGCGTGCAGATGAAATGCCCGTCTCAATTTACTAAAAATAAAATTGGAAAAATCGGGATGTCACACTAAAATAGGAAAGTAACATCCAAATTGAAAAGCACAATCAATTATATCATAATAGGAGGCATGCAACCATCCTAAAATTGTCCCTAAAATAGAAAAAGGCAATCAAAAAGGAGAAGCCTTTTGTAAAGCGCTAAAGGCTTGTCCAATTTTAGGATTTACTCTCTTAGGGTTTTCCAATTTTTTTATTTTCTAATGATTTTCTAAAACTCTAATTTTTTTAATTGATTTTCGAATTTTCTAAATATTTTTATTATTTCCTAAAGTTTTTAAACTTTTTGATCATTTTTTTGAATTTCTAAATTTTTTATTTTCAAAGTTTGTTAATTTTATTATTATCATCATCATCATCATCATCATCATCATCATCATCATCATTATTCCTTATTTACGATTTTTTATATTTAAAAGAATTCGAACCGGGTCAGGAGACTCGGTCCGACTAAACCGACCCGGACTCTATCGGTCCGGGTTGGACTGAAAAACTAGGCTGTCTTAATTCCGGCCCACTCAGAATTACTCAAAGAGGCCCACCTACATTTCTCAGAAAGAAAGGTGTCATAACTCCAGCCCACTTTCATTTTCTAATTCTCAGCCCAATTTATCCCAAAACACAAAACAAGCAACCCACCACTTTTTTTTTTTAACGGACGACCAGCCCACAGTTAAAAGTCCGAAGCCCATTTTAATTCTCTATCTTTCTACTACGGCCCTTTTTTTTTATTTTACTTTTTTCTCTCTTTTCTTTTATTGTTTTTGCTTTAACTATTTTGTTTTTTTCTACTGGATCTTCAACCTCACGCCTTCTTCTTCTTCTTCGGCAAAATACAAAGAAATCGAGCAGGGTTGGACGAATACAAACGCAAACACGAATCGGCTTCGAGCTAATACGTGAAAATTCCTTGGCCTTCTTTCGGGCATTTTAGCAAACGCATGACACGCACTTCGGACAGCAAGCTTGAGGCTTAGTCTCGACATATGAAGGTTTGAATCGACATTATTAGGCACAGATCAACCAATATTTCTATGCAAGATGCCTACGATCTTTGAGAAAAAAAATGAATTTTGAGATCGGGGGTGTTGAGAGAAAGAGCTCCTATCTGGGGTGGGGTTTCAACGAACGGCTCCGATGTCCGGGGCGTCTTCCAAGGGCGGTAGTGAACGGCGGGAAGTCTGGTCTTGGTCGTTCAACAGCATCTTTTATAGCATCGGTAATCACCGCAGTCAAAAGTACCGCAATTGCATATTAGCCACTTTAGCTAAAGATTCTCTTGAACAATATTTCATGACGAACAGAATTCTAAATCAATGCAGAGGATAGAGGAAGCACCCAAAATCGCGTGATGGAAATCATAAACATCTCTGCGGGTGATGTAGTAAACGAAGAAAGACGATGAACGGAAACACTATGGCGATCATCTGCCCAAGATAATAGGTCAGCATTAGTCTTCTTTCTTGACAGAAATTGGCCATTGGGATAAGATTATGTTGCAGATGGCAGCACCTATGGAGTAAAAATTTCAAAAGCAAGCAAGGACACTTACTGGGACAGCCCAAAAGGGCACGGTATTGCCCTTCAGAGGATATTTCATGGTTCTATTATAAGTAAAATGGCTTCTATCACCACAAGAAGCAAAAGAATGAGCCAGTCGTGCTTATGCACTTTTGCCACCTTGAATCCATGGGATTGTATAGTGTGAGATCCCAAGTCAATGTCTGGCATTTTTGTGTGGCTGCACAACAGAATTGTTGGTGATGTTCCATGTTTCACTTTTATTGTTATTTGCCGATTGGCCTGCGTAGAATGTATTCTCTTTACTTTCTTTTTTTTCTACATAATTTGCTCGATTATTTGTTTTCGAGCGACGATCTTTTTCTACGTGGCCATATCTTTTACAAAAGCGGCATTGTTTTTTATTTTTAAACCAACAATCATTCTCCAAATGATTTGTTTTCTTGCAAATATCACAAGGTGGATAATTTTCCTTTTTTATAGTTTCTCCTCCTCTTTTGTTTTTCCATGAGCTCCTTCTACCATTTTTAGTTTGATGAGAGCATATATTTACTTTAGACTGAAAGGCACTTTCAACTGAATTTTCATCTTGTGCCATTAGTCTTTTCTCATGTGCTTCTAGAGAGCCAATTAATTCACTTATTGATAGGGGCGTCAAGTCTTTAGTTCCTTCTATAGTTGTAACTATGGAGTTGTATTTTTTGGTAAGTGACACCAATATTTTCTCAACAACCCTTTGATCAGTTATCCCATCTCCATAGGCTCTCATTTGACTAACGAGTTCTTTTAATTTTCTACAATATTCTTGTACAGTCTCACAATTTTTCATTTTAGAATTCTCAAAATCTCTTCTTAGAGTTTGAAGGCGAATAGTGCGTACCTTTTCCGATCCTTGAAATTCTTCTCGTAGTATATCCCAAGCCTCTTTTGCAGTCCTCGCTCCAATAATTCTTGGAAATACAGTTTCCGAGAGTGCTTGTTGGATAAAATATAGCGCCCTTGCATCCTTTTGTAGTTGATCCTTTGAAACACTTGCACCTTCTGGTGGAGCCTCGCAACCTTTTTCCACGATATCCCATAAGTCTTAGGCCATCAAGAATGTAGTTATTTTTATGCTTCAAAAGTCATAGTTGTTCCCATAAAAAATGGGGATGGGAAATGAGGATGAGGTAGAGTTGGCCATGGTTTAGTTAGAGGGTATTTGGAAATGGCAGTTTTAGGAGTGGGTAGGTAGGACAAACGCCCAATACCAACCAAAGACGTGGCTCTGATACCACTGTTGGTGTTTGCGGAAACGTGTGTTTGATGTGTGTGCAAGGGAGTATTAGAAGAGAGTACAATGGAACAAAAATGAACTTTTTTATTATTGATTATAGTACAAAGGGAAGGGAAGGAGCTTATTTACATTTGTTGGTTTGCTATGCTCCCCTTCTTTTCTATTTATAGGGACTAAATACAATATTCTAGACACTTAGGCTTCTTCTAGGAGATTCTAGTTTGTAGTTTATCCTCTCTTTTTCTAGAGAGTTCACTTAGGCTTCTTCTAGGAGATTCTAGTTTGTAGTTTATGCTCTCTTCTTCTAAAGAGTTCTACTACATGTTGGACATTTTCCTCTTTCTTCCAAACTTCATCTAGGGAATTCTAGAAGTTTAGCAACTCTAGGAAATTCTAGAAAATGGATCACCATTTCCAACAAGAATCGATTACTATGGAAGCAAAAAGGAAAACTAAAAGCCATGACAACTCATGAGAACTCAGATTACCAAAGGATTCACATGCAAAGCATGGGACTCAAAAACACCTGGATACTTATCCAGTGATCTTGAAAGCCACGAAACCCACAGATAGTTAAACAAGGCATGATACCTAAGACGATGTTTTCGCTAGAACTGTACCATTTACCCAGTGCTCAAAATAAAAAATTCACTGCTCATATTTAGTTATAGATCGGTAGACATTGTTGTTTAGCTTGAAAAGTCATAATGGAGAATAGTTGCTAGTAGATTAGAATGTTGCAAGTAGACAAAATTTCACTCCAGAAAGTAAAGTTCAAAAGAATACTAAAACCCCTTGTCTATCTCTCAATACACTACATGACATAAAGTTAGTGAACATGAAGACAGCCAAGAGTAAGAGTAAGCACAGCACATGCAAAATCCTAAACCCACTGCACAGAAAGCCGAAATCGATCATTTTGCTTCATCACTTCCATCTTCAAGAACGTCGCAACACCGTGCAAGAAAGATCATTCCCTAGGAACCCATTTCGGTCCAAACCCAAAACCAGAAACGAAGAGCCGAACAGCGCATGACACACAAGACGGAGCAAGAAGCTGACCTTGCAGAACCGAATCGATCCGCGAGAAAGCGTCGGACGGAAGCAGAGCCCAGAGAGTTCTTTTCAAGAACGGGACGTGTGCGCGAGTCGACTGATAGATAGATACAGCAACACCGGATGAAAGCTGCACGGGATACGACCCCATCAAAACCGAGTTGACGTCATCCGAGTCCGACCCACATAAACGCATAAACAAAGCGAATAAAAATGGTGTTTGGGAAGCTGCGAGGATCGTAACTCCCAACAACGACCACATGGCAACCGACGGGCGACAATAACATTAAACAAAACGAAACAGGGATTCCTTAGCGGGCAGGAGTTAGCTCAACGTCAAAACTGATGGAATCCATCCACCAATGGGATCGACGCGCGCAACGCGCATCGGGTGAGATCATCGCCTACCCTGATAGACGCGGCTCCCTCAATCGTCTCCGACGGAAGCGAGCGGGCGGGAGAGCGCGGGCACGGCGGCAGCGGCAGCCTTGTTCCTCTGGCTCCGTGAGCAATTCTTGAACAAATTCGAGCCACCTGATCGATCCGAAAACAAGAAAGTTCGACGTCCAATTAGAATCGAATTTCAGAACGTCGGGGATGGACGTTCGATCGGGATGGAATTCAAGGGAGAGAAATCGCGATCGGCGGTTTATTATGATTTGTGTGATTTGCAATGCGGGGCGACTTTCGTCGCTTCGGCTGATAGTTACGAGTTTCAGTTGGAAACTGAGGGACGCTCGGAGTTTAGTATTCGGCCAACCGACCCTCGGGTACAGGTTTTCATTTTTTGGAACCTAACCTACCCGTCAAAACTAAAAACCTAGAACCTATCCTGTCACAAGTTCCAGGGTCGGTTCTAGGTTCCAACAGGTTCTTTTTTTTTCTTTTTCTTTTCTTTTTAAGATTTGAATTATAACGAAGAAGGAAAAAGACAAAATTCCTATGGAATTTAAAATCCACATTACCATTTGCTAAACCCAAAGGAGAAGGGCAGAACTTAAATTTGGATCAACCTCCCTATTTGATTCCTATATTGCAGAGTTGATCAAACCAGAATGTGATACATAAATAACTGCTCATTAAAGTTATTGATCATATGAAGTATTTCGATAGCAAAGCATCTCAAAATTTAATGGTTTGGACCAACAATCCCCAATGAAGATGTAGGATAGGCCGAAGACACGCGAATTCACAAACTGAAGTATACTAAATAGCATAACAAGCGGAAGCAACCAACCCAACAGCAAGTTAGATATCTTTTATTTGCACAAGAGTTTTCATAACCAGTAGCCAAAAACTTTACCATGTTAGTTTGCTTAACAATTGAGTATATACATTGTTAAGCCACGTAAGAATGATGCTATTTTTCCATCAAACATTGCAAGATCTTGCCCTGCTCCATCACGCATTGTGGGGGCTTGCGTTGACGTGCCTTCGACGAGGGAGTTGGTTTTCTTTGTGCCCTGTCAATGGAGGAATGAGACCTTGTTAGACATTCGAAATCAAAAACCTAGCAGAACTTTTACATCCTTCTCAGATTATGCATCGAATTGGTTTTTATGTGTTGGCAGCTCCTTATTTTGCTAATTCTCTGTACTGAGTTAATCTTTTGTGCACATCGGCGCCCACACCTGTTCAACACCGATTCGACCACATCCCCAAAATCATCGACTGCCCATAGACATGAAAACCATTGACCACTTGAGCTCGGCTCAAGTTCCGACCTTTCTACCCGTAGACACGAAAATCAGACAAAACAAAGAAAACCCAGATAAAGATACCCACAAAACAGACACAGAGAGAGAGCTTACGAAGAAGAGGTCGAGGAGGACTTGATCGGAAAGTAGGGATAGATCAGAGAAGTGGGCGAGGTTGAGGACGGCCGACGGTGGAACAACAACAGCGTCACGGCCCCCCAGTAGCTCATCATTGGGACGCAGCACGCGCGGCGGCGAGAGCCGGCAGCATTGTCAAACCGGGCAATGGCAGAAACGGTCGCAGCTCGTCAAACTAGGCGAGGCGAAGAAGAGAAACGGTCGTCTTCCTTCTCTCCCCCCTCTTCCTCCCGTCTCGCGCCATGTTGAGGCCCTCCCCCATATGGCAATCCAACTTAGGAGCGGCTCGCTCCTCCTCTCCTCCTCCTCCTCCTCCTCCTCGTCGCCGTCCTCATCACCATCATCATCGCCACCCTCCTCCCTCATCCCTTTTGGCAGTTCTCTCTTTAATGACCTTCCTCACTTTGCAAGTCCGAAACCGACAACCATGTCAGCACCCACCCACCCACCACCCTTCCTCCGCTTCGTCTCGCTCCCCTTTCCCTTCTCTCCACCTCCGCATTCGCAATCGCTCCGTCCGCCACCCCAGAGCGAAGGAAGGGACACAAAAAAAACAAAAAAAAAAACCAAGAACCACCGCGCCCCAAACCCTAAGAGCCCGAGACTCCCGCGATGCGCAGGGCCATGGATTTTGACCTGAACGTCATCGACCAGTGTGGGGTCATCGGTGACTTGGGGGTGGAACGTTGTAGAGGAAATAGGAAGAAGGGACGGCGAAGGGAAAGAAGAGAAGAAAAATTAGGGTTGAGCAATGCAGAGGAAATAGAAAGAAGGGAAAGTGGAGAAGAGAAGAAAAATCAGGTTTTTATGAAGGGTACTCCCGGTCCCGGTTCCGCAAAAAATGGAACCGAGAACCGGAACCGACCACTTAAGAACCGAGAACCGAACCGGACCCTCCGGTGCGGTTCTCCGGTTCCCGGTTCTACCCGGGAACCGTGCTCAGCCCTACCGACCACGCTGGATCTCATCTAAGATTTTTGGGCTATTGATTTTCTCTATTTATTCATATGCCCAAAAATTGTCACGAAAATATAATTGAATTCTAAAATTTTCACAAAAAAGTACAATCAACTTTAACAATTGTTGTGGAAGTATAATTGAGATTAAAAACTTTCCAACTTGATAAGTTTTAAAACTCGATTGCATCAACTCGACAAATTCTAGAATTCGATTGCACTTCTTAAAAGTTTTGGAACTTGATTATATTTTTGTAATAATTTTTAGGACTTAGTTGCATTTTTTAAAATTTTTAGAACTCAATTATATTTTCAAGATGAGTTTTAGAAATTTCTATGTATTTGTTATTTTATTCTTTTATTTATGATCTTTTATCATCCACGGGTGAAATTGTTTCTTTGTCTTTTGGCAAACTAACTTTGGTTACAAGGAAAGCAAAGCAGTTAGGGAAGCAAGGGCCACGAGGCAAGGAGAAAAACCAGGCTTCCCTGCGAGGATGATTTTTATTTTTCACTTTTGATTTTTTAATTTTACGTCCTGCTATTCGATTTTTCTTTAATATAGAATACTCAATATCTCTCGAGACATACAAATATTAACAATTAAAATCATGGATAATTATTTCAGAGTTTTCTTAAAAATTTCGAAACCCGCTTTCCGAATTTTTTTGAAGGAAAGTAAGAAAGGAGGAAAAAAATTTTCTTCGGAGAAAAAATACACCCTAAGAAGTAGAGGCATATCAACCCAATTCAAGTCAATACACTACCTTAGATGACAACGACGACGACAACAACAAAAAGTCAATACACTACCGAGCTTGAAAATCGGCTCGAGGTCGATCAAGTGTTCAACATTTCTGTTCGAGCTTAATTCGACTAGAGAATTGAGATACTTGAGCTTGACTTGACTTGGCTATTATGATCAACTTATTAATGAGCTTGAGTTCGAGTTTAATGAACGCAAATTCCATGTAAATATAAGGATTCTTGGGTCTATGTTTTACAACCTTATGTAATTTTTTCAATTAACAGAAACCGACAAGTTTCATTAGGCTTACGAACTTGCCAAAAGCTCGAGGTCAACTCTGCTCGAGCTCGACTCGACACTTCGACGAGTTCATCTTGCACGCTTGAAAATGAAAGAAAATTGGGTGAGTACGTGAGTTGATTCAACTTGCACCTTGCCCACTTGATTTATCTAATAAAAAGTATACTTTCTAATTGGTAAAGTGCCCTTGCTATAAATTTATTAATATGACATTTAGAACGCATTCTATGTAAATCATTAATTTCTAATCCATAGATTGTAATCACATATTTAAATTCTTAATGCTCATTTTGGACTTCATCCCCCACTTTTTTTAAGAAAAAGAAAGATCTAACCCGTTGACTAATCTTGCATTCTGACGGGGCGGGGACAAAATTGAATGTTTACTCTTCTTCTTTTCCTAAATTTTTCATTGATTATTGGATTGCTGACATTGCCTTAATTAATTTATTTTTTTATATGCATTTTGGTTTTCACAATAGACAGGATGACTTAGCAGTTTGCCAAGAGACGGTTTTTTTTTCCCATCGAGACAGGTGGAGTTTGACTTTCATATACATATATATATATATATATATATATATATATATATATATATATATATATATATATATAAAGACGAATTAGAAGTTGGTCAATCTCAAATTCATGAAATATTCAATTGATATTACGGACTAGGTACGGCAAGAGATAAAGCCTTGAGGTGGCAAAAGATTAAATCGGTGGCGGGAATGCATATATTTAAAGATGCCTTGCGGCTAATCCACACACTAAATCAATCTCATAGAGCTAGGAAAAGTACCAAAAAATTTTCAAACTTATTGTATTGATATCAATTCAGTCTAAATATTTTTATTAAGCAATTTAATCATAAATCTTTTACATAATTACCAATTCAACCCGTCTAATTGATTAAAAAAAGAAAAAATTATGTCAGTGTTAACCGCGCCACGTAAGACAACTAGCGTTCACATCGACGATTGCCAACCTAAATTTTCCATATTGACCCAATTGGCAAAACATTAAAAAAAAAAAAAAAGTTTAGGACTCAATTGATACAATTAAAAAATTTAGGACCGAATTGATAAAAATACAATAAATATAAGACTTTTTGGACAATCTTCTCTTGAATCAATATTATCTTAAGCCAAAGCAAAATCCAAAGAGCTGAATAGATCCAGAAGCACGAGCATATATCGATCACAGAGACAAAGCCGGAGAAAAATCGAAGAGCTCATACCTTTCAAAGCAGATTCAATCCGCGAGAATCCTCTAAGCGAAGCCGAGCCCGATGAAATCCTTCACGAAAATGCGGCGTCCATGCGTTCGTCCGCCCGCCGATAAATACAGCAGCACCAGATGAAAGCTACACAGGATACGACCCATCAAAACCGTGTCGAGAATTGATCTAAGCATGAACAACGACCAAGAGGACGTGTAACAATAACTTCAAATAGAAAGATTGCTTAGCGGGGAAGAGAGGAGATGATCCCAAACCGAAAGTCAAATGGACGGCAATCAACCAATGCATTGAGAGAGATCGTCATGGACGCGGCTTTTCAATATCAAAGTATATTATTACTCGTGTCGGGACCGGTCAATTTGGCAATGAGACCGGTCGGTTTTCTTTACTTAATAATGTTCCGGTCGTTCCACAATTGAGAAAAATCCATTGTCAATCTCTCCATTGACGAGAGATTGATGACTCTGATTTTTCTATTCGGGACTCCAGGACACATCAGGTACCGCTGACGAGAACTAATTGTCAAGTATTGTATATCAATAAGGACCCGCATTCCATGGCATTCTTTTTTTTCGAAGAAACAAGGTTGCGGATGAACTTACGTAGCATCTCTAGTTAGGCCTTCTAGATAGTAGTATTTTTACAGCTTTTGCGGTAAGATGATTCGATTTCGATTAATAAATCTACTAGCACTTTATGTACAAGTTGTCAAATTAGTAAAAGTTTGAGATTGCCATTTTCTTTGTCTAATTCTCGATGTTCCCATCCATTGAAGAAAATACATTGTGATCTTTGGGGACCGAGCTCAATTCCTTCAATACCAAAAATTCAATATTGTGTGATATTTATTGGTGATTTCTCCTTATACCGTTGATTGTATCTATTGCAGCGAAAGTCAAATTTTTTTTAGACTTTCCTTATCTTTTTAGAAATTAGTTGAAAATCGGCTTGATAGGAAAATAAACTTTTTCAATCTAATGGATGAGATAAATTCATGAGCAAGAAATTTTCTCACGTATCTTTGTGAATGCGGCATACAACAACAATTCTCTTGTCCAAGTATGCCAAAGCAAAACAATGTTGCTGAGAGGAAACATGACACATTGTTGAACTCGAGCTTGCTGCATAATTTAAAGCATTTATGCCACTCAACTATTGGGTGGAAGTGTTTACAACAACAAATTATTTGATAAATATGCTTCCTTTAACTACTTTAGGCAACCAAAGTCCATACTCAGCCTTATTTAAGAAAGACCCTGATTAATTCGAGTTTTTTGCTCTCATTGTTATCCCTATTTACGTAACTACATAATAAACAAATTTGACAATTGTTCTCTATCATGTGTATTTTTGATACATTGAAAAGCACAAAGGATATAGGGTGTGTTTGGGAGTGGCTTTGCCAAGCCACTTTGGGCATCCAAAGCCCTTTGGGCTAAAAAATGGTGTTTGGGAACTTCTTTTGTAAACATACTTGGGGAAAAGTGAGCCTTTGGAAGGCTGAAAGCCCAAGGCTGCCATGGGGTTGCCTTGGGCATTTGGCCTTCTCGGAATGCTGAGGGGAGAGTAAGATAAAAAAATTTCTTTCACAAATATCCTCACTAACATTTCATTTTTCCGATTTTGTCCTTGTGATTATTCACCTTCTTCTCCGTTGAGGTTGGCCGGTGAAGTTGCACGGAGCTGCGAGGGGCTGGCGACGAGCTGGACAAAGGTCGGCATGAGGCCAGTGTGGTCATGGCAACCGTTGACAGCCAGTCAAATGACCTTGGCGACCCCCCGTGAGTCGCGTCGCAGCGACCGTCACTACAACCTTACTGCAAACCAGATCTGAGTAGCCGGAGGTCTAGCGCATGACCGCTATGACCCCCGGCGACCTAGATCTGGGCCGCACGACCTTTGGCAACCAAGATCTAGGTTGCAACGAGGCCGCGCGACCTCCAGCGACCAAGATCTAGGTTGCAACAAGGCCGCGCAACCTCCGGCGACCAAGATCTGGGTTGCAACGAGGCCGCGTGACCTCCGACGAGGGTCACCATGACTTGGATCGCGCGATCTGGGTCGCGGCGACTCTCGCCGAACGCCTGCCCCTCGCCAGCAGTAATTGGCCAACTCTCCTTTTTATCCTTTTTTTTAATGACAAAAGTCTTTTGCAAAGTTAATTTATCCAAGCATTATTTTGCTCAATGATACTTCTCAATGGACTTTCACAAATACGATTTACCAAACACAAATTGCATTTTGAAAAACTCCTTTAGCTCAAGGTCCAGTACATTTTCTCAAGAACTTTCCCCCAAAGCCTTCCCAAACGCACCCATAGTTTTCTTCGTCAACCTACTAGTCATGTTTATATATCTCAACATGCTATTTTTTATGAGCATTATTTTTCGCTTGTCTCCTCTTCGAGTTAATGCTGTGATTGAGGGGGAACATAGCAATGGAATTTAACTTCAAGTACATTTCAAACAAATGCTTCTTGTGATCATTGGACTATGCCCGATCTCATCCATAGGTTGGTCAAAATGGTTGTTCACCAACAAATCTTGACTCTACAAGCAAACATGCATGTCTATACGCTGAGAAAGAACCATATTCTAATGCTTCATCTGCTATTCTCTTTTATAATGTACCACAACCAACGAAGAGTGAATCTTTGGTTCCGTCTCAATTTGAAACTTCCACATCCTTAGTGCATCCCATGGTTACATATTTGAAAGGCCGGGATCTCGAAGCCAAACCCCAAACTATGCCAATATAGCAATATCATCATTCCCTCTCGAGCTATGCACTATCCATTCAACCTTAAAACACCCAATTTGGCTATGCTTGAGGAGTTGGATGCTCTTGCAATCAACAAAACATGGGAACTCATTCCCTGTCATCCCTCAGTGAATGTGTTTGGATGTAAATGGGTGTACAAGGCAAAGCAACATACTAATGGTTTACTTGACCAATTGAAAGCTCAACTTGTTGCAAAAGGCTTTCATCAAGAGGAGGGCGTTGAATTTTTAGAAACTTTTAGTCTGATAATCAAACAAGTCACAGTTCACATTGTCCTATTTGTTATTATTGTTCAAAATTAGAAAATTTGCCAAATAGAAGTCAAGAATGCCTTCCTACACAATGATCTTGATGTTCTTATCTATATGAAACAAGCATCAAACTTCCGTCGTTCATTTCATCCTAACCATGTATGCTTGTTCCTACATGCACTATGAGGCCCCAAACAAGTTCCCAAGGCATGGTTAAACAAGTTTAGCTATTTTCTTTTCTAGTATGGATTTTTCTGCTACACTGATGATCCAACACTATTTGTTTATTGTCATTGTGGTCATATTTTTCTATTGCTTTACACGGACGAAATAGTCCTCACTAGTGATTTATCAAAATTACTGAATCATCTTATGCACACACTTGGTCAAGTGGTTTCCATGAAAGATCTTGTCGCTCTTCATTTTTTTTCTTGGGAATTGAAGTCAATCATACCACTAATGGACTCTTTCTCTCATAAATATACCTTGGATCTTTTAAATCAAGCACCAATGGCGCAATATAAGCCAATTGCTACTCCAATTGCTACCAAGCAACTAACACTCAAATATTGTGATAGATCCTATGTTGATCCATCCCATTTATAAAGTAGTGTAGATGCTCTTTGGTACCTTAATCTCACTTGTCCGGATCTCTCACTTGCAGTCAACATAGTGTGCCATAACTCACTATCAAACCATAAAACGTATTATGCAATATGCTCACAATACTTTACACCTTGGGCTTTGCATTTGGTCTTGTAGTTCTCTTGATTTATTTGGCTTTGTCAATACATACTAGATTTGGTGCGAACTCACCCAACGTCATCAAAAGGCGAAAAAATAGAATAATTGCAATGCAGAATCTTTTACCAATTAGCATAGAGACAATACATCAAGCAAAGTATTCATGAGTTGATCATTTGGAGATCTTTTTATTGATTTATTTTTTATTCAATTTTCATGAAGATTAAATTGTTATCTTTTATCTGAACTTCCACCATAATTATAGATGATGATATCTCTATCTATAAGGTAGAACATATCAATAAACAGTAATGCTTTGTTGACTCTATTCTTTGGTTTTTTGAACAGATCCACTCAAACACTAAATCAGTCTCATAGAGTCATGTAGGTCAAACTTTTTCCATTCTAAAGAATAATGCAAAAATTAGCGTGTGTGCCCCTTAATATATCTATGTGAAGCAATGTCTTGAAAATCATACCAAACAGGAGTAATCGGTTCTCGGTCTTGTTCAATTGAATCGGTCACTATTTTTTTCGTGTTTCTATCCCAATATCTCATTATCCAACACATGACCAGGAATAAATGCAAAGCTCGAGACAAATCTTATGCTTCCATTCAAATATCTTATTATTCAATTACAGGCTCTTATTTCCTCATAAACAATGAACTAAGCCCACTATTTTTTTGAAGAAAAAAAATAATAATAATAAATAGTATATGTAGTTGGTCTAGTCCGATTCTTCATTGGAACTGGGAACCGAACCGTCCGAACATCAATTCTATTTTTAAGAACCAGGAACTAGATCAACACTCTCAAAAATCGGACCCAACAAAGCAATTCCATCCGATCCAAGCGGTCCCCGGTTCAAGCAGTCATTTTTACATACCCCATATCGACGAGAGCAACAATCAGCAATTTAAACCAAACAATTGAATGAATTGAAATATAACTAGTATATAAAGTATGGTCAGGTTAGTAAAATCGCCTCCATCCATTTTGGAGGTCATGGGGTAGAATCCCACCATGTGTTTATTTGAACCTGTAATTATAAACTTAGTCGTTTTCTAATTATAGGGTCAAAGCTCTATTCAGTTTTGATCGTAAAGTAAATGAATGGTGTTCAAGAAATTACAGGTGCGAACCATATCCTCTACAACACTACTTATTTTGTGAAGTTCAACAATTATTCAAAATAGACTAGTCCAATCCAATTCATACCAAAACAGTTTGACCAATAAGGCCAATTTCAGTCAATTTTAATTAACTTATCTAAGGTAAAAGGGTGTGAACCGGATCGGTGACTTGATGGATACCATATTAAACTAGCCGGTACAACTCAAATTTCGAAAATAGTCATGAAAGGCACTAACTAAAGGAAGCTAGCAACCCACACCTTAGACATGTTCCACATCTTAAAATCCCCCTATCCAAGCTCGCCCATTTCGCTCTTCAAGGCAAGGGGGCCCGATCGGGATTGGGTGGGCCCCATCAAGGTCCCTGGATAGCAAATAGGATCCACCTCTACAATTTCCACAAGAAGAACCAGAGAATCATCAAACGTACACACAACGCTACGAAGCTATCCCGTGCCGAGTTGACTCTTTAGCTTCTATGCATAAGACATCTCGTGCGCATCATCTCCGCGCGTATCATGTCTGATGGTGCCCCTCACCAATCGGGCTGAGGCAATCCCCCTTCGGTTTTTTTTTTTTTTTTTTTTTTTTTTTTTTTTTTTTTTTTTTTTGGTGGTTGCCGCTGGAAGTACATGTTGATCGCGATTATTAAGGTTAATGTGTTTATTTAAGAAGAGATTAATGAATCTAATCCATCTTCCGGGGTGGGGGGTTCCCCCAGGCCAAAGGGTCCGCCTGCATTGGCTCTCTCGGGTTTCATTCCTGACTAACAGCCTCCTCGTATCTGAAATAATAAGCAAAAGCCCTTCCTCTTTTTGTTTTTTATTTTTATTTTTATTTCCTTGTTTTCTATTTATTTCTCCAGGGCTTACACGTGGAAAGAGAGGGGGTTGCTTTGACCGTCCGCCGCTTCAGATGGGGAAGCGTCGCGTGGGGGCGGGGCCGGCGCACATGCCCCCCGTGGTTGCGCACGTGCGCACTCCCATTCTCGTAGCTCCGGTACATTTTGCACAAAATTGCATGGCGTTGGCCAGCTCATACCCGGGCCCCACTTCCCCCATTCCTCCTCTCTGGCCAATGGGCCACACCTCCCAACGACCCAACTGTTTTCCTCTTATAATAATGATAATAATAATCATAACAATCATAATGAGAATGAAAGAAAAAATAAGAAGATAACATTAGACATTTATATGATTTAAAAACTAAGTTGAGCATGTATCGAAAGTTTAGAGATCATATTGAATAAATTAAAAATTCAAGATTATATTGAACAAATTAAAAGTTTAAAAACTATATTAAAAATTTAATCAAAGTTAATGAATTATTTATGTCGTTACCCCACTTTTGAAATCCAAGATTAGAAGCTCACCTGAATCTTAATCTTTGGCCTGTTTAGGAGATCACTGCCCAAAACAATTTGAACATGATTGGTGAGAGAGGAAAGAGTCTCCAATCAAATCCTTCTTGGCCTAAGAATACGAAAATTTTGATTAAATTTACTCAATCTTTTTTTTATCTTGAATTAGGATGAAATCATGCCACAAGCAAAGAGCCATAACTATCGAGCTCCCACAGTCTCCGAGCTTTCTCAAATAACTTAATGCTAAATTGTTTTACGGTATCTCTTGCTTCTTTGGTTAGTTCAGTACAAGCTACAAGCGATGTTCATAAGCACTATCGTTATTTCTCTCGAGCCATCAAATTTTTTACTGGAAGTATGTGGTTGAATAGGGTTAAATCAGCCCAAAGAAACTATCTCGGACCACCCGCTTAAATTTGGCTTTTGGGTTTTTCATTTACAAAGTGATGATGTTGTCAAAATGCATGATTAAGTAGAGAATAGCACTTGCCATATCTCCTTATCTTCAATATATCTTTTTGCATTTAATTTTGTGAAATGAACTTGTAAATTTTCATAATCTTTGCTTGGCCAAATGTCTATCTCAGGTCGTCGATTTAGATAGAATCTACTCTAGATACGCTGCAAAGTGCAATCTTCTTCTTTAGATAGAAAAGCATCCTATCCAATCATCCAAGATACCATGTTTGAAACTGCTTTTGATCTTCTTTTAGATACATTATTGCTTGGCTTTAGGATTTGCTTGATCTTCACTATTTCCATACTCTTCATTTTCTTTTCTTTTTTTTTTTTCACTAAAATACGTCATTTTTAATGTTAACTGATCAAATTCGCCTCGATAACACATCTTTTTAGGCAAATTAATGATGTATGAATTATTACTTTCCTATCTCGATCTATTTTGAAATTTCCTTTTCCATCCTTTTGTGGACCTCGTTCGAAGAAAACAATTTATTTATTCAAATCCATATTCAGCTAGAGGAATTTTGATTCCTTGGTTCATTCCCGTCTGTATGCAGAAATCGAAACTAAACTAGATTTGGATAGGAAAAAAACAAAGAGCAAAAAGAAAATTCGAGACTAAACTAATTTTACTGTTCAACTATGAAGAAATTTATAGATATCGCTCGTGAACTATGTCCTCAAATAAACATAAGTTTGAGTGCCAAGATGTTATAACCAGATTCGGACTTCTATCAACACCACTTAAAATAGATTAAAAACAAACGACAATTTCCCAACAACCTAAATTAACAACATTATCAAGATTGAAGAACAAATGGACAATTTCCTAACAACTCAAATTAACAACGTTGTCCATTTAAATCCATGATTGTATATCACATAGAACTAAAAGACGTCTTTATATTTTTACGGATTCGAAAACATTTCACGGAGATAATTTAATTAATTTATTTTGGAAACATAGCACAAATATGGTACGGAAGATATTAAATCAAATGTTGTTATTAAATATAATTTGATTAATGGGCATGATAAAAAAAAAAGTGCGATTTAGTTTTAAAAAAATGGACGTGAAAATAGCTGGCTATGTTGCAGATATTCAATTAATTATTAATTAGTTTCGAGACTTTAATTCATTAATTAGTAAAATACCAGCCAATGGAAATAAAGTGGGGCCCACCTTGAACGTGCATGGAGACTATCTGTCCAGTCCAGTCCCGAGAAGAACTTCCTTGGACTCCAAAAAGCGACGATCCGCGTCGCCCTCTTTCTATTTTACCCCCCACCAAACGCCCGACCCCGATCCCCCCACCACCACCACCGCCGGCGATGGATCCACCCCCTCTCCCGCCGCTCCCCGCCGTCGCCGCCGTCGCCACCGCCACCAGCATCCCCCTCTCCTACCCGGACTCCCTCGACTCCCCCTCCTCCCCCGCGACGCCGCCGCCGCCCACGACGACCTCTCCCGCCGAAGCTCCGCCTGATGTGCAGCTTCGGCGGCCACATCATCCCCGCCCCACGACAAGTCCCTCTGCTACGTCGGCGGCGAGACCCGCATCGTGGTGGTGGACCGCCACTCGTGCCTCGCCGACCTCTCCGCCCGCCTCTCCGGCACCCTCCTCCGCGGCCGCCCCTTCGCCCTCAAGTACCAGCTCCCCTCCGAGGACCTCGACTCCCTCATCTCCGTCACCAACGACGAGGACCTCCTCAACATGATCGACGAGTACGACCGCGCCGCCTGCCCCTCCGCCTCCCCGCTCCGCCCCTCCCGCCTCCGCCTCTTCCTCTTCTTCACCAAGCCCGAGACCGCCACCTCCATGGGCACCCTCCTCGACGACTCCAAGTCCGAGACCTGGTTCGTCGACGCCCTCAACAACGCCGGCATCCTCCCCCGCGGCGTCTCCGACTCGGCCACCGCCATGGACTGCCTCGTCAACCTCGACCCCAACGGCGACCCCCAGAACGATCTCGAAGCCCAGATCGAAGATCACCACAACAACGCCGCCACCGCCGCCAATGACAGCAGCAAGCAAGTGAAGGCCGTGCAGGACGTGCATTTCGCAATGCCCGACTCGCCGGTGGTGGAGAACTCCTCCTCCTCCTACGGATCGTCGTCGTCCTCGCCCTCCATGTCGAATCTGCCTCCGATAAGGGTCCGGGTCGATCAGAGGGGCGTCGGGATCGAGGACCAATTCGCCCACATGAGCATCGCTGCCGCGGGCCATCCATACAGGCACGATGACGGCTACGGGGCCTTCTCGGCTCCGCCGCCGCCGTTCCCGGCCGGGATCATGGCGAGCGTGGCGGCGAGCGCGGGCATGGCGAATCAAGCCGGTGCCTGCGGCGACAGCATGAGCAGCAGGGCCCCGTCGGACGACGAGAGGTCAGATCAGGGAGCACCGCCCATGGCGTTCCGGAAACCGCCGCTGCCGATGCTCCAGACCGCGCAGGCTCAGCCGCAGCACCAGAAGTCCCCGGCCGCCTACAATTTGCCGTCCCCTGATTCAGTCGCTAGGTACGGTTTCTTGAAAATTATTTTATGTTGGATTTTTCAATAATCAATTAAGATAACTTAGATCTCTTGTCTTGATTGAAACAATCTTTCAATATGAATATTTCGTGTCCTATGCGAGATGGCGATCCATACATAATTAATAAAATTTGGGACGATTAAATAAAAAAGCTTTGTTCTTATACCAAGAAAAAAAAAAAAAAAAAAAAAAAACCTAGAATCTTACAGGATGGTTCAACAAATTGGATGTGATTATGCAGTGATAGCAGCATTGCATCCGCATGCTCTCTGTCAAGGCCCGTGTACTACGAAGACCAGGCTCACGCTGGGCTCAAGGAACAGAGGAGCGGGGCGTTCAGCCCGACCGACCCCGCCGACCCGGCCCACCAGCCCCCGATCCCGCAGGCGGCGGATCCCAGCTACGCCCCATCCCCACCTTTGGATCATCTGCCTCCTTTGCCCCCGCAGCCACAGCAGCCAGCAACAGCAGCAGTATGTGCACATGAGCACGCATTACATCCCGCACCCGCACCAGCACCAGCACCAGCACCAGAGCCAGAGCCCGGTCCTGGTCTCATCATACTACCCGGTCTATCAGACGCAGTCGCAGCAGCAGCAGCAGCTTCACCACCCAGTGTACATGATGCCCGACGGGTCGATGGTGGGTCAGGCCAGGCCCTTGCCGTCTTCTAGCCCGGCGGGTGGCTATAAGGACTTGACCCCGCCGATCTACCACGCGAAGGCCCCCGCCCAAGTGACGCCCGAGATGGCGTCCGGCATGTACAGCTCGTACATGGCCTCGCCTCAGCAGCTGATCCAAGTCTCGGCTGGGCAATACCAGCAGCAACACCCGGGCATGATGGCGCAGATCAATCAGCAGCCCCAGACTACTGCTGCCGCCGCTACTCCTGCGGCGGCTAACAACTACGCAGCGTTTGACTACTCGTACTCCGCGCAGGACCTGGCGTACTACGCCCAGCATCAGGCTTCCGTGATGCCCCCTCAGTACCAGAACTTGGCGACTGCCGCCGGCACGATGGCGGATGCTCCGAAGCAGCCCTCCGGCGACATCGCCAAGCAACAAATCATGACATCGCAACCGCTTTGAGCGTGGCAGGAAATTCGAAACGTTGGTTTCTCTATGTAAAACTATCAACTATGTCCATTGCATTGTTTCTTTCTGCCTATGTTCAACAAATTATTAATAAAAAGGATTAGATTGTTCTTCCGTCATTTGTTTGGGGGTGGGGGTTGGTTTCTGATTGCTCGATAGCCCGGCGTATCGCGCGGACCATACTTAATCTAGTCATAGCTTGATGAAGATCTACCTATTTTTCTTTCATTTTTGACTCAACCCGAGACCTAACCCATATAAAAACCCGAACCGAAGTGATAGCTAGGTTCGGTTTAGGCTTTTGATTTTTATTCTTCCTCCTCCTTCCCTTCACATCCTTTTGTGAAGGTCGAGCCTCACCCAGCCTTGGTGAGACACAGGAGGGCCTTGCCGATGGCCAGTGAGCTCAAGGCGACCTCGCCGGGGGCCAGTGAGGCTCAAGCGAGGTCGCCGGCCTCGACGATGGCCGGCTGGGAGAAGAAGAAAGGAAGATAAAAAGAAAGAAAAGAAAGGGAAGAAAGGAAGATAAAAGAAAATTTTGTTTCTTGAGTTGTTCTCGGAACAAGAAACAATTCTGTTTTTGTTTCTTATTTTTGGCCTCAGCGATGGAACAAATTTGTTTCCGGGAATCAAAAAAATTACTAAAGGAAATTTCAGGGAAAAAAAGAATAGAAACACTTGTTCTTGGGAGCGTTACCAAATGCTCCCTTAAGGCAATTTTGTTTTGCTTTTTATTCCAACCAAACCTATACCTTCCAAAAACGATTTAACCCTAAATATATTACTGTCAGAAGGAATAAATTTGTTGACAACTATGGACATAACTTTGGAGATTTGAACATAAAAAAATATACTAAACTCGTTTTTGTTACATTTCTCTACTATTGAAGGTGAAGGGATAGTGGGGAAGAGAGCAAAGGAGAAGGCAGGGACAACAGATTTTTTGTGTTTAGACTTCGTAACAAAATAACATAAATACTTTTTCCCAAGAGTATTATCAAAACTCCCCTAGTGTTTAGACTTCCTTTGATTGTTCAGTGAATAATATCCCAAACAAACCATCAAGATATCCATTAACTTTTCACTTTACCCCAGTTGAAAAAAGACCTATTCCAAAAGAACTCATAATTTTTTAGTTCAGGTCGGTTAGATGGGCCCCATACGGGGTACTTTTGACGCCATCATGCCCGATGGCGTAAATGCATATCGATTTTGGGTAAGGGTCACGTGTACCTACGCGTCAATCGATCTTCTAACTAGTGAATTACAAATATGGACATCATTCACAAAACTAATCAAATTAGCCCTCACCTATATTTAATTTTAATTAAATTACATTTGAATGGTATCCACTTTTATGAGACACTAGTAAAAACATGGTTGAATGAAATTCTATTGCAACGACAAGTGTTGACAAAGCACCTTGCAAAATGTATATTGATATTTTCGACAAAAAAAATAAAAATGTAGACTGGTATGGAAATTGACAAATGATGTGTTGATAATTGGACATGAAACACGAATGGACAAAAAATTAATAGTACAAAGATTAAAGCCAATCAATGGCAATCATGTAAAATGGTATTGGAATGTAAAAATAACAAAAACATAAAATCGAACGATTGATAGTTGTTGATTGATTGGCGGTCCATGCTTGAATTATAAATATAACACTTAATAGATACTAGTGATGAATAGTTACGAAGAAAGCAAGTAACAATCTTACGTGTTACAAAAGAGTCAAAGACCCACTATTCGTCCATCCATCATGGGATCACCACTCACTTCACATCAACGATTACTTCCGGAGCTGGTAATTCCTCTTCCTAATTACACATGATCTAAAAAGATCATGCTAGCTGGTCCCTCTCTTTTGGTTCAAGTCGACGACCATGGACTCGGGGCATTTTTTTTTTTTATTTTGTGTCAAGTTTGAAGAGTGAAAAAAATATAATCGTTATATCTAAAAAAAAGACATCATAAATATCATAATTTTCATATGACACTTAAATATTATAGCTTTTTTCCATCATTTGAGCACCAAATTTTTTTTAAAATGTTTACTATAAGTGTTATGTCACGTTGGATTTCGTGTACTTGACAAATTTTTTTAGAAATTATGATATTTAAGTAACCAAAAGAAAATTATGATACTTAATCAAGCGCTCGAGAATCATGCTATTATGACATCTTTATCCACGTTGTCCACGTTGAGAATTACAGCACTCAAACAGTTAGATATTTTCGGAAAGAATTTCTGATGCTAATTCCGCCAACTCAGCCAAAACGATCAAGAACGTTTAAACACGAAAGATGGACCCCACCGCCCGTCACCGACTACTCCTCCTACTATTATAAGTTTCTCCAATTTCTCCGCCAAAAAACCTCCGCCCCACGCCACCGCGTAGAAAAAGCAAAACGCCGCGTCGTCGCCGCCGCCCTCCTCCTCCTCCTCCTTCAATGCGCGCAGCAAGAACTCCGCCGCGAGTCCCGCCGAGCTCCTCGTGATCTTCGCCCGCCGCGAGCCGAAAATGGCGGCCCTCCTCCTCCTCCTCCCGCCGGCCGGCCCGGCCGGTCCTTCCAGAAGCAGGCCCGCGGCGCCGCCGCCAATCCGTGGGCCCGGCCGCCGCCGCTGCTCCCGGTCCCGCCGGCGCGGCCGCAGCTGAGGGCGGCGCTGGTCGCCGGGGAGAAGCCAGCGATCTGCACGGCCGACGAGCTCCACCACGTCCCCGTGTCCGGCTCCCCGTGGAAGCTCGCCCTCTGGCGCTACCTCCCTTCGCCGAATGTAGGACCGATGTCGGTCGTCGTTGCGCGTTTCTTCGTGCTCCTTGTCGTTGTTGTTGTTGATGTTCCGTTTTGCATGCGCGATTACGGAGAACGTCGCGATTTTCTCGCTTCATGGGGCGATGATTTTTTCGGGTTCTTTCTGCAGGCGACTCGGAGGAACCACCCGCTGCTGCTGCTATCCGGAGTCGGGACCAATGCAATCGGATACGATCTCTCTCCCGAGGTTAACGTTACTTCTGTTTTCGCCATTTCGAAAGCATTTTGTTGCATATCCTCAATTCAGCTTATGAAGCTGGTGCTATTTTCTCTTTTTATGTTCCTCTCGGTCAAATTGATATTAGCAGGTGTTTTCATGCTCTATTGGTTAGGATTCTTGATTATCATGGAAGGTCCTATTAATTTAGTGTTAAGAAAATTGAAGCACCCACGTGATGTATGGAGACTAATGGGAATTGCTTGAGGCATGGATTGGACATGACAAAATGAATTTATGTACAGAAGGAGGTCATGCTTCGTGCTCTGTCGAGCAGTTGGTGTTTCTGGATTCATTCATTTTTAGCTGATTTTATGGCTGTTCGGATTGTCGGGTGATTTTGTTTTGCAAAAGACTGGGTTAAACTAAAACTATCTGGCCGTTTTGGATCCCATTGATTACAAATTGCTCGTGGTGTGTTGTCCCATCTCTAGGGCAGATGAGTGTTGCATGACCAGTCGCTGGAAGCTTGAGTAAGTAGAGAACATGATTTGGACTTCAATCACCGATTGAAGTTTCCTTGCTTCTGCGGCCAACAGCATGTTTGAGGGAGTTTATTGAAAGTGCTTATTGCCTTCTTCCTCCAAAGATTTTTTTTATTTAATTTCCCATCAAAGCAGCATTGACTTTGCTGATATTGTGGCGAGCCAGTCAAATTTTGCAGTGGCTAGTTTGTCACATCTTTTATCTTTAAAGAGGTTTATTTGGAAACGTGATGCTTTGCCAATTTGATGGGCGACTATTAATCACTGCTCCTGATAAAACTTCTGCCATGTTCTGCTAGAAATAAATTGTGGGAATGTCTACATCTTTTACGGTACTTGTGCAATTAAATGTGCAAAAGTCATTTTACAGCATGTCATTGTTCTACTTCAAAGGACATAATGATTCTGATTTTTCCAGGCCTCGTTCGCACGGCATATGAGTGGGCAAGGATTCGATACATGGATACTAGAAGTTCGAGGTGCTGGGCTGAGTGCAAGACAAATGGACTACAAAGAGGCTACGCGATCTGTTAACAGGATGTCTGATTGGACAGAATCAGGTAACAAGTATAGAACCCCTGTTCTATCGGCATCAGGATTGCCATCAACCAGTGCCACTGATTTATTTGCTGCTTAAGCCTCTCCATCGAGAGTAACCTTTTTGGAGTTAATTCAGAATTTATCAGGTTTTATGACTGGAGGTTACTTAGGAAGTACTCTGAGAATTAAAAGTAATGCTTCATCCTTAATGTCTTTATTCCCTGATTTCAGTGTTGTTAGCTGGGCAAAACTCTAACATGGTTGGCCAACTGAGGGATTTGAGTCAAAAGCTAGTAGATATCATCAGAAAAGGTCAAAACATGGTCCCACCGCCATTGGTTGGCCTGCAAGAGCGCCTTTCCAGCACATTGGAAGATTTCCAAAAGCAACTAGATGTTATTGAGAATTACGATTGGGACTTCGACCACTATCTAGAGGAGGATGTGCCCACTGCGGTGAGGTGACATTTCTTCATTTTGGAAATCACATTTAACTACTTGGCATTTGATGTGAATGTTCTTTGCTGGAGCTAGGCTAGAATTAAGCTTCTATGTTTGTCCAATATGCAGTGATAGATTAAATCCAATTTGTTGCTTTTATGGTAGATGGATTACGTAAGGACTTGTTCCAAATCAAAAGAGAGCAAGTTGCTTGCAATTGGTCACTCCATGGGAGGTATCTTGCTGTATGCCATACTCTCAAGATACGGTAATCCAGCTTCTTGAACTTTATCATTTGCACTTTACATCAACCAACACTGTGAGACATGATTGCTGCAGATCAAGGTGCTAGATCTGTTAGTTAAAGAGAAGAATTGCAGTTCTTTTGGTAGCTAATCCTTAACACTTTAAGATCTTATTTATACATATGTCACCAGTATCCTCTTGCCCATTATATGTGCCTTCTCTTATAGGTTTTAAGGGGAAAGATTCTGGGTTGGTGTCAGTTGCTACTCTGGGGTCTTCACTTGACTACACATCCTCGAGATCATCATTGAAATGGCTCTTACCTCTGGCAAGTGACAATAGTTACTTTTTTCTTTTCAAAATTGCTCTGTTTTATTTGATCATTCTATTTTTAGTGGTTGCATCTTGAACTAATATTCATTTTCTGTGCACACAGGCTGAACCTGCACAGGCTCTGAATGTCCCTGTCGTTCCTATTGGAGAATTGATTGCTGCAGCTCATCCATTTGCGTCACGTCCTCCTTTCTCATGGTTGAATCTGCAAATTTCAGCTCAGAAAATGATGCACCCAGAGTTGGTGGAGAAGCTTGTTATGAAAAATTTCGGTAAGTGCAACTATGTTTTTCCTCTACCCGTGAAAGTGACCGATTTTCATTTTGCAAGTAGGTATTTTACTTTGTCTGATGAAATTTAGATGCAAGAAATAAACTGAATATGGAGAACTAAGAAATGAAGTATGACGTTTTTGAGATTGTTATAGGTTGTTCCGCTAGGATAAATTTGTTGCATGCCAAATATTCTACTTAATGATAAATTTCTGGAGACAAGGAATTTTCTTCAAGAAATATTGTCTTTTACATACATATTCAATAAGGACATCTCATGTATTACAGAATGAGGTATTTCACGGATTTCACTAATCGGGACAATTGTGAACCTGAAACTCAAGCTCTCTTCATATAGTCGTCTTAGTAAGCTAGGATTCAACATCCTGCTCTTACAAAATTGATGAAGGGATGATGAGGCTTTAAACAGTGCTCCAGTTTCTTTTTAATCCACACCATTGGATTTAGTAGCCTTTCTGTCCACAATTAATTTTGTAGTCATGAACAGTTTGGTTTGGTACTACAGGAGGTATGAAACTCTGTCATATTTGAATACCATCTCCTACAGTAGTAGCTCACCCATTTGATTTAATTTACTCAGCGGATGATTCTCTTCATCAAAACTTCCTCCGTGTATTATGCTAAACAGATCTTCCACAAGCTATTTGGGTGTTTGACCTGTATGTAGGACATATTGTCAATGAATCATTTAATTTACAAGTATTTTGTTGCCTTCAGTGATATGTCATTGGCAATAAGATCTGTGTCAGTGATTAAATCTCACCAACTCATGCAGGCACAGTTCCGGCTAGGCTTCTCTTACAGCTGACAACAGCATTTCAAGAAGGTGGATTACGTGACCGGAGTGGGACTTTCTTTTACAAAGATCATATAGGCAAATGCAATGTCCCAATCTTAGCCCTTGCTGGAGATCTGGATCTCATATGTCCACCCGACGCCGTATATGGTATGCTATGCTACTAGTGTATAACTTCCTCAACTAGTCCATGCATCCACTCTCTGTATCATAATCTTTATACACTGGCAATGGTGATTCTATGCGGAGCAGAAACAGCAAAGCTTATACCGGAGCGTCTGCTGACTTACAAGGTGTTTGGTGAACCCGGCGGTCCACATTTTGCTCATTATGATTTGGTGGGCGGGGGAATGGTATGGAAGACTCACCATCTCTATTTTTTTTAACACCCACTGGTATTCTGCACTTCCATGCCTGTATTTTATGCATTCTTCTATTGGGATTTATGAGTGATGACATTCAATATTCTTCGACTGGTCGATCAATTGTTAGGTCAGTTAGACTTAATTTAATAACATCTTAAAACTTATTTCTTCGTGTAGGCACCTACTCAGGTCTATCCATATATAATCCAGTTCCTCAATCATCACGACAAGATTTGACTTTTTCCTCTGAATTGATTCATTTGTCCTCAAAGCCCAATATCTAAGGCATAATCCACAAGGGAGGTGCACGTGATCTGGGTAATGTATATCATCAGTGGCTGTATAGTGTTGATTTGTAAAATTTTCTTGTACTACTAAAAGTTGTAGAGAGCTTGTAACAATTCATGAAATGAACATCTTTGTATCTATGTAAGGACATAGAAGTACTTGTCAAACGGTTGGATCTGATCGGATCGATTCAAAATGGTCTAATTCAAATTGATCCATTTATATCCAATGCAAATTTAGTGATCTATTCTCAATCCAATCCAATCCATATTTTAACTTGAAATCCACTTTTAGCGACTTTGTCTCTTTTAGTTGCTGCCTCTGAAGAATGAGTTGCTTCATTGATCGACTCGTCAAGCTAGTGAGGGAGCTCGGGGGTCAAGTTATGGATGGAGGTGTGAAGTTGGTGGTGAAAATTTGAGTGTCCTCATAAGGGCAATTGTCATAGTATTGTGAAATTGCGAACTAGAGATCGAAGAAAGCCTAATGATGATAGAAGTAGAACGAATGAAGGGAGAAGATCGTGCGTCACGAAATCGAAAAGGGTGAAAGAAAAGACTGGAAAAAAATATATTAAAGTGGGTTAAACCTGATCTATTTATTAAATGGGTTGAAAGTGAGTTTATAATAGACCTATCAGAACCTATCCATTTAAGACTTTTGACTTTAAAACCTATTATAACGACTTATACTCTAAGTTTGAGAGGTGGTCAATTCATGGCTCATTTAAAAAATATTGATACCCTGCATTGAAGTAGTGTCGACGACCGATCGCCATAGCAGACATGTCCGGGGTCGGCTTAGCCGTTTAAGATCCCAAAAACACAGCTGGGACAACTCTCCAAAACTTTGATATTGCCATGTTGGCATGTTGCAAAGATTCATTTATTTCTCATCGATCAGCCAACGTACAGCATTGAATTGAACGAATTTTAGAGCAGAATCGATACGCAACCTAGGAGCAAGGTCCAGGACAATCGATGGTTGCGTAACCCGGTCGTTCTCATTCGAAATTATTGGATTACAGTTACTTGCACGACAGGGACTCAAAAGATCTCGAGATCCAGACAGGATCCCGTTGGCACATGCAACACTCATCCTCCAAATGGGGTGTCCGATCCCCTCGGTACAAGAAAACCCTGCAATTACTGAAAGTGAGAGCAATGCAGTGGGGGTGAGCAAGAGCTAAAGACATGGAATCATCTTTTATTCTAACTTAAGTCGATCGGTTTTCGCGCTAGTCGTCACTAATTCACTCTCGATACCACTTGAAACTTCTTTATCATCGCCGGCACGGCCGTGGAGACTAGACAAAGAGTCGCCAAGCAAATCATTTCAGCAAAATACATCTGAAGCATCTGTTGATGAGCCTCTAAATGAACAGAAGGCGCATGCCATCGGAGAGTATAAATCGGATAAGTAATCATCAGATTGAAACATCTCAGCCAATTCCGAATCATATATTTAGAATCGAAACGAGAAAAAAGAAATGACAGAGGAGAACAAGAGATCAAACTTCAGCAATGAGACCATGGGATGGAGAGAATTTTGCATAGCGAATGAAAAGAATGGATTCTCCTAATATAGGAAACAAAACCTATACATTTTGGTGGGGCTGAGGGAGCAGTTGCCGAGGCTTAAGATTCGCGAGGATTCTAGGACCGAGCCACCGCCTCCGACTTGCAAACCGGGCATGAGTTCTTTTGCCCGAGCCACTGCTTTATGCATTCCATGTGGTACCCGTGCCCACAGTTCAACTTCCCGAGCTCGTCGCCTACTTCGAACTCTTCCTGCATCCAGAAATCATTAACGGCAGAGTGAACAAAAAAGATAATCGGGGTGAAGTGACCAAAGGATGCAAGTAGATCTATTTTCTTTATATTGTGAAGGCGATTAGAAGGTTTTTTCATCTTACTTGGCAAATGCTGCACTTCCTATCTGCTTTTGCAGAAAAATGACGTGCCAAATCATTCAGATTCGTGAGCTTAATCTTTCTGATGCAGTGAGCTATCTGATCTCCTTTGAGGCCAGTATTCACGTAGCCAATCCTATCGCCAAGCTCAAGCAATTGCTGTAAGCAACACCCAGAAAAAAAAGGTGTTGATAAGTAAAACATTGAACATTCAGTTGAGATCGACATGAGCGTCAGATAAAGCTTGTCTTGCAGATAGGTTTACCTCATAAGTCATATTATCAATGTCAAGTCTCCAGCCTCTGTAACGATCAAGTACATCCAATCTTCCTCCCATTAGAAGACTTGTGTGAAGCATCATAATCTGCAAGCACCCAGACGACCAAATCTTACATTAATCAATCAACTCGACAACTACTTCAGTAAACGACAACTACTTCAGTAAAATGCAAAGTCTTTGTTGGGTACTAGCTTTGAACAGGTCATAGGACTCTGAAGTCCTGGCACAGATTTGCCTGTAAAATTATCAATAGTATTACAATGTAGATTGTAATTCCCAAGAACTGTGTTAAATTTTCATGAACAGACCCAGGTAACTTCAAATGCTTCAAATGATCACTGATCAGCCAAAACCAGCAACAAGTTTCACACAATCCATCTCCACTTCCAGCCTTGAATTTTCACAAATTTCCTACCCACACATATTGAAATCACCCATATTATTACGCTTAAGGTGCCTTTGTACAGCCATCCAGTTAAGCAGCAATTTCAGAATCCCAATTTCCTTAGGCAAGACATGGCATGCATGTGATGCTATAACAGTTCCCTTATGAGCATCTTCACTCTCAGGTTAAGTAGGATAAGTTAAAAATAAATAGCACAGAACAAACATAGACAAACAGATTTCTTCAAAGAACATTTTCCAAGGGATGAAGTGAAAACTAAAAACATATATCCATAGTGCTTGCACAGCACAAGTATGTCTCAGCAATTAATAGTAGCAGGCAACTCTAGGTTCTCCAAATGAATATTATTTCAGAAATAACACCATTAATATTTCAGCTAGGTAACAGGTCATCTATATCTTCATTCATGCTTCTCTCTCATCACAGAGGAAAAAGTCAGTTGTTCTGTCCATTAAAGCCGGTCTACTAAGTAGTTGAGACCTACCGCGTGATATGCATTGTGTTTTTTCAATTTATGTCACCAACATTTAACGAAAATGTTCAAGATATAAAGCAACGAAACCAACGAGACCGGCAAGTAATGTGCAGTGTGAGGAGCTTGATGTGGTAAGTGCCATTAAGAACAACCAAGAGATTCAGATAAAACAAAACATAGAAGGGATCTTAGCCTCTGTCCTTAAGCAAGCTTTAGACAGGCTCCAGACTTAACAAAATTACACAAAAAACCTAGAAACATGAGAACTTTTCGCATCTATCCTATTTCCGCACTCCTGATGCATAACTGCCAACACATCCAACCAAATCATCCAACTTCAGAAAATTGACCACTTGCAGTGTCAGAAAGATGAAGCCTTTTCTTCGCTTTGTGGATGCCAAACATAAAGCTTTTGCTTATGCAACCTCAGTACAATATTACTCTAGGCACAAAAGTCCGTGCAATTTATGATATGAAACTAACTAGAGGCATCCTTTAATCTCTTCCATCTTGATGCAGGTGGATCCTAAGATAGACACACCCATCCTCCAACAGAAATTCTATTTTTTTTTTTTCTCTTTTTTCTTTCTATTGGGGTGATACACAAGCGGGGTGTCGTTTCACGGGACAAACAAACCAAGAGAAGAACCCTCAGTCCATCTCCTCACTCAGAAATTACTCAGAAAAGACATAGCATGATCAAGGGCAAGTGCATCCGAAACAAACCTCAGCTAGGCCTTCAGGCGAAGGATGTCGAATATGGCGGTAGCGACGAGGTCCAGGCACATATGTTTCCGGCCCCGAGTGAGTGGTTCCGAAGGCGGGGTCGGAATCCAGAACAAACTCTTCCGGATTCACAGTCCGCCTCGAGATGCAATGTCGCTGTACAAAAGATCAACAAGCATGCTTTAGAAACAATCATTACTGGACCCGAAAGGGTACAAGAACCAAACTTTTCATCTCCTTGCAGAAGAAAATAACCCAGAAGAGGACAGAAGAACAGCAAACTATCAAAAGGAGAAGGCAAGCGATGACCAAGATCACCTTCCACAAGACGTTCGATATCGCATTAAACAAAGTGGGATCACCCAGAAAAGTACGTAAACTTCCACACAGCATACATAGACAAACCCAGAGAGAGATAGAGAGAGACTCTTCCTCTTCCGATCGATCAACCCACCATGGTGAATAGATAAGAACAGCAAACAGAACCGTGAATATCTCCAAACAAATACGAACTGTGATTCTTGTGATCCTATACGAATAACAAGAAAAATTTTCTTTTGAAAGCATCAGCAAATTTCACCTCGAAACAGAAAAGATCAACGCCAATCTTTTCAAATCGCCCGTCAAAACACGAGCTTTAACCAAAAACGAAACAAGAGGACGATCGGTCCATTCAGTGGGCGGCTTTTTTATATGGGCTTATTATGGAGGGAGGGAGTGGTGCCTGTGCAATTCACTTACGTAAAGACTTAAAGGGATGGCCTTTTGAACACAAAAGACAAAACCAAAGATCACATCGCATAATAGATAAGATTATTTAGCTTATATGAACTTGCCAAAAAATCAAATGCATGTATCCGAACGCAAATGCTATGACCACAAGACAAAAAAAACCAAAATTAAATATAGGATCATCAAACACCATAGTAATGGAGGAAAATTCAATGAGCTCTAAATTCAAGATTTACCTTTTTTCCCCCTTTCCCTATATCTAAAGAATGCCAAAAGATTTATTTATTACTCGCTGATACCGAGAGAAAGCAAATCTCGGTTCATCAAAGAAAAGACCAAAGCACCAATCTTTAGCTCTTTCTCCCGTTCAGAAATAAGTGAAGCATCCATCTTTAGCATTAATTTTATATTTGAAAACCTACCCTCAAGAAAAATCAAGAAATTGATGATAAAAATGAAGAGAAAATGCAATTTTTTTGTTACCTCTCTTGGACCAAACTTATCGCCGTCAATCGTCCCTCTTGCAGACATGTTCCTCCTGCCGACCACCACACAATCAGCATCAGCAGCTGAGAAGCCAATTCCAGGACCACACCAGGCATCCTCAGCCACGACGCAAGAGGACCCAGAATTGCAACCCCCGAAGCTCGACCCACCACCGTCGACCACCACTGTTGGATTGCCGCCGCCGCCGCCGCCGCCGCCGCCTCTTCTGCTTCTTCTTCTTCACCTTCCTCTTCTCCCAATCCGCAGATGCCCTAATCACCGCCGGCACGGAGACCTGCTGCGACGCGGAGGCCGTACACCCGAGTCCCCGGAACCTCGAGGACGCGAAATGCTTCTTCTTGGCGGAGTTCATGGTCGTGGGCATGTGCTCACTGGGGGATTCAGAGTGGAGGAACGAAGAAATGGTGGGCTTAGCGCGGTTTGGAAGGACGAAGGGCGATGGGCTCCGATCTGCAGTTTCTTGAATGGGATTGCTGAGCTGGTTTCTGGGTCTTCTGGGTTTGGTGTGCTCAGAGCTCTCTCCCAAAACAGGCATGATTTCTGTGAGAGAAAGAGAGAGAGAGAGAGAGAGAGCAAGAGAGAGTGAGGAGAGAGAGAGAGAGATGTGGAATATTTGGGGTGATTAAGCTTAGAAGAGAAGAATGAGTGTTGCAGAGAAGAGGGATTCTTTTAGTGGGGAGATAGAGAGAGAGAGAGAGGGAGAGGAGTCTTGGAAATTCTTGACCTTGGTTTTGAATTTTCCTTTTCTTTTTTCTTGTCCCCCAGCTTTTGCAATTTCTGTGAGGAAAGATTCAATATTTCTTATTTCTTTTCCTGGCCATAAAAATATTTATTTTTGGTGATGTTGGGTGGTTGAGTGGGCTACGGTTTGTCTTGTTGTAGGAGATGCGGGGAATTCTTTTGCCAGGAAACAAGAAAGACTGTAGCACTCTGCTGGAGCCTGCAAGCTAGCTTTTGCTTTTTCTAAGCTTAACAGATGCCTACTTATCAAAGGGTGGGGGAGATAAGGAGCGCTTTCTCTTTATTACATATAAACATTTACCTTTTCGTTTCAGAAACTTTGAAAAAAAAAAATGACACCTTTTTCTTTCTCGTGCTGGTTGTCTTGTTTGAGGTGGAGGAAAAAAGTTGCAGAGGAGTAGAAGACACAACTGTGCAAGAAGTCAGATTTGTGCATCAGTGTGGACAGCATTTGACTGGGGCCCCAGTTCATCATCATCCCAGTGTGGCAAACCACAACTTGACAAGAAAAAAATTGCAGCAAAAATCAAAAGGTCAAAAATGCATAATCAAAGCTTTGCATTTTTCTGCATTTTGGAGGCATTGTCTTGTTCCATTTTTCCTCTGCTTTTGCTTGGGGATTGGGATTGGGATTTACAACCATCATAACATTGGCATTTCTCATTAGTCGCCCCAAAACAGTTGTAATCATGTGAGCTGCCAATGTCTTCAGGCAAAAGCATCCAATTCAGTGGGGCCCCACCCATGACTCACACAGTTCCACATTCAAAGCCTCTCTCTCTCTCCCTCTCTCTCTCTCTAGCCTCAACATAAGCTTATTTGCAATGCCCAAAAAGTCCTCTCCTCTCCTTATTTTTTTCACCAAAATGCTTGCTGATAGACCAAGTTAAACTGGCACGTGAATGTATTGGGGATGATGGATAGCTTGAAGTGGAAGGATGGTTTGAAGATGAAGCAAAACAGCATATGGAAGTTTTCGGATTGGTGTGATATGTGAATTCTAGAGGTGCAAAAGAAGCATGACAATGCAGGTGCAGGGGACGAGGGCTACGAGTGCCTCCAAAACCCACATAGGGTTAAGCCATGATCCATGATTACTGCTAGAACCGATTAAGTGGGCAGATCTCAGAATATCCATACTGTTCACACGGCTACGGCTAGACTTTTCCATATATAGAGTATTTTTTTTATAGGCTTGCCCACCTATGTCTCAAGCCTGACTATGAGCCCTAACTAGGTCTAGATTGGCCAAACGAGACATAAAACCATTGATCAAATCACATCATGGTGTTTGGTTGAAAATTAACCGATGGATCGATTAAATTTCAAAGTAGAACATAATCGATGCTTGAAAAAAAAGTAAAATCGAAATTATAAAGTTGAAGATATCAAGGTTTTTGCAAAATCGAAACTTTTAGAAGGGAAACAAAAGAACAAAATCATATCATTTTCTTGGTAGGTCTTGGATTAATACCCCGACTAGTAAGTTAACGTATCGTAACCGGTATGAGAGATAGTCCATATCATTGTCCCTCGTATTGCATCATAAGTTTTGTCCTTTTTCCCCCCATTATTATGCTTTACTCTAGCAAACAATCATGTCACAATACATTCTCAATCAATTTCCCCGGGGGCCGGGGGAAGAGAGCGTAATGTGAAGACAGGTCAATCAAATTCTAGATGCACATGCGTTCGACCTGATAATTTGGCTTTTGAAAGTTCCTAGGACATGACACCATTTGATGGCGAACCAAAGCTGGTCAGTCCCCTTTCCCTCTCCTCGGAAGGAAGGAAACCTACGAATCGGGAGCGAACGGGCGGCACGTGAAGAAAGCTACGTCTTCATCTTCATCCGTCTTCGTCAATGGTGGCGACGCGGGCTTTGCAATTGCCCGTGCATTTCTTGTCATGCTTTGACTAACCCGTATTGTCATTGATCTTCCTGTTCATCACCAAACTTTTCTTCTGTCGACTCTCCATAGTCAAATCGTGTCCCCTTCGAATCTCTCTAGGAATAAATGGATGTCGGTATTATTCGAATTCAAAACGTGTCCGAGGCTCTGTAATTCAGCATAGTGTCGCGGTAGTTAATGAAATTTGGAAGATGCAAGAAAGTGGGCGTGAGTACATGGACCCCAACAGGTCAAATCCAAACGCGTTTATTGAGTTTTAGGCTCGGGGGGCATCGTCGTGCCTAGGTCCATTTGCCGGAAGACGATCCAAATCTAGGGTTTTGAAGTTTTCTCGGTAACTTCGAATCGCGTGCGAGACAACGCAGTACGCGATCTGCTTAGACGCAATGATTCGAGCGAAGTGGCATTATGAGAGGCGCAAGAATTCACACGATCATACGGTCCTAGGGTTCTTGAGTTAGCTCGTGGAAACTACATCTTGCTGAAAATCAGCAACTTCTAAAAGTGAGCAGATGGTGTCATGTGAAATTTGTCGTGGCAAGCGATCGACAAAGGGACCTTTTGCTTCCTTTCTTATGATGACCCTTTCTTGGTTTGCCTGAGATGGGTGTTGGTCAGTAACATGAACGTGACCTATCGACTCAGTGCTTTCTCTTGTCGAGAAAAGTACACTCAGTTGCTATCTAGCAACACAGATGTACATATCTATTTAATTTTTAGAAATTGAGTTAGTGTCACCGACGATTCATGTACTTTCACTTGAAAATGCAAGAAAAATTCCTCATGAATCAACCAACCGGCGGGCATGCAAGCCTGTTATTAGATTCTTTTGATGTTGGACGATGGTAGCTAAAAAATCAAAGTTGTCCTTCTATTTTTTTACCTATTTAAAAGCGTCTTTCTACCTTTTAAAATGTTCAACCATTAATCATTTCATCATACTCTTTCTATTGTTGGTCAGTTCTTGCTTCTTATTCGATCGTTGAATTACTCAAGTGGACCATTAGAGTATGAGTGTCATGTTATGGTATGCTCAAAATTTTTATACGGCACAACATATATGGCAAAATCATCAACACATAAACCAACTTTAAATCACCCCATCGAAACCCTCCTGACCATTGATCCTAACCTTCCCTATCACACCGGCCATCATCCTTACAAGCCTTGGAACACCTCCATCATCAATTATGCCGCTCACTTTCGACTTGCTTGGATATGGTGGCCGTGGCCATGAACACAACGAGCTTGAGCAATCATGGATGCCTTGAACTCAAGCAGTTAGAGACAACCGGCGATGGTTACACTTTCTTGTACTCTAACCAAAAAATTCTTTTAGCCTATCCAAATTTATTCCTTTCATATACAACCTCAAAATTTTCACCTGAATGTGATATGGGATTGAAATTACCCCAAATCAAAGACTAACGATGCCCAAACATTGTAGAGCTAGTGATATATTTAACCCTCAATACAATATATCTCCTCCCATGATAAAGAGTGATAAGTTCTCGTTGACTTGACAACTCTTCGAATACAAAGGAAAAGCGGATATCAATTGTTAATTTTGGAAATTATTTAGTATTGTCAAGTGGTGGCAAGCTCCTAATATAAACAGTATCTAATGAAGCAGGTTGAGTCTCGAGTCTATGTTCCACCTTCACTACTTAGCCTTGACGGAGAGACCAATTTTCTGGCCAATGATTACCATATGTGATAAAATATCAAATTAATATTATCTGAATTAGTTAGGTTGATATGTTCTTGGACCATGTCGAAATTAGATATTATCTGACTTTTCACATCACGTGGTTCACCAAATTTCCATCGACAAACCCAATAGCTATTGCGACGACGATAGTCGTTTGTCTTGTTGTTGTTAATTATTGATGTATTTTAATCCCGAATTTAAAGCAAAAGATTCACTTTCAAAGGTTTTGTGTTTGCACAAAAAATATGACCATTCAAAATCATGTCGAGTTGCTACCATATTCTACCCATGGGAGCATTTTTCAAGCCCGATGGAAAATCCAAACATGAAAATCATCAAAGTGATTTGGAAAAAGCCAAAGCAAACGATCTCTACTCTTTTTTAATTATTCCTGCCATCAAAGCACCCGGCAAGAGCATCAGCTATCTGATACAAAGCAAGGAAGGCATCGCTTGAAAATGAGCAGAGAGTGATTATCGGTAAGCGTGTAATTAACCAGAAAAGAAGCGCAGCTTATTGGTGCTTTTCCTTTTCTTTTTTCCAGAGAGATGATTAAGAAAAAATAAATAAATAAATAGATAAAGCTTATTAAAAATGCTTTTTTGACTTTTCTTTCTTTGTTACCACTCTTCCCATGCCCCACTCTCTCTCTCTCTCTCTCTCTCTCTCTGTAGTGTCTTCATCCGCTAGAAATGGTGTGTTTAGAGCCTTTTTATTTGGTGGACCTTTGTTTCATCTTATGTTATAATAAACAAATACGATTGATTATTATTTTTAAAAAGTAAGAGAACTTTTTACAATTGTACCTAACGTGGCAATAATGTCACAGACTTTAGGGTAACTTGAAGCAAAAACACACTGAATACATTTGTCGGTAGTTGATGTTCACGGTGTCTGGAATTAATGTTTATAAAACATTTTCTCAAAAAGGTCGCTTATATCGCTTATAAAGTAAATTAACACGGAATATTTTTATCCTTAACGAAAACTTTTATGCGTAGATTGTTATGATGATAAAATAATGTTCGGTTGATTAATTGTCCTAAACGATAAAAATAATTATTTTTGACAAATATCTTCCAAACTGATGTAAAGCACTTCTTTTTTTCTCCAAAATTTTTGGTAAGCATGTTGTTCGACCTTCGTAGTTCATGATTGCGAAGTTTGATAGATGATAGGAGATAAGGACACTGCTTAATTATTTTTCCTTTTCATTTATTCATTGCAATGAATGATACTTGCAGATGAGGCACCCTTAAGTCACTTTCTTATGACATCGGGTGTGCAGAAACTTTGATCGCAAGATAAGGATAAGAAAAGTTTTAAAAATCGAGATAGATAAGTTCACATGAAATTTCACGAATTATAATATATATTTGTCCCAAAAAAAAAAAAAAAAATTGCACTAAGCATCAAGCGATTACAAAGGGCGGCGACATGCATTCGCCGGTCCTCCATGGCTCCTCGTTGTTTGTGGTGTCAAATCATCCATCCATTTTAAAATGTACAAAGAAGATACTTAGCAATCCATGATTATGTTTAGGTCACGGCCTGCATTGCCCCAAAAAAGCTTGGTTTTGTCCATATGGACAAAATCATTTGACTGTTGCATCTTTCGACATGATTGAGCTTTCAGTCGCTTGACAACATCTTGTGCATGCTCATCAAGATTTCTCCACTGCTCTCATTCCTTCACTTTTCCTTTCCTCAATTGTCCATGTGCCTTTAAAGAAAACCCTTTTGGCACCCTTGATTTTTTTGCTAATTTTTATACTTTATATGTATATGTATGTATATACATAAAATTGGAGGAAA
The DNA here is from genome assembly GCA_014182565.1 of Eucalyptus marginata. Lineage (NCBI taxonomy): Eukaryota > Viridiplantae > Streptophyta > Magnoliopsida > Myrtales > Myrtaceae > Eucalyptus > Eucalyptus marginata. Next base: position 10,138,001 of record CM024586.1, on the reverse strand, counting down.
AAAAAAAACAGGAAAGGGAAAAAGAAGAGCAACCCATTTCTTTAATGAACTCATGTGCGGCTCAAGTGATCAAGAAGTCTCCACTAGCTAATAGAAGTTTGGTAGGTGAGCTCAACCAACAAGCAAGAATATACACTTCAATTATTGATGGACAGTGATGTAATGTTGTCGTTTAAACCCTAGAATACCCAATAACCTTGCTCACCTGTAGTTTTCCACTTGCAAGTTTGACCTGGCATTACTAAATTTATCTAACTGCTGACATGCGATGGGCAAGTCTACTCACTATATATATGAATTGCGTGTATCACCCGCTTATTTTTTAAGCAAAAGATGGCCACTCTTGGCGTTTCTTTATACCTCATGACACTACATGGTTGCTTAATCTAGACAAAGATGGTTGCCCAATAATATGTTTGTTTATCTCCATGAATCAAGTTAGGCATTAGGTAATGTCTATGTACGTTTTACTTATCTTTAATGACTGAGTAGTGTGTAATTTATGTAAGATTGACATCCAGCCATTGTAATTAGGTCACTTAATACACTACGCTATGCCCTTTAACTAAAAAAAAGCGTGTGATGCTGGGGCGAGAATGTTGACCGAGATCAATATATTAATGGGCCTACTTAGGAGGTGACGCCCGCGATTGTGAATCTCAAAAGGCTCCTCTTTAGTCGGAAAAGAGAAACACACAAAAGAGAAGACAGAAAGACTAATCAAACACTCTTTTTGGCCATTTAATTTCTCAAACTATTGCGTATTGCTTATCTACGAGGCTTAAATGCTCTTTATATATATGCGGCCTCTCTTTACCTACTTTGTTAAAGCATGCCGCGTCGCTTTTCATCATCGCAAACAAATCAAAAGCATTAACATGAGAAGAAAAAGAGCCCAAACAGGCCCAGTGACAATTCTGGCCCAAACGAGAGGCTCAGAACCAGAAATTGGGCCCAGATAAAACCTTCCAAAAAATTTGAGCAAAAAGCCCAAAAATCCAAACTTGGGCCAAAAAGCCCACGATGCACTCATCAACGAACTAATTGGTAATTCCTCGCAGTTATAAACCCTAGCCTTAAACCCTGGAATCTTGATTCTTGATCTTGTCTTGAACCCTGAACTGGAGAGAAGCCATGAGCCGGAATCTGCTCGGGAGCTTCTTTCTCCGTTGCCAATGGAATCGACCCATCATTTCCTTTCCATCCCCGGTGGTCAATAGGGTCAGATTTTATTCCCACGACGAGCAGAACAAGCCCCAAGATCAGGAGCTCGATGCTTCCCATGATGCCGATGATGTCGGCGGAGAAGGTTAGGGATGGAGAGACGTGCGGTTAATTTTGCATCTCTTGCTCTTTCTTGATTGAAATTGCTCTCTTCGCAATCGTGCAAGTGAAACTGTGGTCTTTTCAGTGCTTTTGAGCTTTGATACAGTGGCAATTGCCATGAGATATGAATGTCAATCATCGTTTTGTTTCACGTTTCTTTTTCAGTTTTCCGTGTACTTTTCTGGGGCTTGCTTTGTCCTTCCAAATTGATACATCGATTAGGTGATCAGCCGGTGTTACATTTTGACATAAGAAAAGGACTTGAATTTTATGTGCTTTGTTTTGTTTGGATGGTTGTGAAATATAGGTGATTTTTTTTTTTTTTGGGACAAATTATAGGTGATTGCTTTGTGATGTAGATTTTGACTTATGTTCAAAGTGAATTCTCACTTCCTTCCAGAACTGAAGAGGAGGATCTTGAAATTTTACGATGATGGCAACATGGAAGCAATTCCGTCGATTCTTGAGGAAATTTTGAAGCGGAAATTGGCCGGAAAAAATGACGAGAGCTTACTCGATCAACTTCCTTCTAACGTTAGACGTGAAGATCTTGAAGGCGGTGAAGACAGTGATTGAGAGATTGGTAATCTGTTCGTTACAAGGTCATATGACTGTCAATTAGGAATAGATAAGGTTGATATATAGATAGGACTCTAGATCTGTTATGCTGCGCTTCTGATGTGGGCAATTTGTTGTTTTGTTTGGAGTAATGTAATTTACTTGTGTGGGAATCTTTCCTGTTTCGAGCATCAGATGTAAAATTGTGAATGATAAAGATATTTGCTTCAAGTGGAATTTATTTTAAATTATTTCACTTTCTTACCTTCTGAGCTTTTACATGGTTGAACTGGTACAAGATTGCAAAGGGTCTATTCTGATTTTCGTAAAAATGAAAATAGGTAGAGACCGACAAGTCCATTCTGATGTGGTTTTTGCTACAGTGAAACAGTCAGAATGAAGCAAAACCTCATTAACTAACGAATTACATCTACGGCCTTTTCTCTATCCATAGATTTGGTTGATGATGCAGTCGGATGCTCACTGAAGCTAAGGTTCTGCGCATGCTTCTTTCATTTATTTTTTACGCATTTTATTTGCTTGTGTTGAAAGATTTAAGATGTCCTGAGCTGACATAATGAACTACCTTCTCTTGTCTCGCTATTCACTAGAGCTGTTTTCATACTGACTGAAGGAATATATAGCATCTTAGGGGAATCATTGCACTGCCTCTGGGTTTAAGAATACAGCATCTAAAGGGTGTGTGGAAGTTACTTTCTCTGGTACTAAGTTGATAAAGAAGGGCCAAAAGGGGTTCAGAAAAAGCGAGAGGAATTGAATAATCTGGACGGTGTATGATAAGGTGTAAACTAGCAAAAAGTATAAAAAGTGGCAGAGAAGGAAGAATCAGGTTCTCCTTCTAAAAGAAAGCTTATGTACGTTCTCTGATAAGAAAATTCCTTAGGCAATGTCCATACTCTCTTGATATAGTGGTATCTGGTTTCGAGGTCAATAGCATGTAATTAAATCCAATTCCTCATAGTGGAAATGGCAAGGAAGCCGCCTGCCTGCTGCTCTGATTTAACTTCAAAGGAGAAGACTTTCGGATGTGGCTACAATGCTACAGAATGCATGTGTTCCTGTTGCTTGTTGTGCATTACGTGTCCACTCACCATTTTGTTGCGCACTATCAGGGCACCTTGCAGGGTCGGCTTGTATGCTTTGAAGAAAGTGAGGCAGCAGATGTGTTGCGGGGCAAAGATGAAAGTTTATGCAGCTTATTCTACATTCTCAGATACTGATTCTGTTAGCAAGCAATTTAAATTGCAGAGACGGTCTGATTGCTTTGCAAGTTTGTAAGGACAGAATCGGTTGTGTAGACCGTCTTGATAATGATCAATTTGGTATGAGTTTGTTTTGGAGTAGGATGACATTTCTTGCATTTAGATCATGTCTGTTACCCAGTATTATTCTTCTTTGCTACATACACGAGGCTATAGTTCCTTAGTTCGCTCGGGAGTCTATGGACTAATGATCAACCATCTCTTGTTATGTGGGATAGGAAAAAACATTCTGGTCGGTGCACTGGTCTTGTTTCTAATCATCTTTTCCGGAGAAATTTTTAGTCTGTCTGATTCACTTTTTTTTTAACTCGGAATCCTTCTTGCTGGATCATGGGTCTTCGTTCTGCTGTCGTGGATTTTGAAGAATCTGATATTCTGATGTCTTGATATTGCTTTGGGTGGACTGTTCTTGGTTTCCTTTTAGTCCCTGGTTCATCAGTAACAGCACAGGGGAGCAATTAAACCTAATAATGAAAGTGTTGTGTTGCTTTGTTTTATGCATAATCAAGGCCACTTACTGAGCACCACCAGTCACCTATATGATTTTTGGGAAGAGTACTGCAGAGTCTCAGTCTACGAATATTATGGTGCATGCTAGGCAATTAATCTCACGTGATTAGTGGTTATGATGGTACTGATCTACATAGACATGGTATTCTCCGTAGACTCACTCTTGTAATAACTACCGTGGTTTTTTGCCATCAAAAAGTTATCCATTCCTTTTTTTGCACACAACATGTATCCGTTGCATTATGAAATCGTTCTCGGCGTTTTCTTTGCCAAAAACGGATATGGGGAGTCCTTTAAGGAGGTTCTCATGGCCCATTCTCTTCAAGTAAGAGGCTACCATCTAATGATGAGATATAGTCGGTATCATCTACATCACTATCATATTATTTAATCGATTTGAGTTTGAAAATCGCAGTCCATGAAATACTTGATTAATCTCCTGACCAAGAATAAAACATTAATACTAATGAGAATACTTTTAGGGTTGCACGTCGTGTGTTTGAATTTGATTTTGTGCTATAATTTTGACATAATGTCGAATTAATAGCATGCCAACCACACTAGTAGATTCTTTAGAGTCAAACATGCAGATTTTTGCTCAACAAAAGGAAATTATAGCCACAAACACGCTGGTTGGACAATAACATCTGAATACCCATACAGGAGCTTTCTTGGAAAACTTCAGCAAGCTTAGAGGTGCAAAAAGTAGACGAGAAGAAAATCATGAAGCAAAATTGATGCAACTAGTTAAACTTAATCATATGCAAAGCTGCCTCTTTCTCTGATGTGAAAACAGAATGGTGTAGGTTCTTGCCACATCTCAGATTCATGAGAAGTCAGTGAGAAGTAGAAACCACCCACAGCATCATCAAGCGCCACAAGCGCCGCCACAGGCAGCACCACAACCGGCGGCACATCCAGCACCATAGAGGCCAGAGTCGTCAGCCGAAGCCGCTCTGGCCTTGGAGGAGGGAGACGCACCCTCTGCACAAGACAAGAGAATGGCCGATATTAGAGAGAGAGCAAGCAAGGCTGCCCACAACAGTAACAGGCATTCACTAACTCCACCACCACTGATCATCCCATCGTTCTGCTCCTTCCACTTCCTCCACATCATATCACTGTTCTTGTGAGTGTATGAGAGAGAGAGAGAGAGAAAGGGGAGGGAGAGATATTGTGTTTCTTCTGGGGTTGCTTTGTGTCGTTGAGCATTCATGCACAAAGCTCTAATGGCTATATAAGTTGGGGCTTCTTGGTGGGGATGTGTGTAAGCATCATTTCTAATGAGGTCACCCACTCATATAGATGTAGGTCCTCTCTCCCTCTACAAGAACAAGGGCTTTATCGACTGACCCAGGATTTCGATAAAAGGGACAAAACTTTGAACTAATGAAGCTTTAATTGCTATTTACTTTGCAAAATATACTTTCATTATGAGGGTTTTTTTTTTCTTTAATGCATAATCGTTCCTAAAGTAAAACGACACCAAGACTGAGCTTTCTGCATGTTGCTGGCTTGAGAGTTGGCAGAAAAAGACCATCGCATAGTTGACATGAAGGATAGTGGATTCAGTCAGTGAGGCACTTCCATTTATTTAGTCTCTTTGCGGGCGTGTGTGAGGATGTGTTCATGTACATCTACAAGTTCTAGAATTTGGCTATGCACACACTCCCGTTCCTTTCCTGTTCTCGGGGAGAGTCCATTTATTTAGTCTCTTTGCAGGTGTGTGTGAGGATGTGTTCATGTACATCTACAAGTTCTAGAATTTGGCTATGCACACACTCCCGTTCCTTTCCTGTTCTAGGGGAGAGAAATCGGTAGTGTGATTAGTAGCAGCTAGCAAATCCTCACTTTGGCGTCTGTGCATAAAATAAGTGCTCCTAGCACTACTTAAGACGACCAAAAGAAAAGTGAAATATAAACATGATTCCACAATCCACTAGGGTTGAATTCCTCTTCTTGGATTGGTGTGCTTTGAGCCTCTGTGTTTAGCTTTGGCAATTTAATATTTTCTTGGGAAATCACACAAATGATCTTTGAACTTTATCTTAATTTGTAATATGATCTATGGAAATCACACAAATGATCTTTGAACTTTATCTTAATTTGTAATATGATCTATGGACTTTTACTCTGTTTAACGTGATTCGTGAATTTTAACTTAATGTGCAACGTTGTCCACGAATTTTCAATCTATTCAATGTGAATCATAAACTATTAGTAAATATTCAATCTAGTTGATAGAATATTATATCCTTAGATTAAATTGAACATATACCAAAAGGTTGGATATCACATTGAATAAATAAAAAATTTAGGGACGATATTGCACATTGGACTAAATTCAAGGACCACATTGAATACATTAAAAGTTTAATAATCATATTATATATTGAGTTAAAATTTATGAACCATTCATATTATTTTTCTTATTTTCTTGATGACCTCTCGTTAGTCTAGATGATTTCTTTAGATACTGTCTATAAGAAGAAAAGGCCATCCACAAAAGTGTCGACATTCCGTCAACAATGGGCATTTTAGTAATGAGTAATTATGACACCTTTTATTTTTTAACTTGACTCTGACCTGGGGAGGTTAGAACTAGTACAATTCCAATCCTCTTCTTAGTGCTCGAACTGAATCTCGTTTTTAATTGCAATTATTTGTTTGTAGTGGATTCTTTTGAGGAATCGTTACCAGACACAAAAAGGGTTAATCAAGTTGATGATGGGATAGGGACTTCACTTGAAAAAACGTGAGATCAACTTGCTTTGGTCCAAACAAAAACACAAAAACAAGGAAAAATGAAAAATAAAAACAAAAATAAAGGATGAGTACTTAAGTTCAAGCCAAATTAGAAAAGCACAAGTGCAACACAAGGGAAAATAGGACTACTTTTTGGTTTTTCAAAATGATTTATAATTTCTTATGCATTGCCTATATACCGTAGTCTAGGGGAACTTTCCTTTAGCCTTAATAACTTTTATGCAAACTTATAAGATGTCCCCATGCAAACCAACCAATTGGTTGGTGTGAAGAGTTGCCACACTCATGACATGGGCCAAATAAAGCTTAGACATCCACCTGTTTCTATAAATGCAACTCTATCTAGCTATCTACCTTAACCAAAAAAAAAAAAAAAAAAAAAAAAATTGAAGTGAGAATCCAACCCTTGGCATATGTCTTTCTGCTGGTTCAGGTCTCTACCATAGGCTATCAATTGGTAAATACTTTCTAGTTGTTGAAAAAATTAAGAATTTGATGCCTTCTAAAATGGGATGGTACTTCTTTTCATTTCAACAAAAAGACCTATGATAGATAAGAGGGAGAACAAAATGTACCTTCAGAAGCAAAAGCGTCCGTTCATGTCAAATAAAAATCTATGACATATACTTTAATGACATCATAAATTAGGTAAACACTTGATAAATATTCAAAAAAAAAAAAAACTTCCCTCATTGTATAATATCGCATTCCTTCACTAATTTTCGTCGGTACTTAAATTTACTTTGAGCTATTAAGAGTAACAATATGATCTAGATGGGAGGGGGTGAATAGGTTAATTAAAAACTAGAACAATTTTTTGTAGAAGATAGCAATATATACTTTGACAATTGTAGAAATGAAAAAATTACCAATTCAATTCTAAACATATTGTATGAATGTTAATTCAGTTCTAAACCTCTCAATTTTGCTAATGTAGTCCTAAACCTGATTATGAAATTCAAATTTAGTCATTCCAACTAATTGTCATCGGAAATCATTGATGTAGCGATTCACGAAATATCCACTTAAGCATGCTATATAAGATGGCAAGCGATAACTGAACGATTGCCAATTTATGCTCATCTTTTTATTACTCAAATGCATTTATTCTTTTTAATAAAAGAGAATTTGTAGATTAGATGAAAAGTAATCAAGCATTAAGAACCAATTCATAATTCTTTCTTCTTCTTCTTTATTTTCTTTCGACATTATCAACCACCTAAAAATTTAGGGAAATTTTATAAGGAAATTGAAAAAATAATGCTAAAGAGGCAATGTTGGACAATTCCTATTCACCGCCCTTTTACTCTAATAGACATGAAATTTCAAGATTCTCGAGGGCATTTATTGATGGCTAGGGATGTGGAATTACTGTTAATCCGCCTAAAGTGTGTGAAAATGATGAGCCAAGGATGTAAACTATGTCTACTTAGTTTACTTCTCTGTACATTATAGATGTTAGTGGAGAATTGTTTAAAAAGTTCTAAACAAGTTCTAAACTTATTGCCCTCTTTCCAATTCAGTTATAAACATTTTAATTGCATCAATTGAATTTTAAACCTTTTTTCCATTATACCAATTGAGTTAGCTCGGCCAATTTTGGTTGGAAATCATTGATACGAGCATCGGTCGTCTTACATGGCACATCTAGTGCTAACATAGACAATTTTTAATAATATTCTAATTTTAGATATTTATTGAAATTTTTTATTTTTTTCTAATCTTTCTTTTTATTTTTCCTTTATCCTCTAGTCACCGTGGCCTCGGCAATGGCCAACAACCAGCCAAAGACAACTACCAATAAGGGCACCTCAAGTGAGGGTTGCTTGCATTGAAGGCTAGCAAGGGCCGGCCTTGCTCAAAATTGGCGAGGTTTTGGCCACTTCGCCAAAACTAGGCAAGGTGGAGTCACAATAGTCCCGCTTGACTCCACCTTGCAGCCAGCAAGGGCGTCGTCACCCTTGCTAGTGGCTAACGAGGGCTTTCCTGCCCTCGACTAGTGGCTGGTGATGCCCCAATGATCTTTGCTAGCCACATTTTAAAAAACAAAAAAGAAAAGAAGGAAAAAACGAGAAAGAAAAATAAAGGAAAAAGAAAAGAATAAATAAATAAAATCGATATAAAATTTGAAAAATATTTTTAAAAATTTGGCCACATCACTGCCCATGTCATGAAAGATAGCCAACGACCACGTTAGCAATTTCCAACTAAAATTAGTCGAATGAACTCGATTAGCACAATGTGAAAAAATTTATGACTTAATTGGTATAATTTAAAGGTTTATAATGAAATTGGTAAAAGATAATAGGTTCGTAATTTTTTTGGATAATTTTCCCCAGATACAACAGACACATAAATTATTTATTCACCTTTAAACCTTAAAGAACAAGAAATTATTAAGTGTATTCGACTACGGATATTCCACATGTACAGCGTCAACTTTGATGGCGGTGGAGGCTGATTCTAAAGGAATTTGGACTTCTCCTTATGTAGAAGGCGATAGGAGTCGAGACATCCATTAATTAGCGGTCGTGAATTCTTCTTTGTTCTACGTCAAAAAAAAAATAGAAAAAAGCAAAAGAAAGAAAAAAGAAAAAGGATGTTCCACATATAAGAAATAAATAATTGGAAAACATTTTTCATAAAAGATCGATTATATCACTTAAAATAATTAGTCAAGCAATGTAAGCAATTATTTTTAAACAAAATATTTTTCAAATTATTCATTTTTGGCAAAATAAATAGAGTCATAATGTTAACTTTGATGCTAGCGAAAACTTTGATGTTTGGTAACTGACAAAACAATAACTATTTATATTTTTTTTTTTTTTATTTTCTAGAACAAAAAAAAAAGTTTTTATTCCTAAAAATAAATTTGGAACATAATCATGAAGTTAAAAAAGTTGTTTCTTTGTTTTGAGAATAATTCAAGAATCAAACCCGTTAGAGAAAGAAGAAGAAAAATGAAAGGAAAAAAGAAAAGAAAAAAAAGAAAAAAACGAGAAAAATGTAATAAAATTATTAAAAATTAGAAGAAATTTTAAGTCAAGAGAAAATTTGAAAGTCGTATTAAACGCATTTCTATTTTAAGAATAAAAATTTTGTGTAGTTAACAAAATGCTTTCGAATACTCAAAATTTGTCCAAGGAACAGAATTTTTTTAAAAAAAAACTATTTTCAAGTAGAAATTGTCTCCAATAACATAATAGTTATCAAATGCACCCTCAACAAACATTTGGGATGTTAATAATAGTACAACGTAAGATGGGTAGGAAAGTACACAGTGCAATTCTCTTGTCATCCATGTTTATTTGTGTTTTATGTCGGTGCTTCCAATCACTTTCAATCGGCATGTGCGTGCATATATATATAAATATTACGTGTGTGTGATAAAGCTATTTCTATATATTTACATATAATCTATGTGTACGGTCTCTTGACCCTAGAGATAAACGCCCCCTTGCATTCTCACAGGCCAATGATTTTTAGGGCCTAAGGGCCTCAAAATATCTCCCATTCAGGCCATAAGGGTCACAAAAGTTACAAGGGTCAGATTGAGGTTCTCATGGAATTGAATCGTGGCCGTGGGCCTTCATCCACTTTCCGATATAGAGAGCTTTTTACATGTGGGATTTCGATTCATGCTCCACCCGAGAGATGATGCGGGGTCGGAGTCGTCGTCCTCATCATTCTCTTCCTCTTCATTATCGTCATCGTCAATCGTCATGATGATTTAGGGGCTGTTTGTTAATGTTTTTTTTTTTTTTTTTTTTTTTTTTTTTTTTTATATAAACAGATTTTGTGTTTTTTTGTTTGTAACAAAAAAAGAACAAAACACGTTTGTTTGCGTTTTGTTCCAAATCTATTTTTGTTCTAACACTTTTGGAACAAACAAAATAAAAAAAAAGAAAACTGCTTGTTTATTTCTAACAAAAATTAAAAACACATTTTCTCTCTCCTCTTTTTTCTTCTCTTTTTTTTTTTTTTTTTTCTTTCTTTTTTCTTTGGTCGGTCACACCTCGGCCATGGCGGCCATGGCCAAAGAGGGCCGGCGACCTTGAGGGCCGGGGGCGTCGCCGCCCCGGCGAGGCTCGGCCTCGCCTTGGCCGGGCGAGCTCGGGCTCGCCGGATCTGGGCGAGCTCGAGCTCGCCCAACTCAAGGCAAGGGCGGGCGAGCTTGAGCTCGCCCGCATCCGGCGAGCCCGAGCGGCTGGAGGTGGCCGGCGAGGCCGAGCCTCGCCGGTGGGCCGGGCGAGCTCGGGCTCGCCGGATCTGGGCGAGCCCGAGCTCGCCTAGCCAAGGCGAGGCCAAGAGCCTCGTCGTGGCGGGCGAGGCGCCCGCCCTCGTCGGCGGTCATGGCCGAGGCCGCCGACCGGCCAAAAGAAGAAAAAAAGAAAATAGAAAAAGAAAGAAAATAAAAATAAAAATATTAAAAAATTAAAAGAAATAAAAGAAAGAATACAAATTTACCAAACGTGTTTTTATTCATTTTTTATTCTCGGAACAAGTTTACCAAACGCGTTTTTGTTCAAAATTGTTCCCCAAACAAGATTTTTTTCTATTTCTATTCCCTAACAATTTTTAAAATGTTACCAAACGCACCCTGGACTCCATAGTAGTGTGAAGTAATATGAAACTTTTGCCTTTCTCCTTCTTCAATTAGTTTAGATCCATCCGGCCTACAATGCGAACACAAGCCCACATCAAAAATATATAGCCTTGTCGGCCCGACAAGATTAAATCTTTTCTTTTCTTTTGAATGTTTTCATTTTTTTAAAAAAGAAAAAAATCGAATGATCAATAGAGAGGAACTCGATCTAGAGACGACTCAAAGCTCGAGTTTTATACATCTTTCACACCACTAATCAGTGAGGGCCATGGCCAAGAAGACCTCAATTAATTAATCAGTAAACCCTAAAAAACCATCGAAAGGACACTCTACAAAAACGATTCTTATCCATCCCGAACGATGGATGTACCTGTACGATAAAGCCGGCCTGTAGTGTGCATTGGGCTTTAGTACTCAAATGTCATCCTACAGTCTTTTTCAAGTACTTTGAAACATCTGACCAAAAAAAAAAAGTACTTTGAAACAAATCATGCTGTGGACCCATATTTTGATTTCCTTTTTCAAGCTCACCCAAAAGGAAAGAAGACGAAGCGGAGAGAGAGAGAGAGAGAGAGAGAGAGAGATTTTCGGAATTCATGTCAGGTCCAGTCATCACCATCCCTGAAAACCAGGAAAAACAAAAACGGTTCAGTACCGTCTCTTGTTTATGTTTCCCTGTCCCTGTCCCTGACCCTGTCCCTGCTCTGATCTGCTCTGAACCCCCTTCCACCGGTAACGAAAGCAACCAAAGGAACAGCTTGACAATGGCGGCTCTTCACTCCCCTCAGTACCACCCTCAAAATATCGGATACCCTTTTCCTCCTAACCCCCAAGGCCGCCGCCGTGCTCGCGTCGGACCTCTCCCTCCCGCGCTCGGTCCACGGGCGCCCGAAAGACCGGAGCTTTCCGTCCCGAGCGCGCGCCCACTGCGGCCCCGTCGCGCCGCCGCGGCCGGCCCCGGTCGTGCTGGGGCTCGGCAGCCTGATGGAGACGTTCGTGGTGGAGGTGCGGAGGGCGGAGAGCAGGGCGCTGGACGTGCCGCTGGCCGTGCCGTTCACGATCGCGACGTCGAGGCTGGAGAGGGCGGGCAACGTGGCGGTGAGGGTGGAGCTGAGGAACGGCTGCGCAGTGTGGGGGGAGGCGCCGGTGCTGCCGTCCGTGACGGCGGAGGATCAGGGGACGGCGATGGAGAAGGCGAGGGAGGCCTGCGAGGCGCTGGGGAGGGCTTTGGGAGAGATAGCGGCCATTCTTCCCGGACACGACTTCGCTTCTGTGAGTTCTTTCGATAGAGGTTCTGGGCTTAGTTTGTTTTATTTCAGTGTTAGAGAACGTAGATATGAACGGTGTATGCAAATTTCATATACGTGGGTCAAAGAATCATCGATTAGTGAGGAGGAGTGTCTGAGAAATCGAATGCGCTATCTTAGGGAATATGTGTTTTTGCATGTTGATATTTAACTCCTTTTAACATTGCCCTCTTTCTTTTTGCAGTGTTTGACTGTGCTTTCAAGTTCACATCTTAGTCTGTGATTTTCATTTACGTACTATTCTTTGCTACCGGGTGATTCTGCATTGCCTGTGCCGGGAATTTTCGTCAATGTGAATTGAAATTTATTTGGTTTTGTGGATGTGATAGATTCATGGAGGGGTCATTCTGAAAATAGGCCGACTAACTTACGTGTTACTCTTTCAAGAAAGAGAAAAAAAGCCAATGTTGATTGTTTTGAATTTGACTATAATTTATTTTGAATATCTCGGAATGTTTTGTGTGGTTATCGATTGAGCTTTTTACATTTTATTCATCTTTAAAGTGGATCATAGGCACTGTGTACGTTAATATAAGTTTGTTTCAAACCTCTGGTGACTTGGGCCGGTGAAGTCGAGGCTAAGAAGCAGTTTGCTTGTGGAAGAATCTCGCATTGAGATAATTCAGTGAAATGACATAAAATGAAATAGTTAATCTATCTTACCTTTATGATCAATCAAGCCTGCTATAATGTCAGAAGAAATTCGTTGTTTTTCTACTAACTGGGGTATCCCAGTCCCGAATTCCCTAAAATTTTCGTGACTATTATTGTTATTATTATCATGACATCATATATCTTCAATTGAAGGTTCAGGCAGGAGTTGAGATGGCATTGATTGATGCAGTTGCCAACAGCATCGGAACTCCATTGTGGAAATTATCTGGTGGAGCTTCGAATACATTAACAACAGACATAACAGTTGAGTTTCTATCTCGATTATCAAATGGAAAGATAGTTCCTCAAATTGTATAATCTTGGCAACGCCTCCTTCTCCTGTCTTTGAATTACATATAAATAATGTCTTCGATTTCAGTTTCTCTGTTTTACTTCTCTGGGAGAGACTTTCAATCGAGTTTGTCATCCACATGTGCAGATTCCAATTGTGTCACCAGCTGAAGCTGCTGAGTTGGCTCTTAAATATCGGAAACAGGATTTCCAAACTTTGAAGCTCAAGGTGCGCAAGGATCTGAAAGCAGATATCAAGGTTCTTCAAGCAATACGGGCTGTGAACCCTACTTGTTCATTTATTCTGGATGCTAATGAAGGATACAAGTGTTCAGAAACTACTCTAGTCCTTGATAAACTCCATGGTAAAGAATGTTATAGACATGCAAAATCTCTCTGTTAAGCCTGCATCGAAGTGTCGGCAGATTATGAACCTTCTCTTTGTTTCTCCTTTTTCACTTAACTGAAAAAAAAGGGGGTTTTGAAACCTTGTTTCTACTTATTGTGAGAACCTGAATTTCCTTGCATTTCAAACACTTTTCTGCCTGGTTTATTTACTGCCATCTAGTTTTCTTAACTGTTTTCTCCTTCATTCTTTACAGAGATGGGGGTTACTCCATTCTGTTTGAGCAGCCAGTTCATGGAGATGATTGGGAAGGTCTTGGACATGGCAGTTGAATTGCTATGGGGAAATATGGGATATCTGTTGCAGCTGATGAGAGTTGCTGAAGTTTAGACGACATTAAGACAATCGTAAAAGGAAATTTAGCGAATATCATTAACATAAAGCTCGCGAAACTCGGAGTGGTTGGGGCCCGTGATATTATTGAGTTTGCAAGAGAACATGGTTTGGACCTGATGATTGGTGGTATGGTTGAGACGAGGCTAGCCATGGGCTTCGCTGGCCACCTTGCTGCTGGCTTTGGTTGTTTCAAGTTAGTATTGCCATTTCTGCTGATACTGTTGCTAAGTCAATCCTGTTCTTCCGATACATAGTTCCTTAATGCATTAGATGCTTTTCATCTCAGAAAAGTTAATTTGAGTTCACATAATTTGTTACAGCCAAGGAAAAAAGGACTGATATGTTCGACAATCTGTGCAGGTTCATTGATCTTGATACTCCATTACTGCTAGCAGAAGATCCAGTTTTTGGTGGTTACGAAGGTACTATTGACTGAGCTATTGACTTTGGTTTTCTACAATCCTACTTTTAAGTTGGAGCTGTTTGATGAATACCACTAGTGAAGTTTTGTTGCTCTGACACCATCTTCTGGTTTCTGTTTCTAGTTTCTGGTGCCAATTACAGATTCAGTAATGCCAGAGGCCATGGCGGCTTCCTTCATTGGGATAACATTGTCTGGTAAATCTTTTCTTTTCCCATCAATTAATGTATTATCAAAATGTAGACCTACTTTGATCTACTTTTTCATTTGAATAAGAATTCTCTGATGTTTCATGTTATGCCGTTATCTTATATTTGAATCTCAGATTGGTGGAAAGTCAATTTACTTCAATAACTCCTGTGTTTGGATCAGTCATGAAGTGTATCTTTCCCATCTTTTGTGGACTTTGGTCGCGTTCGAATCAACTCATGCTATAGAAAGTGGGCCTCTGATGACATAGAAACACTTGGCTCATTTGCTCAGGATAATTGGTGCAATGATTAGCCTTGTATTTAACAAATGGCTAGTAAATCAAGTGAGCCCAGGTGGTGTTTTGTTTGTGTGCATAGTTATGGACTGGTTTGCTTGCGGATGTTTAGCCCAAAATTAAAGGACCTAGATGAACTTCGATATCAACTCTCTTAGATAAATTTCTCTAGAGCTGTTGTGTCTCTGAACAGATCTTAATTGCTTTCTGTGCCGATGTGACTACGTGCTTATATGCCAAACTCTGTCTATCCATTCTATTCTTAAAAATGTGATCTGGGTGCCTCAATGCTGCAGTGCGCGGCCTTACGAAGGTTTAGGGAATTAAAAATATCGTAGCCAGATTAGGCATCTATTAAGGAAAAGTTCCCCGCTGCGAAAGAGGTGCGCATCTTGCCTTTATCTCTGTCTTGCTAGCTTTCCTTTTACCTTTTAAGGAGCATAATAATTCGAATTGTTGGTATAATTTTTTGCCCAAAGAGGTCCCCCTTCTCGAAAGGCATCAAATGTTGGTGGCAGTTAGCATCTTTATTGGCCTTGTTCGGCCCGAGTGGCTTATTAGCTTTGTAGACAATATCGGATGGTTGGTATCTTACCGCATCAGTGTCCAGGTTGTCGTAGTTCATTAGTGTTTTTCCAAAAGATGTCTGTGCATGCTCTCCTATCTTTAGTCTTTCTCGACATCAATTGAGTTAAAACTATTGGCTTTATGTCTTTAAAAAACAACCATACAATAGTTACACGTTAGGGATTTAAATTGCGTTATTTATTTAATGGCAAAAAAATGTTCGTCCGTTGTCCTAATTATATGAATAGGTCTATAAGATCATTTGTGATTGAATCTATTCTTAAGGTGTTAAGAATATGTGCAAAAGGTTATTGTGAAATGAACAGTTAGTGGTTGATGAATCATTGAGAGGATATTGATGATCCTGTTGAGACTAGTGTGTTTTCCAGCTTCAATATTGAGTATTGATTGCCTCATGGGATGATGAGTCACAAGTCATTGGATATTATAATATCCGAGCTTGAACATAGGTGCTTGTCTTAGAAAAGTTCACTGAACATGACATGCATAGAACGATTAGCAACATGGAAGCTTTTAACTAGGTCAATAACTAATCATTCATGTTTTGGGCTCATGTAAAATCCTTAGACTTGAGGCACGATACTAACTTGTATGTTGGATGGTTATGGTTCACAAGTGCGCATATTGACGCTTCGTAGAATCGTCTCTGTACTTAATGATAACTGTTTGTTCACATACGAAGGCTCATGGGATGATGAGTCACAAGTCATTGGATATTATAATATCCGAGCTTGAACATAGGTGCTTGTCTTAGAAAAGTTCACTGAACATGACATGCATAGAACGATTAGCAACATGGAAGCTTTTAACTAGGTCAATAACTAATCATTCATGTTTTGGGCTCATGTAAAATCCTTAGACTTGAGGCACGATACTAACTTGTATGTTGGATGGTTATGGTTCACAAGTGCGCATATTGACGCTTCGTAGAATCGTCTCTGTACTTAATGATAACTGTTTGTTCACATACGAAGGCACATGTGTGCACACAATATGAAATTTGTCTTCTTGTTATATATATGCAAAATAAAATATTGATGTCATATTTGGGCATATGATTAAATTTGTGGCTTGACAAATAATTATATGGCCTTTGTCCAATCGGGACATAGAAAGACAAATGATTGAATTACATGGTCGTTAAAACTGATGGGTTCATTATATTCTTGAAAAATTCACATTGTTTGGGTAGCCATAACATATTACTAGATGTCACTTATGGTTTATAGGAACGGGAGATTGATTGGGACAATCGGTTCTATTGGTTGTGCTAATATGTTAGTATTAGTCATATTGTTAGCTTAGTGAGGAACCTAATGATGTCACACACTATTATCAATTTAGAATGACGTTAGAACAGGAGAAACAATATTGCAAATATGTTTGCATTTGACGCAATCGGATTGAATGGGGTTGAAAATATAAAAATCTAAAATGGTTTCAAAATTTACGGCCAAATCAAAAATCTATAGTGAGTTCGGATTCAATGGCCGAATTAATGATTTGAAGTGAGTTCAAAATCAATGGCGACGTAAATGATGTAAAGTGAGTTTAGAATTAATAACCAAATTGGAAATTTGAAACAGTTTCAAGACTTAATGACCAAATTAAATATTTGAAAGGGTTTCAGATTTGACGACCACATTAATAATCTATAACGATTTTAAAATCAATGGGTAGTTTAATGATTTAAAATAATTTTAGAGTCAAACGACCAAATTAATGTTTAGAAACAGTTTCATATTCAATGATCAAATTAAAGTTTTGTAATGGTTACAAAGTTAATGCCCAAAATAAAGTTTGTGATAGTTACAAATTAATGCCTGGAATAATACTTTGTAACAGTTACAGAATTAGTATCGGAATTAATGCTTCAAATGGTTTCAAAACTTACAACTAGATTCAAAGTTTGAAGCAAGTTTAAGATGTTACGATCGAATTAATGATCTGAAACGGTTTTAAAGTTAATGAGTTGAACTAATGTGAGTTGAGATTAGTTATAGGAGGCGATTGAGAGAGTGGATCTAGAGATGATCAAGCGATGATAGTGATCAATCAAATAGTCATACATAAGAGTAATTGCTAGCACAATTGTCGTGATGAGCTCTCTCAAGTTTCTCTCTACCCTTCAACACGTTGATGGTGTGTCTGAACTAGAGCTTTGACATTTATGGGGTTGGAATTAAAGAACATCAGAATCAGGGTATGTCTGACCTAGCGCCACGATGAGACCAGATGTTTGTAGTCGAGATTTGAAGAACGTCCGCTACAAGGACACTAGGTGTTTGTGGTTTGGATCTGAATCGGATTTGATGAACGTCAAAATTAATGTTACAAAAGATCATACATTCTTAGTTAGGATCTGAAGAATGTCAGAATTAATGCTGTGAGGATATTAAACGTTCGTGGTTAGAATATGAAAAACATCAAAGCTAAACTTTTGGAGCACGATACAAGCGTAATGTAATTAGCAACATTTTAATTTATAAGTGTTTCTTATTAAAATGCATGAACAATATTAAGGAGATACGTGTACATGTGTTTTTTGCTTTCGCTACGAATCGTTTTGATTCAATTTTACTAATGTACAAATTCTTACTTTTGAAACAAAATCTCAATATTGCCTTATGCTCCTGTAGATTGGCCTAATCTCGGCAATACTTGGTATTTGCATGGTTGGCAGTAGGACCACTCTTTCTAATTTCTAATTTCTAATTTCTAATTTCAATGGACCACTCTTCCAGAGCGTCTCTGTGACAATAGCCCCAATTCTTGCTTCGAGGCAAGCCTGCACTTGAACACTATATCTCTTCACAGTTTTTCAAATGTAGATGTCAATAAGTTATTTGCTTCTTTTAGCTGGAAGGTTCCCACTACGAGGCATCATTAAAGCTAAAGGAGCATAAGAAGCTCGGAATTACTGGATCTATGAGACCAACTTCTAGTACTATTTAATCAATAAGGAAAAGGATGAGCCCTGCTTGGGGTTTAGAATCTTTATGAGTACGATTTGTTATAGCGTTCAAGTGCAAGCTTGCCCCCAAAGCAAGTATTGGGGATATTACCGCAGAGATGCTCTAGATAGAAACTAGAAAGAGTGGTCCTTGCCAATCTCGCAAGGACCATAAGGCATAAGGCAATGTTGAGATTTTGTTTCGAAAATAAGAACTCGCGCATTAGTAAAATTAAATCAAAACGATTCGTAATGGAAGCAAAAAAACACCCGTACACGTATTTGCTTAACATTGTTCATGCATTTTAATAAGAAACACTTATAAATTAAAAGGTGGCTAATCACATTATCCTTGTATCGTGCTCCAAAAGTTTGGTTATGATATTCTTCAAATTTTGACCACGAATGTCTAATGGCCTTGCAGCGTTAATTTTGACGTTCTTTAGATCCTGATTACAAACGTCTAATCTTCTTGTAACATTGGTTTTAACGTTCTTCAAATCTAGTTTAGATCCAAACCGCAAACACCTAGCGTCTTTGTAGCGATGGTTTTAATGTTATTTGGATCCTAATTACAAACGTCTAGTCTCCTTGTGGCACTAGTCCTAATGTACTCTGGTTATGATGTTCTTCAATTCTAGTCCCACAAATGTTGAATCTCTAGTTCAAACACATCACCTCTAGCTCACCACAACAATTGTGCTAGCAATTGCTCTCGTGTATGACTATTTGATTGATCGCTATCATCACTCAATCATCTCTAAATTCACTCTGTCAATCGCCTCTTATAACTGGTCTCCGATCACATTAATTCGGCTTATTAACTTTAAAACCGTTCCAGAGCATTAATTTGGTCGTAACATCTTAACTTACTTTAGACTTTTAATATGGACATAAGTTTTGAAAACATTTCAAAGCATTAATTCGGATATTAATTCCATAACCATTATAGAGTATTATTTCAGGTATTAATTTATAACTGTTATAAACTTTATTTTGAGCATTAACTTTGTAACCATTACAAACATTTAATTTAACCATTAAGTCTAAAACCATTTCAAAACATTAATTCGATCATTTGAATCTAAAATCGTTTCAGATTATTAAACTGCCCATTGATTATGAAATTGTTGCAGATCATTAATGTGGTTGTTAAATTTGAAATTGTTTTAGATATTTAATTTAGTCGTTAAGTCTGAAACCATTTTAGATCTTTAATTTGGTTATTGATTCTAAACTCACTTCAGATCATTAATATCGCCATTGAATCTGACTAGCTTTAAATCTTTGATTTGGTTGTAAAGTTTGAAACCATTTCGGATCTTTATATTTTCAACTTGACTCAATCTGACTACTTCAATTGCAAACACATTTGAAATATTATCTCTTATGTTCTAACATAATATTGAAATGATAATGGTGTGTAACATCTTCAAGTTCATCATTGAACTGGTAGTAGGACTTTGTACTAACACATTTGCACAACCAATATAATTGATTGTCTCGATTAATCTCCTGTTTCTACAAACCATGAATGACATCTAGCAATATGTTTGCTATGGTTACCCAAATCGTATAAATATTTCAAAAACATAATGAGCCTATCAATTTTGGCGATCATGTAATTTAATCCTCCTGTTTTCTATGTTCCAATCAAACAAAGGTCATGGAATTGTTTGTCAAGTCACTAATTTGATCATATGCCCAAATCTAATTGATATGTAATTATACGAGACATGAACCATTCATTATCGGTTATTGTTAGAAAATTAAACCAAATTTATCGGTGTTGATATTTTAAACCATTGGGGTTTGCCTTAGTGGCCGTCCTTCCAACATGGAAGTGGGAGGTGGGGGTTCAAATCCCCACCTTCTTAGGGGGAGTTGGGGTGGGAACGATTTAATTTCAGGAGGGGTTGGGGTGGGGATGATTTAATTTCAGAAGTGAGTTTCGAAGGTAGGGCAAAAGTCTGAGAGTGAGAGTTAGAGTGGAATAGAGTATGACCGACAAAAAAAAAAAAAAAATCGGTGTTGATATTTTGATGCCCAGATCCCAAAATTGATCTTGAAGACTATTCGATACCTGCATTGAAGAAGAGTCATAACTGCTACGTTATCTTTAATGAGTGTTCGTATCATTGGGTGTAGTGATTGTTTCTAGAGATATGATGGGATATAATGAGATAAGGTGAAATATGGTAATCGTTTTGCTAGTTTCTAGATCTTATCTAGAACACTAGCTATTTTTACAAGGAAGAGCAAAGTTCATGTAACAAGTTTATAATAAGGGGAGTCTTGTAAATGTTTTTTGTTAAGATGAAATAAATCTACAAGTTTATCTATCTTTTTCTCTTCCTTGTGTAAGTTGTGAGCGTTTTGCCTTCAAATTACTTTCATCAAATTGTTGTTAGAGCTTATGATTTGTATCATGGCCTCAACAAACAATCAGCTTCATCTTCAATATCCTCGTCTTACCAAAGATAGTTATAGTAACTAGGTTGTTGGAATGGAAGCTCTACTCGGCGCCTACAGTGTGTGGGAACTTGTCAACACTGGCTATGATGAGTCAAAGATGAAGCTACCTTGAGCTAAACCAAAGGAATGCCTTGGAGAATGTTCGTTTGAAAGATCATTATGCCATGTCAATCATCTATCAAGTTTTAGATGATTCCATGTTTGATAAGGTGTCAAACGCCACCACTACTAAAGAGGCATGGAAGATTCTTCACAACACACACTGAATAGAAAGTTAAGAAGATTCGTCTTCAAACCTTGAGAGGCGAATTCAAGGTAATTCATATGAAAGAATCTAAATTGATTGCTGATTATTTCAAAAGAGTTTTGGCAATTGTCAACCAAATAAAAGAAACGGAAAAGGCGTTTTAAATGTTCGTGTTGTCGAGAAAATACTTTGGTCCTTAGACAAGAAGAATAACCACATTGCTGTTACAATTTAAGAATCCAAAAACTCAAGTGTTATGACGATTGATGAGCTTTTGGGTTCATTACAAGCCCATGAAAAAAGATTCAAAAAGACAGATGAACCGGTGAAGGAAGTTCTCCAAACACGGTTGACCATCCGAAATGAGAAGGAGGAAATAAAAGAATCTACACAAACTCATAGGACAAACTAAGATCATGATCGTGGTCAAGGGCGAGATTGCTTTCAAGGAAGAGATCATGGACAAAGTAGAAGAGATGTTGCTCAAAGTGACGGTAAATATCAATATCAAAGGGGTGTTCATGGAAGAGGAAAGAACTTGACAAGCTAATGGTATGATAAATCTAAAATTCGATATTATTATCGCAATAAACTTGGCCATTATTCTTTTGACTGCTGGAACAAAGAGAATAGTGGAGCAAAAAAAAAAGGCAAATTTGGTGAATAATGCCGATCAAGTTCTTTTATTGGCATTCAAAGAAAATGAATGAGGTCAAAATGATACGTGGTATTTGGATACTGGTGCAAGCAATCACATATGAGGGCAAAGGAAATGTTTGCTGAGTTAGATGAGACAATTAAAGGGGAAGTCTCTTTCAATGATAACTCCAAAATTCTTGTAAAAAACAAAGGTACAATTCCGATTCATTTGAAGAATGGTGCACATCAATTTATTTCTAATGCTTATTATGTCCCGAAAATGTCAATCAATATTTTAAGTCCGGGACAGCTTTTAGAGAAAGGCTATACAAATCATATGACAAATGTTAGTATTGGGTTAAGAAACAGGAATACTAAATTGATTGTGAATGTGAAGATGTCAAAGAACATGATGTTTATTCTCAATATGAAGAATGATATGTCTCGATGTTTGAAGGCATGCGTGGATTGATCCTTCATGGTTATGGCATTTGAGGTTTGACCATCTCAATTTTGGTGGACTCAATTTGTTTTTTCGCAAAAGGATGGTTTATAGCTCACCACATATTTGATCATCTTGATCAATTATGTAAATGGTGTGTTATCGGCAAGCATTCCAGAACTAGCTTTCCAAAGGAAATGACTTATCGAGCGAAAAAGTCGCTTGAGTTGATTCATTCTAATGTGTGTGTCCCAATCACTCCTTGCTCATATGGTAATCATCGATATTTTATTAATTTTATTTGTGATTTTACTCGAAAAACTTTGGTGCATTTTTTGAAAAAAGAAAATGAAGTCTCTTTGATATTTTCTAATAATTCAAAATCCTGGCTTAAAGGGAGAGTGGCTATTTTATCAAAGCTTTGAGGACTGATCGTGGCGGAGAATTTATCTCAGCCATATTCTTAACAAATTCTATGAGGATCATAGTATTCAGCGTTTCTTGATGATTATGTATTCTCCTAGCGTAGATGAACAAAAAAATAGAACCATTCTTGACATAGTTCAGAGCATGTTGAAGAGTATAATTTTGTCCAAGGGGTTTTGGACTAAAGCTGTTTCGTGTGCGGTTCATCTTCAAAATAGATGTTCTACATACGGATTCGAAGGCATAACTCCACGGGAAGCATAGACCGAGAAACACCAAGTGTTTCACACTTGAATACTTTCAAGAGCATTGCCTATCGAAAAGATCAAAGTTAGAAAAGATCAAAGTTGGAAGACGAGCAAAAAATTCATCTTTATCGGATACGACTCATCATCTAAAATCTATCAATTATTTGATCCTAACACTTTAAAAGTGTATTTAAGCAAAGATGCCAAGTTCGATAAAGATGGCACATGGGAAGACAATAAAAAAGAAGAAGTGAATGCTCATGGGGTGGTTCCAACCAAACAAAGTTGAAGGATCATTCTATACCTTCTTCTCCAGTATTTTCTTCAAGTTCATCATTGTCAACCCCTTCAAATGGTGTCAATAAATCGCTAGTGCCAAGATCAAAGAGATTGTTTGACATTTATGAAGTTACCAATGAGCTTCACCTTGTATGTCTTCTTGCAAATTGTGAATCACTTGTCTAAGATGATGCGGCCAAAGAAAAAGAAATGAAGAAAAGCTATGAATGAAGAAATCGATGCCCTTGAGAAAAATCAAACATGGGAGCTTGCTGATCTTCCAAAGGACAAGAAATCGATTGGAGTCAATGGTGTACAAGGCCAAGAAGAATGAGAAAGGAAAAGTGACAAGATACGAAGTTAGATTAGTTGCGAAGGGGTATGAGCAAAAAGCCAAAATCGACTATGATGAAGTTTTTGCCCCTGTCATCGGCATAGAAATGATTAAATTGATTATTCCTATTGTTGCTCAAAATGATTGGCGAATTTATCAAATGAATGTCAAATCAATATTTTTGAATGGCATCCTTGATGAAGAGATATATGTTGAACAACCCAAGGGTTTGTCATAAAAGGTCATGAAGACAAAGTGTTAAAATTGAAGAAAGCTCTATATGGACTTAAACTAGCACTAAGAGCATGGAATTCTAGAATCGATGCATATTTCAAGGTGAATGGGTTCTTTCAATGTCCATATGAGCATACACTTTATTTTAAGCAAGAAAAAAGTGATGTTCTACTCACCTGTTTATATGTCAATGACCTTGTTTTTACAGGAAATAATATGGCGATGATTAATGCTTTTAAGGCATCCATGGTGAAAGAATTTGGGATGACCAATAATGGTCTCATGAACTATTTCCTTGGAATCGAAGTGAAGCATAGTGCCGAGGTGATTTTTATTTCCCAAAAAGGATATGCATAAAATATCCTTAAAAAATGCAACATGGAAAGAATTATACTCCGGTCAATATACCAATGGAATGTAGAACCAAGCTTTTGAAGTTTAATGATGATGTCGATGTTGATTCGACATATTATGAAAGCTTGATTGGGAGTATGAGATACTTAACATGCACGAGATTGGATATTATGTATAGTATCGGAATTATGAGTTGATATATGGAGAAGCCAAAATCATGTCATCTTAAAGTTGCAAAAAAGATACTTCGATACATCAAATGTATTACTTCTCACGGCCTACACTACTATCGCTTTAAATCCTTCCAACTTGAGCTTATTTGGATAGTGGTTATGGTGGAGATATTGATGATCGAAAAAGTATTACAAGCTTTGTATTTTTATTGTGTGACATTGCTTTTACGCGGTCGTCAAAGAAGCAACCTAGTGTCACTTCGTCGACATGTGAAGTTGAATGTGTAGTTGTATCCTCATGTGTTTGTCATGTGATATGGTTGAGAATACCACTCAAAGATATTCTTTTGGAGCAAAAGAAAGCAACTAAAATTTTTGTTGATAATGTTTATACAATTACATTGGCGAAAAATCCATTTTTTCATGAAACGAAGCAAACATATCGATGTTCGATATCACTTCATTCGAGAATATGTTAAAGAGAATGAGGTTGAAGTGTTGCATGTGAAGACAGGAGATCTAGTAGTAGACATTTTTACTAAACCTTTCAAGATTGATGATTTTCGAAACTTCAAGAGCCTACTTGGAATGATCGATGGAAGAGAATTTGGTTTAAAGGGGAATGTTAGAAATTAAACCAAATTCATCGGTTATAATGCTTAGACACCGAGATCTTAGAATTGATACCAAAGACTATTCGGTACCCGCATGGAAGAAAAATCATAATTGTTGTATTATCTTTAATGAGTTTGTTCATATTTCTAGGTGTACTTATTGTTTCTAGAGATATGATGAGATATAATGAGATAATGTGAGGTATGGTAATTGTTTTGTTAGTTTCTAGATCTTATCCGGAATGTTGACTATTTTTATGGGGAAGAGCAAAGGTCATGTAACAAGTTTATAAATAAGGAAGTCTTGTAATTATTTTTTGCTAAGGTGAAATAAATTTACAAACCTATCTATCCTTTTCTCTTCCTTATGTGAATCGTGAGCATTTTACCTTTATTACTTCCATTAGTTAACAACCCCGTCGACCTTGGCCAATGATTTCAATACAATGTCACGATTAGATTGCGTAAGACATCGATATTCTATTTTGTGTGTGTGTGTGTGTATTTCACCTTTATTACTTCCATTAGTTACAACCCCGGTCGACCTCGGCCAATGATTTCAATACAATGTCACGATTAGTTACAACCCCGGTCGACCTCGGCCAATGATTTCAATACAATGTCACGATTAGATTGCGTAAGACATCAATATTCTATTTTGTGTGTGTGTGTGTTGACCTCGGCCAATGATTTCAATACAATGTCACGATTAGATTGCGTAAGACATCAATATTCTATTTTGTGTCTGTGTGTGTGTGTGTGTGTGTGTGTGTGTGTGTGTGTGTGTGTGTGAACAAGAAGATAACGCATATGTCTTTGTATGTGAACAAACTGTGACTATCAGTATTATGCCTCAAGTGTAAGGATTTCACACAAGACCAAAGTACGAATGATTAGTCATTAACCTCACTAAAAGCTTCCATATTGCTAATCATTTTATACATGTTATGTTCAATGAACTTGTCCAAGACAAGCACCTATGTTCTAATTTGGGTATCATAAATACCTAATGACTTGTGACTCATCATCCTCCGAAGTATCCAATACTCAATAGTGAAGCTTGAGAACACATCAGTCTTAACAGGATCATCAATATTCTCTCAATGATCTATCGATTGGGAACTATTTAAAAACTCAGTATAACTGTAAACCTATACACATATTCTTAACACCTTAAGAATATGTTTAGTTACAATTGATCTTATGGACTTATGCATATAAAAGGGATGATGAATGATTTCTTTGCCATTAAACAAATAATGCAACCTATTTCCCTAACATGTAACTATTACATTGTTGCTTTAGGGTATATAGTTTGAAATCTTTTTTTTTCCCACAATCCAGGCGAAGTTGTTATGTGCCCCTTCAATAAAGTTTGACAAGGCATAGGCCCTCCTTACCTGAAACTTAATTTTCCATTACTTGCTTCCCCTTCTCCACAATGTTTGTGAGTTAACATGACGCAACTACCTAGCCAAAAAAATTAAAAAAATCTCAACACCAACATAAAATGCGACAACTAGTGCTACATCCATTACTTGATCACATAAATTCACGTATTTTCTCAAAATAGGTTTTTAAAATGCAAGAGACGAAAATAACCATACGCTGATTCAAGGGAAAGGTCGAAACTTTAGCAGGATAATCACTAGTAAGAGCTAGGGGTAAGTATAGTTTTAGGGTAAAACCTAGAATCTGAAAACCGGACTGGTGGACTGGTGGAAACTTGTCAAATTCTAGGTTCCAACGTGTGCAGAGTAGATTCCAGGTTTCAAAAATTGGAGAACCTATTTTGATGGATAGGTTTCAAATTCTAAGTTGGTGGAACATGTAACTTAGAATTTGAAACTTGAAATAATTTTTTGTGTTTTTCTTGGTCTATGTCTTTGCACGATCTTATGGTATTGTATAATTTGAAAACACTAGTTCGAGCTTTCATTTTATGACTAAAATTTTTACTTCGTTAATGTTTCATATTTTTCGTGTGTCTAAATATAAGTTATGGTCAATGAATTATAATAATAAATGGTGGTTATTAAAAGTGATAATTCAATTAATAATAAATGCGAAACATGAATAGACCTTAGAACTTGTGATGGGGTAGGTTCCAAGTTACAGAATATGCGGGTAGATTCCAAGTTCTTGAAAATGAGGAACTTATTCCAATGGTAGGTTCCAAGTGGAACCTATATGGAACTTGAAATTGTTCACCCCTAAAAGGCCTTCTATTCATAATTTAGGATGCAAATCTTAATACTTCCCCTTTGGTGTTATATTTTATTGTTTCCCAAAACCTTGTAGTTCGTGCTTCGATGTTTGGTTCTTTACTATGATCTTCCAGAGGCAAGATAACAGTTGACAATTTTGACTACAAAAACGTTCAAAATAGCTGAAGATAAAAAAGGGAAGAAAAATGTTGGACTTAGTTTTGTGGTCATTGAGACTCCTGTGATCTTGATCCGTTAAGTTATTAGAAAGCGCTGTAAAGCTTAATTCCTAATTGCCTGCAGGAGACGTAAAAGACTGACAATAGGATTGAGTTTCCTAACATTCTATTTTATTTTATTTTTTGTGTAATTTTCTCGTAAAATTTGGGAAGGACTATGGAAAGAAACAAAAAACCAGTTAATTCAGGATGAGAACGCTTATATCTTACCATCAATTTTCACTTGCTTCCTCGAACTTTACCTCACCATAATCCATGGGGATAAGGATTAAGATCTATGATAGATTAATTGATGTACACAACCAAAGCTCCAAAATTAGCTGGTCAGCTTAGTTGGTTCATTTTTGAAGAGAAGAGGCGATTCCTGTCTGTTTTTTTTTTTTTTTTTTTGAACAGATTTTCCTGTCTGTTGCAATGGGGATTTTTCCTTTTACAAGTAGGGCCCTTGTATTTATCATATTTCCAATTCCATCTGTCCAACTAAATAAATACAATGGAGCTACACATTCACACCAATTCAACTATCTTTCTTTTTCTTCATTTTCGTCCTTTTTAGGCTTCTCCTTTTTGGTGTTTTCCTTTCACTTTTTCGTAGTAATTTCATGGTAATTAGTGCATGGGAATAATTGCGTGTCCAACGATATAGAACAAATATGAATGAGAACTTGAAATCCAACTTCACAGCATGTTAGATGATCCGATGTGATGTTTAGTAGCCATATGAATCGACACTAAATTAATAGCACAAATTGCGATAAAGTAAATAGTTGTTTGAAACATTTTCACGAAAACGTAAAGATTTCAATAAGTCATCATAAAAAAATTGAAAATCTATTGTACGATTTTGATCGTTGTTTCGATACCTGAACTATAATTAGCTTAGAAGATATATGTAAAAAACAGTATGATGATTTGATTCCAACTGAACATTTAATATGCAACTGCTTTGGGATAAATTTTATAAAATAGGATATTACGGAACCGTCTCGTGTCATTATGAATTCGCCATATATGCCTTATACTAAATCATAAAAACTATATTTGTGAATAAGATAAGGTCATAGGTAATATTACATGAACTGAAATGTTATTTACATGAATTCAAAATTCAAACATATATGTGGAGAACATTTTCCAAATTATTCATTTCCCAGTTAAATAAATGCATCCCGGATTTTGTTATTTCTATGAGGATTATAGCATTAATAGGGATCCTATGCATATTTCCACCACCATGCGAGGACCTTTGACTTAACATAAAATTTATATATAGAAATGAATTTTTCTTTTTGAGGAATTTTTATGACAAAAGAGCATGGCCAACATACAATGCTTAATACATCCCAAGTTCATCCACGGGGCGACATGTGTCACATTTGAACCCACCTATCAAAAACCCATTTATCTTCTCTCTCTCTTCTGTCTTCTAAGTTTTTTTTTTTTTCTATCTTCTAAGTTTTTTTTTTTTAGAAAACAAAGCCCACCTTCTTTTTATTAAAAATGCTCTCTCGTTCCTAAGACCCCACTGCCTCCAGCATGTCGCCTACATCTTCACCTCCATCTTCACCTGCTTCTTCTCCAACCTCTAACGTCGCCGCCTTCTATCCAACTCCTCCCACGCCCTTTGCATCGGCACCCTCGTTAACCAAGAGCTCAAGACCCTCTGCCGTGTTGACAAATCATGCCTTTGTCTTGTCCATTGCCTATGCCAACCATGGTCAACCTCCAATCTATTGATTCAAGGTCGAGCTGAGCTTTACATCACAAATTTAGGGCCGGCTCGAGCTTAGATCTGAAATCTGAGGCTCAAGTTTGCCGACCAAGCTCAAGCTTGACAACAAAGGACTGGGATAGCAATGACGTGATGGTGGAAGGCGATTTGTGAAATTAAGTTGACAATGAGTTTGAGTGGGAGCGTTGACGGATTGAAAGGAGGAAGAAGAAGGAAAAAAAAAAAATGAAGAAAAAAAAGTAAAAATATTAATTGAAGGGATAAGATGCTGGGTTCTTATAAGTTAACCCAAATACGACACATGCCACGTGATGAATAAACTTGAATTTTGTCACGCCGGCAGAGCTCTACCCAACATTTTTGGGACCACGCCAAGCGAAGCTCAAGCGGAAAGTCTCCAACTCCATGTCAGATCCAGTCATCACCCCCCAGAAACCCCCAAAAAAAAAAGTCAGTACCATCTTTGTTTATGTTTCCTCTGTCCGCCCCTGCCTCGATCTGGCCCCCGGCCAGTGACAAAAGCATCCAAAGGAACAGCTTAACAATGGCAGCTCTCCACTTGCCCTCAATCCCAAAGTATACCCATTTCCTCCTAACCCCCAAAAACCGCCGCCATGCTGACGTCGCACCTCTCCCTCCCGCGGTCGGTCAACGGTCGCCTCGCCCCCGCCGGAAGGGCGCCGAAGGGCCGGAGCTCCGGCTCCCGGGCCCGCGCCCACTGCGACCCCGTCGCGCCGCCGCGGCCGGCCCCGGTCGTGCTGGGGCTGGCCAGCCTGATGGAGACGTTCGCGGTGGAGGTGCGGAGGGCGGAGAGCAGGGCGCTGGACGTGCCGCTGGCCGCGCCGTTCACGATCGCGACGTCGAGGCTGGAGCGGGTGGGGAACGTGGCGGTGAGGGTGGAGCTGAGGAACGGCTGCGCGGGGTGGGGGGAGGCGCCGGTGCTGCCGTCCGTGACGGCGGAGGATCAGGGGACGGCGATGGAGAAGGCGAGGGAGGCCTGCGAGGCGCTGAGGAGGAGCCCCGCGATGGGGCTGGGGAGGGCTTTGGGGGAGATTGCGGCCATTCTTCCTGGACACGAGTTCGCTTCTGTGAGTTCTTTCGGTCGAGCTTCTGGGCTCAATTTGTTCTAGTTCAGTGTTAGAGAACGTAGACATGAATGGTGTGTGCAAATCTCATATTTGCGGGTCGAAAGAATACGTGAAGTTCGCCCATAAACGAGTGAGGAGGAGTGCTTGAGGAAGACCTTTGCATCTTGATAATTGTCTTCTATTAACTTCGCCCTCTTTCTGACTTTTGCAGTGTTCGACTGTGATTTTCATTTACTTATGGTTGTTTGCTGCCAGGTGATTTTGCATTCGCTGTGCCGGGAATTTTCATCAATGTGAATTGAAATTTATTTGGTTTTGTGGATGTGATAGATTCATGGAGGGGTCATTTTATAGATGGGTTGATTGACTCATGGATAACTCTTTCAAGAAAGAGAAAAAAAAACAAAAAACCAATGTGGACAGTTTTGAATTTGATTATACATTATTTTGAATATCTCGGAATGTTTTGTGTGGTTATTGATTGAGCTTTTTACGTTTTATTCAGCTTTAATGTGGATCATAGGCATTGTGTATGATAATTTAAGTTTGTTTCAAACCTGTAGTGACATGGTCCAGTGAAGTTGAGGCTAAAAAGCAGCTTGCTTGTGGAAGAATCTAGCATTGGCATAGAATGAAATAGTTAATCTATCTTGCCTTTATGATCGATCAGGCCTGTTATAATGTCAGAAGATATATGTTGTTTTTCTGAAAATGTAATGGACTAGGTGGCTACGCAGTGTCTGCCTATGAGACTAACTTTTCTACCAACTGGGGTATCCCAGTCACTCCCTAAAATTTTTGTGATTATTATTGTTATTATTACTATTATTATCATGACATCATATATCTCCAACTGAAGGTTCGGGCAGGAGTTGAGATGGCATTGATTGATGCAGTTGCCAACAGCATCGGAACACCATTGTGGAAATTGTTCGGTGGAGCTTCGAATACATTAACAACAGACATTACAGTTAAGTTTCTATCTTGACTATCAAGTGGAAGATAGTTCCTAAAAATGTATGATCTTGGCAATGCCACCTACTCCTCCTTTTATTGAATTGCATATGTATAATGTCCTTGATTTCAGTTTCTTTGTTTTTTCTTGTTAGAGAATTTCAATTAAGTTTGTCCTCTACATGGGCAGATTCCAATTGTATCACCAGCTGAAGCTGCTGACTTGGCTCTTAAGTATAGGAAACAAGGTTTCCAAACTTTGAAGCTCAAGGTGGGGAAGGATCTGAAAGCAGATATTGAGGTTCTTCAAGCAATACGGGCTGTGCACCCTACTTGTTCATTTATTCTGGATGCTAATGAAGGATACAAGTCTTCAGAAGCTATTCTAGTCCTTGATAAACTCCATGGTAAAGAATGTTATGGACGTGCAAAACCTATCTTTGTTATGCCTGCATCAAAGTGTTGGCAGATTATGAATCTTCTCTTTCTTTCTCCCACTGTCGCTCAACTGAAAAAAAAAAAAAAAAAAAAGGGCTTTTGAAACCTTGTTTCTTCTTAAGGTGACAACCTGAATTCCTTAGCATTTCAAATACTTTTCTCTCATTCAGTTTTTAACTCTTTTCTCCTTCATTCTTTACAGAGATGGGGGTTACTCCCATTCTCTTTGAGCAGCCAGTTCACAGAGATGATTGGGAAGGTCTTGGACATGTCAGTCGAATTGCTATAGGGAAATATGGGATTTCTGTTGCAGCTGATGAGAGCTGCCGAAGTATGGATGACGTCAAGACAATCGTAAAAGGAAAATTAGCAAATGTCATTAACATAAAGCTCGCAAAACTTGGAGTGGTTGGGGCCCTTGATATTATTGAGTTTGCAAGAGAACATGGTTTGGACCTGATGATCGGTGGTATGGTTGAGACTAGGCTAGCCATGGGCTTCGCCGGCCACCTTGCTGCTGGCTTTGGTTGTTTCAAGTTAGTATTGCCATTTCTGCTGATACTGTGCTGAGTAAATCTTATTTATCCGATACATAGTTCCTTAATGCATTAGATGCTTTTCATGTCAGAAAAGTTAATTTGAGTTCGCATAATTTGCTACGGCCATGGAAAAAAGGACTAATATGTTCGACAATCTGTGCAGGTTCATTGATCTCGATACTCCCTTACTGCTAGCAGAAGATCCAGTTTTTGGTGGTTACGAAGGTATTATTGACTGAGCTATTGACTTTGGTTGTCTACAGTCCTGCTTTTGAGCTGGGACAGCTTGATGAATACCACTAGCAAAGTTTTGTTGCTCTGACACCATCTTCTTGTTTCCGTTTCTAGCGTCTGGTGCCAATTATAGATTCAGTAATGCTAGAGGCCATGGTGGCTTCCTTCATTGGGATAACATTGTCTGGTAAATCTTTTTGTTTCTCATCATTTAATGTAGAATCAAAATGTACAACTTCCTTGATCTACTTTTTCATTTGACCAATGTTTCACATTATGCTGTTATCTTATCTTTAAATCTCAGATTGGTAGAAAGTCAATTACTTCAACAACTCCTGTTTCGATCGGTCATGAAGTGTATCTTTCCTATCTTTGTGGACTTTGGTTGTGTTCAATCAACTCATGCTATAGAAAAGTGGCCTCTGATGACATGGAAGCACTCGGCTCAATTGCTCAGGATAATTGGTCCACTGACAAGCCTTTGTATTTACCAGGCTAACTAATTGGCTGAAAAGTCAAGTGAGCCCAGGTGGTGTTTGTTGTTGTGTGCATAGTTATGGACTGGTCTGCTTGAGGATGTTTAGCCCATAAATAAAAGGGACCCAAATGAACTTCGCTAACAACTCTCTTAGACAAATTTCTCTACAGTTGTTATGTCTCTGAACAGATCTTAATATCTTTCTGTGTCGATGTAACTTTGTGCTTATATGCCAATCTCTGTCTATCCATTCTATTCTTCAAAATGTGATAGGGTTGCCACGTGTGCGCATGAGAGAGAGAGAGAGAGTAGTCTGTGAGCAGATAGTAATTGCAGATATTTATATGTCAAACTTGCTTCCATTCTCAAAATGGATGATGAACGATCTTAATTGCTTTCATGATTATATGTCAAACTGTCTATCCATTCCATTCTCAAAATGGATAGAGAGATACTTGTCTCTGAACAGATCTTAATTGCTTTCTGTGATGATGTAACTTCATGCTTATATGCCAAACTCTGTCTATCCATTCTATTCTTCAAAATGTATAGAGAGAGAGAGAAAGAGAGAGCTACTTGTCTCTGAACAGATCTTAATTTCCTTCTGGTGATGATGTAACTTCATGCTTATATGCCAATTTTTTTTTATCCTTTTCATTTTTCAAAATGTGATCTGGGTGCCTAAATGCTGCTTTGGAGATATGTGTGTGTGTGTGAGAGAGAGAGGGAGGGAGAGAGAGAGAGGAGTTTGTTATTTATAGTACTTCTTGTTAATGAGCTGATAAGCTATCAAATATAATACATACTGTGTTGTTACAAATTCCGTATCTCCTAAGTCTCCTGGTCACAATGACATTCATACAGAAGTTGCTTTAAAGTCAGCACTGGAATCTTGAATCTTTTCTGTGAACGAGACTTAAGAAGCATAGAAGGCCTGATTTCTGTGGAAATCTTTGAACTTATGGCAAATTTTTTATCTTCGACTTAGACTATGGGCAACTGACTTACACAGATCAATTAAGGTAACCTGCACTAGATAATAGTTGTGTGTGTGTGTGTGTGTGTGATATGCAGGTGAGAACTGGAGGCTTCAAGCACATGCTAGTTCACACAAGAAAAAGGGAAGGAAAGAAGGTTTGTAGGCATTCTGATTGAATGTGATCTTGGGAAGCTGTAACCTTGCATCTCAAGGAACATCAATGACATTAAATTGGCCATTCTTCACTCTGTAGAAAGCTGCTTTTCCTATGGAGCTGCACTTTTCTAAGGCATGCTCACATGATGATCGCAATTATTCAAAGCACGTTCATAATGTCAGGCTTCCATGGTAAACGAGACCTGGTTATTCTCTTCTCAAGATGGGTTGGTACCCGTTGAATTCAACCACTCGACTCTTTCACGAGACCACACGTTATGCTACAACTCAAATCTTAGGCGTGTTCTTATTTACTTGCTGTGGATTATTATCGGTCCCGATCATTAGAGCAAACGAGTCATCTAGGACTCTCGTGGCGTTAGTTCCGACTCCGTAGAAGTATCAATTGAAAGATCACCTAGTAGAAGTATCAATTGGAGATCATTAAGATGGTGACTATGTTAGCAATAGTTTCTATATAGAGATAGATTCGTCAAAATCGGTCATAAATCCATTTCCTAATTCATATTTGATGAGCCAAGTTATTATATGATTTAATTATATCTAATAAATGGGTTTAAAAAAGTAAAGTATAATAAATATGGGTATTAAATAAGTTCACGAGTTATTTAGACTCAATTCACCTTCATGACTATATCTTTACTCGCTCTCATCTCTTGCATCTATTTGCTCCGTACTCTCACTTTAATTTGGATGAGTTTTTCTTAAGTAAGATATATATGAAAGTATTTTAGTAATATAAGTCAAGTCAGGTACAAGTTAAAACGAGTTAAATTGGTGAATTTAAGTTTGATCATTATTGATCCAAACCATCCAGGTGTCGGGCCTAGTGGGGAATCATTTGTTAACGTGAAGTAATCATGAGAACCCATCATCATCATCATCAGGTACAAAGCCTTGACCGGTTCAATGATGGCTTGAGCTCTCTGCTGAACCTGAAAATCAAAGGCATGGAGATCTTCTGGGAGATGGAATCACTCACGACAACCCTTTTGGTGCCTGTGCCAGTGTAATCCATTAAAGCGCCGTGAGTATTTTCACTTTAGCTTTGGACCAAGTTGGTCCCATAATGATGGGTTAACATTTGTTTAACCCGACCCTGTTTTGCCTTAAGCAAAGCTGTGAATGATCTGTACAATCTCTACTGTTCCTCAGCTTTCTCGAAGTTAGATATCTACTTACATGTTCCAAGATTGAATTCGATAGGTGGCTCACATGTGAAATGTAATGAGTCCGCTCTATGATCCTTTGAGAAATAGGCAAATTACATAATCAGTTTTAAACTTATTATACAAATGTCAATGTAGTTCTAATTTTTTTAGTTTTGTCAATATAATTCTAGACCTTTTGCAATAAATTTTAATGTAATCATTCTAGTCAATTTGTGCTTGAAGTTGCTAAATGAACTGTTGTTCTCGGCCATCGAATGCGACACAATGGCACATTAGTAATTTTCCGACGAAAATAGATTAGAAGGGAAATTAAAAAGTTTAGGACTATGTTAGTATCCGTACAATAAATTTGAGGATTGATTGATCAATTTCTCCATTGGGAAATGCACCCATTGAACATAATTTAGACTTTCTCTTATATTTGGCTCTTGTTCTAATGTTTTCTTTTTCCCTCTTTAACATTAGGCGCCTCATGTCGCATGGTTAGAACTTTGTTGTGTAAATGTAAATCGTATCTGGACCAAGAATCAAAGGCTCCAACATTGAAGGAAAGAGGAGAGTAAAACATAAACAAAAATGGAAAAAGAAAAGGAGCTTTTGCATGTAGATTTAAAGACATTTTTGGGAGAATATTTTGACCAAATAGAAAGCGTGATCCTAAAAGTGTCTTTCGCCGGATACATCATGTGATCCTGACGGCCCAACGAAGGAAGCATGTCATCTCATGGATCACCGAAATTTTGACTTTTGCTTGCTCTATAGCAGCTGATAATAGCTTATCAAAATGTTCTTAATCACCATATCCGTTTATCTTAAAAACCATGGGGCTTGTATAATCCATCGAGCAATGTGACCATTGTCTCAATGGGCCTTCCTTACTCAAAGAGTCGGCTCGATGTACATGACCAGGGAAACGCGTGCTAGACACTCATTTAAGATCGAGATGAGTATAGTCAAGGACTTAATGGCTAAATCGCTAGCTATAAGCCAGTGTGTTCAAAGCTATCCTCGCATTGCTGAGATGAACAGAATGAATGATTAGGAAATATGCATGTCTGTGGACCAACTAATGATGAGAACATGTTGTATGATTGCATGAAATTACAACCCCACATCAGCATCACCGAAAGCAAACAGTGTTGCGGAAAGTTGCCTTCACATCTTTCTCTGCACAGCAGTAATGATTCTGAAACTGTTTTGGACCTTATTTAGCTATAATCTTGAGGGGAAGAAAAGGGCATCTTGAGCATGCTGATCCTCATTATGAGCAGGAATAATTAACCATGCTGCATTATAGTGGCCCAATTAAAGCACTGATTGATGACTGACCAACCAAAGCTAGTGGCAGATCTCATTCCAGAGGGAGTAATTAAAAAAAAAAAACCCTTTTCTTTTTTCTTTTTCACCTCACCAATTTGGCTCCTATAAATTCATGCATCAACCAAAGCCAAATGCATCACATTCACGCTGACCCAAGTACACATCCAACTCACTCTTAGTTCTTTCTCCTCACATCCTCCTAGAGCAACCAAAGCAGAAGCAATGAGGGCCCTTGGGGTTGCGCTCTGCGCTCTTCTGGCGGTGCTGCTCCTAGCGGAAGCGGGGGTGCGCGTGGAGGCCGTTGTGGCATGCAGGCCGATAGAGCTGAGCTCGTGCGTGAACGCGATCACCTCTGCTACCCCACCGACCACTCTGTGCTGCAGCAAGATCAAGGAGCAGAAGCCCTGCCTCTGCCAGTACCTCCAAAACCCGAACCTCAAGAAGTTTGTCAGTTCCCCCAATGCCAAGAAAGTGGCCAACACTTGTGGCACTCCCTTTCCCAAGTGCTGAGACGTAGCCAGTTATGCCTAGAGCTTTCATTATCAATGCCTTTAGTCCTACTTCGGTAACTAAGAATTTTACCTATGTTCTGATGCACCATTTTGTCATATTTTAAGAGGGTTTTAAGTCCTTTGTTGCATGTGCTTATGTTGCTATATATGATGTGAAGGCACTGGGTGAGAGATGAAAATGGTAAGCGGGTCACGGCCACACTTACCACATGTACTCATTTCCAGGCTTGTTCTAATGTATTATCTTGCTTGGGATGTACTACTACAAGGCATAGTCTGGCTCAAAGCACATTGTTTTCAGCTGTTGTATCTTCTCTTATAAGCAATATTGCAAGCAATGTCAATCCGTTGTGTGACTGGTCCAATTTGGCGAGCAATATCCATGGATGTTCAGCCTCTCAATGCTACAATCAGAAGATGTCACATAACAAATTTTCTCATCATTGAGCTCTAGCTTCGGCAATCACCACCATTTATCAGTACCATCACTACATAGTACATACAATCACTACAATCAAAAACGCATTAGCAAACTCTTCGGCATCAATGATGCTCAGCTTCACCAGAAAACTCAAATTTTTCTAGTTATTATAAGACTTGCTAACTTTGCGTGAGGACAGATACAAGTGTAGGCTGCAGCCACACACCTCAAACATCATCTTCAAGTTCTCATCCGCATCTACAAGAACTACCTCCTCAGATGATGACTTCTCTGAGAGACGCGCTTCCTGTCTGGAAGAGATATAGATGATCCGATCTGCAAGGATGGTGACTGGGAGAGGCTTATCTAGCCAATATTTAGATCCAGTCAAACCTTGAGGATCTAAACATATTCTGATAAACTAGCCATTTTTCTCCCATGCAGACTCCCCAGTAATTTAAGCAAACAAACCCTTATTCCAAAACTTACATAGGAGCACTGCCTAAACAAGGGATAGCACACCTATGGCGAATAAGAGACTCTACTAAAACGATGTCTTTTTCACTCCAATTGTGGGGCAGCTTTCTTTTATAGTATTGAAGTCATGCAGACATAAAATCCACTATGCAGGGGCCAATCCACCATGAGCAACCATGAAAAGCAATAAACTAACAAACATTACACTACTGGATGGAAACAAGCCAGCAAATAACTAAAGGAAAAAAATATTCTTATTTTCTTGCCTATCAATCAACCAAAAAGTTACATGGAACGCCAAAGTCAAATTCTTTTAGCTCATCTGGCAACCAAATCAAACTCCCCAAGTGAACTAAACCATATGGTTTTTCCTCTGTTATCATGAGATCATCATTATGCAGTTAAGTAGCAAGTCTAGTAAGACATATCTGCCAGAAGAAGGAAAGGGGAGAACGACAGATAACAGTCACTTTTAGCCCATTTTACACCTTTGTCACTCTTATGGGCTTCTCTTCCATGTGTATCTTCCAGCCCCAATCAAGATCCTCACCTTCTGTAGAAAGTTCTCAGTTTTCATACTTGCACCCCTTTCTGATTCTTTTCTTGCCTCCATCTTGGGAGTACCCAGTTTTTGTTGTTCTTTGTCACGAAAGCAACAGCTAACCATTTCAACAAAAGTTGCTCCAAAAGCAAGATAGCTACTCCCCAAAATTTGAGTACGATTTTGTTCATCACATGCTTCTTTTGTGCATGCAGAGAAGATTTTTTCTTTTATTAAAACGATGAGACTGCCCACGTATCATCACCTGGCATACATGCCATGGGAAGCAAAGAACTGGAAGTCTGGGTGATTAGCCCCGTGCAGTCTCAGCCAATTTTCTGCAGCCTGCGTGAGGGAATTCGCCATTAGACGCTCACTGACCCCATTCTGTGTCCACATGGATCCTTTAAACTTGTAGGAAGCCATCCCGAAAACTGTTAAGCGTATCTTTGGGACACCACCCATTTCATTGGGACAGACAACAACTGGAGGACGGGTACCTCCACTACCTGCAAATCATTCAGACTTTGCTTCATATGACGCAAAGACAGCTAAAAGTAACAGGTAAAATATACAATTTATTCATCATCCAGAGATACAGTTCACTGACAAATTAGAGTATAAGCAAATTTCCTCAGTTTCAAAAGATTGATAAAAGATCTCATATGACATCATGTGTGGATTAATGTGATGGAGCAAGGGGAAAATAATAAAATGTTTAGAGTTCATAAACAAATACAAAATCCAATAGTTACAGGAGGAGATAAGAGAGACTACTAAAATGTTTAGATCATATGGGACCAGAAAAGTAAGGGACCCATACAGGAAGTAATACTTTTCTCCAGCAAGAACCTTTTTGGCTAAAAAGTTGCATCTAATATCACTATACAGTGCAAAAATGCGCAGATGCTTAAAGTATCTATAGGCAATAGAACATGTACATCATAATATGTTTGTCAGATGCGCATGTCAATCAGGAAAAGGCAATATTGAGTTTAGCATTAACCATTTACATATGCGATATTTAGTACAGTTGAGACCATTTTGATACTATCTGATGGCTTCTAGACCAATAAAATGCCACCAGGACTTCTCATGAGAACACCCTACACTCTTCACAGTGAAGGATAGCAAGAAATTCGACATCTTCTGCAACCAAACCTAACAGCACCTCAGATGTAATGTGTGAAAGAATTGGATTTCCATGGTTCCCTCTCTTATTTACTAGAAGCACTACCATCCCCTCACCATGCCATCAGCGATTACCATCAATTAACATCAGAAAGCTGCTCATGCGAGTTTCATCATTTATCTTCAAATTGCAAGGTAGTTCTCAGGCACTTCTTGCACTGCTACAATTAATGAGATGCAGGAGCCATAATGATGTCATTTCTACACTTCTATTTCAGCATCACAATCTTCTACCCCATTCAATTTATCAGCCCATGTCACTTAGGATGTTACCTTTGACTTTAGTTTTTATTGTTGAGTTAACGTACTAGATTATTGTGATCCTACAATAACTAGTAATTAACTGAAAAAAGTTTGCTATAGGAAGAGGAGCTAAGACGCAGCTCTTATGTGGAGTGGAATAGAAGGGGAAAGAGTGTAACTTATGAGGTATATATCGGCGGTATCGAGACCAAGTTGGTAAAAGCCACTCTCCCTAGGTATCATAACTGGTCCAAGTCTCGCCATCCCTTTCTCCATCACACGTAAACAGGTATTTATTATGTATGTGTGCACACCCACCCATGTCTTTGTACTAGCAGGCACAGATATATACACAATAATGTTGTAAAAAGGTCAACACGTACCAGTACCTTCAATAGGCGTCGAAAGGGAGTGATAAGTAAGAAAGCAAGCATCCAAATCTTTTAGCGTCGGACCAGTTGGTATCCGATATATTGGGTACCTATCGGCATACCAGAAAAGTCAATAAAAACCCCGTGCATCATGATGCTGTGACGGGAAAATTCTGAAATCTCACCATGCTACAGAGATCCAACTTGATGGCAGCAAATCATAGCTTTTGAAAGTCTTCAGAGCTGGAAATCGACGTGCAAGATCCATCACCTAACAGAGAACAAGGAGAAATAGATGAAGAGTCAGATTGGAGATCGGCCAGGGCTTAATTTTGAAAATATTCAAGAGAACTACTAACCTTGTCTGCCAATGGTTCACGGCTATAGGGAGGATCTTGCTCCATGTATTCAAACAGCAGGCAACCTCTAGAGCTGCCGGTGTCACTATCATCACTAGAAAAGCCTTCCATCCCTGAACTTTGCTCATCACTCATGGACAACCTACCAATTCTAGAAGAAACCACATTTGCTGGATGATCATAATGCTGGAGGTTCCTAGAAAGCATGCCTTTCTCAATTTCATAATCACTGCCTCCATCACTACTACTCGAGTAATCACCATCACTGTCCTCAGCAGCTGACCTACAATTTTGGGACTTTAACAATGTAAACATACATGTTACAAGATAAGGAGCAATAAGGGGAAGAACCATACAGCAGACCAGGAACAAAGGTAACAGAATAAATGATGCAGCACTAGAGCCAAATTGAAAACCAAGCATTAAAACTCACTATGTTAATTGATACTACAAACAACAAATGCAAGCAATGTGTGCACGTGCTAGCTTGTACATACATTTATACATGGGTCTCTATAAATTGGTGTATACCTATGCACTTATTTTTATCTAAACTTAGTACATATTAAACATGTATGTATTTATGTACATTCCCATGTGTAAGTTGACAACTATGGATACACATATAACATTAAATAATTTGCCAACCTTATAAGCACTAGCACCGGAGCATCATGAAGTTGAAACATCTGATAGGGCAGGGGCTATAAAGAAAATCCTTTGTTGATGAAAAGTGTACCATATAATCCATAGTCCCTATCTGATGCAACTAACTCTGTCTACTTTTACTTCAGTTCATTTGCATTACAAGAGGAAAAGCAAGTACATATATGGCTTCTTTCATTAGTCAGTCCAAGTCTAACTTCTAATTGAGAAGCGTCTCACAAACAAATCCTCTGGAAACGGAAAAATCATACATTGCGCCACACAGTGATAAGCTAAAGAAGGGAACAGAAATGGGGGAATCATAGAAATGGCCGTAAGGACACAGAATGGGAGACCTAAGCATTTGCAACCACTTAAGATGTTGCAAAATGGGGGACTCGTGCACTTGGAATAATTGAACGCGACATTGAAAATCATTTGTACCTCCACAACCAGCCATTAAAAAAACCAGTTTCTGTTCTGACATCCAGGTAAAGCTCCCACATTAGTGAGATAAACAAACTTTAGGAGGCAGATGAGTGAAAAGCACAGCTTAACACTAATACATTTGCGCAGATAGAGAGAGGTAGCAACATGCAATATCCTCTAATGAGCTAGATAAACGAGACCCAAACACATGGTGGAAATCATGTGAGCGCAATGAAAAAAATGAACTGCCAACTCAACAGACAACACACTGCTTAAGGGAAAGAAAATATTAACTGATCTCAAACAGCAGATAAAATAAGGTGATGGTGCAGCTTGGTATGACACATTCAATTGAACTCGAAGCATGTGAATACCTTGACTTAGCATTTGGAGTAGTAGATGGGCCATACAGTTGAATGCCTGATAAGTACGGGACATAGTATTGAACAACAGAATCTCTTCCATCTAATAGCAAAGGCACTCCTGCGCCATATGCACTCCATTCCTTAAATGAATCCCACAGATCACCCAAAGTGAAGTAAGGCGGGTCAACATCACAAGTCTTCCACTCCCTCATCGCCGTCTGCAGCACAAACACACAACACGCATATTAATTAACTTCTTTAAAAAATTCAGAGAAATGAACTAAAATCAATCATCTAATTGCTTGGACAAAGTGGACTATATAATCTCATCTCAGCTAACCCATCTAGCTCAACCCAGCAATAAAGCTGCTCAGATCACCAAACCCATCACCCCATCGTCACATCAGATAGAAAGCAATTACAAGATATGGACATACTTTCATATTTTTTCCTTAAAAATCTCTAACGTTTTCTCGACAAGCTGAACGACCCGTGAATAGACATTGATTATGCAAACCTTGGGGAAATACTGAGCTTGGACTGAAGGAGTGGTCGAGTCCAAGAATCTGTCGAGATTACTGCGAGAGGCCGCCGAGCTCTTATCCGCCGGATTCGCCGCCTCCGTCGAATCCCCGTTCTCAGAAGGAGCAAAGGCTTCCTCTTCGAATCAGCAGGGCCTTCGCTCTCATCGTTCTTACTCCTCACGGCCGATTGCCTCTGCGTCTGGTTCTGGTTCTTCCTCGCCTTGACGGGGACGTAAAACCGGTCCTCCCCACGAACTCTCCCGAATTGCAATCCAGTTCCCAACATTCTTTCCTCTCCCCCACGAAAATGGTCCCGCTCCAGGAAAAACCAAAGGTCAAGAAAGTAAGACCCGAAAAAATGGAGGCAGTTTCGGTACTTTCCCACGCCTTTCTCGAGTCCTCGATCAAGAAAGGCTCGAAAGCACAAGAACCCAACAGGGGCAACGGGAAAAATCGACGGATTCAAGGAACTATCTCTTCACTCTATCTCAGCACACGCGCGCACACAAGAATCTCAGATTCCACCCAAGCCACGATACAGGAGCTCCAAATGGCGGCTCCCCAGTTGCCCGGATGAGGCGAAAAGGAGGGGAACCCAGAAAGCGAAATCCTCGCGGAGGAGCTCGACAGGGATCACCGATCGTCGAGCTGATCAGATCCCCCAAGAACAGCGCAGACCAGCACAGCAAGAAACCCAAGAACCTCTTGAGGCTGGGGAATAGCTTAAGGGCCAAGGGGCTGGATTGGAAGCAAAGACGGATCGACAGAGGAGACTGAGGCTTGAAGAGAGAGAGGAGGGGTGGAAGGTTTTGGGAAGGTGGGGATTGTAGGCTGAAGGAGGAGAACAAGGCCTTCAGCACCAAGGCAGGAGGGGCCAGCCACTCTCTCCCTTTCTCTCTCTCTCTCTCTCTCTTTTTTTTTTTTGGGTGGGGGTTTACTGTGTTCCAAAATTTAGAATTTAATCCATCTTTCCCCAAATTTTTAATTTTTTTCCATTTTTATCTGGGGGATTTTTCTCTAATTGGGTTTTCTTCCTTATGTAAGGCTCGGTTTTGGGACAAGGAAATTAGGGCCAATCTCTGTTTTGGGGGTTTTACTGTGCTCCAAATTTAAATTAATTTATCCATTTTCCCAAACTTTTAATTTTGTTCCATTTTTCCTCAGAGATTTTTCTCTAATTGGGTTTTTTTCCTTATATAAGGATCGGTCTTGGGGAAAGAAAATTGGGATGGGAATTTTTTAAAAGAATAGATAATTTTGAAAATTGAGATTATTAATTTAGTTATTTTAAAATTAGAATATTGATGAGGTGATGGGATAGGTGAATGGGCTGTTCCAAATTTAAAATTTGTCCTTTTTCCCCAAATTACATCTTTTCCCTTTTTTTCTTAGAGATTTTGTTCCTTTCTGTTTTTTTTCTTTTTTTTTTTTTTTTTGGCCGGTTGTTTTCTTCCTTACTTAAGGCTCGATTTTGGAAAAACAAAATTAGGATGGGTTTTTTTAAAAATAGAAAATTTTGAAAATTGAGATTGTTAATTTAGTTATTTTGAAATTAGAATGATAAGGTGATGGGATGGGACAGGTGAATGGGTTAAATCAGAAAAGTGGAGAGAAAAAAAGCCGCCTTGCGATTGGTGGGTTTGTTGTAGGTTCGAATTGAGGAGGTGTTGGCCTCACGTGCGGATCACGAGGGGGAGCGCAGGACCCACGCGCGATGCGAGAACTTGTGGTTGTGGTCGGCCCTTTTTCCCCCTACTTTTTATTTATTATTATTTTCTTTAATTTCCTTTTTTTTTTTAAAAATTTTAGGACGGAAGAGTAAAAGATCGCACTCATGAGTCATGACACCGCCAGGATCTGGAAAAGAAAAATATATATCATCAAAATAATAAAAAATGAAAAGTCAACGATGGTGCTACCTTTGACCCGGAAGATTTTCCAAAAATTTTATTGAATTTTTCATTTATGAGATTTCAACGT
This sequence comes from Eucalyptus marginata, assembly GCA_014182565.1. NCBI lineage: Eukaryota > Viridiplantae > Streptophyta > Magnoliopsida > Myrtales > Myrtaceae > Eucalyptus > Eucalyptus marginata. The sequence goes on along the minus strand of CM024586.1, from coordinate 10,093,426 downwards.
GCACAGGTTCGGTACTTAAATAAATATTTTAGATAATTGAAAATTGTTGAAAAGGGGTATTGGATAAATACTTGAATCCATTGTTCACTTAACTCATTTTTATATTATTTTATGGCCAATATTTATAAATCCATTTTTCGCATAAGGAGTATTTGGTGAACCATCCCAACTTAGGGTCGATTTTTGTTAAAATTAGTTTGGGCCGAGAATAAATAAATAAAAAAGTTAATTATTGTTCTAAATGAAATTGAGAATCAAAATTCTTCTTCTTCTTTTTCTTCTTCTTCATCGACCGCCATCTCGTGACCACCGCCCGCCGCCACTTGCCGCCATCCGTCGCCACCGCGGTCGCCACCGTCCGCCGCCGCCGCCCGCCCGCCCGCCACCGTTGGCCGTCGTCCACCCCACCGCCGGCCGCCATCACCGCCATCCACCCCATCGTCGACCGCCGCCACCGGTCGCCGGCGACCGGTCCGGCGAGCTCGCCGGAGGCTCGCCAGGCTAGGGCAAGGTCCGGCAAGGCTGAGCCAACGAGGGCCGACCTCGCCGAGGACCGGTGATCGGCCTGAAGAAGAATTAGAATAGGAGAAAAAAAAAAAAAAAAAAAGGAAAAAAGGAAAAAGAAAAAAAGAAAAGAAAAAGGAAAAAATTATACAAATTATTTAAAAATTAAAATAAATTGATTTGGAACAGAATCAACGAACACGGTATCAAACGCAATTCATTCCGAATCGAAATTTTGTACGATTCTGCAAACACGTTCTTTTACTCGAATCGGTTCCCGAGAATAAAATAAAAAATAATCATTTCGATCGAATTTATTCCCCGAACAAAATCGTTACCAAACGCGCCCTAAGTGATAGCTTATTTTTTTGCTCTTTATTTCCTAGATAATTTTTTTGATTTCACTTTTGTGAACCCATTTTCTAATTTTCCTTTTTTATTCTTGATTAAAAGTATCTTACTTTTCTTACTTTTTCGCAATGCTATATGTCTTGAGTTTAAAAAAAAAAAAAAAAAAAAATAAAAACTCAAATGGCCCTCTAAATTGAACCAAACATATTGATAGTTTTGAACAATTTGATATCGATCAGACAATGAGCTTACTGAACAAACCAGACAACACGTAAAGTTGTAAACATGAATCATATCTCTAAATTAATGCAAACATAGTAAATACTAAATTATGATCGATGGTGTCCCCAATATAAATAAATCTATCCATATATGAACACGTAGCTATTTTTGACTCGTTTATAATACTCCTCAACTCATTTAATGTGAAAAAATATAACATGCCATTGATAGAAATGCGGCACATCAAGATGCATTTAGACACATTTTATAGATCTTTGAACGCACTTTCACATATTTATGAACATGATTTCATTTCTTAAATGTGGTAGACACATATCATATTAGGGTTTCAAGTGGGCTATGTAAATATCGAAAGTTATATTATAAGATTGACAGAAGTGCGGTTAAACATGAAAGCATGAATTATCAACGATGTATTTTTGTTTAAAAGCCTGGGAAAGTCTTTTGCTTATCCTGCACTCATGCGCTAATCACGTGCTTTCATTTCCATTTGACATTGCCATTGAGAACGAACAGCTTAAATTGTGAAAATCCTATGTTTGCCTCATTGCGTAGGGAAGGTCTTTTCTTTGCTAGGACGCTTTGAGAAAACCGCCTTAAAATTTTGTTCATCAACATTCATTGCGAAGCAAGCAAATATGTAAAAGAAGAATATAAATTATTGTCAATGATAGTGATGTAAATCTGAAGAGAAAATACGAGCAGTGATTGATCTAAAAGGGGCTGCACAAACACTGATGATATACGTTACGAGAATATCTCTTTTGATAACATATCACATATTTCAACATGTGACCGATTATTAGCATGTCAATATTTATTTCTTAAGGGATTTTCTCCAAGTCATGGAGAGCATGCATATTATATTCGCATATATCAATTAGCGCCATTCGTCAATAAATCAGGGTGTTGAGATATCTATGTTTATTGCTTTGATTCAAATATAATCAAAGAAATTGTCCAAACAGTTATAAAATTGCTGCACGAATCTCAATTTCGTTATAAAGTTATTGTATTAATATCAATTCGATCTTAAATTTTTTAACTCGTCAATTGAATCATAAATCTTTTCACAAAATTTCAATATAATATTTTCAAAAATATATATATATATATTTATTTTTTAATCGTTGATACACCAGTCTATTCAACATCGCCGTTGCTCGTCTACCTACGATAGGTAGAAGGAAGGGACAAATCTCACGACAATCTCGTAGCCATCATTGATTTCTAGCGTGGACAGCGCAAACCTCGCGTAGGGGAAGCTTCCATGGAGGTGGCGGGTCGAGAGTACTAGTGAGCACATGATGCCTGAAAAATAATTGATTCCTAAACCTATAAAATACTATTTAATTATTTAATAATTCATTGGCCTGGGCAGTTTCAAATATAAAAATATAGGGTTAGGAAAATACCCCTTTTATTTATCTATTTATCTATTTCTTCTTTTGCCAAATTAATGCAGCACCTGATTTTCTTGACCATTTTCTTGTTACAAAAAAATCTTTTACAGGGATTTCTTTTTCTAGGGTTTCTAGGGCTTGGCCGGTGGTAAGTGGTGGTCGGTCCACGGATAATGGGACCAAAGTTCATGAATTATAGTTGTAGGATAGAGTTTTAGGCACATCTTGGTCAGTGTTTATCCCAATTTAACCAGGAAATCCTCTTTTCATAAATGCAGAGATTTATTTCTGTACTTTGACTAATTTTTATAAGGTGAGGCTCATCTTCATGCATTTGTAGTGCGATATTATCAGGCATTAATTACCTTATTTTCATAATTTAATTATTGTAATTGCGTTAGAAATAAGGCTATCAAAGTTTATGCAGTAGGCCTAATGGAACTTTATTTGCTTATTTTGACTCTATTTGTTTTGTGGAAAATGAATAATTTGAAAAATATTTTATAAAAAACGATCATTTATCTTGCATGGAATAATTAGTCGACAAAAATATTTTCATCATTAACAACAATTCATGTCTAAACATCTTCGTAAAGGATAAAATTTATTTCATCCATTCATCTTTATAAGCGACACTAACGATCATTTTTAGAAAAATGCTTTTCAAATTATTCATTTTTCATAAAATAAATAGAGCTAATATCATCATTAAAAAATTCCCAAAAAATGAAATGTAAATGAAAGGATAAATGTTGATAGAGTGCAATGGAAGCCCGATACCGTCATCTAAGCATATGCAAGAGGGAGTCTAATTCGATATTGGTCAATATAATTAGTTCAACCCACTTTCAATTGGAAGGGTCAAAAAGTTATATGTCCAGATATGATTATTAGCCATTTCACAACAACCAACTCCTTGGCATAAAACTTATTTCTAACATAATTCGTCATAAATCTCAACAATAAAAATGACACGACGCCTCGGGTCTTGTCCCATTCGTGTTGTCCTCTCCTCACATTGTTGCACTTTCGTTACATTATTTTAACTTTTGTAACCCTAGGAAAGGGTCTTCATGGATATTGGGCACCGTGTGGGTGTGTGTCTGTCTCCTCCTTTTCTTGCCTCTTTTTAATAAGTGAAAAGGAAGCACCAACAAAGATTGCCCCATGTGATAACCCTAATAAATCGGGTAATTCTGGGTCCAAATTAACGAAAACTCATTCTATAAACTGACGAAACACCAAACCCTATCTGACATCGACCGACCCTTTTTGATGCACTAAATAATAATATCTTATGTGGCATTAGATCTCTGCATGTGAGATATTTTAGTGAGCTTATATGACTAAATGATAATTAATCTTAAGAATAAGTATATCGAAAGTTTTAAAATTTGCCACGAAAATATAATTAAGTCACAAAACTTATAAAATGTGATATCAAGTTTTTTTTTTTAAAAATCAAATTGATGTAATCAAGAGCTTCCGTTAACTCTATCCAACTTTATTAATGAAAAGTGCTTATGTGATTTTTTTTTCTCTCTTAAATGATGCTTATATGGCTAAAACGATATTGTTTTAGTCCAAATTCGATTTTTAATTGAAATTGTATTTAAATTATCTTAAAAATTAAGCTAATTTTAAAAAAAAAATCTAGGCGGTGAAGGGTTTTCATCGCCACCAACATCGTTGAGAAGGGTCAATGATGGTAGGGGACTGCTGGCTAGCATCTAGTGATCTTCACTGATCGCAGGTGAGGGCATATAGGCCCTCCCTACTTTGGGTGAGGGTTGTCAACCCTCGTCGACTCTTGGTTGACTATCCCCCACTATCGCCGACCTTTCTTGGCGGTGGTGGGCGGCCACGGTGAGGCCCCTATAGGTGCTTGTCATTTTGCCTCCCTTCCTTTTTTAATTTTTTAATCTAATTAAAATAGTATTTAGAAAAAAAAAAATATATGGACCAAAATGAAGTTACTTTAGCATTATTCTTCGTGTTTTAGTCATGTTAGCACCACGTATAAGAGAAATAAATAAAAAAATCACATCAGTAATTTTTATTAGCCAAATCGGATGGAGTTAACACCATGACTTAATAGCATTAATTTGACAAATTTTAGGATTTGATTGTATTTTTTGAAAATTTTAAGATTCAATTGCACTTTCATGACAAGTTTTAAGATATACTGTACACTTATCTCTTAACTTTAGATGGAAATTTTATGATTTTGGATCTAAAGCATGCTACTCAGTCTCAAATATTTGTTAATATTGAAAGATAATGGAGAACGTGTACGAATATCTTATTAGGGACTAATGTGTAGGAACATGACCCACCTCGAGCGCATAAGTGAATTAGCTCTGTATACTTTTTGAGGCTGATGATGGAGGATCAGTTTGACTTTTATTTTTGGGTCCAAAGGGTCGGTTTGACTTGAATAATTCAGATCATGTAGGATCCTAGTAGTGGCGGTAGTTGTTGGCAAATGTAAGATTAAATTTCAATATCTACAATATATATATTTTTATTTATCAAAAGTCAGTGCAACTAGACTGACTTGAATCCCCCTGATAAAAGTCAATAGACCCACAGTGACAAAAATTGGAATTAGGATCATTATTTAATCCCCCTTTTTTTCCTAGGTTGGAAGCAGGACTACTGACTGTGATAATTGGAAATTCAAATTTTTTTATTAAAAAAAGATTTGAAAAAAAAATTCTTCATTGGCGTGCTGAAAATCGTTGGCTGGCTTATCAAATTATTTTTCCAATCATGAAAGAATTCAACAAATGGCATTGGAAGAGGACACAGGCCGGTTTGAGCCATTCCACTTGGGGCTGCTTAACTAAAAGGAAATTAGGTACATTAATTGAGTGTTCTAGGGCTAGAATTTCCACTTGCAATGCAGCGAATAATGCAATATTTAGGCTAGGACTAAATTCTTTCTCACAAAAAAAAATAAAATTACAAACTACATTTGTCTAGCTTTAAATCATAAACTCTCTCTCGATCATTCGATTCCTCAAATATATTATAGGCTTCTCAATCAAATGAAAAGCACATGACATAGACCTAACTTAGCATAAAGCACCGAAGCACATCTCGTCCTTCATGTCTTTTCAATGGCCATTGAGACAACACAATTGACAAGCAAGTCTTACCATTTAATTTTGGTATTGAAGATATACATTAAACATGTCCTAATCTAAGGTGACATGCCCAAATTGAAGCATTAGCCTCTCTTCAATCTTACTGTTATCTCACGCACTTAATCGGTAAGATAATTACCGAAAAAATTCTAAAATTTATTGTATATATATCAATTGAGTTCTAAATTTTTAATTTGACTAATTTAGTTATTAACATTTTAACGATTTACTAATATAATTTTTCCGATCAATTTTAATTAGAAATTGTTGACGTGGACGTTAACCATGATATGTGACGTTACCGGCTAACAAGATTATTTTTTTGATATTTTTACCCTCAAGTGGTCGATAAATATAAAAGCACAAAATAGACTCCACTTTGACTCTAGGGCACCTACGACCAAAAAATAAAATAAAATTCTAGGGCACATACTTCTAAAGTCCCAAAAAGATTACTTAAATAGGTGTAATATTTGTTGAAAATGACTTTTAAGTGGGTTATATTTTTTGAGGGCCCGAATATGTATGGACGGCAAGGAGCTGATGATCATGCTGCACGTCCCCCATCACAACGACGGTGCCAGGAACGACATTTGAGTGGTGGACACACATGTACTAGGTGGTCCATTCGTGGGCAAGAAAGAGAAGGGCACATGAGCGATGTAACGACCAATGTTGATTTTGGGGGTTGAAGATAGCGAGGAGCCCACAATCTCTCTCTCCGAGTCTTCAATTTGGTGGGACTTCTCTTCTGAGTTTCTGAAACCAAAGGGAACATGCATCAACCATTAACTTCAAATTAGCATCATCCACACAGCATATTCTCAACCATATTCTAGAATAATTTCACCCCTCAAATTGTTTTCAAGGGAAAAAAGTGCAAAAGGGTAGCCATCAGCATCAGGTGGTGAGCCCCATGATGGGCTAATAATTTGCAAATTCCTGAAGGGAAGCTTAGGATGTTGGGCCCTTCTGGGAAAAAGAAAGATTAACTTTTTAAAAATGAGAATTGGTTTGGTGGATTATTCGTGCTAATCCGATGGTCCAAGGGTCAATCTCGCGGTTAGCTTAGTGATTATTGTACCTAATCTTGGGACTACTCGGTTTTAATATCTTGTGAATGATCCTTTCATACTAATTAATAGTGGATTGTCCCACAAAAATTGGTTGAATTGGCTTAAGTTGAGAAAAAAATGAATTGGCCGAAAATCGAACTAATGCTCGGTTAAACCGCCAGTCCGGTCTAGACTCAAAAAAAAAAAAAAAAAAAAAAAAGTCCGGTCTGATTACCAGAACAATGATTTTTTTTTTTTTTGTCGTTTAAATCAAAGTGTCAAACACCTTTATTTGCTCATACTGGACAGTGGACACTCTATGCTATTGAATGCCTCCTTTGTGGGCCGGAGTCTACAAGGCCCAATCATTCACCCACCGTTCTTGCTTCCTGAGGCCCATGTTTCGTCCCTTTTGCATATGCAATGATCCTCAAGAGATTTATAGCACGGTGCGAACAAGCAATAAAATGATTGATACGACGGCGTGTTTTGATGCTTTATAGTAAATGTTCCGAAAAATGATATTTTTACCTAAAAAAAAACACACGGATTTAACTAAACTTTATTAAGAAAACATGTAACATAAGAGCTTAAAATTTTTATCTATTTAAAAGATTATGAGTAAGTTTTAGATTAATATTAGTATGTGTATCTATTGATAAATTAATATCGTTTCTAGATATCATCTTTATGAAATCACTTATACTTAAAATAGTTGGAATATCAATTTGATACAACTTTTAATGATATTTTACTTTTACTATCAAAGAGATAGCATGCTAAAATATACTTATATAGAACTATCGTAATATTTTTTAATGAAAGGATAATAATCTAATAAAAACAAAGAATGTTTTTTTTTTTTTTTTTTTTTTTGATTTGGGAAATAGATTGAAATGAAAAGATAGTATTGAAAGATAGTATTGAAATGAAAAGATATTTGGGCAATTATGTAATTATGCAAACTTGTAAATAGATAGTATTGAAAGATCGATTTGACTTTGTTATGGAAAGTTGAGGGACTAGACTAAATACAATGGAAGTTTATGAATTGATTGCACACTTCGCAATAGTTTAGAGACTAGTTTGCGTGTTATAGTTTATGGATTACACTGAACATTTCACACTAGTTTTGGGGCTTGTAATAACTTTCTTCCTTGTTTGATTAAGCAAAAGGATCACATTGAACATCTAAGAATAATCCAAAGATCACATTTAAACAAACCAAAAATTCAAGGATGACAATACATATTGAGTCAAAATTTATGAACTTAAGTGTCATTTTTCCTATGTGTGTGCTTTTGGCATGACAACCAGACATATATTTTTTTTTTTTGATAATTATTTAGTATTATATTCCAATAGGTAAGAGGATAGTTAGGATTGGGAGAAATAGTGATGGCGAGGATAGGAAGGTTACTTATAAGGCTAGATCGACCAATAGCAATAGGAAGAGGTTCGAATAGAGGTTCGGATGGGACAGGTTCGTAGAAAGAAGCTCAACTAAGTTTATGGGGTTACCAGCGAAAAGAAGGTTGAAGTACAGATCCCGCGCATCAAATGATTACTGACTTGAACTAGCACTTGCTATAGTCACCTTATTACTTGATTACATATGAAGTTTGCATCCAAAATATTTTAAGACCGTTAATTTCTTATTCTTATAGCCACAGATAACAGACAACCCATCGAATCAAACTCCCACGAGCTATACAACTATTGAAGACTGAAAGTGTGAAAGAGAAAAAGTGGAAAATTTCTATACTGCCACTTTATCTATTTGATACTATAATTCTTAAAAATTTAATCATGAAAACTACACTAAATTTAAGACCCCCGAATGTTTTTGTGGAAATATAAATAAAATCCTAATTGTTCTTTTTTTTTAATAAAAAGTGCATCAAACTCGAAACCCCCACTTTTTTTTTTTGGTACTTTAAAAAATGGATATGAGAATAAATAAAAGACAAAAGGAATCATGGTCCAATGAAAGGGCTAACTTCTCTGTGGAAGTCCAGGGTCATTTTTAAAGTTTTCAATCAATCATACCAATCCAAATTGCTCCTCCAACATTAAACGGAATATTCCTTGGATGAAAAATGGATTGTGTAGCCGTGCGGCGTGCGGGCTTAATACTTCCGCACAATACACCGACATGTAAAATTTTTATAGGCTTGCATAATTATTCGTCGTTTCTGCATATATTCTCTAGCCAAACTGATATAGTCAATTTAACACTAAGAACGCATTGTTATTTAGCTGGTTCATTCTAAATTGCCAGACAATGATCTTCTTCCTCGCCAAGATAAGAACAAAGAAAATACCAAACCACCACCTTCCCTCTCTTCTTCTTCTTCTTCTTTGGGAGCTTCCATGGCATCCACTCCACTTTCTCGTCCATTCACAACTCCGGCTCATCCTCTTCCCAATGCGGTGACATCCCCATCCGATTTTCACTTTGGACCGTCGGCGATCCCGTTGTATCTTGCTACCACCCCATCCTCAATCGCTTGTCCGGCTCCTATTATCACCCGGGCCAACACCTACTTTGTCACAGTAAAGGATACTAATGAGATAGGCCAAATTGCGAAAGAATAGGACGGCCCTATATATTCCTTGGGAATTTTTTTTTTTTGGTCGGAAATATAAAGATTTCATTACTTAACCAACATTAGAAAAACGCAAAGTCTCAACATCCGAGCATAAAATTAACAAAAGAGAGTGGGGGGGATAGGTAATCCGGTTAAGGGGAGTTCTCCTGCTTTGTGGGTCTTTGCGACTCAGTCCGTTGCTCAATTGGCTTCTCTGGGCTCGTGGGCTACTTTGACTCTAGGCATTTGATTCAATAGGTGTCTGCAGTCTTCAATAATTGATCGGGCGGCCCATGCGTCTTCTTTTTGGCCCAGAATGCTCTGCACGGCTTCTAGATTGTCGAAGTGATCTGAAACTCCTGTTCACTTCCCAAGTACACACTAGTTCGTGCGCTTCTCTCTCCTGGTTGAAATTTCTCAGCCAAAGTAAAGCCTCCCTCACCGCTAGGGTTTCGGCAAGGAGGACTGAGGTTGCACAGATGGGTTTCGTGAAGCCGTCGACGAGGAGTCCGTTGTTGTCACGAACCACCCCTGCTATCGATCCCGACATCGTGAAGCAGCACTAGGTGCTGTCCACATTGCTTTTAAAGGTTGGGGGTTTTTTGGAGTTGCTGTTTCTCGGATTTGGGCTGTTCGTGATGTGCTGGGTTTTGCTGCGCAGGAGCAAGTGCTTGAACAGGAGGGTCATGGAGGCCGCATCTTCAAGAATCAGCCTAAGGTTTGGCTGACGAGCTTGGAAAATCAGAGCATTCCTTGCTTTCCAGATTTGCCATAGAGTCCCAGCGAAAAGTGCCTTTGCCTGAGGATCAATTGCCGAGGTGAGTACATCGTGGATCCACTTGTCTATACGGGTTATGTTCATCGGGGAGGTGTCAATCTGTAGTCTTGGGTCTGACCATATAGCTTTTGTCTAGCTGTATAACGCGAATAGGTGCTCAACCGTTTCTGGACTTTGATTGCAGATGGGGCAGCTCAGATCAGGTATCATCTTCCTTTTGAATAGATTTTCTTTGGTAGGGAGGGCATTGTTACACATACTCCATACTAAAAATCTGACTTTGGGACAAATCTGGAGCTTCCAAACTTCATGCCATAATGATTTGGGAGTTTGGTAGGAAGTGGAAGGTTGCGTTATTGACGAGTTCTTTTCTTGGTCTCCGAGCCTATTGTAGCCACTCTTAACTGTGTAGGATCCCGATCTGTTTGCCATCCAAATAAGTTTATTAGGTTCAGGAGCTAAGCTAAGTGGAGTCGCTAGTATTTCTTTTTCCACGCTCTCGCCAAAGATCATGTTTACTTTCTGCGCATTCCATTCTCTGGTGGTATGATCTATCAATTCAACCGCTCTTTGTGGATCATTTTTTGTTTAGCGGACCACAAATCTTTCCCAAGTTTAACAATCGATCCTCTCTGATCCTGATTTTCTGTCCATCTCCTACCTCCCATTTAGTAGCAGGTTCAATCACTTCCCTGGCCATTAAGAGACTCTGCCATCCCCAAGATGGTCTATAACCTTTTTGTGCACTCCAGAAGGTATCTCTTGGAAAGTATAAGCTCTTTAAAGTTCTGCTCCATAGGGCATTTGGTGTTTGAGTTAGTCTCCAAGCTTGTTTTCCTAACAACGCTCTGTTGAAATCCACAAGATCTCGGAAACCAAGGCCTTCTCCATCCTTTCGGGTTTTCAAAAGGTCCCAATTCTTCTAGTGAACACATTTCTTTGTTGAATTTTGTTTCCACCGAAGTTGGATATGCGCTGCTCTATCGCATGACAAATAGATATTGGGATTTTAAATCGTGTTTTTCGTTGACTATTTTCTATCAAGATTCACAGCTCAGAAGTCTCGATAAAGTGATGAAGAAAGATTGCCGTTTCGGAATGTTCTACGTTTTTTCAAGAGTAGCAACATTAGGAGTTGGAATTGGGATCGCCCTTATTTTAATACTTTCCTTCAAGAAGAAACCAATGATAAGAAGAATTATGGCTTTGATAAAGCAAAGGAGTGAATATTTCGATGGTGAAAAGAAAATCGAGGGACTCATCTCTTCGAGAAGGTACACCTATAAAGACATCAAGAGGATGACCAACTCTTTCAAAGAAAAGTTAGGCCAGGGAGGCTATGGTTGTGTGTACAAAGGCAAGCTTCAAGATGGCCAACTTGTGGCAATGAAGCTTCTAAAGAAGTTGAAAGGCGATGCCGAAGAATTTTTCAATGAAGTTGCGAGCATAAGTAGGACTTCTCATGTCAATGTTGGCAACCTCTTGGGATTCTGTTTTGAAGGAAGCAAAAGAGCTTTGGTTTATGAGTTCATGCCTAATGGATCCCTTGAAAAGTTCATATTTAATATGAGTAAAGCAATGGAGTTAGATCAACTATTGAGTTGGGACACATTGTACCAAATTTCCCTTGGCATAGATCATGGACAAGAGTACTTGCATATAGGAATCAACATGAGGATCTTGCACTTCGACATAAAGCCCCACAACATTCTCCTCGATGCAAACTATTGTCCCAAGATTTCTGACTTTGGTCTTGCCGAAATATGCCTAAGAGAAGAGAGCATCGTGTCAATGCTAGGTGCCTGAGGCACTACTGGATACATTGCTCCAGAGCTGATCATAAGGAACATCGGAGGGGTTTCTCATAAATCAGATGTGTATAGCTATGGCATGATGGTTCTAGAGATGGTTGGTAGAAGGAAAAACATGAAAGTCACGGTAGATCGTAGTAGTGAAGTATACTTTCCTCATTCGGTCCACCAACGTCTAGTGCTCCGAGAAGATCTTGGAATGCATGGGATCACGAATGAGGAGGAAGAAGGAATCACAAAGAAGATGATTGTAGTAGGCTTATGGTGCATTCAGATCGATCCAACAGCTCGACCTTGTATGATTCAAGTTGTGGAGATGCTAAAAGGAAGTGCCGAGGCCCTGCAAATTCCTCCAAAACCATCATTGTCATCATCCTCAAGAGTGCTGGAGGGTTGTCCATGTGAAAATTCTTCTTTGCAAGAGAGTAATGACTCGAGTTGTGGTTATTCAATTTCACTTATAGCAGACTAACATAGTTTGTAATAGAGTATATAAAAAAACTAAAAAAGGCTGTCAATGTTTTAATTAATGACTATGGAGCTTTTCATGAACTTGTGATCAAATGTCTAGATTAAATTCCTATGAGTATGACGGAAAAACAAAGAAGTGACAAGTGCATTATTTCATATTATCAATATAGTTTTCCATTTATCCAAATAGGAATTATATCGTGCGACGTTCATGTGGCGGTCATGCAGCTGTCGTGCGGCAGTCGTGCGGCGGTCGTGCGACGGCGGTCGGCGGTCCGTGAGTAAGTAGCAAAAACAAATAAATACAAAAGCCATCATAGGTAATCCGTTCAATCGTGTTCTTCGTTGACTATGTTCTATAAAGATTCACAGCTTAGAAGTCTCGATAAAGTCATGAAGTGAGATTGTCGTTTCGGAATGTTCTATGTTTTTCAGGAGTAGCAACATTAGGAGCTGTAATTGGGATCGCCCTTATTTTAATGCTTTCCTTCAAGAAGAAACCAATGATAAGAAGAATTATGGCTTTGATAAAGCAAAGGAGTGAATATTTCGATGGCGAAAAGAAAATCGAGGGACTCATCTCTTCGAGAAGGTACACCTATAAAGACATCAAGAGGATGACCAAGTCTTGCAAAGAAAAGTTAGGCCAGGGAGGCTATGGTTGTGTGTCCAAAGGCAAGCTTTAAGATGGCCAACTTGTGGCAGTGAAGCTTCTAAAGAAGTTGAAAGGCGATGCAAACTATTGTCGCAAGATTTCTGACTTTGGTCTTGCCGAAATATGCCCAAGATAAGAGAGCATTGTGTCAATGCTAGGTGCCTGAGGCACTGCTGGAAACATTGCTCCAGTACTGATCATAAGGAATATCAGAGGGGTTTCTCATAAATCAGATGTGTATAGCTGCAGCATGATGGTTCTAGAGATGGTCGGTAGAAGGAAAAACATTAAAGTCACGGTAGATCGTAGTAGTGAAGATTACTTTCCTCATTCGGTCCACCAACGTCTAGTGCTCTGAGAAGATCTTGGAATGCATGGGATCACGAATGAGGAGGAAGAAGGAATCACAAAGAAGATGATTGTAGTAGGCTTATGATGCATTCAAATCGATCCAATAGCTCGACCTTGTATGACTCAAGTAGTGGAGATGCAAAAAGGAAGTGCCGAGGCCTTGCAAATTCCTCCAAAACCATCATTGTCATCATCCTCAAGAGTGCTGGAGGGTTGTCCATGTGAAAATTCTTCTTTGCAAGAGAGTAATGACTCGAGTTGACATTATTCAATTTCACTTATAGCAGACTAACATAGTTTGTAATAGAGTATATAAAAAAACTAAAAAAGGCCGTCAACATTTTAATTAATGACTATGGAGCTTTTCATGAACTTGTGATCAAATGTCTAGATCAAATTCCTATGAGTATGAAGGAAAGGCAAAGAAGTGAAAAGTGCATTATTTCATATTATCAATGTAGTTTGCCATTTATCCAAATAGGAATTATATCGTGCGGCGGTCGTGCGGCGATTGTGCAGCGGTTGTGCGGCGGCGGTCGACGGTCCGTGAGTAAGAAGCAAAAACAAATAAATAGAAAAGCCATCATAGGTAATCCGTTAACTCGTTCAAGATTTATTTGATAAGCATTTGCGTCTTGGCAGGTAAACTTGGCAATTTGGGGACACAAGCCATCATAGGTAATCCGTTAAATCGTGTTTTTCGTTGACTATGTTCTATAAAGATACACAACTTAGAAGTCTCGATAAAGTGATGAAGTGAGATTGCCGTTTCGTAATGTTCTATGTCTTTTCAGGAGTAGCAACATTAGGAGCTGGAATTGGGATCGCCCTTATTTTAATGCTTTCCTTCAAGAAGAAACCAATGATAAGAAGAATTATGGCTTTGATAAAGCAAAGGAGTGAATATTTCGATGGCAAAAAGAAAATCGAGGGACTCATCTCTTCGAGAAGGTACACCTACAAAGACATCAAGAGGATGACCAACTCTTTCAAAGAAAAGTTAGGCCAGGGAGGCTATGGTTGTGTGTACAAAGGCAAGCTTCAAGATGGCGAACTTGTGGTAGTGAAGCTTCTAAAGAAGTTGAAAGGCGATGCCGAAGAATTTTTCAATGAAGTTGCGAGCATAAGTAGGACTTCTCATGTCAATGTTGGCAACCTCTTGCGATTCTTTTTTGAAGAAAGCAAAAGAGCTTTGGTTTATGAGTTCATGCGTAATGGATCCCTTGAAAAGTTCATATTTAATAGGAGTAACACATTGGAGTTAGATCAACTATTGAGTTGGAACACATTGTTCCAGATTTCCCTTGGCATCGCTCATGGGCTAGAGTACTTGCATATATGATGCAACAAGAGGATCTTGCACTTCGACATAAAGCCCCACAACATTTTCCTCGATGCAAACTATTGTAGCAATATTTCTGACTTTGGTCTTGCCAAAATATGCCCAAGAGAGGAGAGCATCGTGTCAATGCTCGGTGCCCGACGCACTGCTGGATACATTCCTCCTGAGCGGATCATAAGGAACATTGGAGGGGTTTCTCATAAATCAGATTTGTATAGCTACGGCATGATGGTTCTAGAGATGGTCGGTAGAAAAAAAAAATCAAAGTCACGGTAGATCGTACTAGTGAAGTATACTTTCCTCATTCGGTCCACCAATGTCTAGTGCTCTGAGAAGATCTTAGGCTGCATGGGATCATGAATGAGGAGGAAGAAAGAATTGCAAAGAAGATGATTGTAGTAGGCTTATGGTGCATTCAGATCGATCCAACAGCTCGACCTTGTATGACTCACGTTATGGAGATGCTAAAAGAAAGTGCCGAGGCCTTGCAAATTCCTCCAAAACCATCCTTGTCATCATCCTCAAGAGTGCTGGAGGCTTGTCCATGTGAAAGTTCTTTGCAAGAGAGTAATGACTCGAGTTGTGGTTATTCAATTTCACTTATAGTAGACTAACGTAGTTTCTAATGGCGTATATAAAAAAACTAAAAAAGGCTATCAACATTTTAATTAATGACTACTGAGCTTTTCATGACTTGTGATCAAATGTCTAGATTAAATTCCTATGAGTATGATGGAAAAGCAAAGAAGTGAAAAGTGCATTATTTCATATTATCAATACAGTTTTCCATTTATCCAAATAGGAATTATATCGTGTGGTGGTTGTGCGACGGTCGTGCGGCGGTCGTGCGGCGGCAGTCAGCGGTCGCCGGTCCGTGGGAAAGATGAAAAAACAAATAAATACAAAAGCCATCATAGGTAATCCGTTAAATCGTTCAAGATTTATTTGATAAGCATTTGTGTCCTGGTAGGGAAACATGGCAATTTGGGGGCAAAAACTATGATAAGTAATTCGTTAAATGGTGTTCTTCGTTAATTATTTTCTATAAAGATTCACAACTTAGAAGTCTCGATAAAGTGATGAAGTGAGATTTTCGTTTCGGAATGTTCTATGTTTTTTCATGAGTAGCAACATTAGGAGCTGGAATTGGTATCGCCTTATTTTAATGCTTTCCTTCAAGAAGAAACCAATGATAAGAAGAATTATGGCTTTGATAAAGCAAAGGAGTGAATATTTTGATGACGAAAATAAAATCGAGGGACTCATCTCTTCCAGAAGGTACACCTATAAAAACATCAAGAGGATGACCAATTCTTTCAAAGAAAAGTTAGGCCAGGGAGGCTATGGTTGTGTGTACAAAGGCAAGCTTCAAGATGGCGAACTTGTGGCAGTGAAGCTTCTAAAGAAGTTGAAAGGCGATGCCGAAGAATTTTTCAATGAAGTTGCGAGCATAAGTAGGGCTTCTCATGTCAATGTTGGCAACCTCTTGGGATTCTGTTTTGAAGGAAGTAAAAGAGCTTTGGTTTATGAGTTCATGCGTAGTGGATCCCTTGAAAAGTTCATATTTAATAGGAGTAACACATTGGAGTTAGATCAACTATTGAGTTGGAAAACATTGTTCCAGATTTCCCTTGGCATAGCTCATAGGCTAGAGTACTTGGATATAGGATGCAACAAGAGGATCTTGCACTTCGACATAAAGCCCCACAACATTCTCCTCGATTCAAACTATTGTTGTAAGATTTCTGACTTTGGTCTTGCCAAAATATGCCCAAGAGAGGAGAGCATCGTGTCAATGCTAGGTGCCCGACACACTGCTGGATACATTCCTCCTAAGCGGATCATAAGGAACATCGGAGGGGTTTCTCATAAATCAGATTTGTATAGCTACGGCATGATGGTTCTAGAGATGGTCGGTAGAAAAAAAAACATCAAAGTCACGGTAGATCGCACTAGTGAAGTGTACTTTCCTCATTCGGTCCACCAATGTCTAGTGCTCTGAGAAGATCTTCAGTTGCACGGGATCACGAATGAGGAGGAAGAAAGAATTGCAAAGAAGATGATTGTAGTAGGCTTATGGTGCATTCAGATCGATCCAAGAGCTTGACCTTGTATGACTCACGTTATGGAGATGCTAAAAGGAAGTGCCGAGGCCTTGCAAATTCCTCCAAAACCATCCTTGTCATCGTCCTCAAGAGTGCTGGAGGCTTGTCCATGTGAAAGTTCTTTGCAAGAGAGTAATGACTCGAGTTGTGGTTATTCAATTTCACTTATAACAGACTAACGTAGTTTCTAATGGAGTATATAAAAAAACTAAAAAAGGCTATCAGCATTTTAATTAATGACTACTGAGCTTTTCATGAACTTGTGATCAAATGTCTAGATTAAATTCCTATGAGTATGATGGAAAAGCAAAGAAGTGAAAAGTGCATTATTTCATATTATCAATATAGTTTTCCATTTATCCAAATAGGAATTATATCATGTGGTGGTCGTGCGACGATCGTGCGGCGATCGTGCGACGATCGTGCGACGGTCGTGCGGCGGTCGTGCGACGATCGTGCGACGGTCGTACGGCAGTGGTCAGCGGTCGCCGGTCCGTGGGAAAGATGAAAAAACAAAAAAATACAAAAGCTATCATAGGTAATCCGTTAAATCGTTCAAGATTTATTTGATAAGCATTTGCGTCCTGGCAGGGAAACATGGCAATTTGGGGGCAAAAGCCATGATAAGTAATCCGTTAAATGGTGTTCTTCGTTGACTATTTTCTATAAAGATTCACAACTTAGAAGTCTCAATAAAGTGATGAAGTGAGATTGTCGTTTCGGAATGTTCTATGTTTTTTCATGAGTAGCAACATTAGGAGCTGGAATTGGGATCGCCCTTATTTTAATGCTTTCCTTCAAGAAGAAACCGATGATAAGAAGAATTATGGCTTTGATAAAGCAAAGGAGTGAATATTTCGATGGGGAAATGAAAATCAAGGGACCCGTCTCTTCGAGAAGGTACACCTATAAAGACATCAAGAGGATGACCAACTCTTTCAAAGAAAAGTTAGGCCAGGGAGGCTATGGTTGTGTGTACAAAGGCAAGCTTCAAGATGGCGAACTTGTGGCAGTGAAGCTTCTAAAGAAGTTGAAAGGCGATGCCGAAGAATTTTTCAATGAAGTTGCGAGCATAGGTAGGACTTCTCATGTCAATGTTGGGAACCTCTTGGGATTCTGTTTTGAAGGAAGCAAAAGAGCTTTGGTTTATGAGTTCATGCCTAATGGATCCCTTGAAAAGTTCATATTTAATAGGAGTAACATATTGGAGTTAGATCAACTATTGAGTTGGGACACATTGTACCAGATTTCCCTTCGCATAGCTCATGGGCTAGAGTACTTGCATATAGGATGCAACATGAGGATCTTGCACTTCGACATAAAGCCCCACAACAACATTCTCCTCGATGCAAACTATTGTCCCAAGATTTCTGACTTTGGTCTTTCCAAAATATGCCCAAGAGAGGAGAGCATCGTGTCAATGCTAGGTGCTCGAGGCATTGCTGGATACATTGCTCCAGTGCTGATCATAAGGAACATCGGAGGGGTTTCTCATAAATCAGATGTCTATAGCTGCGGAATGATGATTCTAGAGATGGTGGGTAGAAAGAAAAACATCAAAGTCACGGTAGATCGTACTAGTGAAGTATACTTTCCTCATTCGGTCCACCAACGTCTATTGCTTCGAGAAGATCTTGGAATGCACGGGATCACGAATGAGGAGGAAGAAAGAATCGCAAAGAAGATGATTGTAGTAGGCTTATGGTGCATTTAGATCGATCCAAGAGCTCAACCTTGTATGACTCACGTTGTGGAGATGCTAAAAGGAAGTGCCGAGGCCTTGCAAATTCCTCCAAAACCATCCTAGTCATCATTTTCAAGAGTGTTGGAGGCTTGTCCATGTGAAAGTTTTTTGCAAGAGAGTAATGACTCGAGTTGTGGTTATTCAATTTCACTTATAGCAGACTAACGTAGTTTCTAATGGAGTATATAAAAAAAACTAAAAAAGGCTGACAACATTTTAATTAATGACTATTGAGCTTTTTCATGAACTTGTGATCAAATGTCTAGATTCAATTCCTATGAGTATGATGGTAAAGCAAAGAAGTGAAAAGTGCAGTATTTCATATCAATATAGTTTTCCATTTATCCAAATAGGAATTATATTGTGCGGCGGTCATGCGACGATCGTGCGGCGGTCGTGCGACGATCATACGGTTGTCGGGCGGTGGTCGTGTGGCGGCGGTCAGCGGTCGCCGGTTCGTGGGTAAGAGGAAAAAACAAATAAATACAAAAGCCATCATAGGTAATCAGTTAAATCGTTCGAGATTTATTTGATAAGCATTTGTGTCCTAGCAGAAAAACATGGCAATTTGGTGGCAAAAGCCATGATAGGTAATTCGTTAAATCGTGTTCTTCGTTGACTATTTTTTATAAAGATTCACAACTGAGAAGTCTCGATAAAGTGATGAAGTGAGATTGTCGTTTCGGAATGTTCTATGCTTTTTCATGAGTAGCAACATTAGGAGCTGGAATTGGGATCACCTTATTTTAATGCTTTCCTTCAAGAAAAAACCAATGATAAGAAGAATTATGGCTTTGATAAAGCAAAGGAGTGAATATTTCGATGGGGAAATGAAAATCGAGGGACTCGTCTTTTCGAGAAGGTACACCTATAAGGACATCAAGAGGATGACCAACTCTTTCAAAGAAAAGTTAGGCCAGGGAGGCTATGGTTGTGTGTACAAAGGCAAGCTTGAAGATTGCCAACTTGTGGTAGTGAAGCTTCTAAAGAAGTTGAAAGGCAATGCCGAAGAATTTTTCAATGAAGTTGAGAGCATAATTAGGACTTCTCATGTCAATGTTGGCAACCTCTTGGGATTCATTTTTGAAGGAAGCAAAAGAGCTTTGGTTTATGTGTTCATGCCTAATGGATCCCTTGAAAAGTCCATATTTAATAGGAGTAACACATTGGAGTTAGATCAACTATTGAGTTGGGACACATTGTACCAGATTTCCCTTCGCATAGCTCATGGGCTAGAGTACTTGCCTATATGATGCAACATGAGGATCTTGCACTTCGACATAAAGCCCCACAATATTCTCCTCGATGCAAATTATTGTTCCAAGATTTCTGACTTTGGTCTTTCCAAAATATGCCCAAGAGAGGAGAGCATCGTGTCAATGCTAGGTGCTCGAGGCATTGCTGGATACATTGCTCCAGTGCTGATCATAAGGAACATCGGAGGGGTTTCTCATAAATCAGATGTCTATAGCTGCGGAATGATGATTCTAGAGATGGTTGGTAGAAAGAAAAACATCAAAGTCATGGTAGATCGTACTAGTGAAGTATACTTTCCTCATTCAGTCCACCAACGTCTATTGCTTCGAGAAGATCTTGGAATGCACGGGATCACGAATGAGGAGGAAGAAGGAATCGCAAAGAAGACGATTGTAGTAGGCTTATGGTGCATTCAGATCGATCCAAGAGCTCGACCTTGTATGACTCACGTTGTGGAGATGCTAAAAGGAAGTGCCGAGGCCTTGCAAATTCCTCCAAAACCATCCTTGTCATCATCCTCAAGAGTCTTTGGAGGCTTGTCCATGTGAAAGTTCTTTGCAAGAGAGTAATGACTCGAGTTGTGGTTATTCAATTTCACTTATAGCAGACTAACGTAATTTCTAATGGAGTATATAAAAAAACTAAAAGGGCTATCAACATTTTAATTAATGACTATTGAGCTTTTTCATGAACTTGTGATCAAATGTCTAGATTCAATTCCTATGAGTTTGATGGTAAAGCAAAGAAGTGAAAAGTGCAGTATTTCATATTATCAATATAGTTTTCCATTTATCCAAATAGGAATTATATCGTGCGGCGGTCGTGTGACGATCGTGCGACAATTGTGCGATGATCGTGTGGCGTTCGTGCGACGATCATGCGGTTGTCAGCGGCGATCGTGCGGCGACAATCAGCAGTCGCCGGTCCATGGGTAAGAAGAAAAAACAAATAAATACAAAAGCTATCATAGGTAATCCGTTAAATCGTTCGAGATTTATTTGATAAGCATTTGCGTCCTAGCAGGAAAACATGGCAATTTGGGGGCGAAAGCCATGATAGGTAATCCGTTAAATCTTGTTTTTCCTTGACTATTTTCTATAAAGATTCACAACTTAGAAGTCTCGATAAAGTGATGAAGTGAGATTGTTCTTTCGGAATGTTCTATGTTTTTTTCATGAGTAGCAACATTAGGAGCTGGAATTGGGATCGCCCTTATTTTAATGCTTTCCTTCAAGAAGAAACCAATGATAAGAAGAATTATGGCTTTGATAAAGCAAAGGAGTGAATATTTCGATGGGGAAATGAAAATCGAGGGACTTGTCTTTTCGAGAAGGTACACCTATAAGGACATCAAGAGGATGACCAACTCTTTCAAAGAAAAGTTAGGCCAGGGAGGCTATGGTTGTGTGTACAAAGGCAAGCTTCAAGATGGCGAACTTGTGGCAGTGAAGCTTCTAAAGAAGTTGAAAGGCGATGCCGAAGAATTTTTCAATGAAGTTGAGAGCATAATTAGGACTTCTCATGTCAATGTTGGCAACCTCTTGGGATTCCTTTTTGAAGGAAGCAAAAGAGCTTTGGTTTATGAGTTCATGCCTAATGTATCCCTTGAAAAGTTCATATTTAATAGGAGTAACACATTGGAGTTAGATCAACTATTGAGTTGGGACACATTATACCAGATTTCCCTTGGCATAGCTCATGGGCTAGAGTACTTGCATATATGATGCAACACGAGGATCTTGCACTTCGACATAAAGCCGCACAACATTCTCCTCGATGCAAACTATTGTCCCAAGATTTCTGACTTTGGTCTTTCCAAAATATGCCCAAGAGAGGAGAGCATCGTGTCAATGCTAGGTGCCCGAGGCACTGCTGGATACATTGCTCCTGAGCTGATCATAAGGAACATCGGAGGGGTTTCTCATAAATTAGATGTCCATAGCTACGGCATGATGGTTCTAGAGATGGTCAGTAGAAAGAAAAACATCAAAGTCACGGTAGATCGTACTAGTGAAGTATACTTTCCTCATTCGGTCCACCAACGTCTAGTGCTCCGAGAAGAACTTGGGCTGCACGGGATCATGAATTAGGAGGAAGAAAGAATTGCAAAGAAGATGATTGTAGTAGGCTTATGATGCATTCAGATCGATCCAAGAGCTCGACCTTGTATGACTCACGTTGTGGAGATGCTAAAAGGAAGTGCCGAGGCCTTGCAAATTCCTCCAAAACCATCCTTGTTATCATCCTCAAGAGTGCTGGAGGCTTGTCCATGTGAAAGTTCTTTGCAAGAGAGTAATGACTCGAGTTGTGGTTATTCAATTTCACTTATAGCAAACTAACGTAGTTTGTAATGGAGTATATAAAAAAAACTAAAAAAGGCTGTCAACATTTTAATTAATGACTATTGAGCTTTTCATGAACTTGTGATCAAATGTCTAGATTAAATTCCTTTGAGTATGATGGAAAAGCAAAGAAGTGAAAAGTGCATTATTTCGTATTATCAATATAGTTTGCCATTTATCCAAATAGGAATTATATCGAGCGGCGGTCGTGTGTTATTGCGTGGCAACCCTACGCTCGTACCTGCAGTGACCCCGCACGTTCTTTCAGTAGCATTCCCGAGTGAGCTTTCTCAACTTTATTAGGCAGGTTCTTGTTTCTATAGGTGCATTAGATTCTATTATCAACAATGTAGAATATGCACAAAATCACTAAACCTTGAGCTTTTGCGGAGTCAGCTTCTATTAGTGCCTCAAAGATCATATGGTCGATAGACCCCGAGAATTTGTACAGAGAAAACTCAATTCAATTGAATGTGATCCACTTGTTTCTTTTGCTAGAAATTCGATGGTGCCGTACTTGTTTTGTCTTCCTCCAACTAAGAATGTCATGCGACAAGGATGACTTTTTCATTACTTTTCTTTTTGGTGGTGCAAAGCAAGAGGAAATCTCAAGTTATTTACTGCTTGGTGATGAATTTTTCATGAGAAATATTAGAATATTTAAATAATAAATCACGCATTCATTTAATAGCTTAAACTTTAAGAATAGCTAATAATGATCACGCAAAATCTCATATGATATCGGAGTTATTGGTCTTAAGTTGAAATTTTTCCAAGCCTTATTTTGTCTCCACAATTAAATTTCCACGATTAGTATTGGGCAAAAGACAAGATTAAGTGTGAGAGAGAGTGTTAGAATATTTAAATAATAGACCACGCATTCATCTAATAATTAAATCTTTTAGAATAGTTGGCAATTATTTCACAAAATCTCACAAGAGAGACTCATTTTCGCTGACTAGTCACGAAGATTTGTATAATGGGAGGTTTGTTCCTAATTGTAATTTAGAGGTCCCTTTTACTAGGATTTTCATGGTTTGATCTTTAGGATTTTGTGGAGCAAATTTTTTGCAAATATTCTTCATTGGTTGTTTGAATAATGCACGCATCAGACCACATTTTGCCTCACTTGGTATTTGCTTCGAAGTTGAAGAACTAGCACTTGACAGTGATGGGAGTTTGGACCAATTCAAACCAATTCCATTTGATGCTTCCACAAATGCTTTCCACACTCTCTCCTGCCTCTTTCTCCTATCCTCTACGATCCTCTACCTCCTTCCGGTCCAAATGAATCACCAAAAGTTCGTCTTCAACAGAAGTAATGCTTTGGACATACATCAACAATTGAGTTGGGACACATTGTACCTGATTTTGGTCGGCATTGCTCATGGGCTAGAGTACTTACATAGAGGCTACTGAATGAGGATCTTGCACTTTGACATAAAGCCCCACTACATTCTTCTGGTCCAAAACTATTGTCCCAAAATTTCTGACTTTGGTCTTCCCAAAATATGCCCTAGACAAAAGAGCATCATGTCAATGCTAGGTGCTTAGGGCACCCCCAGATACATTGCTCCAGAGCTGATCATGAGGGACATTGGCGGGGTTTCTTACAAATTGAATGTCTATAGCTACGTTATGATGGTTCTCGAGATGGTTGGCAGGAGGAAAAATTCAAGTCACAGTAGATCATACTAGCCAAATATACTCCCTTCATTGGGCACACCAATAATTGGAGCTCTGAGAAGAGCTTGGGCTACATGGGATCACAAATGAGAAGGATGAAAGAATAGCGAAGAAGATGATTGTAATAGGCTTATGGTACATTCAGAACTATTCGAGAGCTCGACCATCTATGACCTAAGTTGCAAAGATGCTAAAAGGAAGTGTTGAAGCCTCACAAATTCCTCCTATACCATCCTTGTCATCTCCCTCAAGATCGCTCGCTACTTGTCCGAGTGATTGTTTGTCTCTAAAAAAACAATAGTGACTTGAGTTGGGTAAATCCAACATCAAGTATACAGGACTGACATAGTTTGTAATACTAGTATATAAAAGAAGATGCACCAAAAAAAAGTGAAAAGGGCATTATTTCATATTATAAATTGAGTTTGTCATTTGTCCAAAATATGATATAATTTGTCATTTCTCATGAACTCTTGAATCGAATAGGCCTAACCCATTTATAAGCATAGTAGAGAGATATGTCATTTCATATAATTCTTATTATAGACTACACTAGAGAATTACTCAAGCAACAAATGTTACAATTGTAAATGCACTAACTTCCTTCGTGCTTAAGTGTGATCAATTCATCTTCTTGCGCCAAACTTAGACAAGTTCGAAGCTCAACTTAGGCCGACGTAACTCGGCCTAATATTGATTTCTCTCGATCACACGGCCCTATCCATTTTCAACCATACCCCACTCCCCCAGCTCTCTCTCCTTCGAAATAGCAAGGAATGGTGATAGGTGTTGTGTGAATTTAGGCTTGTCCCGACCTACCTCTCGATAGGGAGGAAAGTAGGCTTAGGAGTATTGCTTAAAGGACGGGCCTTTGGCCCATGATTTAAATGTGGGCTCTCTCAAACCCATACTTCACATGACGTTGAGTGTTCAAATTGATGGTATAAGAATTCTTTTAAAAAAATGAGTCGCCACTAGTCTATTAGGGTCAGCTAGAAACCAAGTGAAGTGCGGGAGCATTCTTCACTTCTTACATAACCAAATGAAAGGTCAGGGACTTGATTACGCTAATTAGTGCTCTTTTTGCATCTAATTTTGTTCATTTAAAAAAAAAAAAGATTTTCATTAGGCCGTCTGGATTGATTTTATACTTATTCACTAACATGTGAGATGATTACACGAGTGCACAATCATTAACATAAAAATCAGTAATCCAGGAGTGCATAAAAAATAAATTGCATGGATAGCAAGGACCTAACACTAAGGAATAAGATAAATGCCGATCCTAACTAAACTCAAGGGAAGCCAAAATCAATGTATTGATATTGGGCAACCAAAGGCAATTGTCCTTAAGGACAATCGAAACTCTAAAGTAAAGCCTTAAGGGTATGTTCAATTTTTTAGCACAAATTTAGAGTCAAAAGGCTTAAGAATTTTTGGAATTTTTTTATTAATTTTTTTAAATTTTTTTTAGAAATCTTCACAAATTTTGTTGTTCTCCAAATTTTCTGAATTTTTAAGATTTTTCTGAATTTTTTGAATTTTTTCAAACATTATTAATTGTTTAAAAATAATTTTCAGAAACTTTGAATTTTCTAAAAATTTCGAATTTTCGAAATTTTAAAACCCATTTTATGAATTTTTAGTATTTTTTTCTTATTATTGTTTAATACTCTTTTTCTTTTCCTTTTAATTTTAATTTTTTTAATCTTTTAATCTTTAATATTATTATATTCACAAAAACGGGTTTTGATTAGGTTTACCCGATTCGACCTACTAACCCGATCCTCCGACCCGAATCCAAACTACTCAAATAAAACCTCATTCTTTAATACATTTTTTTTTCTTTTTTTCTCTTATTTTTCTGGTCTTCTTCCTCTTTGTGTGGCTCCTTTTCTTTCCCGATGGCTTCCCCTGCACCGAAGCCACACTACCGCCCAGACGAGCCCTTGCGGGCGTTCAGACCATTACTAGACCACCACCCAATGTCGGTCGTCTGGCCTGACTAACACCCACCATTGTCGGCCACTAGTTGGCCGGACGTCATAACCATTGCCGGAATACTTCCAACGAAAGATTTTCGAGCCCTAAAATTTCATATGACCAAAACTCTAACGATTCAAGTACTAACACCAGCATGAGCAAACGACACAATGGAATGGACTTCAATTTGAACAAAGACGACACCACAGACATGAAAATCATAAAAACCATTCCCGAATCTCGCTTTGACATTTCATCAAACAGATAGAATGCATTGGCTAGAGGGAGGACCTAGGCTCATTCAGGATTCGGGTTTAGGTGAAGATTGGTCATTCTAGATAGGATTAACACTCGAGACTAACTTAGGGACGAATCATCAGCATTTAGCACCAGTAACCTTAAAATCACAAATCTCGGCCAAAACAAATCACATGAACCCGGACCTCACTTAGACATTTTAGCGAACAGTGATGCACACTGCGAACAAGGGACTTCGGACTTGCTAGGGACTTAATCGCCGACCAAAACTCCTAACGACGCATGCTAGGACACAAAGAAGCTTTAATGGAAGACGGACGGTACCGAAGTTCGCTCGAACTAGTCGGCCGCGAGCTCCCGGCCGAAGCCCCAAAAACAGGGCACAAGGATTCGGGAAAAGACCTACCTGGTTCGGATGCAGCACTACGAGGGACGGCGAGCACAGAACAGACCTCAGGCAATGGTGAAATACTCTTTCGAGCTCGCTTTCCCTTTCTCTCGAGCTCACCCTCTCTCGGTTGTTCTCTTTGGGTTCTAACCAGCAGAAAAACAGAGCTCCTCCTCTCTCGCTGTCTTCTCTCCCTTCATCCCTCTCTCGGCTTTTCTCTCTCCTCCAGGGCGACGCCAGCTAGCCTCGCACCACACGAAATTCCCTACGCTGGCGTCGCGCGCAACGCTCGTTGCCAACGTCCTCGCCGTCCTCGCTTCACGTACAGCCGTCGTCCTTCCCCGTCTGTCGTCGAGCTAGCGGCCAGAGGGAGAGAGGAGAAAGAAGAGAAAGAGGCTGGGCCGGCGGAGAAGAGAACTGGGCCACGTGTTGTGGGGGGTGTTAGGAAGAAAAGAAGAAAAGAGGAGTAGGTCGGGCTGGAAAGGAAAGGCTATGGGCCGGCCCACTCGGGAGATAAAAAAGAAGATGAAGTGGATTGGGCTGGCCTCGCGGGAAGAAGAAACGGCTGGCCCGGCTCTTTTCGATTTTTTTATAATAATAGTTTTTAGATAATAATTTTTTTTTAAAAGAATTTTTTTTTAATTTTTCAAAGATTTTAAATAACTAATACTAGTAATGCAAATGTTCCTAGTGTCCATATCCAATGCAATTTAATGGAGATTATTTTTGCTAGGGGTTAAAAATTAATCTCTAATTTTTACGCGATTGACTCTTGAGTAAAAAAGTAAAATTAGGCGTCAACAAGACTAAATTGAAATAATGGTAAGTTTTTTGGATGAAAAAAAAAAGGGTAATGGTAAGTTTTTGGACGAAAAAAAAAAAAGGGTAAGTGGAGCTAGAATAGGAAAGGAATTATCTTACAAAAGTAAATGACGCTGGAGTAGTTTCATTAAATTTTTTTTTTTTTTTTTTTTGGGGGGGGGAGGGAGGGAAGAGAGAGAGAGAGAGGTCTCATAGTTTACAAATAGTAAGGCAAAATCGGAGCAAGCCTTCATTTCTTTGTGGGAGAGTGAGAGAGAGATCATGGGAAAAGAAGGGGACTCGGTCAACAGCATAGTCGTTCCTGAATCTGGACCTTCCCGAACCCCGTTCCCATCCTCCATCTTGCTTAGCGCGATGAGTAATTCTGCCTCTATACTTCCACAATTCAAATTATTTTCTGATGTGAGCCCACTAATGTTTTCTTGCCATCATGTCGGTATATCTATGCCTCAATTTTATCTATGGTTCTTGAATCCGATACTTGATCCTGAGGACATAGGAACTGTCGCGACCAATTTTTTTCGGTGTACCACCTAAGGTTTGGCTAATGGATTGTTAAGCCTAAACTTAACTCGGGCTCTCCCAAACCCATACCAATTCGCGACTTAGGTTTGAGTTCTTAACATGCAAATGATTTTCAATTAGGAGTCGCCACTAATCTATTTTTGGTGGGTCGATTAGAAACCCAAGTAAAGTAACGGGAGGTTTACTTTACTCCTACGAACCCGAGACTATGGATACGGGGACTTGGTTACACTAGATTTCTCTAATGCCCTTTCGGTACCATTTTTTATGTTCAAAAATTCTTTTGCAGGCAGCTTAAACTGATTTTAAATCTAATTCCTTAAAATGTAAGGTGATCATACGAGTGCGCAAACCACCAATTTAACATTCAAGAAAACAAATAAAATAATGCGGGACTTACCTCAAAACAACAAAAGCATCTGCAATGTTAAATTAAAATTCACATCATCAACCCTAGATATGATTTCTAATTAACACGCAATTTCTTTTTTTTTTTCACTTTATTTAATGGGAATTTAATCTATATGCAATGCATGCTAGTAATCTAATATGACATGGCAACATGACCTAAATTACATGACATGGCAATATGATCTAAATTATATGACATAAATAGAGTAAATCCTAAAGAAATGCAATAATTAAATGCAATCTAAATGACCTAATTCTATTGACAGGCAATTTCTAATTAAATGGGCCTAAAAAAAAAACTAAATGACGTGCATTTCATTTAATCTAATCCTAAATAACATGTTCATGACATTTTTTCTTTTTTCTTTTTCCTAAAAAAATGCAATTTACCCTAAAAAAGGAAGTAATTTATCCTAAGACATTTTTGGATTTTTTTATGAAATTCGAAATTATAAACAAGTGGAAATTATCTACCTAAATTAAAACGTCATCTAATTCGAATTAGGAATGAAGTTATGTCAAATCCTAATTTAAACTAGAATGTTATCCTAATTTAGAAATCCCTAACTAAAATGCAATCTACTTAAGATTTTTTTATCTAAACTTATAATTAACTAGGAAATAAAATTTAACATGCAATCTTACCCTAATATGCAATGACGTGCAAAATATGCCTCCTAATTCTACATGACATATGCATGATGATTTTTTTTAATTTCGAAATTAAAATTTAACGTGCAAATTAAATAATAACAAGACTAACATTCTAAATGAATATGCTTTTTTTTTTTTGTTTTCTTTTTCATGATTCAAAATAAAATCTCTATCCTAAATATGCAAAATAAGGAAAGCAAACCTAAACCTAAATTCCCTTTTCCTTTTTTTAATTTTCGAAATTAACAATCGCCTAATAATTAAACATGCAAATAAAAAAAAACTAACAACCTAAATCAATTGATTTTTTTTTTTACATTTTTATTATTAAAATGAAATTTCTATCATGAGCATGCAAACCCTAAAACAACATTTTTTGATTTTTTTTAAAAAAAGAAAATTAATTCAGATAACACCACAGCAAATCAAGCAAAATTGATATCCAAATTGACGAACCATATCTCGCGCATGAGATCGGGTTGGCCAATTTTCGCATAAATCACGAATCGGGTCTCGGGCGGGAGATCGGATTGGCAATTTTTAGTAATTGCGAGTCGGATTTCGGGCGCGAAAATCGGACTGACAATCACTAAATTTCAAGGCGATTTCATATCATGCAATTTCAATTCCGCATTAAAGGAATAATTACACTAAAAATAGTGAGGTATATGTAATATCAGCAATAATAAAACAAAAGATAAATGACAAAAAAACAAAATAAAAAAGAAAAGAAAATAGAATTTACCTAATTCTTTTTTTTCCTTTTTTGTTTTTTTTTTTTTCTTTTCTTTTTCAAAAAAAGAAGAAAAAGGTGGGAGACCGGCCGACGAGAGGGGAGGATCTCCGGCAAGGGTTCCGGCGAGGCTCCGGAGGACGGCGCGCGGCGGCGCGGCACCGGGGGCCGGGATCGGCATGGGGCGACGCGGGTCGGCAGATCTCGGTGGTGTTGGGACGGCGCGAGCGGTGGGTGCTGCTCGCGGGGCGCGGACTTCGTGGACTTCGCGGACGGAGAGGCGGCGGCGGCCGGTGGGCTCGGCGTCGGATCTGGTGCGGCGACTCGCGGCGTGGCGGAGGCGGCGGGCGAGACGCGGTCGGCGGTGGCGGCGAGCTTGCGGCGCGCGCGGGTGCAGGTCGCGCGCGCGCGTCTTTGCGGCGGCGGGGCTCGGCGTCGGGGCGGCACGGACGAGGCAGAGGCGGCGTGTCGCGGGCCAAGGCGAGCGGCGGCGTGTCGTCGAGGCTCCGGCGAAGACCGGCGAAGACCCCCCCCGTGAGGAAGATGAACAGTCGCGTGGGGGGGTTTTGCCTTTCTTTTTTACTTTTTTTTTTTTACCAACTCACCTTTCACCTTTTTTCTTTTTGTGCTTTTTTTCCCGGAGAGAGAGAGAGAGAGCCCCCCTAAAAACTATCGTACGCGACCCTTTTATACACCAAAAAAAACGTACTTTTGTTGTATATTTCATTGCCAATTTTGCTCGCGTAAAATTCCATTGAATATATCGTTTCACCCGCGCAATATTTTTTTTGCATATTTGATAAAAAAGAATTCCCTTTTGCACAAAAATGCATCTCTCAATGTATATTACCTAAATCTATGAAAAATCTTAACAAAATATAACAAAAAATTAAATTTTCCTAAACTACATGCCACGTGACTTTTTTTATTTAGCAAAATCAAATCTCAAAATTTTAGGTGTCAACAGCTGCCCCTCTTTGAAGGTGAGCTCGCAGAGGTTGCGTTTAAAGACAAATTGAGACCTAAATTTTGGTCATGATCATGCAATGAATGATTTTTGTCGGAACATGAATTCCATTTTTTTAATGCAATTTATATGATGCATGGAAATACTAATGCAAATGATAGATGAACCTACCTGGGATAACTTACCTTTGAGGAGGATAGAGTAATTCGAGGTAGTGGGTGTTACCTATCCAGGGACTCGTACCATTCTACGGTCGCCCAGTATGGCAGAAAGGAGCTGCTTTCTCAGGACTCGTACCATTCTACGGTCGCCTAATACGGTAGAAATGTTTTGTAAGGAACTGCTTTCCCAGGACTCGTACCATTCTACGGTCGCCCAGTATGGCAGAAATGAGCTGCTTTCTCAGGACCCGTACCATTCTACGGTCGCCTAATACGGCAGAAATGTTTTGTAAGGAACTACTTTCCCGGGACTCGTACCATTCTACGGTCGCCCGCCCATGGCAGAAATGAGCTGCTTTCTCAGGACCCGTACCATTCTACGGTCGCCCAATACGGCAGAAATATTTTGTCTAGGACCCGTACCATTCTACGGTCGCCTAAACAGGGATTCATTTTTCAGGACCCGTACCATTCTACGGTCGCCTGAATAAGGAATAAGTGTTGTCGAGGACCCGTACCATTCTACGGTCGCCTTGACGGAAAATTGATTTTTCAGGACCCGTACCATTTTACGGTCGCCTGAATGGGGAAATTGCTTTTCCAGGACCCGTACCATTCTATAGTCGCCTGTTAGAGCAATAAATGTTGTTTAGGACCCGTACCATTCTACGGTCGCCTAAACGGAGATTTTGCTTGGCTAGGACTCGAACCATTCTTCGGTCACCCAGCGTTGCAATCTGGAGAAAATTCTTTGGGGATAACTCAAACGAGTGTCGGTGTATTCGAAAAAGGAATACCTGTGCAATGACAAGTATTTAAGGTATAGATAGAGATATACTTACCTGATGACATTTCTGTTCATTGGGGATATGTCTCTTGTAAAGATGGGCTTTGGGCTACGAAAGCACGCCAGGGATAATATAAAGGACAGCTTGACCGAGTCAAGTGTCGAGAATGGGTAGAGATATACTTACCTGATGATATCTCGATTCTTTGGAATATGTCTTCTTGGAACTTAGATATCCCGTGGAGGCTTCTCACCTCTGGTAGAAATAAATTTTGGAACATCAATGATGCACCTTGAATGTTCATGATGGTTTCTCATCTCCTCATATCATGAGGCATTTTGAAAAGGAACCTGAATGTTAAGAGCTCTTGGGTCTTTGAGAAAAATTATCTGTCGGACATGATTAGAGCAATAATGCATTCACCAAAGAAATAAGCAATTAAGGCTATTAAAGGATGCATACTTCAAAATCTACTGAAGCTTTTATCAATTCAATCAAGATTCATGCATAATGACTTTTGCATCATCCAAATTTCCACTAGAGAGAATTATCGTTCAAGACAATTTTCACTCATGACATGGATTTCTTAAGAATACTAAATGAGAGACTTTCGGTTAGAAAGGACTTTCAACTGACTCTCATTTAGAATGGCTATTTTATGAGAATCACTCAATTTTATCATATCGACATGGGTCCGAGTATTCTCGCAAGCGGTACGATCTTACCAATCTGAGAGGTCTTTAACAAAGACCATAATGTGGGCTTAGCCGACGGCTTAACAAATGGACTCTTTGAGTCAAGGCTATTGAATGAACGGTCTTATAATCATTTCGGGGTTTATAAGTCAAGAACCCTGCAAAAATGAGAAAGAAACAATCTTGCTCACACTTCTTCGAGCGATGCTTATAAACATATGAACTCCTACGTTAGTTCAAGTGCCCTAATCTGAAGAGACTTTGTAAGGGACGTAACGTAGGTTGAGTTCATGGGTTGAGAAATGAAAGGATCATTAGGCTCAAAAGTGTGTAAAAGGTGAGAGTTGATGATCATTTTGGCATTGCCACCAGTTTTCTTTTTCACCATCGGGGATTGTCTTCATGAAGTGCCCCATTGATTGTAAAAACTCAGCATTTGAGCTCTTTGAGTATTGTTCCATTGGGATTCAACTCTTACAATTAACAGTCACCTACCTTGACTTTCTTTTTTTCATCTATGGGCATTGGCCTTGCTTTTACCGGCACACCTTTTTATGCCCCTAGTTCTCATGCATTTTTTCTTCACTTCTTTTTCATGGGCATCGGCCTTGCTTTTACCAGGCACACTGCTTTTTTTCATGCCCCTTAGTTCTATTTTGAAATCAATTCTTACGCATAATGCATGCGTCAAGCAATTACACTTTAAATGACACTAGAACTTTTCAAGAGTCTTCATCTGCCTTTTGCCTTGCCCCAGTGTGGGGATTGATCATCAATTGGTTTTGCCTTGCCCCGGTGTGGGGGTTGATCATCAAGAAAAGAAATGAAACTGCAGGCTCAAGTGGGCTATACAAAGGATATAAGTGTATAGGATAGAGAAAAAGACGCTCTTCGTCATCCTA
Source organism: Eucalyptus marginata (assembly GCA_014182565.1). NCBI lineage: Eukaryota > Viridiplantae > Streptophyta > Magnoliopsida > Myrtales > Myrtaceae > Eucalyptus > Eucalyptus marginata. The sequence continues at coordinate 10,060,301 of CM024586.1, read as the reverse complement.
AGGCACTTAAATTAACACATGAATTCAATGTAATAGCATAACTTGAAGATTGATGCAAGTGAGAGCAAGAAAATTTCAATTTAATTTCCTGACCTCATGATGCCATTTGATCTTTTAGATGCCCCGATGTAGGGTGATTCTTGGCAGGGGTTATTTGAAAAGAACATCCATGAGTGTATGGGCTCAAAAGGGTTAATCAATTGATCACCTGTAGTGTTTGGGATATAACAATGAATTGCCTCTCATCATTTCGGTTGTCGTACCTTTTGCGAGATAACTCTTTACCTTATGGATATGAACCTTCCTACACTCATCTCACAAGTGTATGAATATGGGACTGTGTATAGGATAAGGTTTGCCTTTCATCATCCCGACTCGTCTCATTTAGTATGCTCAATCAATTCCACATCATTCATTAAATTAATCCATCTTGATGTTCTTTAGTGGAATTGGTGGATAAAACATGTAAGAGTCATCATGCCAAATCCTTTTTTTAAAAAAAACTCAACACTTTAAGCATGTCAACTTCAAACAGTTTTCTATACTTTGCAAAATGGTTTTAGACATTCATTCAATGATTCCTCTACAATGGGGAATTGCCTTAGCAGTTGATGTCTTTGGATTGTCCCTATCATTTAAGACTGAAGATCCACTTTTGCCCCTGCACAAGAGAACGTACATCAATATGATATTATGCAACATCAAAGTAATTTCCAATTGCACATCCATTTTGGCTCAGATCAAGATTTTATCCCTATCTGCCATGCCCCCAATTTGTCATCTCTTCTGCCAGGGAATGATGGTCCTCTTTTACTTGCCCAAAATATGTTTTTTTTTACTGCAAGTGCGCTCTAAGCCTGTTGATCACAAATCAGGTTTATGATCATTGAAACTTGATACGCTATTTTCAGATGTCCCTTGTCATAATAAGTGACAGAATTATGTTCTGAGACAAGAAGCATGTGTCGAGACAAATAAACAACTTTAATTCGCCACAAGCTTTGAGATTTTTTGACAATGAAATGTTTTTGTTTTCGAAAAGTTTTGGGAGGAAGCATGAGAAAGTCCAGCCCTCGGGATTTCTCCGTGGATGATCTTTTCATGGTTGGATATCGTCATTGGACTAGTTTGGAGTACCTCATCATGCCCTCAAAATAAAATTTGTAATTTTATTGAAATTCATCAATAAATTACATTTATTAAAAAAACAAAATGCAACACTCAAGAATTAAAAGGAAAGTGGAAACATCTCTCTAAAAACAATAAAAATTCCCACGCAGGGAATATGCAAAAATAGTAAAAGAGTTACTCTTGTGGGCCAAAGCCCATCTCTTCGAGGGTCCTTCATCGATAGCTCCTATGATGAGATCGTCGAACAAGCTTGCAATTCCTTCCAGCTCATTATCGGGGTTTTACTGCCTTCGGGGTATCGGATCATCCATGCCACCCCATCCATCTCGGGATTATCTCACGAGGATCAATGAGTAACTGGGAGGGGCCGAATACTTCACCAAGTAATCAAACTTGCCACTAGGCTGCCCCAGAGTGTCTATCACTTCAGCTTCATCCTGCATCATTCTTGGAGGACCGGGGAATATTTCATGAATGCTCGGGGGTAGTGGGTTTTGCCTTACTCGCCTTTGGTCAGGTGGCGGGTTCCGCCCTCCCTGTCTTCGTCCTCCAGAACTTTCCCCTCCTCTTCTAGCGGCATGGGGCCTCTGAGGGACTTCATTTAGACTTTGAATACTCTGACTATTTCTTCCAAGGCCACTACCAGGAACAAAACCATTCACATCCATCATCCTTTCCATCATAAGGGCAGCATTTGAAGCTTCGAGTGGGTGGTGGTGAGCCTTGAGATGCATGTATGGTGGACACCAACTCAAATGAGTGGTAACTTGATTCGGATTCAATGTTTGGTTCCGGGGATAGCATTGACCGTATCCTCATGCTTCGGTGGCGGATCTTTACGGACGTTCGGGCGAGCGGTTTGAAATGAGAAGGCTTTCGTGTCCAAAGATTTTGGATCTTGTGCTTGAGGGTGAAACACTCATCGTTGAATGCCCCAATTCACCGCTATGGTAGTCACACTTCTTCGTCGGGTTGTAAGCTGCGATTGCTTTCACGGTTAGGGACGCTTTGGTTCACTAGTTAGCAAATCATTCTTTCGGAGGATTGTCAGCACTTGGGATGGAGACCCGGGAGAGGAGAGAATTGCCTTCTATTATTTGCTTGGGCAAATGGTTGACGGCCGGCCGGTTTGTGGTGTCTTGGATTCATCTGGATAACCGGAGCATGTTTGGCACTTTCTTGACTATAAGCCATGTTCACATCCTCAACCGCTTCCTTCTCCTTCTTGGGAGTGAATCTTTTACTAGATGGCTCAGTAAACCATCATTCCCTTATCCCTACTTCGAGTTGTTCTCCCACGGGAATAAGCTGATTGAAGTTTTCAACGTATGTGCTTGGCCATCCGGTTACGGAACTCGAGATGGGAGGGTTTTGACAAACAACTTCATCAACTCCTTGTCTGTAGGCTCGGGAGTGATTTGAGCTGCCAGATTTCGCCATCTCACGGCATATTCTTTAAACGACTCGTTCCTCTTTTTCTCCATCCTCTCAAGATCCTCTCGGGAAGGTGCAATATCCATGTTGAACTTGTATTGCTTGAGAAATGCGTCGGTCACTTCATTCCAAGTGTCGAGAAGGTTCACATTTTCATGACATACCAGTTTAGTGCAGGTCCAGTCAAACTCGCATGGAACGATTGGATCATGAGGGGCTCGTTCTTGACATATTGGGCCATACGCACGTGATACATCTGCAAATGAGCTTTTGGGCAAGAAGTACCATCGTACTTCTCAAAATCCGGCATTTTGAATTTCTTTGGCATGTTGACCTTCTCATACACGAGACGAGGTCGAACGGGAGTGAATTCTGCGACTCTTGCGGTTGTTTCAATTTTTCCTCCAGCTTTGTGAAGCGTTCATCATGATCGGTTTTGGAATGCTTTGTCGGGCTTGGTCTTTCTAACAAGGATCGAGTCATCGTCCAACTCGGGCATGTCATCGTCGACCTTGTTTGTTTGCTTCGGGATAGTTATTTGAGGAAGAGCAGGTGCAGTTGTTGGATTTACTTGGAGGAATTGGAGTTGATCCGTCACAAGCTGTAGAGAGGCGAGCACTTGTTGGAGTTGAGTTTCCACAGCGGACATACGATCACGCATTTCTGATTGGTCGGCCATTCTAGCTCTTAATCGCGTAATAATGGGTGAACGTGGAGGATCCGTTGTCACCTAATTTTCATGAAGAAATGAAGGAAGGTAAGTATCTCAAGTGGAATGCGTCGATCCATGGCAACGTTCTAGAACTTTTATTCATTGATGGAGCTTTTTGACAAACCAAACAGAATAGAAAGTCGAAATGCCCTAAATAAGTGAGCTAGGAAAGTAAATGACTCAACTTCCTAAAAATTAATCTAAACATGAAAATAACAAAATTGATTCAAGCATTTCATCTGGCTTGATCAATATACACTCGGGACACCACTCGACGCAATCGTTTATTCTCCTCTTGAGCTTTTTCAGCAACTCTTTTGAGGCGTTTATTCTCAGCACGGTTGGTAATCTTCAACGACGCCTCGGTATCTTCGGAAGCAGCTCCTCGAGAATCTTGTGATGTTGGATGTACTTAGTTGAGGCATAGTACTTTCTTTCTTTGCCTTTCAACTCTTCTTCAGGCCATTTGAGTTTTCGTGGATGGCACATATCCCACATCGATTTGATAGTGAGAATAGAATCTTCATGGCCTTGGCTTCCATCAACGAAGCTAACTTGGAGCGGATCCGCTTGTAACGTCGGGGGAAGCTCTTGCACGACTTGATACTGACGAGTCACTCTAGTTAGATAGTACTCCAATGCTCCGGTGAATCCCAATAGGGGGATTGGGCCAACATCTCCACACGTGAGTCTTGCCACCCGAACTTGGAACCACATAGCATGCCATAGGAAACCCTTGGAAGTTGGTTTTTTCATGAAAGCTAGCCACCTAGAATAATAATAATCCGGTGCATGTTTTTGATTGTTTTCAAATCTCATAATAGGGTGATTTAAATTACTAACATCATGTATAGTCATTAAACTACCAAATCCCTTTATATGAGAAAGGAACCAGATTTGTAAAAGTTCAGGAGAGGAATGGAGAGTCTTATCCCCACCTCCTTTGAATCGAGTGAGGGAAAGAAAAGTTTCAGTCAGGACAGTGTTTACAAAATTTTTTCTTTCCAACACTTGTCTAACTAAATGAGCAATCAAAGGATTAATAGCATTTTTGCAATAAGAAAATACTATAAACCCAAAGAAAGCTAAAAGGAAAACTCTACGCATTTGAAATGAGGTGCCTTTTTCAAAATATTCTTTCGAAGAGATAAAGGACATGCATTACGGTGAGCCTTTAAAACCTTTCTTACGTCGTCTTCCTTAATTCTTAGAAAATCAGATAAGGCCATAACAGGATCTATTCCGATAGGCGGACTAATCAATTCAGCTTTCAAGGATTTCCCTATGGCAATGCTATATTCTTCCAAGGTGGGAGTGAGCTCATGCTTACCGCCGAAGATAAAGGTAGAGGTCTCGGGGCACCAACAATGGGCGAGTGCTTGGATGAGGCCGCCATGGATGTTGATGCGCAGCAGTGGAAGTAGGCGACCAATGTGCGACTCTATGAACTGACGGCCGTCTTGATCTAACTTGTCCCACCAAGTGGTAAGCTCTTCCTTTGGAGGGAGAATAATTCGAATGTCCGAAGTCCCCATTGTATATTGATCAAGACTCAGGACAATCCTAATGCCATGGACCGACAAAATAATGCGATAAAGTAAGTAAATTGCAAAGGCAAAAATTTAGAGAACTTACTTTACCAATGGTGAGCAATCACATAGACATGCGCATGGTAAGTGGCTCGATTTCTAATCTATAAAGCTTATCAAAGTGGAGCCACAAGAATGATCGGACTAGCCACGGGCTTGTGGACTATGTCGGGTCCTCATGACTCCGGCTTAGCCAAAGAGCCGACCTGGGTCGCGGGCATGCGGACCGAGGTGGGTACTCTTGACACCATGAAAGAAATTTCGGGATTGAGATGGGCGACTCGTACCGCGAGCATGCGGTCGGAGTGGTATCCATCTCAACGCCATCCCAAATGATCCTATGCGGCCCGGAGTCCGGCGGCGGGTTGTGTGTGCAAAAGTGTAGTGTAAATGCAAAGCATGCACAACGCTTTATATCAAACAACACTTCAATATGAAAATAAACCATACATTCCTTCATCTCCCTACAAAACGAGGTTAGCAAACACTTCTCCTTATACCTCCCAATCTGCAAAAACATTTAACACCTAAGTGTTAGGGACATACTGGAATCCTCGCTGCCAAACAAAAACATTTTTCAAAAAAGAAAATTGGCCTAAGTCCACTAAGAGTTTCAACTCAAGTCCCCAAATGAGTCGCCAACTGTCGCAACCAATTTTTTCTGTACCACCTAAGGTTTGGCTAATGGATTGTTAAGACTAAACTTAACTCGGGCTCTCCCAAACCCATACCAATTCGCGACTTAGGTTTGAGTTCTTAACATGCAAATGATTTTCAATTAGGAGTCGCCACTAATCTATTTTGGTGGGTCGATTAGAAACCCAAGTAAAGTAACAGGAGGTTTACTTTACTCCTACGAACCAGAGACTATGGATACGGGGACTTGGTTACACTAGATTTCTCTAATGCCCTTTCGGTACCATTTTTTATTTTCAAAAATTCTTTTGCGGCAGCTTAAACGATTTTAAATCTAATTCCTTAAAATGTAAGGTGATCATACGAGTGCGCAAACCACCAATTTAACATTCAAGAAAACAAATAAAATAATGCAGGACTTACCTCAAAACAACAAAAGCATCTGCAATGTTAAATTAAAATTCACATCATCAACCCTAGATATGATTTCTAATTAACACGCAATTTCTTTTTTTGTTTTCACTTTATTTAATGGGAATTTAATCTATATGCAATGCATGCTAGTAATCTAATATGACATGGCAACATGACCTAAATTACATGACATGGCAATATGATCTAAATTATATGACATAAATAGAGTAAATCCTAAAGAAATGCAATAATTAAATGCAATCTAAATGACCTAATTCTATTGACAGGCAATTTCTAATTAAATGGGCCTAAAAAAAAAAAAAAAACTAAATGACGTGCATTTCATTTAATCTAATCCTAAATAACATGTTCATGACATTTTTTCTTTTTTCCTTTTTCCTAAAAAAAATGCAATTTACCCTAAAAAAGGAAGTAATTTATCCTAAGACATTTTTTGAATTTTTTATGAAATTCGAAATTATAAAAAAATGGAAATTATCTACCCAAATTAAAACGTCATCTAATTCGAATTAGGAATGAAGTTATGTCAAATCCTAATTTAAACTAGAATGTTATCCTAATTTAGAAATCCCTAACTAAAATGCAATCTACTTAAGATTTTTTTATCTAAACTTATAATTAACTAGGAAATAAAATTTAACATGCAATCTTACCCTAATATGTAATGACGTGCAAAATATGCCTCCTAATTCTACATGACATATGCATGATGATTTTTTTTTAATTTCGAAATTAAAATTTAACGTGCAAATTAAATAATAACAAGACTAACATTCTAAATGAATATGTTTTTTTTTTTTTTGTTTTCTTTTTCATGATTCAAAATAAAATCTCTATCCTAAATATGCAAAATAAGGAAAGCAAACCTAAACCTAATTTCCCTTTTCCTTTTTTAATTTTCGAAATTAACAATCGCCTAATAATTAAACATGCAAATAAAAAAAACTAACAACCTAAATCAATTGATTTTTTTACATTTTTATTATTAAAATGAAATTTCTATCATGAGCATGCAAACCCTAAAACTACATTTTTTTGATCTTTTTTTTAAAAAAGAAAATTAATTCGAGATAACACCACAGCAAATCAAGCAAAATTGATATCCAAATTGACGAACCATATCTCGCGCATGAGATCGGGTTGGCCAATTTTCGCATAAATCACGAATCGGGTCTCGGGCGGGAGATCGGATTGGCAATTTTTTTAGTAATTGCGAGTCGGATTTCGGGCGCGAAAATCGGGCCCGACAATCACTAAATTTCAAGGCGATTTCATATCATGCAATTTCAATTCCGCATTAAAGGAATAATTACACTAAAAATAGTGAGGTATATGTAATATCAGCAATAATAAAACAAAAGATAAATGACAAAAAAACAAAATAAAAAAAAAAGAAAATAGAATTTACCTACTTCTTTTTTTTCCTTTTTGTTTTTTTTTGTTTTCTTTTCTTTTTCAAAAAAAGAAGAAAAAGGTGGGAGACCGGCCGACGAGAGGGGAGGGATCTCCGGCAAGGGTTCCGGCGAGGCTCCGGAGGGACGGCGCGACGGCGCGCGGCACCGGGGGGCTTCCGGGATCGGCATGGGGCGACGCGGTCGGCAGATCTGGTGGTGTTGGGACGGCGTGAGCGGTGGGTGCTGCTCGCGGGGGCGCGGACTTCGTGGACTTCGCGGACGGAGAGGCGGCGGCGACCGGTGGGCTCGGCGTCCGGATCTGGTGCAGGCGACTCGCGGCGTGGCGGAGGCGAGCGGGCGAGACGCGGTGGCGGCAGGGCTTCGCGGCGGCGCGGGTGCAGGTCGCGGCGGCGCGGCTTTGCGGCGGCGGGGCTCGGCGTCGGGGCGGCACGGACGAGGCAGAGGCGGCGTGTCGCGGGCCAAGGCGAGCGGCGGCGTGTCGTCGAGGCTCCGGCGAAGACCGGCGAAGACCCCCCGTGAGGAAGATGAACAGTCGCGTGGGGGTTTTGCCTTTCTTTTTTACTTTTTTTTTTTTTACCAACTCACCTTTCACCTTTTTTCTTTTTGTGCTTTTTTCCCGGAGAGAGAGAGCCCCCTAAAAACTATCGTACGCGACCCTTTTATACACAAAAAAAAACGTACTTTTTGTGGTATATTTCATTGCCAATTTTGCTCGCGTAAAATTCCATTGAATATATCGTTTCACCCCGCGCAATATTTTTGCATATTTGATAAAAAAGAATTCCCTTTTGCACAAAAATGCATCTCTCAATGTATATTACCTAAATCTATGAAAAATCTTAACAAAATATAACAAAAAATTAAATTTTCCTAAACTACATGCCACGTGACTTTTTTTTTTTATTTAGCAAAATCAAATCTCAAAATTTTAGGTGTCAACAGGAACTCTGTAAAACCTATTGGAAACATCTTGTAATTCTTCATCGAGTGAAACTAATTAGGCGTCCTTTATTGCTTAAGGTCATAAATGTTTAAATCATATTTCCGTGTGCGTAGAATCCTGTTTTGATGTGATCAATAGAGGAAGGACATAATTTCGTAGTGATATTTCCTTGGAATTGCTCGTTTACATCACCTGGATTTAATCATGCTTATGTGTTTTGGGTAATCCAATTGGTGTCAGTGTAGGGCCGTTCTAGGTTCACCGAGGCATGGATTAGAGATGTTGCAGGGCCCAGAAGTGGGCCGAATGCTCACTGTCCCAATCGCTCTTCGATCTGAACAGCAAGCATTGTTTAGCCCATTCGCGCCTCTCCGAGCCAGTCCTTGGCTGCCCTTATTTATTCGTTTTAGCCTCGCATGGCACGTGTTCATGCATATGGGGGCCCGCTTTTATCAGATGTTTAGCACTGATAATATGAAATGTTGACGGTTCATCCGATATTCGACTCATGACTCGAACGTTCAGGTTTTAGTCGGATTAGTCGTCGGCGAGCTTCCTTTGTGCGTTCATTTGTTACATCCTCAGATACGAATGTCCATTTGATCCATTCTAACCCTTTTTTTCCCGGGACAAATAAAATGGAGACATTGAATAAGTATCGGTTTTGTCGATACCATTTTCCCTTTTGGATGCCTTCATTTTTTTCATTGTATTTTTTGCATTTAGATTTAGGATTTTTATCTTTAAATAATATCATTTCAGAAGAGTGGGAGCGGTGGCTAACGGCGGATGGTGGTATAGAAAAATTTTACTTATTGTTTATGTTCCAAACCTATTGTTGGACTAAAAAATTGTTCCAAATATAGAAAAATAAAATTGCATTATCAAACGAATTTATGTTCTAAGCCTATTTCTGGAACTAGAAAAATAGAAAAATAGTTATTATGGGTGTCCTAAAGTGACGTAGCACAGAATTTGGTGATGCGCATGGGGGATGTCTTCATAAAACTTTACCACATGTGCAGGGGCGTCTGAAAAATGTTCCTGTCCGACTGGAAAAAATAAAAATAAAAATTGTCCCTACTTGCGGAGGTTTCTCTCAGTGAATGGTGTTGATGATTTTTCAAGGAGTCAGGGAGCGAGGGATTTTCATTTTTTATTTGGATGAGAGATTGGTTTGGCCGATCTAAGTATTGATAAAGGACTATTCTTGCATATGCTACGCCGGTGCCTTGTAAGTAACATAAACACGGGATGAAGGGACGCCACAAGCGCCCGTTTGTAGCATCTACACTGCATTTCGGTAGCAGCCTAATCATTCCCTAGAGAGCAGAGATGCGGAGCCCGTCCTCTTTTTACACGGTACAACTTGGTTGAATTGGCATGAAAAATCGGGTGATCCACTTAGATCGGAGCGAGCATGTCCAAATCAGGGGAAGATGCGGGTATGACTGGAGAAGGCAAGAGTTCAATTGTTTTCCCCCAACGGAGTCCATTCAACGACTTGTGGTATGTATGCTTACTCTCACTTAATGTGTGGTTCTCAATTAGCTGATGTTCTTCCACGGGACGGATTGCTAGGTTTGCTTATTAATTGGACAACGACCAGCTCATGCCCTTAAAAACCCGAGAATCTCATTTTGCTGGGGATGCCTTTTTTTTCTAATAGTATGAAGTGTAGTCATCTCATCCTGGCTATGGCATGATCATGTTACCATTTAGACTTCCAAGACCTAAAAATTTATGAGCCCCATTATCAACAACCTTCCTTGCCTTAATTTTTCTATCATTAGGCCGGTATTTGCAAACCCACTAGATCCAACGCTTTAAATACAATGAGCAAAGATGCTCCAAGCTTACCGTAAAATTTCAAATCATGGACAAGTATTTTAAACTAGAATGCGTTAGCCAATAAGTCAAGTAACAAAAAATTTAGGTTTAACATGTTCTTTACTTCTCATGACATGAACTCTTGACCCCTCAAAGGGGCTAGACTTTTTCAGTGAGAACCTAAAAGAAAGTTTTCACCTTTCAATTTCCACAACATGGGGAGAAATCGGGGGAAATTGCTTTGCATGTTTCTAGGCCACATCTTCCCCATCCCTGCTCCCCCAGACCCACTTTTAACGCTCGATAGCCATCTTTTTTTCATTTCCCTCCTCCACATCCCTTCATATGTACCCCTCCTTGTTTTGCTCCAACACCGTCTCCCTTCGGATGGATCTTACCACACCATTTTCCTCTCTCTCCTTGCTCTTCTTCATCTCCCTCCAAATTCACTTCCCCCTACGAGCTTCTGGCAACTTCCCGCCATTCCAAGAATGCGATCCTTTTGTTTGTGGAAATATGCAAATCAGCTATCCTTTCAGGCATGTAGAGCAACCAGAATACTGTGGGTATCCAGGCTACGAGCTTGACTGTGACGGATTTAACCCGATTCTATCCATGGTGTCTCAGAAATATCAAGTGATCCACATGAATGGCAGCGCGCAGATCCTTGTGGTGGCAAGGTCAGATTTATTAGACGGTATATGTCTTGAAACATATAACGAAACCACATTAGACTTGAATCTCTTCAAGTACACTTCCAATAACCTCAATTCCACCTTAATTTACAATTGCGACTCATGGCCAACCGTTCCATCTTATTATCGGTTCTCTTGTCCCAAGTCTCAATTTAGCTACTTTGTTCTCAGTGTAAACCTATCAAACCCACTGCCCAAGCCATGCAATTCCATTGTTCATGTCCCGATTTCAAAAAGTGAACCTATAGGTTTACCACCACCTTCGGCGAGCATCGACTTTTATGATAATATTAGCGACATCCTCAATAAAGGCTTTGAGATCACCTGGATTGCCAACATATTGCTGTGCGAAGATTGCACTATATCAGGTGGAATGTGTGGGTATGACTGGACAAGGCAAGAATTCAATTGTTTTTGCCTTGATGCAGCCTATCCGGCGACCTGCCACAGAACGCCAATACTGGCAAGCATCCCTTCAATACCGCCGGTACTGGCAATCATCCCTTCAGGTACGTATGCTTACTCTCATCTAACTTGTGGTTTTCACTTAGCTATAAGTTGTTCAATGAGAAGAATTGCTGGGCATATCCTTCCCTCAAACGAAGTGTAGTCATCCTCACTGTGACATGCATGATTGTGTTACAATGTTTAAGTCCTAAAACTTTATCACCCCATTCTCAAAAACCTTCCTTGCCTTAACTGTTGGATCATTAGGTCAGTATCTGCAAACCCACGAAATCCGACAGTTTAAATGCAACAAGCGAAGACGCTTCAAGTTTACAGTAAAATCTCACATCATAGACAAGTAATTTAAATCAGAACGCGTTAACTAATAAGTCAATCAACCTACAATTTAGGTTTGACTTGTTCTTTACTTTCCATAGCATGAACTCTTGACCCCTCAAATGGGCTAGACTTTTTCCACAGCAAGAACCTTGAAAAAAGGTTGCACTTCTCAATTTCGACTACATAGGAAGAATTGCGTTTCCTAGCCATTGTCTTCCTTGTCACTTCCACCCCTCATATTTCTATAGCTTGATAACTATGAATTACAGTGAGGTTATGAATATGGGGTTCCTTTTGAACTGGACTGCAAATAATTGTAGCAACTGCGAGGGAAGTGAGGGGCGGTGTGGATACGAGAATGATGATTTTGTTTGGTTTTGCCCAGATGGTCCTCATTCTCAAACCTGCAATGATGGTAAGTGCACGGGGAGTTTTTTTTTTTTTTTTTTTTTTTTGCTTCTTGACTGAGTTTTCTTCTGCTTTGCTCGATCTTTCATTTTGACATGTAGAGGTTGGTATCTCGCGTCCCACAAGATCCGATGGTAAAAATGTATTTAGTGAAGCCGAAGTTACACCAAATTCACAAAAAATTTTGAAATGTTGGATCAAAACAACTTGCTTTTCTTTGTGGGATTCTCTTGTGCACACGACCAACGAGAAAGAAAGAAAGAAAGCTTCGGTCTATGCTAGTGGTGCTAAAATCTTATGAAGTGTTTAGTTGAAATAAGTAACATTGATAGATTTGAACTGTGCATATAACTTTATCACGCTATAGGTTTTCATTGTGACATGACCTTATTTATTATTAGCATAAGCACCATAATGAGTGTGGATCTAAGCATGAGCCATATATGCTTCAATTCGATGCATATGCACGCTTCAGACCATTTCTGCCTCACTTGGTAGTGGCTTCGAAGTCGAAGAACTAGCACACAACAGAGATAGGAGTTAGGACAAATTCAGACCAACTCCATTTGATTTTTCTGCAAATGCTTTCCACACTCTCTCCTACCTCTTTCTCCTATCCTCTGCAATCCTCTGCCTCCTTCTGGTCCAAATGAATCACCAAAACTTCATGTGAGAAGCTAATTCTCACCAATTGGTCATTATCATCCTCTTCACCTAGTCTATCTGGCTCTATCGAATGATGCACAACAGGAGGCCCCCACGCCTCATAATTGCACATATAAGCCAAACATCAGCTACCCTTTTAGGATTTCTGGCGAACAAGAGTCCTATTGTGGCAATCCAAATTTTGAGATTACTTGCAAAGAGGTATACCCTGTCCTGACTTTTTCGAACAGGGGGTACAATATCAATGATATCTTCTATGTGCACAATTCATTCCTCCTGTTTAATGCCCTTGTGTACCAGGAATCCTGTGATGCTCTCCGTGTAATATCGGCCTCGAAAGATGGCATGTCAACCTCAGTTCCACTAATGCCAATTTCTTCTTCTACTATAGTTGCATCTTCACAGCTAGCAAGTTTTTTTTCATATTTAGTGGACTGTGCTAGCAACTCCACCCTCCATTCTTTTGCTTTTTCTTCCATGGAAGCATTGCAGGAAATGGATTACTATTCTGCCGCCAGCTCCTGCTACTCTGCAGTTAGCATACCTGTTTACGTAAATGCCAATTTCCCTAGCTCTAATGTCTATGGATTATAGTGAGATTAAGAAGGGGCTCGTATTGAACTGGACTGCAATTAATGTAGCAAGTGTGACGGAAGTGAGGGACGGTGTGCATTCAAGAACACTAATTTTGTTTGACTTTGCCAATATGCTCCTTATTCTCATACCTACAATGATGGTAAATGCCCGGGGGATTATGTTTTCTGCTTTTGCTTCTTGACTGAGATTTCATATCCACTTCTTTGCTTGATCTTTCATTTCTACATGTGGAGGGACGGTGTAAATTAGAACTTCACTGCAACCTTCTTTGCCTTAATTGTTTGATCTTGAGGTTGCCATCTGCGTCCCATAAGATCCAATGGTTTAAATGTATTGAGTGAAAATGCACCGAATTCATCGTAAAATTTGCAGATGTTGGACTAAAGCGACTTGATTTTCATTGTGGAATTTTGTTGTGCATGCAACCAAACAGAAAAAAGCTTCCGCTTTCACTAGTGATGCTAAAATCTGACCAGGTGTGCAGTTGAAATATATATAACATTGATAGATTTGAACTCTACATATAAAACTGTTTTTTGGGGGGTGGATCCAAGCATGAGCACATGCTTCCATTCGAGATAAACGCACGATCTATCTCACTGTAGGAAGCACTCTTTTACTAATTTCATTCAAGATTTATTTGATAAGCATTTGCGTCCTGGCAGGGAAACATGGCAATTTGCGGACAAAAGCCATCATAGGTAATCCGTTAAATCATGTTTTTCGTTGACTATCTTCTATAAAGATTCACAACTTAGAAGCCTCGATAAAGTGATGAAGTGAGATTGCCATTTCGGAATGTTCTATGTTTTTTCAGGAGTAGCAGCATCGGGAGCTGGAATTGGGATCGCCCTTATTTTAATGCTTTCCTTCAAGAAGAAACCAATGATAAGAAGAATTATGGCTTTGATAAAGCAAAGGAGAGAATATTTTGATGGCGAAATGAAAATCAAGGGACTCATCTCTTCGAGAAGGTACACCTATAAAGACATCAAGAGGATGACCAACTCTTTCAAAGAAAAGTTAGGCGAGGGAGGCTATGGTTGTGTGTACAAAGGCAAGTTTCAAGATGGCCAACTTGTGGCAGTGAAGCTTCTAAAGAAGTTGAAAGGCGATGCCGAAGAATTTTTCAATGAAGTTGCGAGCATAAGTAGGACTTCTCATGTCAATGTTGTCAACCTCTTGGGATTCTGTTTTGAAGGAAGCAAAAGAGCTTTGGTTTATGAGTTCATGCCTAATGGATCCCTCGAAAAGTTCATATTTAATAGGAGTAACACATTGGAGTTAGATCAACTATTGAGTTGGGACACATTGTACCAGATTTCCCTTGGCATAGCTCATGGGCTAGAGTACTTGCATATAGGATGCAACATGAGAATCTTGCACTTCGACATAAAGCCCCACAACATTCTCCTCGATGCAAACTATTGTCCCAAGATTTCGACTTTGGTCTTGCGAAAATATGCCCAAGAGAAGAGAGCATCGTGTCAATGCTAGGTGCCCGAGGCACTGCTGGATACATTGCTCCAGAGCTGATCATAAGGAACATCGGAGGGGTTTCTCATAAATCAGATGTCTATAGCTATGGGATGATGGTTCTGGAGATGGTCAGTAGAAGGAAAAACATCGAAGTCACAGTAGATCGTACTAGCGAAGTATACTTTCCTCATTGGGTCCACCAACGTCTAGTGCTCCAAGAAGATCTTGGGCTGCACGGGATCATGAATGAGGAGGAAGAAGGAATCGCAAAGAAGATGATTGTAGTAGGCTTATGGTGCATTCAGATCGATCCAAGAGCTTGACCTTGTATGACTCAAGTTGTGGAGATGCTAAAAGGAAGTGTTGAGGCCTTGCAAATTCCTCCAAAACCATCTTTGTCATCATCCTCAAGATTGCCAGAGGCTTGTCCATGTGAAAGTTCGTCTTTACAAGAGAGTAATGACTCGAGTTGTGGTTATTCAATTTCACTTATAGCAGACTAACATAGTTTGTAATAGAGTATATAAAAACACTTAAAAAGGCTGTCAACGTTTTAATTAATGACTATTGAGCTTTTCATGAACTTGTGATCAAATGTCTAAATTCAATTCCTATGAGTATGATGGCAAAGCAAAGAAGTGAAAAGTGCATTATTTCATATTATCAATATAGTTTGCCATTTATCCAAATAGGAATTATATTGTGCAAAATAGCTGACATGTTGAACATATTTTATTGAATGACCTCCATTATGAACTCTTGAATTGGATGGCCCTAATTCATTTACCAAGTATAGTCGAGAGATTTGTCATTTTGTTTAAAGATTTTATCATGGATTATTCTAAAGAATTAGTTAGGCAACAAATGTTAAGAGTTGTAAATGCATCGACTTCCTTCCTGATAAAGTGTCATCAATGTGTTAGCAATTCCTTGTTATCTTAATCAGTGATCTTAAGGCCAAGCAAGGTAGTATTCTTTTCGTGTTGACATTAAACCGAACCCTTTTTGGTCAAGCCTGGTCATCTCCTTTCCATTCCGATGTTGGAACGCACTCGATGATATGGGAAGATGCAATATCAGCTTGTAGGAAGTTTTGAATCGAGGGTTTGATGTTCAGTGTGGTGACCAAGCCGAGTGGTCGGCATGCACTTTTTCTGGCGGTTCTTGCGGTAACAACTCCTCTTCTTCAACATCTAGTGTCACGTGTTATTGCGTGGCAACCCTACGCTCGTACCTGCAGTGACCCCGCATGTTCTTTCAGTAGCATTCTTGGGTGAGCTTTCTCAACTTTATTAGGCAGGTTCTTGTTTCTATAGGCGCATCAAATTCAACCATGTAGAATATGTACAAAATCACTAAACCTTGAGCTTTTGCGGAGTCAGTTTCTATTAGTGCCTCAAAGATCATATGGCTGATAGACCCCGAGAATTTGTCCGGAGAAAACTCAATTCGATTGAATGTGATCCACCCATTTCTTTTGCTAGATATTCGATGGTGCCGTACTTGTTTTGTCTTCGTCCAACTAAGAATATCATGCGACAAGGATGACTTTTTCATGACTTTTCTTTTTGGTGGCACAAAGCAAGAGGAGATCTCAAGTTATCTTGGCGATGAATAGCTAATAAATCACGCATTCATTTAATAGCTTAAACTTTAAGAATAGCTAATAATGATCCCGCAAAATCTCAAATGATATCGGAGTTATTGATCTTAAGTTCGAATTTTCCAAGCCTTATTTTGTCTCCCCAATTAAATTTCTACGATTAGTACTAGGCAAAAGACAAGATTAAATGTGAGGAGTGTTAAAATATTTAAATAATAGATCACCCCTTCATCTAATAACTAAAACTTTTAAAACAATTGATAATTATTTCACAATCTCACAAGAGAGACTTGTTTTCGCTGACTAGTCACAAAGATTTGTATAATGGGAGGTTTGTTCCTAATTGTAATTTAGAGGTCCCTTTTACTAGGAAGTTTCATGGTTTGATCTTTAGGATTTTGTGGAGCAAATTTTTCGCAAATATTCTTCATTGGTTGTTTGAATAATGCATGCATTAGACCACATTCTGCCTCACTTGGTATTTGCTTTGAAGTTGAAGAACTAGCACTTGACAGTGATGGGAGTTTGGACCAAATCAAACCAACTCCATTTGATGCTTCCGCAAATGCTTTCCACACTCTCTCCTGCCTCTTTCTCCTATCCTCTACGATCCTCTGCCTCCTTCCGGTCCAAATGAATCACCAAAAGTTCGTCTTCAACAGAAGTAATGCTTTGGACATACATCAACAATTAAGTTGGGACACATTGTACCGGATTTTAGTCAGCGTTGCTCATGGGCTAGAGTACTTACATAGAGGCGACCGAATGAGGAACTTGCACTTTGACATAAAGCCCCATTACATTCTTCTCGTCCAAAACTATCGTCCCAAGATTTCTAACTTTGGTCTTCCCAAAATATGCCCTAGACAAAAGAGCATCATGTTAATGCTAGGTGCTCGGGGCACCCCTAGATACATTGCTCTAGAGCTGATCATGAGGGACATTGGCGGGGTTTCTTACAAATTGAATGTCTATAGCTACGTTATGATGGTTCTCGAGATGGTTGGCAGGAGGAAAAAATTCAAGTCACAGTAGATCATACTAGCCAAATATACTTCCTTCATTGGGCACACCAATATTTGGAGCTCCGAGAAGAGCTTGGGCTACATGGGATCACAAATGAGAAGGATGAAAGAATAGTGAAGAAGATGATTGTAATAGGCTTATGGTACATTCAGAACTATTCGAGAGCTCGACCATCTATGACCTAAGTTGTAGAGATGCTAAAAGGAAGTGTTGAAGCCTCAGAAATTCCTCCTATACCATCATTGTCATCTCCCTCAAGATTGCTCGCTTCTTGTCCGAGTGATTGTTTGTCTCTGTAAAACAATAGTGACTTGAGTTGGGTAAATCCAACATCAAGTATACAGACCGACATAGTTTGTAATACTAGTATATAAAAGAAGATGCACCCAAAAAAAGTGAAAAGGGCATTATTTCATATTATAAATTGAGTTTGTCATTTGTCCAAATATGATATATTTTGTCATTTCTCATGAATTCTTGAATTGAATAGGCCTAATCCATTTATAAGCATAGTAGAGAGATATGTCATTTCATATAATTCTTATTATAGACTACACTAGAGAATTACTCAAGCAACAAATGTTACAATTGTAAACGCACTAACTTCCTCCGTGCTTAAGTGTAATCAATTCATCTTCTTGCGCCAAACTTAGACAAGTTTGAAGCTCAACTTAGGCCGACAGAACTCGGCCTAATCTTGATTTCTCTTGATCACACGGCCCTATCCATTTTCAACCATACCCCACTCCCCCTGCTCTCTCTCCTCCGAAATAGCAAGGAATGGTGATAGGTGTCGTGTGAATTTAGGCTTGTCTCGACCTACCTTTCGATAGGGAGGAAAGTAGGCTTAGGAGTATTGCTTAAAGGACGGGCCTTTGGCCCGTGATTTAGATGTGGGCTCTCTCAAACCCATACTTCACGTGACGTTGGGTGTTCAAATTGATGGTATAAGAATTCTTCTAAAAGAATGAGTCATCACTAATTTATTAGGGTCGGCTAGAAACCAAGTGAAGTGCGAGAGCATTCTTCACTTCCTACATAACCAAATGATCTAAGGTTAGGAACTTGATTACACTAATTAGCTAATTAATGCTCTTTTTGCATCTAATTTTGTTCATTTCAAAAAAAGATTTTCATCAAGCCGTTTGGATTGATTTTATACTTATTCACAAACATATGAGGTGATTACACGAGTGCGCAATCATTAACATAATAGTTAGTAATCCAAGAATGCATAAAAATAAATTGCATGGATAGCAAGGACCTAACACTAAGGAATAAGATAAATGTCAATCCTAACTAAACTCAAGGGAAGCCAAAATCAATGTATTGATATTGGGCAACCAAAGGCAATTGTCCTTAAGGACAATCGAAACTCTAAAGTAAAGCCTTAAGGGTATGTTCAATTTTTTACCACAATTTTAGAGTCAAAAGGCTTCCCGTTTTATTAAAAATAAAAGCCCCAAAATTTTTTCGCACAATTTTAGAGTCAAAAGACTTCAGAATTTTAGGAATTTTTAATTAATTTTTAAAATTTTTAGTTTTTAATTTTTTTAGAAATCTTCACAATTTTTCTTGTTCTACAAATTTTCTGAATTTTTAAGATTTTTCTGAATTTTTTGAATTGTTTTGAAAATTTATGAATTGTTTAAAAATAATTTTCAGAAATTTTGAATTTTCTAAAATAATTTGAATTTTCGAAATTTTTAAACCCATTTTATGATTTTTAGTATTTTTTTCTTATTATTGTTTAATACTCTTTTTCTTTTCCTTTTAATTTTAAATTTTTTTAATATTTTAATCTTTAATATTATTATATTCGTGAAAACGGGTTTTTATCGGGTTTTACCCGATTTGACTTGCTAACCCAATCCTCCGACCCAAATCTAAACTACTCAAATAAAACCTCATTCTTTAATACATTTTTTTTATATTCTTTTTTTTTTTCTATTTTCTATTTTTATTTTATTTTTCTAGTCTTCTTCCTCTTCGTGCGACTCCTTTTCTTTCCCGACGGCTTCCCCTGCACCGAAGCCACACTACCGCCTAGACGAGCCACCACGGGCGTTCGGACCATTGCCAGACCACCACCCAACGTCAGTTGTCTGGCCTGACTAACACCCACCATTGCCGGCCACTAGTTGGCCGAAGGTCGTAACCATTGCCAAAATACTTCCAACGAAAGATTTTCAAGCCCTAAAATTTTGTATGACGAAAACTCTAATGATTTAAGTACTAACACCAGCATGAGCAAACGACACAATGGAATGGACTTCAATATGAACAAAGACGACACCACAGAAACGAACCTCATAAAAACCATTTCTGAATCTCGCTTTGACATTTCATCAAACAGATAGAATGCATTGGCTAGAGGGAGGACCTAGGCTCATTCAGGATTTGGGTTTAGACAAAGATTGGTCATACTAGATAGGATTAACACTCGATGCTAATTTAGGGATGAATCATCCGCATTTGGCACCAGTAACCTTAAAATCACAAATCTCGGCCAAAACAAATCACATGAACCCAGACCTCACTTAGACATTTTAGCGAACAGCTGATGCACACTACTCAACAAGGGACTTCGGACTTGCTAGGGACTTAATTGCCGACCAAAACTCCATACGACGCATGCTAGGACACAAAGCAGCTTTAATGGAAGACGGACGGTACCGAAGTTTGCATGAACTGGTCGGCCGCGAGCTCCGGGCGAAGCCCCAAAAACAGGGCACAAGGATTCGGGAAAGACCTACCTGGTTCGGATGCAGCACTACGTGGGACGGCAAGCACCGAACAGACCTCAGGCAATGGTGAAATACTCTTTCGAGCTCACTTTCCCTTTCTCTCGAGCTCACCCTCTCTCGGTTGTTCTCTCTTTGGGTTCTAACCAGCAAAAAAACAGAGCTCCTCCTCTCTCGCTGCCTTCTCTGCCTTTATCCCTCTCTTGGCTTTTCTCTCTCCTCCAGGGCGACGCCGGCTAGCCCCGTACCAGACGAAATTCCCTATGCTGGCGTCGCGCGCAACGCTCGTCGCCAACGTCCTCGCCGTCCTCGCTTCACGTGCATCCGTCGTCCTTCCCCGTCTGTCGTCAAGCCAGCGGCCAGAGGGAGAGAGGGGAAAGGAGAGAAAGAGGCTGGGCCCGGCGGAGAAGAACCTGGGCCGCGTGGATTAGGGAGAGTAAGAAAAGAACAAAAGAGAAGTGGGCCGGGCGGGGAAGGAAGAGCTGCTGGGCCGGCCCACTCGGGAGAGAAAAATGAAGAAGAAGTGGGTTGGGCTGGCCTCGAGGAAAGAAGAAACGGAAGGAAGAGAAGAGAGGGGCGGGCAGGCCTATCCCTGGCCCGGCCCTTTTCGATTTTATTATACAATAATAATTTTTTTAAAGAAAAAATTTAAAAACTCAGAGAAATGAACTAAAATCAATCATCTAATTGCTTGGACAAAGTGGACTATATAATCTCATCTCAGCTAACCCATCTAGCTCAACCCAGCAATAAAGCTGCTCAGATCACCAAACCCATCACCCCATCGTCACATCAGATAGAAAGCAATTACAAGATATGGACAAACTTTCACATTTTTTCCTTAAAAATCTCTAACGTTTTCTCGACAAGCTGAACGACCCGTGAATAGACATTGATTATGTAAACCTTGGAGAAATACTGAGCTTGGACTGAAGGAGTGGTCGAGTCCAAGAATCTGTCGAGATTACTGCGAGAGGCCGCCGAGCTCTTATCCGCCGGATTCGCCGCCTCCATCGAATCCCCGTTCTCAGAAGGAGCAAAAGGCTTCCTCTTCGAATCAGCAGGGCCTTCGCTCTCATCGTTCTTACTCCTCACGGCCGATTGCCTCTGCGTCTGGTTCTGGTTCTTCCTCGCCTTGACGGGGACGTAAAACTGGTCCTCCCCACGAACTCTCCCGAACTGCAATCCAGGAAAAATGGTCCCACTCCAGGAAAAAACTAAAGGGCAAGAAAGTAAGACCCGAAAAAATGGAGGCACTTTCGGTACTTTCCCACGCCGTTCTCGAGTCCTCGATCAAGAAAGGCTCGAAAGCACAAGAACCCAACAGGGGCAACGGGAAAAATCGACGGATTCAAGGAACTATCTCTTCAGTCTATCTCAGCACACACGCACACACACACAAGAATCTCAGATTCCACACAAACCACGAGACGGGAGCTCCGAATGGCGGCTCCCCAGTTGCCCAGATGAGGCGAAAAGGAGGGGAACCCAGGAAGCGAAATCCTCGCGGAGGAGCTCGACAGGGATCACCGATCGTCGAACTGATCAGATCCCCCAAGAACAGAGCAGAACAGCACAGCAAGAAACCCAAGAACCTCTTGAGGCTGGGGAATAGCTTAAGGGCCAAGGGGGCTGGATTGGAAGCGAAGACGGATCGACAGAGGAGACTGAGGCTTGAAGAGAGAGAGAGAGAGAGGGGAGGGGTGGAAGGTTTTGGGAAGGTGGGGATTGTAGGCTGAAGAAGGAGAACAAGGCCTCCAGCACCAAGGCAGGAGGGGCCACTCTCTCTCCTCTCTCTCTCCACTCTCTCCTCTCTCTCTCTCTCAAAGTGTCAAGCACCTTTATTTGCTCATACTAGTACTAGACGCTCTAGGCCATTGAATGCCTCCTTTGTGGGCCGGAGTCTACAAGGCCCAATCATTCACCCCACCGTTCTTGCTTCCTGAGGCCCATGTTTCGTCCCTTTTGCATATGCAAGGATCCTCAAGAAATTTATAGCACAGTGCGAACAAGCAATACAATCATTGATACGACGGTGTGTTTTCATGCTTTACAGTAAATGTTCCGAAAAATGATATTTTTACGAAAAAAAAAAACGCATGGAACTAACTAAACTTTATCAAGAAAACATGTAACATAAAAGCTTAAATTTTTTATCTATTTAAAAGATTATGAGTAAGTTTTAGATTAATTTTAGTATGTGTATATATTGATAAATTAATATCGTTCTAGATATCATCTTTATGAAATCACTTAATACTTAAAATAGTAGGAATATCAATTTGATACAACTTTTAATGATATTTTACTTTTACTATCATAGAGATAGCAAGCTAAAATATACTTATATAGAACTATCGTAATATTTTTTAGGTATTGAAAGGAGAATAATCTAATAAAAACAAAGAATAATTTTTTTTATTTGGGAAATAGATTGAAATGAAAAGATATTATAAAATTTGGGCAATAATGTAATTATGCAAACTTGTAAATAGATAGTATTGAAAGATCAATTTGACTTTGTTATGGAAAGTTGAGGGACTAGACTAAATACAATGGAAGTTTATGAATTGATTGCACACTTCGCAATAGTTTAGAGACTAGTTTGAATATTTTGTTGTAGTTTAGGGATTACATTGAACATTTCACACTAGTTTTGGGGCTTGTATAACTTTCTTCCTTGTTCGATTAAGCAAAAGGATCACAGTGAACATTTAAGAATAATCCAAAGATCACATTTAAACAAACCAAAAATTCAAGGATGACAATGCAAATTGAGTCAAAATTTATGAACTTAAGTGTCATTTTTTCTATGTGTGTGCTTTTGGCATGACAACCAGACATTTTTTTTTTTATAATTATTTAGTATTGTTGTGCCGCAAAAGATTAACCTCGTGGAGTTTAGAAAAGGAAAATACTATAGTCACCTTATTACTTGATTACATATGAAGTTTGCATCCAAAATATTTTAAGACCGTTAATTTCTTAATCTTATAGCCACGTATAACCCATCGAATCAAACTCCCACGAGCTATACAACTATTGAAGACTGAAAGTGTGAAAGAGAAAAGTGGAAAATTTCTATACTGCCACTTTATCTATTTGATACTATAATTCTTAAAAATTTAATCATGAAAACTACACTAAATTCAAGACCTTCGAATGTTATTGTGGAAATTTTAATAAAATCCTAATTGTTCTTTATTTATTTTAATAAAAAAGTGCATCAAACTCCAAACCCCCACTTTTTTTTTTTTTTTTTTTTTTTTTTTTTTTTGTACTTTCAAAAATGGACATGAGAATAAATAAAAGACAAAAGGAATTATGGTCCAATGAAAGGGCTAACTTCTCTGTGGAAGTCCAGGGTCATTTTCAAAGTTTTCAATCAATCTCACCAATCCAAATCGCTCCTCCAACCTTAAACGGAATATTCCTTGGATGAAAAATGGATTGGGTTGCCGGGCGGGCTTAATACTTCCGCATGATACACCGATATGTAAACTTTTTATAGGCGAGGGCGACCCTCGCCGGACGCCGGCTTCCTCCGCCGTTTCCACCATGGCCGGTGGAGGGAAGAAAGAAGAAGAAGAAAGAAAGAAAAAAAAAGAGACCAAAATGCCAAATTCCGTTAACTTTAACTAACGGAAGGACGAAATTTGTCAATTTTCAAATAATCAGGGACTAGATCGGACATTTATCGATAGTTCATGGACCAAATTGAACAAATCGAAAGTTCAGGGACGAGATTACACATTAAGTAGAAGTCTAGGAACCATTTGTGACATTTTCCCTAAATTATAGTTGTAGGATAGAGTTTTAGGCACATCTTGGTCAGTGTTTATCCCAATTAAACCAGGAAATCCTCTTTTCATAAATGCAGAGATTTATTTCTCTACTTTGACTAATTTTTATAAGGTGAGGCTCATCTTCATGCATTTGTATTGTGATATTATCAGGCATTAATTACCTTATTCTCATAAGTTAATTATCGTAATTGCGTTAGAAATAAGGCTATCAAAGTTTATGCAGTAGGCCTAATGGAACTTTATTTGTTTATTTCGACTCTATTTGTTTTGCGGAAAATGAATAATTTGAAAAATATTTTATAAAAAATGATCATTTATCTTGCATGGAATAATTAGTCGACAAAAATATTTTCATCATTAACAACAATTTATGTCTAAACATCTTCGTAAATGATAAAATTTATTTCATTCGTTCATCTTTATAAGCAACATTAACGATCATTTTTAGAAAACTTTACAAATTATTCATTTTTCGTAAAATAAATAGAGCTAGTATCATCACTAAAAAATTCCCAAAAAATGAAATGTAAATGAAAGGATAAATGTTGGTAGAGTGCAATGAAAGCCCAATGCTGTCATCTAAGCATATGCAAGAGGGAGTCTAATTTGATATTGGTCAATATAATTAGTTCAACCCACTTTTAATTGAAAGGTTAAGTCAAAAAGTTATATGTCCAGATATGATTATTAACCATTTTGCACCAACCAACTCCTTGGCATAAAATTTTTCTAACATAATTTGTCATAAATCTCAACAATAAAAATGACACGACGCCTCGAGTCTTGTCTCACTCATGTTGTCCTCTCCTCACATCGTTGCACTTTCGTTACAATCCTTTAGCTTTTGTAACCCTAGGAAAGGGTCTACATGGATATTGGACACCGTGTGGGTGTGTGTCTGTCTTCTCCTTTTCTTGCCTCTTTTTAATTAGTGAAAAGGAAGCACCAACAAAGATTGCCCCATGTGATAACCCTAATCAATTGGGTAATTCTGGGTCCAAATTAACAATAACTCATTATATAAACTGAAGAAACACCAAACCCTATCTGACATCGACCGACCCTTTTTTGATGCACTAAATAATAATATCTTATGTGGCATTAGATCTTTGCATGCGAGATATTTTAGTGAGCTTACCCGACTCAATGATAATTAATCTTAAAAATAAGTATATTGAAAGTTCTAACCTTCCTTGGGTGGCTCATTGTTAAGTTCTTTGTGGTATTTCAGTTTTTCTCAAGCGAAACAAAAGCAAATGAGATTAATAGCATGATTTTCAAAATTGAATTTTGATTAATAATTAGAAAGAACCCATTTTTTTTAATTTTTTTTTTCTCTCACCCTCAAAGAAATTAAGCATAAGCATTTCCACCATTATCAGAATTCTCTAAAAAGTCCTCTTTTTTGTGAGAAGTTAACAACACTTGTCTTCTTTCAAACTTGAAACATTTTATTTGGGATAATTATCTAAAAAATCATAAACCCATTGTACGATGGTCAATTTGATCTTAAATTTTTTAAATTAGCCAATTTAGTCCTTAACCTTTTAACGTTTTTCCAATGTAGTCCTAGCCAATTTTGACTAAAAATCGCGACTATAGTGATCCAATCAATGGCGGTCGTCCTACAAGGCACTATTAACATTGATGTGGACAATTTGTGCAAGTTTTTATATTTCCATAATTTTTTATAATTTTTTTTATTCTTTCAATATATTTTTTTCTTTTCTTTTCTTTCTTTTCTTTTCCACTGTTCGTCTTCTTGGAAGGGCTCCCGGTGATGACCCACAACTCTTGCGGGCAGTTAGTAATTTTTAGCTAAAATTGACTAGAATGATTAAATTGAAAAATCATCAAAAAAATTTAGACTTAAATTGGTCAAATTAAAAAGTTTATGACTGAAATGGTCACCATACAATGAGTTTAAGATTTTTGGCAATTTTTTCATTTTATTTTTATATGATGTTGTGTGGTAGTCTAAGTGATAAAAAGTTATATATCCAATGGCCTAAAAATAGGCAGTGGGTGGTATGTAATAAATGTTAGTCTAACTGCATATCAATTTTCTGTCGTGTAAAAGCAATTTGCTTTTGCTTGACTTTATATTCTTCAATTTCCTGTGCCATATTCGGTGACGCCTCAAGTACGTCAAACGCTACATGTGTCATATTTACTTTCTTTCTTGTTAATTCATTTGCAAGCGGAAGCTCAACAAAATAATTACTAGGTCATATCATTACCTCACATACTTATTAATGTACATATGCATCACTTATAAAGCACCTCATAATATAGAACACCTAGGAAGGGTTAGGTAATTCCTATCTCCACTACCATACCGCTGCTCTCAAAAACCTGCATGTACAACACTGATCTGTCATCTAAGAATCAATAACATACCCCAACATCGGCTCCTTGACAACATAACTAGGAGGACCATCAAAGCCTCCGGGCGGTCCCATCTAGTCACTTTTGAATATCACAGACCAAACTATATACCGATGAGGAACCCACTTGACAAGTCTTATATCGACTCATACCGTAGTAGTGTACTTGGTATACATCAAAACAATATTAGGCAACACAACCTCCTCATACTCATACTTTATGTGTACCTGGGCTTCAAAAAGCGGTAGCGGCGAAAGGGCCATTTTACATTTCTGGAAAAATAAAGGAATGAGACAAAACCCAACAAATGAAATCTCTAAATCTAAAGTAAAAGTTCACCTTTACACTTGCCCTCACATAACAATCACAAATGTTTAGGGCAACATAATCAATATATAAGCATACAACTTTACCTTCTTTACCCTCGGCATGATCCAACAACCCTCGCTGAGGGCCACGATAGCAGGGCAAGGGCTAGCAACCCTCGCCCAAATTTCGCTTGAGGGTCGCGATCCTCACCCAGATTTGGGTGAGGTTGCTGGCCCTAGCCGAGGCCCTAGGGACCCTCGCCAACCCTTTCGGCAACGAGGCAACGACGGTCGGGCTTGCCACCCTTGCCCATAGTTTCATTTTTTCCTTATATTTGGTTTTTTGAAATAATTTTTTTATTTAATTTAATTAATATTTTGGTTAAATAAATTATAATTTAAGCCATGTCATCGCCACATAGGAAAGAGAAAGTATTTAAAAAAGTCACATTAGTATTTACCGTTAGTCAAATTGACGATGTTAAATTTAGGACTCGATTGAATCAATTTGATAAGTTTTAGGACTTAATTGCACTTTTTGCAAATCTTAGGACTCAATTACACTTTCGTCACAAGTTTTAGGATTTAAACATATCCCTAAATTAAAATACAAAGTTCAAAGCCTCTCCTGCCGATGGAAGAGAAGCCAGAAGAACGACTTTCTATAGTAGCTTTTTCTATTGGAATACTAAGGAATCAAGTAAATCAATATATAAATAAAAAAACCAATGTATGTTCTAAATATTGATCAATCTGAAAAATATTTTGAACTTGTCAAAACATTTAATAAAACTGTTCGAACATAAATAAATAATTAACTTTGTAAATTTCTAACTCATCGCTCAAATGTAACCATCACATCAATCGATCGCATAAACTTCTTGCACATAACGTAAACAAATTCCTACATATTAATAAATGCAGAAATTTTCTTGATACCACGTATTCAATGTAGGCAAAACCAAACTTCTCGTACAAGATCTCTCGCCGTCAACTTCTTTGAAACCGAGAATTGAGCGTTCGAATCATTGTAGACCTTAACTTCAAGAACCAAGGCATAGTCAAGTTCCCTTCAATCGTTAGTCGTCCGTTTATTGCACAAGGATTTCGATTGCTCATTTTCCGATTTATGCCAATCGTCAATCGACAATCAACGTGGCATTCCAGGCATTTTCCAACTCGCGTAATTTTCAGGACAATCGGTTCATCGATTTACTTTGTTACTATCGTGAGTATCGGCTGCTCGTGCCATTGTCGATCTATGCCTTATGCCCGTATGGCTCGTCCCAGAGAGTGGTGAAGCTTCGATTGCAATAAAATTACTCGGCATTTTGAGATATCACTCTTGTAGACATAATTTAGATCGAGATTAGTGATATTTGGGGACAGAGTGAGAGAGTGTGTGTGTGTTTGAAAACGTCACAAAATGATCCCTTTATTGAAGGCAGGTTACAGAGAGAGGAGCATTTACTTATTGGCAAGGTGTAATGCAAAGGCACCTGGCTGCATCATCGCTACAAAGCCCCCCAGCCCCAGCCACCCCGGTCTTATTAACGCAAAAGTCGATGCACGCTTGACCAGTGCAGCCGGGAAGATCATAACGAAAAAGCTTAAAACGTGGACGCCCCGTAGACTGTGCCGCTATCACCTCGCCTTCACGTCCCCACCCCCAAAAAAAGAAATGATAAAGAAATTAGTTTGGTTGAAAATCATGCATGTGTAAATAATATAATCCTTATGAATTCAGTAAGTAAATCTTTAAAAAAGAAGAAGAAGAAGCATACGTATCGCGAAGAGGAAGTTTACTTGTCGTTAAGAACAGAAAGAGCACAAGGATTGCTGTAACTTGAAAGTTCTTCATCCTTCTTTTGTTTATTTTTTATTTTTTATTTTCATTGGGAGTTCAAAGCTATTTGGTGTGTGAGATAGGAATTGGGTGTGAATTGTGTCAATTTATATACTGAAGGAATGAAGCGATATGCGACCAAGTATGGGAAGGTCCAATATTCAGCTTATGGGGCAGGGAATTCAATTGGGGATTACCTTCCCGTTCTCGCAGGAAATTGGGGCAGGAAATTCAATTGGGGATTACCTTCTCGTTCTCACAGGAAATTGGGGATTACCTTGCCGTTCTCACAGGAAATTCAATTGGGGATTACCTTCCCGTTCTCGCGGGATATTCAATTGGGGATTACCTTTCCGTTCTCTTTTTCTTGCATTGAATGTGTTGAAATTAATGGTATTAACAACTCAACATAAGTTCGTGCCTTTCTTATACAACCTTCGAAGTTAATGGACAATTTAATGGATGCGTTCCTTCTCAAGCCCTCGTGCATCAGTCGTGGAATAGTTTTATGGACAAATTAATTGATGCGTTAATAGATGCATTTTTTCAGCAGTTTTGACACGCAATAGATTGCGATGCAATTATGGACGAATTAATGGATGCTCCTAAAATCAGGCAGAAATAAAAACATTTGCAGAAGGGGAAATAAGAAATCCGATAACTAAATGGTCCAGAAGAAGGGAGCCAAGTGCAAGATTGCATTTTCTGTGGTTGCCTATATCTTACCATTTTTCACTTTGCGCCAACTGGACTTTAGAACTCATTCATGGAAAGACATGATGCATATATAGCATTACCTTATCATGTCTACCAAATTTTAAAAGCTCGCAAGATTACTATAAAAAATAAAGAAAGAAAAGGACACATCAGCATTTGATCAAGCTCATCAATCACCTTCGTAGAATAAATATCAGATTTCTTTTATGATCCATTACCCCAAGTACTATAATATATGCTAATTACTATGAAGAGCCACCATCTACTTTCAGGTTAGCACAAAGAATTACTTATTTGGACAGACGCATTGTGCCGTGGTGATGATTCAGGCAAAACAAACACAGAACAGTAATGATCCAGAACTTCATTCCCTAACAACTTGTTTAAATCTAAAGATCATCAAGATATTCTCCAACTGTTGGAATTCTAGTCGGCAGAAGACGACTTACCTGATTCCAATGCGCAAACAGCAAATAGCCCCGGAACAAATGTTGAATTGCGAATCAATCACGAACAACACTGCCTCACGTTGGTCTGGATGCAATCACAAGGAAAACACCCGATTTCCACGGCGTAAATGCAAACTGTTCTTGCCAAATTGAAATGGAACGCCTTCTTCCTTTGATGATGGAAATGGAGAGAGATTTTGGTGCAAATGATCTGACAACACTTCCAATGGTTGTGTTCGGGAGGCTTATATACGTCTCCCTTCGTACCCCTCCATTAGTGCCTTTCCATCGTATCGTTTCAACTTGAAATGGTGCGTCCAATTGCACCCCATCATGGACGTACCGGCTAAAGTACAACATCTCCCACTCGGACATGATGGGCTTAATAGCGCTCTATCAAGAATATAAGGCAAGGCGTTCAACATTCATCAACTTTACGAACAATTCATACGGCAAGTAAGCCGTGCGACCGGTGAGTACACCCGCACTTGGGAGCTCAAATTATGCACCCGTTAGGGATGACATAATGGCTACAACCTTGAAAAAAATAAACAATTGATGTCTCACAAAGGCCCCAGACATATTTTGTTACATCAATTCAAGTATACCTATCCCTTAAAGGCTATACTTGATTATCCTCAAAACACCATGTATTTACAATTATATCCGCAACCACATAAGGCGATATAATTGGTCTGAGAGGACTAGTAATAACACCTAGAGGGGGGTGAATAGGTGTTTAAATGAAACCTTGGCAAAAGTATGCGGAATAAAATAAGTTATGAGCAAAGTCTGAAGAACAGCAGACTTTGAGCGAAATCAGACTTTAACACAATAAAGAGTTTAGAGAAGAGAATAAGAACACAAGGTTTATAGTGGTTCGGCTTAATCCAAGCCTACGTCCACTCTCCCACGCTAACAGCCTTCTTGGCTGGATTCCACTATGCAATCAACAAGAGATTACAACTTTGAGTGCAAACACTTAGTAGTAGATCACACTATCTCACTAAGTCACTCTTTTGGTATTTCTCTCAAGATCACAAACGTTTAAGCTCACGAGAGACAAGTGTATGATAGAAGATCGCTCGACTTTGGAATTATAAATTCTACGCTCCGTCTCTTACTTGCTCATCGGTCCTTCATCTCCTTAAATACTCCTCCACTTCCAAACTAGCCGTTGGACAGCATTTTGAGGATCGTCTTCCAATATACCCATTGGACAGCCCTGTATCTAGAAGATTTGGTAGCCGTTGAGTGACAAAAGTAGAATCCCAAATTGATTCCGATCGCCCATACAAACGAAATCTTGGTTTCCATAAGTAAAGCTTCTTCGTATAGAAAGTTCTTGTCTTCAAGATCTAATTGTCAATCAATTAGATTGAGTCAATCAAATCAATCTTGATGTAGAATCCAAACCGATCACTAGTCGTTATATCTTCGGGCTTGAGTTACGTTCGTCAAGTTACGGATGTAAAGTCTGAGAGCAATAGACTTTACAATCTGAGTCGAGTGCTATAGACTTTACAATCTGGGGTCCGAACAGATTTAGCCTTAAGGTCTCGAACACAATGCTATGTTATGCTTCAAAGATAGAGTCTCGTCTTCCGGTTCTTCATTCACGTTCGCCCGGAATTTGTCGAGTAGGCGGACTTCGATGTAGAACGTACTTTGACACTAAAGTCCCTGCGCTGCTTCGACTTTGACACAAAAGTCTGGAAATCTTCGAATATACTTTGGACATGTGTTCCGTTCGCCTTCGGGCCGTTTCAGACTTTGACAATATCCTTTACATGTTCTATCATCTGCATGGTCTATTACTTAACCATTAAACATGTTAGTAGCCTTTGATTTATTTTGTCATCTTCAAAACATCATAAGGGATTTCCCTAACATGGTCGACCAGTAAATACATGTGACAGATGTAAAACAACAATAGTCTTCCTTCGCACTCATGTCTCTCTCAATTTTAGAACAACTGCTTTCCTAGACACGTCCCATAGGCCATATCTATTCATGACCGCCTGTAACATGCTAAAGTAGCAACATTGATCTTTCATTTCGAGAACATAGTTAGAAGTAACATAGGGCACGAATTGAGGTAAATTATAAATCACCTCAAGGGCTCACACGATGAGTAAATAGGGATAATTTTACTCACCTTCCCTTGTCGGTCGAACAATGCACATGTAGTATGAATTACATGCTATAGTGGATTTCTCTTTCTATAAGAGCGTATGTCATTTCTTAAATATATCCACTATACGGATCTTAGCCTAAACATAGTCACGTGCTTCTCACGTACTCATGTTTAGCTCGAGTGCTATATTAGCTCGCTTTCTATAGCGCCCAATTAAGTACTCGCATCCGGCATCTTACGCTGCATACATGATTGTGGGACTATCATGTTCGGTCTTACAATTAACAAATCATAGACCTCATCTTGACTCCAATCAAGGCGACATATTTTATGTACCAAACTTGCTCTTCAACATTTATTTGTACATAATGTCTCATCTCAACGTGCTATCTAAAGCACTTGAGGCGATTGCTCGTGTGAGTGAGCCAATCATTACCTGCTGACATACTTTTCAATAAAATATGTGTGTATGTGCTAGTCTCATAATGTATTTGTACTTATTGATAAAACATCAAGTCATTAATAAACAAACAAGTACAATACATATATCCACAAATACATAAAACAATGATCCTCTACAATAACACATATCACATTCTACGCAAACCTAGTGACATCCTGTGGGTCAAGAATATGTCTCTAGGAATAGCCTTCGTAAATGGATCGGCAACCATTCTATTGGTTGAAATGTATTGTAGAATCACTTCTCTCTACGCTATAATATCTCGATGAAGTTATTCTTTATGTCAATGTGCTTCGTCCTTCCATGATACTTGGGATCTTTCACATAGGCAATGGCTGCTTGACTATCGCAATAAACTCAAGTCACCGGTCTTGGAATCTCGGTGACGGTGGCTAAATTTTTCAAAGAAACGTTTTAGCCATACTGCTTCTTACCCGCGGTAGAACACGCAATAAATTCAGCCTCCATAGTAGACAAGGCTGTGCATGTCTACTTTCTTGCTATTCCAAGAAATTGCGCCTCCATTGAGCAAGAACGCATATCCAGAAGTCGATTTACGCTCATCTAGGTCTCCACCCCAATCAGCATCTGAATAACCTAATAGGCGTAAATCATTCCCTTGGTAACAAAGTTGATAGTCCATGGTGCCCTTCAAGTATCTTAGGATCCTCTTCACTGCTTTCCAGTGTGCTTGACCGGGATTTGATTGAAATCGGCTCACCAATCCCACGGCATAACATATGTCGGGTCGAGTACACATCATAGCATACATCAAACTTCCGATCGCACTAGCGAAAGGAACAGTTTCCATCATTTTAATTTCTTCTGGAGTCTTAGGACACATCTCAGTACTTAGGCCTTCACCTTGCATGACAGGGGTATCAATGGGATTACAGTGCTGCATATTGAAACGATCAAGAATCTTCATAATGTAAGACTCTTGTGATAAAGTAAGGAGTTTCCTTGATCGATCTCTTTCGATCTTAACTCCTAATATATAAGCAGCTTCTCCCATGTCCTTCATTTCAAAATTGGAGGACAACCATTCTTTTATGGTGATTACCATAACCTTGTCATTTCCAGCCAACAGAATATCGTCCACATAAAGTGATAAAATCACAAATTTATCTTCGGACCGCTTGATATATACACAGTGATCTTCTTCGATTATCGTGAAATCAAAAGTTGTTATGGCTCGATGAAAACGAAGATACCACTGTCTAGATGATTGCTTAAGACCATATATTGAGCGATGAAGTTTGCAAACTTTATGCTCTTGACCTTTAGCTATGAAACTTATTGGTTGTTTCATATAAATTTCCTCATTTAGTTCTCCATTGAGAAATGCCGTCTTTACATCCATTTGATGTAATTCAAGGTCCAAATGTGCAACGATGGCTAGAATAAGGCGTACTGAGGCAAACCTTACAACTAGTGAAAAGGTTTCCTCGTAGTCTATACCCTCTTGTTGAGTATAACCTTTCGCCACAAGACGAGCCTTATACTTTTCAATGGATCCATCCGCCCTTTGCTTAATCTTAAAGACCCATTTGTTTCCAATGGCCTTACGATTGGGTGGTAGATCAACCAAGTCCCAAACATGATTTGTCCTCATTGACTTCATCTCGTCTTTCAAAGCTTTTCTCCATTCTTCCTTATCAGAGGATGAGAGAGCCTCTTGAACAGTCTTAGGCTCGGCATCATCTTTATGAGCAATCATAAATGCTTCCCCTTCAATCTCAAAACGACGACGATGAATACTTTTACGATTACTTTTACGCAACTGAATTTCTCTTGAATTCAATTCACCAGACGATGCTACACTCCCACTAGATCTTTCATGTTGAGGTAAATCTTTATTTCCCTCCATAACATTAGTGGGTGTATTATTAGGATCTTCCATCTCATATAATTGGAAATCCTTATCAATCTCACATCTACTAGGAAAATCGTTTTCCAAGAACGTGATATCTCGTGACTCCTTTTCGGTCACACTCCCATCAGCTTGTTCACCTATGAACACATACCATTTGGAGTGTTCAGAATATCTTATAAAGATACAGTTCTTCCCTCTAGGGCCTAATTTGCCATATTTATGGGAAGATTCATGAACATAAGCTGCACATCCCCATGGACGTAGACTACTTAAGTCTGGTTTTCTACCAGTCCATAATTCATAAGGAGTGGAAGTGACCGATTTTGAGGGCACTCGGTTAAGTACATAGGCAGCAGTCAATAATGCATCTCCCCAAAGGAGATAGGTAAATTTGCTTGCGCCATCATAGACCTAACCATTTCCAATAGGGTTCTATTCCTTCTCTCGCCTACCCCATTTTGTTGTGGAGTATTAGGAATAGTCAATTGTCGTACAATTCCCTTTTCATCACAAAGAGCCTTGAATTGCTCCGATAGATACTCACGTCCGCGATCGGTTCTCAATGCCTTTATTGTTTTGTTCAACTGATTCTCTACCATCGTTATATATCGTCTAAAGCATTCTAATGCTTCGGACTTATGGGAGATCGAAAGACATAACCGAAACGCGTGAAGTCATCTATGAAAGTAATGAAATATGAGGCTCCATGCCTCGCCCTCACATTCAAAGGACTACAAATGTCGAAATGTATGAGTTGCAATGGAAATTCAGCTCTAGTCCCTTTACCGAATGGTTTTCTAGTTGCTTTTCCCGCAAGACAATGTTCACATACGGGTAGATCAACATTAGTGAGTGACCCTAAAAGGCCTTCTCTAGCTAATCTTTGCATTCTTTGCAACCCAATGTGACCTAATCTAGCATGCCAAGTATTTGCATCAATCTCAACATTACTAGAAGATGCAATTAAAGAAAAACAACCATTAACATTAACATTGTATTGATCATAGTCAATGTCTAACACCATAAAACCATTCAATACATGACCTGAACCATAATAAACTGTTCCATACAAAATGTCAACACAATCACCATGAAAATTTAAAACATAACCTAGGCTAAGAAGAACAACTACAGAGACTAAGTTTCGTCGAATATCCGGAGCATAGAGGACATCATGTAGGAATAGGCTTCGACCACCACATAAAAGTAATTTACATGTGCCGATACCCTTCACTTCAACTCTTGAGTTATTCCCAACATATATCCATCTTCTTCCAGGCTGTATCCGACGATACTCCACAAATGCTTCCCGGTCTCTAGCTACGTGGTCTGTTGCTCTTGAGTCTATAGTCCACATTGGATGAGTTTCAGCAAGCATTACAGTACTAGAAACAAAAGCATTACTTAAAGTAATGGAGTAATAGGGTACCTCTTTCGGCTCAGTGCATTCACGAGCAAAGTGACCCATCTTACCACAATTGTAGCACTTCATCTTGGCCTTGTCCTTCTTCCCACCACGCTTCTTGCGTTGGAAGGTCTTAGCCCTTTTAGGTGCCTGATCAGTCTTCTTCCCTTTGTTGTTGAATTGAGAATTCCTTTTGCGCTTGAAGCCCGAAGCTTTGCGCGAACTCGATTCAGCAACATAAGCATGAGTAGAGGATCTCGTAGCCTCTAGGCGCTCATCCTCTAATTCTAAATGACGCGCTATATCATCAAAAGTGACAATATTCTCATTATGCGTCATATTGATCTTCATATGCTCCCAATTGTCAGGAAGAGACCTTATAACAGCCTGAACTTGCTGTTCATCAGTAAGGGAGTGACCTGCCGACTTCAGCTCACGAATCATATTTAACATCTCCCGAAGATGCTGCCTCATCGTTATATTTGGGCGCTTTCGGTATGTGTCAAACTTGATGGTGAGTCTCCTTAGCTTAGTGGCAGATGTACCCCCAAACTTATATTTCAAGGCAACCCACATTATATGAGCTTTATCATAACTTTCAAACTCATACATGAGATCATCCTGCATACAGCTCAGCAACGTGATGCGAGCTGAAGTTCTAGATAAGCTTCTAGATCTCTTTTTCCAAGCTTGATAAGCTTCTAGATCTCTCCTGTGTTGAGCTGAAGTTCCATGCTCGGAGTTCATCCATGGTGTGGTTGAGGGTTTCCAAAACCTCTTGCTCCTCAAGGATGTATCAACCTTTCGGTGCCAAATATCATAATTGTCACCGTTCAGCTTCTCACCCTTATTGAGGTCAGCCACAATGGTCTTGGATGCCGATGCCATAATCAATTGCTATAACACATTGACATAATAGACGCAGAATCAATACTAGCACATTTTTCAGAGTAACACACATATTTAATTTGCAGCAAAAACAAACTAAAATAATGATAATTCAACAAAAGACACGAAACAAAAGTTCACTATGTTCCCAATCAACTTCTATGTACAATTGTTCTATTATCATTAATTTGTTTAATTTGCACAAATTTTGAGTTCTAGGTGAAAACTCCTTCGAATTCTACCAACCTACGAACTCCCACTAGGAAAAAATAATTACATGACCTCATGTAATGTCTACATTTTTCCATTAACACAAAACATAGCATGATGTAAAACAATATACAAATAACAATCATGCAGCAACTCTAGTCAAAACCACAATTCAACATGTAATGGATTTCCTACCATTGTTCGAATTTTCTAGCAACTTGAAAATTGCAAGTATATTAAACTATATACATGGTATTATCGAACCAAGTTCTACACAGCATATATGACATCATTTTCACACAAGCTAGCTACTGTATTTCCTAAATCACAAGAAAATACAAGCTACAATGAATAAACTATGCATTAAACCCAAAAAAATACGCGTACATAGGGTTCCCTACACATTTTCATACATTTATAAAATCCAAAAATGAAAAATAATTATACCACAGTGTAGGGGACATCCATACGAACCCAACGCCACCGACCACGCTCCAATCGGAGCTCGCACGCGCCCCCACGCGCCGCCTGAGTGCGCGGCGCGTGTGGCGCACGCGCTAGCGAGCCAAAAGGCTCCTGGCCGGTCCGACCGTTGACCGGTCCGACCGTTGACCGGTCAACGGTCAACGGGTCGGGTCAACGGTCAACGGGTCGGGTCGGTGGTCGGGTCGGGTCAACGGGTCGGGTCGCCGCCGGTGGTGATCGGCCGGCCAACTACCGTCCGGCGGTGACGTCATCGATGACGTCATCCCAACGGTTACCGCCCGTTGGATGACGTCACAGTGACATCATCACGCGCCGGTTCGCCGACCGGCGCGTGACACGCACCCGCCGATTCGCGGACCGGCGCGTGTGGCGCACGCGTTGGCCAAGCCAGCGCTTCAGGCGCGTGGCGCCCACGCGCAACGGCTTCTGGCCGCGCGTGTGGGCGCGTGCGGCGTCGTACGGCGGCGCTCGACCCACCGTTGGACTCGTCTTGACGAGATCTTTCACCCTGTATATTTAAAAATTAATTTTGGCCAAAAAATTATATCGAAAAATGGCCAAAACCGTACGGGTGTACGCGACCCCGAGTCCGTTCTTCGCTTCGGTTGAATTTCGAGTTTTTCAGATCGCAATTCCGACCATTAGACATCCAAATAGTGTAGATTTGATACTCTTGATCTCAATATCAAAAGTTAAACGAGAAAATTCAATGAAAAACAAGGCAGAAATCACAACCGGGCTTTGATACCAATGTTGGAATTCTAGTCGACGGAAGACAACTTACCTGATTCCAATGCGCAAACAGCAAATAGCCCCGAACAAACGTTGAATTGTGAATCAATCACGAACAACACCGCCTCACGTTGGTCCGGATGCAATCATAAGGAAAACACCCGATTTCCACGGCGTAAATGCAAACTGTTCTTGCCAAATTGAAATGGAACGCCTTCTTCCTTTGATGATGGAAATGGAGAGAGATTTTGGTGCAAATGATCTGACAACACTTCCAATGGTTGTGTTCGGGAGGCTTATATACGTCTCCCTTTGTACCCCTCCATTAGTGCCTTTCCATCGTATCGTTTCAACTTGAAATGGTGCGTCCAATTGCACCCCATCATGGACGTATCAGCTAAAGTACAACACCAACCAACAAGACTTCCATGGATTTTATGCTTTTACCCAAATGAGGATCAAAACAACATCTTATATAGTTTGCATTATTCTTCACAAGCAAACAAACATGAAAAATAACCATTCAAAACACAATAGACAAGATGAACTTCAGAAATTCATCATGTCTATAAATGAAAGGCATAAAAATGGAAGTCTTTCTTCCAAGAAAGTTAGCAATCAAATGACGAAAACTGGACAAATACAATGAAATTTTCATAGAGATCTAAATCTCTTTTAGAAAAATAACTAATTTGGCATTTTCTAGCCTTTTTTAGAACATGAAAAAAATTCATGTCCACAATGGCTCCCTCGCTTTTTGGATAGCTGCATATAATTCTAAATACTGTATCTATCTACAAATAAGATACAACAGTTACACACGCACAAGTCATAAGGAAAGCCGTCTTTAAAAATCAAATGGAATCTGCAACTGATATCTGTTCCATATTTTATCAAATATGATCAGGTACATGATCAAATTATTCACCTGGATATTGATATTAGCTCCATGAAAGGTCTCATAAAATCTTTCGCGATTGTCATCTCCTGATTGTTTCAAAGTTACAGAAAAAAGGTATCTGCCATGAACAACAGAACTAAGTCAAAGGCTTCAGGAATTGCATGTCATAGGTTGAATCTGATAAAGACAAAAACAAGGGCAACTATATGGCCCAACAATAAATACTGGCTTATTTGCACTCTGCTAATATCTTAGCCTAAGACATCAATACAATAGGAAAAAATATTCTGATATTAATATATCACCAGTAGTGAACTCCTGAAAAACCATGTTATGTTGTTCTCAAAGACTCACATCCAATAAAGAAAATAGAGCGAAGTCTAGAAAAAAAAAAAAAAAAAAAAAAAACTTTGTATGTTATTTTAACGAATATGACAAGTTTGCAACGTTGTCCTTAACAAACAGGCTGCAATAAATTTCGAAGCAGTAAAGGCATCAATTCACGCGAACTTAGGATTACTTCTATCAAGAGATAGAGATTATAATTTTATTTGGAAGACATTAACCATTCATCAACTAAGATGCAACAGTATGGAAACACTGATCAGCTTGCTCTTTTCAAGACATCGCATATATGTAAACGTTTCTGCATATCACTACCTCTGTTGTACCTGATGCGATCCTTCCGGGAGGTCTCACGTCAATTATCCTATTCCTGTTCAAAAGATCACATAGAACAGCAAAAATGAAGGTAATTTGGACAGTATTCATGCTTCATACCACAACTGGATAGTCACGAAAAGCAATTTTATCCAAAAGAAAGTTACATTCTACAGGAATCAAACATAAAGAAAGGGAGTTTTACTATTTAAATACTCTAAAACATCCAGAGATAAGCACTTTCTAATTATCAAGATTCAACATGTCCAAAAAAAAAAAAAATTATCAAGATTCAAAGGCAGGCAAATTCATAAAACAGGAAGCAGAAAAAGCATGCAGCAATTTGCCCACGACGTCCCCACTTTTGAAGGTGTTCTTTCCGATAGCAAAATATATTTTCCTTGACTATGTCATTTTCCGTGAAACATTCGCCAGACAATCCGAAAAACGTTTTTCTAAAAGTTATTTTTGGTTAAACGAACGGAGCCATAGAGAAATGGAAAGGGCAAATGCAAGTACACAATCACAACAGGCTCCACAGTGCCCACGATCGACTCGACGAGTCCCGCAGCTCCTCCGCGAACCTGAAAAAACAAGGAGGTCGAAGGAACGATGAGCATCGCCGATCACCGATTTCTCATAGAGATCTGATGGCAGGGAGAGAAAGAGAGTACCTGCGTGATGACGGAGCCGTTGACGGCGAGGCGGATGCCACGGTGGGAGATGGAGGAGGCGGACTTGACGACGATCTTACCTTTGAGCCGATTCCCGGAGGATTCCATCAACGCCGCCAATCGTGATTCCGGATGGAGAATTGCCGAGCGTGCATCTAGAGAATTTAGTTATAAAGTTATTGTACAAATATTAATTCAGTTTTGAACTTTTTAACTCGTCGATCGAGTCTTAAATTTTTCACGAAATTTCAATATAATCATTTTAATAAATATTCTTTTTGAAAAATCGTTGATAGGATGGTCTATTTGTCATCGTGGCTGCTCGTCTACCTACGATAGGTAGAGGGAAGGGACAAAACTCACGGCAGTCTCGTAGCCATCATTGATTTATAGCGTGGACAGCGCAAACCTCACGTAGGGGAAGCTTCCATGGAGGCGGCGCGTCGAGAGTACTAGTGAGCACATGATGCCTGAAAAATAATTGATTCCTAAACCTATAAATTACTATTTAATTATTTAATAATTCATTGGCCTGAGCAGTTTCAAATATAAAATTATAGGGTTATGAAAATTCCCCTTTTATTTATCTATCTATTTATTTCTTCTTTTGCCAAATTAATGCGGCACTTGATTTTTCTTGACCGTTTTCTTGTTAAAAAAAAAAATCTTTTGCAGGGATTTTTTTTTTTTCTAGGGTTTCTAGGGTTGGCCGGTGGTAAGTGGTGGCCGGTCCACGGATAATGGGACCAAAGTTCATAAATTATAGTTGTAGGATAGAGTTTTAGGCACATCTTGGTCAGTGTTTATCCCAATTAAACCAGGAAATCCTCTTTTCATAAATGCAGAGATTTATTTCTCTACTTTGACTAATTTTTATAAGGTGAGGCTCATCTTCATGCATTTGTAGCGCGATATTATCAGGCATTAATTACTTTATTCTCATAATTTAATTATTGTAATTGCGTTAGAAATAAGGCCATCAAAGTTTATGCAGTAGGCCTAACGGAACTTTATTTGTTTATTTTGACTCTATTTGATATTTCAAAAATAAATTGTTTGAAAAATATTTTAAAAATTGATCATTTATATCGCTTGAAATAATTAGTTGATAGAAAATATTTTCGTTATTAACAATAATTTATATCTAAACATCTTTGTGCATGATAAAATTTCATTCATTCATTCATTCATTTTTGTAAACGATACAAATGACTGTCTTTTAGAAAAATACCTTTCAAATTATTCATTTTTTGCAAAATAAATAAAACTATTATCATCATTAGAAAATTCCCAAAAATGAAATGTAAATGAAAGGATAATATGGGTAGACTGCAACGGAAGCTCGATACCGTCATCTAAGCATATGCAAGAGGGAGTCTAATCCGATACCGGTCAATATAATTAGTTCAACCCACTTTCAATTGAAAGGTTAAGTCAAAAAGTTATATGTCTAGATATGATTATTAACCGTTTCGCACCAACTAATTCTTCGATATGAAATTTTTCTATGTAAGTAAAACTCAAGAATAAAAATGCCTCGGGTCTTGTCCCATTCGTGTTGTCCTATCCTCACATTGTTGCTCTTTCGTTACAATCGTTTCACTTTTGTAACCCAAGGAAAGGGTCTACATGGACATCGGACACCGTGTGAATGTGTCTGTTTGTCTTCTCCGTTTCTTGCCTCTTTTTAATTAGTGAAAAGGAAGCACCAACAGATATTGCCCCATATTATAACCCTAATCAATCGGGTAATTCCGGCTCCAAATTAACAAAAACTCATTATATAAACTGAAGAAACACCAAACCCTATCTGACGTTGACCGACCTTTTTTTGATGCCCTAAATAATAATATCTTATGTGGCATTAGATATTTGCATGCGAGATATTTTAGTGAGCTTTCCCGACTCAATGATAATTAATTTTAGGAATAAGTGCACCGAAAGTTTTGAAACTTATCACGAAGATGCAATTAGCCATAAAACTTACAAAATGTGATATCAAGTTTAAAAAAAAATCAAATTGGTGAAATCAAGTGCTTCCATTAACTCTGTTCAATTTGATTAATGGAAATTGCTTATGTGATTTTTTTTCTCTGTTAAATGGTGCTAACATGGTTAAAACGACATCGTTTTAGTTCAAATTTAATTTTTCAATTGAAGTTGTATTTAAATTATCTTAAAAAAATAAGCCAACTTTTAAAAAAATAAATCCAATCGTTGGGGGCTTTCACTGCCCCATCATCGCTAAGAAGGGTCAATGATGGTAGAGGATTGCCGGCCAGCATCTAGTGACCTTTACCAACCATAAACGAGGACCTGTAGGCCCACCCCTAGATCAGTGAGGGTTGCCGACCCTCGCCGACTCTTGGTTGACTATCCCCCACCATTACCGACCTTTCTTGGCAGTGGTGGGTGGCCATGATGAAGGCCCTATAGGCGCTTATCGTTTTGCCTTCCTTCCTTTTTAATTTTTTCAATCTAATTAAAATAATATTTAGAAAAAAAAAATCATATTTGGACCAAAATGGAGTCACTTTAGCCCTATCCTTTGTGTATTAGTCATGATAGTGCCGCGTATAAGAGAAAGAAAAATAATAAAAAAAGCCACGTCAGTAATTTTCCTTAGCTAAATTGGATGTAATTAACGAAAAGACTTGTAGTACTAATTTAATAAATTTTACGATTTGATCATACTTTTTGAAAGTTTTAAGATTTAATTATACTTTTATGATAAGTTTTAGGACGTACAGTACACTTATTTCTTAAAATTAGATGGAAAACTTATGATTTTGGATAGGAAGCGTTCTACTCAGTCTCAAATATATGTTAATATTGAAAGATAATGGAGAACGTGTAGGAATATCTTATTAGGAACTAATGTTTAGGAACAGG
The DNA here is from genome assembly GCA_014182565.1 of Eucalyptus marginata. Lineage (NCBI taxonomy): Eukaryota > Viridiplantae > Streptophyta > Magnoliopsida > Myrtales > Myrtaceae > Eucalyptus > Eucalyptus marginata. Next base: position 10,017,334 of record CM024586.1, on the reverse strand, counting down.
ACCCACCTCGAGCGCATAAGTGAACTAGCTATGTATAATTTTTGAGGTTGACGATGGAGGATCAGTTTGACCTTTATTTTTGGGTCCAAAGGGTCGGTTTGACTTGAATAATTCAGATCATGTAGGATCCTAGAAGTGATGGCAGTTGTTGGCAAATGTAAGATTAAATTTCAATATCTACAATATATATAGTTTATTTATTTATCAAAAGTCAGTGCAACTAAACTGACTTGAATCCCCCTGGTAACAGTCAGTGGACCCACAGTAATAAAAATTGGAATCCCTTCTTTCCCTAGGTTCGAAGCAGGGGTGTCAAAAAAACCCGATCCGACTTGACCCGAACACGACCCGAACACGAAACAAGTTTGGTACATGTTTTGGGTCTTGATACTTTTCGGATAACAAATATAAAACAAGCGGAATACATGTTTTGGGTCGAGTTCAGGGTTGGAACATTGTTCGACCCGGAACACGTTAACACCCCTGTTCCAAACGTGTTTTTGAAAACCCCTCCCCTTCCATCATTCTCTAATAAAATTTTATTAAAAAGAAAATTGTACTAATATACCCAAAATACTAAAAACACCTGAAATATGTAATAAATATATATTTATATATTGAATTTATATTATAAGATAAAATTAAATTTGAATATAAAAAAAATAAGATTAAATTAAATATTTTTACTTTTATTTTTTGTTATTGAATTTTTTATATTAATTTCATATATTATTTATATTAAAATATAATTTTAATTTGTTAATTTAAGAAATTTATTATTTGAGAAAAAAAATTTCCTATTATGGATATTAAAAATTCTATCGACTTTGTCCCATCTCCCCTATGAAATAATTTTATCCATTTTATATCTTCTTTATATTTGATTTATCCTATCTCGAGTAAGCTCCAAACGCATGATAAAATAAATTTTATCATATTCTGAATTTTATCCTGACTGCCAAACACTACTTTATAGTCATAGAAAAACATTTTCTTTTTCTCCTTATTGTCCAATAAAAATAACCCATCTCAACTTTTTTTTTTTTTTTTTCAGTAAAATGATAAACCAAATTCTTTTTACTCCTTGATATTGTGAAACTACCTGGATAAATTTTGTCGAATAGAAATAAGGGTTATTAACTAAGGCTCCGTTTGTTTCATGTAAAAGTAATGATTTGAATAACATTTTTCTAGATATGATGTCTTGTATCATTTGCAATATTTAGTCAATGATTTTTTTCATTATTGACACTAATTGTAGACAGTGAATATTTTTCTTCCCTTCATTTCTATAAATGATTATTTTACAAAAATATTTTCTAAATCATTTATTTTTGGTAAAATAAGTGTTTATGGAGATCATCGAGGCTGGTGGTGATTTTGTGAGTATTTTTAAGTTATAGATCTACACATTTGTGTTTTGACTTCAAGCTAAACAGAAATATGGGGACTTTTTCTTCATGTCACCATTACATATGCTTGCCTTAGGTTTAACACTATACTTCATCTAAAAAGATTGAGAAGCTTCGTGATGAAGAACTACAGCCTCAAATTCTCAAGCTTTTAAAAGGATTTAACCAACCCCGAAAAAAAAAAGAAAAAGAAAAAGAAAAAGGGAAACCTAGCAACCTCGACCCGACTCCGACCCAAATCGACCAAAACACATTAGATGGTCTAATGTATTTCGGGTCGGTTGGGCGGGTAACAACAAAACCCGACCCGACCCAACCCATTGACACCCCTACGGAGCAGGACTACTGATTGTGATAATTGGAAATTCAATTTTTTTATTAGAAAAAAAGGCGTGAAAAAAAGTTCTTCACTGGCGTGCTGAAAATCGTTGGCTGGCTTATCAAATTATTTATCGAACCATGAAAGAATTCAATAAATGGCACTGGAAGAGGACAAAGGCCGGTTTGAGCCATTCCACTTGGGGCTGCTTAACTAAAAGGAAATTAGGTATGTTAATTGAGTGTTCTAGGGTTTAGGAATTTCCACTTGCCATGCAATTAAGAATGTAATTTTTAGGCTAGGACTAAATTATTTCTCGTAAAAAATAATAAAAATACAATCTATGTTTGTCCAGCTTTAAATCATAAACTCTCTCTCGATCATTCGATCTTTCGAATATATTATATGTTTCTCGATCAAGTGAAAAGTACATGACATAAACCTAACTTAGCAAAAGGCACTGAAGCACATCTCGTCCTTCGTGTCTTTTCAATGGCTATTGAGACAACACAGATTGACAGGCAAGTCTCACCATTGAATTTCTATATTAAACATGTCCTAATCAAAGGTGACAAATATCTTATGTACTTAATTGATGAGATAATTACCAAAAAAATTCTAAAATTTATTGTACAAATATCAATTCATTTTAAAATTTTTCAATTTGACAATTTAGTCATTAACTTTTTGACGATTTACTAATATAGTCTCTCCGACCAATTTTAACTAGAGATCGCTGACGTGGACGTTGATTATGATACATGATACTGTCGGCTAACAATTTTTCTTTTGTCCATAATTTTACCCTCCAGTGGTCGATAAATATAAAAGCGCAAAATAAACCCCACTTTGATTCTAGGGCACAAACTTCTAAAGTCCCAAAAAGGTTACTTGGTGTAATATTTCTTGAAAATGACTTGCAGGCGGGTTATAGTTTTTGGAGGGCCCAAATATGTATGGACGGCTAGGATTTGATGATCATGCTGCATGTCCCCCATTAGCACTACGGTGCTAGGAACAACATTTGAGTGGTGGACACATATGTATTAGGTGGTCCATTCATGGGCAAGAAAGAGAAGGTCACATGAGTGATGTAATGACCAATGTTGATTTTAGGGATAGAAGATAGTGAGGAGCCCACAATTTCTCTGGCTCTCTCTCCTTCTCTCTTTCTGAGTCTTCAATTTGGTGGGACTTCTCTTCTGAGTTTCTGAAACTGAAGGGAACATACATCAACCATCAACTTCAAATTAGCATCATCCACACAGCATATTCTCAACCATATTCTAGAATAACTTCACCCCTCAAATTGTTTTCAAGGGAAAATAGTGCAAAAGGGTAGCCATCAGCATCAGATGGTGAGCCCCATGATGGGCTCATAATTTGCAAATTCCTGAAGGGAGCTTAGGATGTTGGGCCATCTGGGAAAAAAGAAAGAGCGACTTTTTAAAATTGGGAATTGGTTTTGTGGATTATTGGTGGTAATCCGATGGTCTAAAGGTCGATCACACGGTTCACCCAATGCTTATTGTACCTCATCTTGGACGACTCGGTTTTACTACCTCATGAACGATTCTTTCATACTAATTAATAGTGGATTGCCCCACAAAAATTGGTTGAATTGGCCCAAATTGAGGAAAAAAAATGAATTGGCTGAAAATCGAACTGATGCCCAGTTAAACCGCCAGTCCGGTCTGATTATCAGAACAAATTTTTTTTTTTTCTGTCGTTTTAAATCAAAGTCTCAAACACCTTTATTTGCTCATACTGGACAGTCTAGGCCATTGAATGCCTCCTTTGTCGGCCGGAGTCTATGGGGCCCAATCACCCATAATTCTTGCTTCCTAAGGCCCACGTTTCCTCCCTTTTGCATCTGCAATGACCTCAAGAAATTTATAGCACAGTGCGAATAAACAATAACATGATTGATTTGACCGTGTGTTTTCATCCTTTATAGTAAATGATCCGAAAACATGATGTTTTTACAAAAAAAAAAAAAAAAAAGCGGATTTAACTGAACTTTATTAAGAAAAATATAACGTAAAAGCTGGAAAGTTTTATCTATTTAAAAGATTATGAATAAGTTTTAGATTCATATTAGTACGTGTATCTATTGATAAATGAATATCTTTCTCAATATCCTCCTATCACTTATACTTAAAATAGTAGAAATATCAACCTGATACAACTTTTAATGAGGTTTTACTTTTACTATTATATAGGTCACAAGTTAAAATATAATTATATGGAACTATCGTAATATTTATAGCTACCGAAAAGATAAAAATCTAATAGAAAGAATAATTTTGTTGATCTAGGAAATAGATTGAAATGAAAATATATTATAAAACCTAGGCAATAATGTAATTATGCAAACTTGTGAATAGTATCAAAAGATTAATTTGACTTTATTATGAATAGCTAGGGACTAAAATGAACAACAATGAAAGTTTAGGACTAGATTGCACATTTCACAATAGTATAGTGACTAGATTGCACATTTTGCTATAGTATGGGGGCTATCTTCTTTGTTTGATCAAACAAAATGACTAGATTGAGCATTTAGGAATATTTCAAGGACCACATTAAATAAATTAAAAGCTCAATGACGACAATGCACATCAGGCCAAAATTTAAGAACTTAAGTTATTATACACATGTCTTTGGTATGGCAATTGGACATTTTTTTTTTTATAGTTATTCAATATTTTTGTGGCACAAAACATTAAACTCGAGAAGTCTAGAAAAGGAAAATACTGTAGTCACTTAAGTACTTGATTACATGTGAAGTTTTTATTCAAAATGTTTTTAGACCGTTAATGTTTTAATCTCATTGTATTCACAGATAAAATACGAGCCGAATGAAAACTCTATCGAGTTATGCACTTGTTAAAGACTGAAAGTGTGAAAATTTCTATCACTGCTACTTTATTTATTTGATACTGACATTCTATAAAAATTTAATCATGACAAGTACACTAAATTTAAGTCCCCCGAATGTTTTTCTCGAAACTTTAATAAAAGTCTAACTTTATATATATATATAAAAGTGCATCAAGCTCGAAATCACCCTCTCTTCCCCTCTTTTTACTTTAAAGAAAATGGATATGAGAATAAATAAAAGACAAAAAGGAGTTATGGTCCAATGAAAGGGCTAGCTTCTCTATGAAAGTCCAGAGTCATTTTCAAAGTTTTCAATCAATTACACCAACCCAAATCGCTCCTTGAACCTTAAACGAAAATTCCATGGTCAGAAATTATCGAGCTGACAGTGAAATATTTTACTAACATAATAGGCCTATCAAACAAAATACGAGTCAAATTAAAGCGAGCAAGTCATGATGATTTGTGTTTATTTGGTGATATGAAAAATAGGTTGTGTAGCCGTGTGGGCTTAATATTTCCATACAATACAGTGACACGTAAAATTTTTATAGGCTCGCATAATTATTCGTCGTTTCTGCATCTATTCTCTAGCCAAACTAATACAGTCAATTTAACACTATGAACGCATTGCTATTTAGCCGTTATTTACTAAATTGCCAGACAATGACCTTCTTCCTCACAAATACAAGAACAAAGAAAATGCCAAACCATCACCTTCTCTACTCTCTCCCTCCCTCTCTCTCTCTCCCTCTTTCTCCCTCCCTCCCTCTCCCTCCTTCTTTGGGAGCTTCCATTGTGTCCACTCCACCATCTCATCCAGATTCCGGCTCATCCTCGTCCCAATGCGGGGACATTTGTTGGATGTATGCCCTAAAGTTACCATATAATAATTACATGTTAAGGATTTCAGTTGTATTGTCAATCTTATTATTTAATTAATGGTAAAGACGTATTCATTCTTTTGTCCAATTATTTACATATATGAATAATTTCATAAGATCGCTTGTGACTGGAACTATTTTCGAGACGTTAAGAATATGCATGATGGGTTCACAGTTAGACTGAACTTTAAACCGTTCCTGATCAATGAGCGGATATTAATGATCCTATTGAGATTAATGTGTTCTTAGTTTCACCATTAAGTATTAGATGCCTAGGATAATGACAAGTCACGAGTAATTGGATATTATGATGCCCGAGTTAGAACACAGGTGCTTATAGTAGATAAGTTCATTGAATGTGACACGCATAGAACGATTAACGACATGGAAGCTTCTGTCGTGGTCAATGTTTAATCATTCATGCTTTAGTCTTATGTAAATAATCCTTAGACCTAAGACATGATGTTGATTTGTATGTTGGATGGTTATGGTTTACAGGTGTGCATAGTGGTGGCTCATTGATCCGTCTCTGACCTGATGATCATAGTTCATTCATATATGAAGTTACACGTGTGCGCAATATGGAATCTGTCTTCTTATTACATGCAAGGTATAGTAATGATGTCCTATGCAATCTAATTATGACACTACATTGAAATCCTCGACCGGGATTGTGACCAAGAATGAATTGTTAATGTCTCGTATAAAATGCAAGTCGATTAGGTTTTTGTATATGATCGAATTGGTGACTTGGCAAATATTCTATGGTTTTTGTTCAATCGAGACAAAGTAAGATAAATGGATTGAATTACACTATAACCAAAGCTAACAGGTTCATTATGTTCTTAAAGCATTCGCACTGTTTGGGTAGTCATGACATATTGCTAGATATTAATCAGAGCTCGTAGGATCTAAAGATTGATCGGGACAATCAATTCTCTTAGGAGTACTAAGGTGTTAGTGCACCTTTTACTATAAGCTCAGTGATGAACCTAGGAATGTTACACATTATAACCAATTCACTCAATAGGCCACAGTCCATTCACGAGAGCCGTTCTCTCACTCACCCAACTTCTAGAGGAAGTAATCATAATTTCTTTGAGAGGTTAAATACCAGTTTTTAAAAGAAGTAATCATTTAACTTTTTTGAGATGTTATAGAATAGTTTCAGGAGGAAGTAATCATTTAATTTCTTTGAAAAGTTAGAGACCCATTTCAGGACGAAGTAATCATTTAATTTCTTTGAAAAGTTAGAGACCCGTTTTTGGACGAAGTTAAATGTTGACTTCATTGGGACATTTTTTTATAGAGTAGAGAGAGGGTGAGTGGGTTAGAGAAAAAGAGAGGATTACATGATTAGCAATGGTTACTGATCACGTGCACAGGATTGTCTCCACGAGATTGCTAGCACAATCATAGTAGCGATTACTGGTGAGTTCTTTTCTATTCAAGCTTTGTTGGTAGTGTATCTGAACTAGAGGTCCGGCGTTTGTGATGCTCAAACTGAAGAACATTTGAATCAAGTCGTTTAAATCGCGCTTCAAGAGGTAATCCGTATAACCCCAATCGATATTTTGATTTTTGATTAAAACGCACGAACAATATCGTTTTGGACTGTTGGCAATGCCGTCGTACCTTGAGGTTGCCTTAGCCTCAATTGCTCGTTTGGCTCCGATTACCCAAGCCTCTCTCTTCTGGACAACACCAACTTCGTCACTGAAAAAGACATTGACGAGATAGGACAAATTACAAACTAAAAGAACGGTCCTATACTTAATGGGGGTGGTTGTTTAGTTTGTTCGCTGGGAATTAATTGTGAGGCGGATGGGTAGCGATCTTTTGAGCTTAGGAATGAGCTCAAAAAACTTGTTAATTAGGGAGGGAGGGTTGCGCGTACAAATAGTTATATGGGAATGAATACTAGTCCAAGTCCCAAGTCAAGGTCTAGGTGCTTCGTGGCTCATCGTCGACCACTTCGCTCTCGATGTGGATGGATCTTGCAAACCTAAGGGAGCAATGCAACGTCAGTGTCCTTGTCCCGGATTTTCAGAAAAAGCTGTGGGACTCCACCTTTGGAGGAAGACGACGACCATAGGGCTACCATTAGTGAGGTCCTGAACAAAGGCCTTGAGATCGCCTGGACTGTCGACACATCGCGGTGCAAAAATTTGCAAAGGGAAGATGCGGGTATAGCTGGACGAAGGCAAGAATTCAAATATTTTTGCCTTGATGGAGCCTATTCAACTAGGGGTGAGCGTGGTTCCCGGTAGAACCGGGAACCGGGGACCCGAACCGGAGGTTCCGGTTCGGTTCCGGTTCTAAGGGGGATTTGCAGTTCCCGGTTCCTGGTTCCCGGTTCCGATTCTCATAGGAACCGAACCGGAATCGGCCCCGGGAACTGGAACCGGAACCGGAACCGGTCCGGTTAGGGCTAAAAAAGCCCCAAATTAAAATTACTCACTCTCAGTCTCTCATGACACTCACTTTCTCTCTTCGCCCTCTGCTCGACGCCACCAAGTAGCATCCCCGCCGTGCCTCGCCTACAGCCCGCACCGACGTTGCTCTTGCTCTGCTTGCTACTGCCTTCGCCGCACCTCGCTTGCAGCCCGCGACGCCGTTGCTCTGCCTTTCGCCGTGCCCCGAAGTGGCGCCCAAAGCCCGCGACGCCGCTGCGCTGCCTTCGCCGTGCCCCGAAGCCCCGCGACCCGCAGCGCCCTCGTTCAGCTCCGAGCTTTCCCCGAGCGACGCTGCTACAGCTCGCCACTTGCCCTCGACGCCACCGTCGCTCGCCCTCGACCACCGCCGCTCGCCCTCTTCATCGCTGACCTCTTCTTGTGAGTGTTCTCTCTCTGTCTTTCTTTCCGATTCAGCTAGTCGAATGCCCTTAGTCTTTCCCCCCGTTGGCTAAGGCAGCGCTCGTGCTCATGCATTTAAAGTTCGCGAGATGTAGTTTCTGTTCGGGTTCATTCAAAGCATCTGCATGTTGAAGAGGACCAAGAGAGACTGAGGTGAATGCAGATACTGCTGGTGATAGTTAAAAGGCTAGATAGAAACTGAGTAACTGAAACATTTTCATGGCATAAAAATATTGCTTTTATGGAAATGTGATGTGGTGGACTAGTTAAATCATGTGGCCAGCATTGGTATTATCACACATTTGTGAAGAATCTTCCTTTATTAATTTTCTGTTCTGGTTGTAGGTGATGAGAATTGCTGACAAGGGAGCTGATATTGTTCGGAGAACAGTTCAAGGAAAGAGAGAAGCAGATGAATGCTTTGAGATAAAGAACTCTCTTGTGCAGAAAAAGTAGGTCTTTATCTACTGCTATTGAAAGTTATGGAACGATTCATGTAGAGTGATATATATCTGTTGATTTTGGCAGTTACAATATCTCGCAGTTGCACTGCGGGTGGCTGAATGCTTTGACAAGATTTGTGTTAATCCAGGAAATTTTGGTATGTAGAAGTCTTTCTTGGTTGTTAATTTTGTATGATGTACACTTCCTCAACAAGGTTGTATATTGTAGCTAATAGAAGGGCTCGGTTCGAGCGAGATAGAATACACGAGAGGAGGAGTACCAGAAAGAACTTGAGCATATTGAACAGGTTATATTACTGATCCATCAATCGCTCAACCTCTTGTGGCACGTTTGACTTGAACCCCTTCCTTGTAGCTGTAGAAGTGGGTGCATGACTTGCATATATTCTATATATAGTGATGAGATTGTACAGAAAAATAAATTTACAAGATAGAGGGTAAATGCCATAACAATTTATTTTAGGCATGAATTGTATGATTTTAGATTCCCAGCCTGCACCACAAGAAAGAAGTGTCAATGTGGCGGCAGTCTTTCTTTTTTCTGTCAGTAAAATCAAAGAAGGGTCATTCGACAATGACTAGCTCTTTTTATGTGTGTGGGCTTGAATTTGGTGGACTGCACATAACGGGCCATTGCTGGTGATATTTGAAATGCTCCTTATACCCTAATTAGACCTTGAAGTTCATGGAACATTTTAATGCAGGATGGTTTAGGTGATACAATCGAGTCTCTCTTACTAACCACCGAAGAAGAGATAGATCCCCTGTAGAAGGCGGCAAATCTCGGTATGAGAGCAGCGAGCTTCGAAGGGGGTGGTAGGTTTTAATTTAGTTTATTGTATCATTTTGCATTAGTCGACCATTTTGGGATTCTTATTCGCCCCGTCTTTATTTCTAATTACCATTAGGCACCATTTGAGGAAAAGCACAGACATTATTTTGATTTCCAGCGATGATCGGGTCAATTGCCAATGCAAAAGGAGGTTGGTCATCAACTTGAAAATGACATTGGCCATAAAATTTTAGATAGTTCCATTTTCTAACAACCATACTTAACATGGGAGTAGGGCGAGGAGGTGGATTACAGAGGTGTCCTCCATCGTGATGGTTCCGTTCTCATGTCTATCTCCTTGAATCAGTTGAAGGTATCATTTCAACTTTCACAAAACATAAAATATTTGAGAACCTTTTCACTTGGGTGTACTTCTCTTCTCTCTCTCTCTCTCTCTCTCTTTTTGGGTGGGGGGAGGATGCAAGTATGTTGTAAGTTTTGGTGAAGTGGTCTTCATCAAGAATTTGTTAGTGTAGGCCCCAGAAAATTTCTACCGTTCTCTTGCTACAAAGCTTGTTCTGGGAATGCCATTTAAGGTCTATCCCTTTCTCAAATTTATCCAGTCATTTACTCTTTTGCTAAAAGAAGTATATAATGGTATATGGATTTTGATCATAAATTCAATGCCTTTCTCTCTTAATTTTAGGATCGGCAACATGTAGACTCAATTTTACCGAGAGAGCTTCCACCAATTGATGATGCGTCTTTGTAAGAACCAGATTTCTCTTGCTTATTTTTCTATCACAACATTTATCCCACCGCACATTCCCTGGATGCACTCACATACCTGTAAAATATCACATGTTATCCCATTAATTATAAAGTGTGAATGAAATCACATTGGCAAGTAAGTTCACATATTGCTCCTTCAGAGGCTAAAATCTCTATTTTCTAAATTTTTATGCCAGGATGATCTGAAGCTTGCTGATAATGGCGCAAAGACAAGTACAACGGAGAGGAGTGACGGAGAGGAGTGCTGACTTTGGCGAAAATCTTTGGGAACTTGAAGACGCTTTATCGAAGCTGCATCAAAGCATGAGCTATGAGTCTTTTGCTGATTTAAACAAGTTTTCCAGGTATGCCACCGCATAAAGTCGAGGGATAGCGGGGAATGCACAATTTTTCCCACGACATCATTTGATAGAAACGTGCAGGTGATGAAATGAACTCCGTGTTCATTATAAGTAGATGAAGCTAAGTCTAGCTCTTATGCCTGCAGTGCAATTATGGTCACTGTCAGAGCACGTTTCATCCATCATGTGCTCGACTACTGGATTGTTCATGAGTGTAAAAATAGTTTGTTTATTATTGCTTCTAAAATGCTGTTTGCTGTTTGTGTTATATTCTCTTTGATGAATGACAAGTTTGTTTATTATTGCTGCATTCATTTCCATTTTTTTAACTAAAAAAGAAAAAAAAAAAAAAGAACCTGTTGGAACCTGGAACCGACCTCGGAACCCGTGATGACGGGTAGGTTCCGCATTCTTGGTTTTGATGGGTAGGTTCCGGTGTTGGATAAATTCTCTTCGAGATTTTGAAGTTGACAAAACATTTCTCTCGCCTAGTCTCGAAGACTTGCGGACTCTGCCGGCAAAGTCGAAGATCAAAGTCCGACGCTAACAAGACTCAAGTTTCAAAGTCTACTCTCATGGACGAGATTCCCGGAACCGACAAGATAAAAACTTCTATTCGATTCTATATAGTTTTTATCTCAATGGCTAAGGAATATCTTTCGACCGGATTCAAGACTACAAGATCTTACATTCGTATCCGAATTGATATAGATTCTCTAAGATTCGCAACTTATTTGGAAAGTTCTACTTATGGAAACTAAGATCCCGATTGTATGGGCGAGCAGGGATTGATGGGCTATCTACACTTACCTTAAAGAGCTCGAGATCTCTCCAAATTGATTCTGTCCAACGGGTTGATTGGAAGAACTTCTTTGGAAGGTGCCAACGGTAATGAAGGCATGAAGAAGTGTATAAAGAGAGACGCTCGAGTTGTTGAAGTGTCTTTGGATAGAAGAATTCCAAAGTCTGAATCTCCATATTTTGTTTGTGATCTTATTCTTTGAGCAATACTTGTAATCAAAAGAGTGACCATAGAGTGGTGAGACCTTGAGGAAGTGTAGTAAAGTTCTACATTGTGGACTCAAGAGCGTGAGACCGTAAACACACTTTTTGATTCTTAGTGAAATCCAGCCCGAGGGGGCGTCCGTGCGGGAGAGTGGACGTAGGCTTGATATAAGCCGAACCACTATAAATCTGGAGTCTTGATTCTCTCTCCCTAATCCTTTTATCTTTCATTACTTTCATTTGCTGCGATTGTTGTTTTTAATTCATTAATCTCTCATTCGGATTTAATTGTTAAAATCGCTTTAGTCACCTATTCACCCCCTCTAGGTGCTAATTCTAGTCCTAACAATTGGTATCGAGCTTGTGTACTCGTTTATAAGAAGTGTCTTTACTTTGGTAAAAGATCTATGGCTAGTATGTTACCTACGGGGTTGGTTGAAGGTCAAAGCAATACCAGACCTCCATACTTTGATGGAAAAGACTACAAAGATATGGAAGAACAAGATGAAAGCATTCCTAAGATCGAAAGATCCTTTGGAATGGGAAGTGGTAGACAAAGGAATCATTCCTGCCGCAAAGATCGAATCGAGAGAGGAAAAGAAGTTGCTGATCCCACTCTAATGACTCAAGAAGAAATCACCAATAGACAGACTCTTGACGCTAAAGCCATTTACTCCTTATATTGTGCTTTATCCCCTACTGAGTATAACAAAATATCTTCTTGTGGTACAGACAAAAGAAGTCTCTGGATAGGCTTCACATTACCTATGAAGGAACCGATCGAGTGAAAGAGACAAGGATCAACATTCTTTTGGGACAATATGAAGTCTTTAAGATGAGATCGGGAGAATCAATAACCGACATGTTTAGTCGCTTTACTGAAATTGTGAATGGTCTTGAATATCGTGGGACATCCAATCTCGGGACATATGAAGGTCAACAAACTCCTACGAGGACTCTCTAAAGACCGGAATCACATAAAAACCTCAATAAGAGAAACACAGGATTGCTCCACTCTCTCGTAGACGAATTGGTTGGGACTCTTCAATCTTATGAAGTAGAGCAAACCAACGAAGAGGAAGATTCAAAAGGTAAGAAATCAATTGCCTTAAAGTCTAATGACTATTCGATGCTACGATTCGAAGAAGATCTAGATGATGAAGAGTCGGCACTTATGATAAAGAGATTCGAAAGTTGAACGAAAAGGAAGAAAATTCAACCGGAAGAAACAGAGCTCACAAAGGTTTCAGAACAAATCAACGAGGAAGATGACTCTAACAAAGAAGTGACTTGCTTTGAATGCAAGAAAAAGGGACACATCGACCCAACTCCTCTCGTTAAAGAAGAGAAAAGGGAAAGACCGAGAAATACGGGAAGGCACTCAAAGCGAGACTGAGTGATACTGAATGTGAAGAAAGTGATGATGACTATGCCAATATCTGTTTAATGGCAAAATCTGATTCGTACTCGCACCCGATTCGATACGAATCGACACAGTGAACTCGAGGTTAGTAATCTAAGAATTCCTATCAAAGTTTCGAAATACATTGATGAACTTTGTCTTAGTCTAAAAACTTCTCTTAAGAGGATCTCCGAATTGAAAAAGGAAAATTCTACATTGAAGCAACAGGGAAAAACTTTGGAAAGAGAAATTTGAAAAGTTAGAAAACAACTTTTTACTTGTCTTGAAAGAAAACTCGCACTCTGTTTCCAAAGAAAACAATCTTTTGAAAAATGATATTTCTAATATATCAAAAAAGATTTTCAAATGGTTCTGAAAAGTTGGATAAGATTCTTTCGATACAAAGACCCTACTTTGATAAGTTAGGTCTTGGTATGACTTCTCAAACTATTCCTCTAATTGATTTTCCAAAGGTGAAGGAAAGAATCAAACAAAGACCAACCAGAATTGTTTATAAAAATCATTTTCAGAAAGTCTTTGTAAAACCTCGTTGGCGAAATGCTTTGAAATGTTCCAAGTGTCAAAGCTCGAACATTTTGAGAAAGAATGTCCTTTGGTTTGGAGACCTGTTAAAAGGAATTGGGCAAAGACTGTTTATTGCTCTAACTCTTCTGGACCCAAGATGATGTGGGTACCAAAGAAAGCTTGAATTCTTTTTAATTGCAGGTCACTATCAAAAAGAAGATTAAATGGTATCTAGATAGTGGCTGCTCAAGACATATGACAGGAGACTCAAGTTGCTTCATAACACTTGACCCGTAAAGACGGAGGAAAAGTTTCCTTTGGAGGTAACAACAAAGGAAGAATCATTGGTCGTGGAACAGTCAAGATTGGAAGTCTGTCAATCAAGAATGTTTCCTTAGTTGAAGGATTAAATTACAACTTGCTTAGCATAAGCCGGTTGTGTGATACCGGATTCAAGATCAATTTCCGGAAAGAAAGTGCTCGGAATCGGTAAAGACCTTACTCAATCCTTTGCGGACGAAGACATGGAAATATCTATCATCTGGATGTAAATCATGAAAGATCACAAAGGTGCTTGATATCGGTAAGATGAAGCTAATCTATGGCACAGAAAACTTGGCCATATCAATATGAAGCAAATCAGCAAGATCTCCTCCAAGAAACTTGTTCGAGGATTGCCTATTCTCAATTATTTAAAGTCTGATCTATGCACACCATGCGTACTGGGTAAACAGGTTAGAAACTCTTACAAACCAATAAGTAAAGTTTCTACTAATCGTGTACTTAGCTTCTTCGCATATGGATTTATTTGGACCTACTAGAACGCAAAGCATTGGTGGAAAAAGGTTCTACCTAGTAATAGTGGATGATTATTCACGATTTACTTGGGTCTACTTTCTTTCAAGTAAGTCCGAAACTTTCTCTCTCTTTTCAAAGTTTGCTAAGAAGGTGCGAATGAGAAAGGTTACACTATCTCAAGCATTCGTACGACCATGGAGGTGAGTTTGAAAATCAAGACTTTACTAAATTCGTGATGACTCTGGTTTCAGCACAAATTCTCCTCTCCATACACACCAGAACGTAATGGGGTTGTGGAAAGGAAGAATAGGTCCTTACAAGAAATGGCAAGAACTCTTTTAATTGAAAGTAATATTTCTTCAAGATTTTGGGCTGAAGTCGTTTCGACCGCTTGTTATATTATTAACAGTATTTTTAAGGCTAATTCTTGAGAAAACTCCTTATGAAATTTTTAAAGAAAAGAAACCAACTGTTTCTTATTTTCAAGTATTTGGTTGTAAATGCTTTATTCTCAAGAAATGCAAATGATCGGTTGGTAAGTTTGAAGAAAATCGAGATGAAGGATTCTTTCTTGGTTACTCAACCGCAAGCAAAGCCTATAGAGTATTCAACAAGAAGACTCGGGACTTTGTGGAAGAATCAATGAACGTCAAATTTCAAGACTCTCCACAAGTTCAGCCAATACAGATCAAGAATCGAATGCTCCCGGACTCGCTAGATCTATCTCCCATAAAGCAGTCCAAAATCCAGATGCGGTACAACAAGTTGTCGATGAAGAATCAACTCAAGAAAATGATCAACAACCTATCGACCATCCAAGAATGCGGAAACACAAGTCCGGTCATCCCGAAGAACTCATTATTGGGAACATTAATGAGGGAATTCGTACAAGGTCCAAAGGCGAGAAGAGTCTAGTGCGGTTGCACTTATTTCTAAATAGAACCCAAAAACATTGAAGAAGCCTTAGGCTGATGAAAGCTGGATTGAAGCAATGCAAGAAGAGCTCGAGACAATTCAGTATTAACGATGTTTGGGAATTAACTCCTAAACCAAAAGGTAAAATCATTATTGGAACTAAATGGGTTTTCGGAACAAAGTTGATGAAAAAGGCAAAGTGACAAGAAACAAAGCAAGACTCGTGGCTAAAGGATACACGCAAGAAGAAGGGATAGACTATGATGAGACTTATGCTCCGGTAGCAAGGTTAGAAGCAATCGATTACTACTTGCTTTTGCATGTTATAAGAATTTCAGGTTATTTCAAATAGACGTCAAAAGCGCATTCCCCGAATGGATTTATTCAAGAAGAAGTCTATGTGGAACAACCTCCCGGATTTGAAGACTCAAAGAAACCAGACTCGGTGTTGGAATCGAAGAAAGCTTTATATGGATTAAAACAAGCTCCTCGAGCTTGGTATGAAAGGCTAAGTAATTTTTTAATTCAAAGTGGTTTCTCTAAAGGAAAGGTAGACACTACTCTGTTTATTAAAAAGGAAGGCAAAAGCTTTTTACTCGTTCAGATTTATGTTGATGACATTATATTCGGATCATCTAATGAGACTTTGTGTAAGAAATTTTCTAAGTCTATGCAGGATGAATTTGAGATGAGCATGATGGGTGAACTATCCTTCTTCCTTGGTCTACAAGTGAAACAACTTAAAGAAGGAATCTTTATTCATCAAGAAAAATATGCAAAAGAACTTGTTAAAAAGTTCGGTCTGAGAATTGCAAAAAGACCGACATTCCAATGTCAAGTTCTTTGAAGATAGACAAAGACGAAACGGGGAAGAAAGTCGACCAAAAAATTGTACAGAGTATCATTGGTTCACTTCTTTATCTTACTGCATCTAGACCTGACATATTATTTAGTGTTTGCATATGTGCTAGGTTTCAATCAGATCCTAAGGAATCTCATTTAAGTGCTGCTAAACGTATCATTAAATATGTTGCAACTACTGCTAAGATTGGTCTATGGTATCCCAAAGTAGGAGACTTTACCCTTCTTGGTTATTCAGACGCAGATCTTGCAGGTTGTAGAGTTGAAAGAAAAAGCACTTCGAACTTGTCAATTACTTGGTAACGGGGTGGTATCTTGGTTTTCAAGAAAACAAAGTACCGTGGCTCTTTCAACGGGCCAAAGCGTAATACGTAGCACTTGGAAGTTGCTGTTCTCAAATACTTTGGATAAAACAACAACTATGAGACTTTGGTATTGAAGACTCTTGCACGTAGATCGATGTGACAATACCAAATAAATCAATCTTACAAAGAATCCTATCCTACATTCAAGAGCCAAACATATTGAGATTCGACATCATTTTATAAGAGATCATGTTCGAACAAAGAAGTCTTGATACAATTTATTGACTCAAGAATCAACCGGCAGACATCTTCACAAAGCCACTTGAGAAAAGCTTATTTGAGTTTATTCGCTCAAGACTCAATATTGTATCTCTTAAAGATTGTTGAAGCTCGGACTCGAATCTAAAAGTCGACAACAGATCGACTCAAAAAGTTGTAGACTTGAAATACCAATCGACGCGACTGTAAGTTCATTTACTTAAACTTTTATCTCGAAAAGGTAAGTTTGTCTGTTTATTTATGAATAATCATGTTTATTAAGGCAGTTCATTTTATAAAGGGTGGTTATTGATTTATTAAGGCAGTTATTTTTCAAAAGGAATTTCTTTTGCGACGATTCGATTACCACGATTCGATTACCTTTTATACTTCTTCTCCTTCTTCGTTTTAAACTTTACCCAGAAACCCTAGTTCAAAAGCTTTTCACTCTCTGGAATTTCTCTCCTCAATTTCTACTTCTCAAGATTTTGACTTTCTTGCGACACAAGTGTGAAAGTTTCTCCAAGAAAGCGACAATGTCTTACCAAAGAAAATCTTCAAGGATTGCAAACGGGGGACCACGGGGCTCGGAGAGGGGCCTACGCACTTCGATCTCACGGAAGAAAGCGACTTTCCAACGTAACAGTCTCCTCAACGATCTCAACGCGCTCCTCCTCAACTAGACCTCATGATCGTCGCCCTCAACATGCGAAGAAGTGCTTGAAAATGTTGAACCGGTAAGACCACTCAAGCCTCGCTTTTGTTTATAGGCTTTACTCGCATTGAAGGAAGGTGGTTCTCCAATGACCTTCATTGATGAATTTCGAAAGAAAAAGGTTATAAAAATGAGACGCACTTTCTCACCGTGATGGAAAGATCGGGCGTTGTTCTGCTGGAACAAAGAGAAAAGTTTTTGCAAACTTTCCCAAAGGTGACCCTAGGTTTGGTAGTTTCAATCAACCGTAGGGAAAGGATGATGATGAGAAAATGTTTTTACATTTTAAACCTTGGATGGGTGTGGCTGCAAACCTTCGAGGAAAGAAGGATGAACTGTTTCGATCGATGGACACGGGAAGATGTATGAGAAATGGCACGAAGCGAGGGTGATAAATCCACGAACGGTGGACTTTGATTTTCTGGATTTACCGAGCATCAATCTCGTAGAGAAGTTTGAGAAGCTTCAACCGCACAAGTTTTGCACCGAATGTGATGTGGCTTATTCTGAATTAACCGCATATTTTTACTCTAATCTCAGTTTCCTTGATGCGAACAGCTTTTCATTTAGCGTGCGAGATAGAGAATATGATGTTGATACAGACACTCTGGCAGATGTAATTGGTGTGGAAAGAGGTGCTTTCCAATCAATTTCTGTGTCTGTAAGTCATGCCACTCTTGAACTTGCAAGAGACCGAATTGTCAAGGTCGTCTCTCCTACTCCCGAGAATGAATGCAACAAATATTCGCTTCACAAGATTGTGATCAACTGTCTTAGACCAAAATCAACATTAAAGACGATGTATCCATCTCGAGGCAAAGTTGATGTATGCAATCAAGATTGGTCTTAATTTCTCTCTGCCACACACTATCATGTTTCACATGTACAGGTCTATGGCAAAGGACAAGAGACAACTCCCTTATGCTGCTCTCATCACACGTCTTTTCAGACATCTGAACATCCAGCCTCCCCACATTCTCTCTGTGAAGACTATTGGTCGAATGGTCATCGGACTGAGGATGATAACAAAAATGCGTCGAAGAACTCGGCAAGAAGGCTGGAGCAGGTTCAAGGAGCAAACCCCTGTTAAGACCCGCACCCGAGACTCTTCTGCTGCAAAAGGAAAGGAAAGGAACCCGTCCTTGGTCCTATCAAGAAGAGGCGGGCAATCATCTTGGAAGATGAAGATGATGAGGACGATATGCCTATCTCAGCCTTTGTTTCTCAGTATTCTGCTCCTGTATCAGCTGTTCCAGAACAACAATTTGCAGAAGAAACTGAGAAAGGAAACCAGGAAAAGGAATCCTTGCAGAAAGAAGAAGAGAAAGAAGAGAAAGAAGAAGAAGAGAAAGAGAAAGAAAAGAGGAAGAAGAGAAAGAAAAGAGGAAGAAGAAGAGAAAGAGGAAGAAAAAGATGAAGAGGAAGAGTCGGCCGGGACGGACTCTCGATAAACCGACGACTCACAAGCCAAGTCAGATTCTCCAGCAGAAAAGGAGGATCAGCACAACCTTGTCACTGAGGAGACTCCTCAGAAAGAAGAGTTTTTCTCCCCTCCAGAAGGCATTGAAACATGGGGAGATATCCAAAGAGAAAGTACTCCTCTTCTCTTGACATTTACAAGTGCAAGTGTGAGTAGATCGCCACCGATGCGAAGATGTTTATGCTTGCTCATAATCCCGAGGGAGAGGCATCATCTCCAAACATTGATCTCCCTTCCGATATTCACACCGGCTTAACTCCACCATCGGACCGAGTTGACGCAAGCACACGGGCGACAATTCGGGAGATTTCGAAGGTTGCTTGACATCATATTGGAGCTCAAAGGCCAAATATATGCTATGGGGTGTGACTTTCGACTCTTGAATGAGAATCATGCTATGTTCATCTCCTTACATGATCGGCTTAAAGATGTTCAACATAAGGTTCAAGACACGGCAAAAGGCACTTGCTCTCGCCGAACTACAAGAAGACTTAAGGAAGTGGAAGGAACTGTCAAGTCTATGGAGGACTTTCAACTTGTTCGCATTCCTCGTGCTCCTTGATTTTCTTACTTTTTAATGCTGACAAAAAGGGGGAGAAGACTTTGCAGGCAGATTTTCACTCTATTCTCATTCCAAACCCAAACCTTAAACCTTCATTTTTAAACATTTTTTTCTTGGATTTAATGGTTTGTTTGTGATTGACTTTTTGAGACATTTTGACTTTATCTTGAGTTTTTGTTACTACTGCATTACCTTAAGCTGTCAAATTTAGATATAGATAGTAAAGTCTGCACCGACTAATGAGGTTTCGTGGATGCGGATCGTGTACGGGGTAAGTCTCGTATACGGGACATCTCGTGTACGGGACATCTTATACTATTCTTATTCTAATGATATCTTTGCAAGCTTAAAAGTTGTTTTGCAGGGCATTAGTATTCAAATTTGCAGGAAAGTTTTGTCACCATCAAAAAGGGGGAGATTGTTGGATAAATTCTCCTAAGAGATTTTGAAGTTGACAAAACATTTCTCTCAGTCTAGTCTGAAGACTTGCAGACTCTACTGGCAAAGTCTGAAGATCAAAGTCTGACGCTAACAAGACTCAAGTTTCAAAGTCTACTCTCATGGACAGATTCCCAGGACCGACAAGATAAAAACTTCTATTCGATTCTATATAGTTTTTATCTCAATGGCTAAGGAATATCTTTCGACTGGATTCAGCACTACAAGATCTTACATTCGTATCCGAATTGATATAGATTCTCTAAGATTCGCAACTTATTTGGAAAGTTCTACTTATGGAAACCAAGATCCTGATTGTATGGGCGAGCAGGGATTGATGGGCTATCTACACTTACCTTAAAGAGCTCGAGATCTCTCCAAATTGATTCTGTCCAACGGGTTGATTGGAAGAACTTCTTTGGAAGGTGCCAACGGTAATGAAGGCATGAAGAAGTGTATAAAGAGAGACGCTCGAGTTGTTGAAGTGTGCTGGATAGAAGAATTCCAAAGTCTGAATCTCCATATTTTGTTTGTGATCTTATTCTTTGAGCAATACTTGTAATCAAAAGAGTGACCATAGAGTGGTGAGACCTTGAGGAAGTGTAGTAAAGTTCTACATTGTGGACTCAAGAGCGTGAGACCGTAAACACTCTTTTTGATTCTTAGTGAAATCCAGCCGTAAGGGCTGTCCGTGCGGGAGAGTGGACGTAGGCTTGATATAAGCCGAACCACTATAAATCCAGTCTTGATTCTCTCTCCCTAATCCTTTTATCTTTCATTACTTTCATTTGCTGCGATTGTTGTTTTTAATTCATTAATCTCTCATTCGGATTTAATTGTTAAAATCGCTTTAGTCACCTATTCACCCCCCTCTAGGTGCTAATTCTAGTCCTAACACCGGGTTCCAAAAAATGAGGAACCCGTACCCGAGGTAGGTTCCAGGTTCCAAGCGGAACCTGTAAGGAACCGGGAACCGCTCACCCCTTGCGGAAAATGGCTTTCTCTTTGTTTGATTATTTCTCCAAACCCTCAATTTGCGTTCCACTTCCTCTTGCGGGTGCACTTCCTCTTCGAGCACCCGCATTCCCGTTCTTCGTGACCCACCATGTCTCTTTCTTGAACAAAGCGTTGAGATCGCCTGGACTGTGGACACATCGCGGTGCAAAAAATTTGCAATGGGAAGATGCGGATATGATTGGAAGTAGGGAGCGATTCAATTATTTTTGCCTAGATGGAGCTTATTAGGATATTTAAATATTAAATTGTGTTTTGATCTAATAGCTTAAGTTTTTAAAATAATGAATGATGATTCTATAAAAATCGGGAAAAGTACTAAAAAAGTCATAAACCGATGCATTGACGGCACCAATTCGGTTAAACTTTTCATTGAACCAATTTAGTCCTAAACCTTTTAATATTGGTACCAATTCAGTCCATCCATGCCAATTTTGGTCGGCCGACGACGTGGACGTTGGCAGTGGGCTGAGCGCTGACGGGGCAATTTTAAAGATTTTTATTATTATTTTTCGAATTTTTTATTAATTATTTTTATTAATTTTCCTTTTCTTTTCTGGTGGTGGGCCGGCGAGGGCCGCGAAGCCCTCGCGCCGTCGGCAAGGGTCGCGGCCCTCGCCCGGCCTCTCCCGGGCCGACGAGGCGGCTTCGCCCGGATCCGGGCGAGGCGGGCGCGATGGCCGCCATGGCCGCAAAGAAGGCACAGGCGAGGCCCGCCTCACCTGATCCGGCGAAGCCGCCTCGCCGGTTGCCAGGAGAGGCCGAGCGAGGGCCGTGACCCTCGTTGGCGGTAGGTGAGGGCTTCGCGGCCCTCCCGGTGGTCGATGAGCCTCACCGGAGGCTCGTCGGAAAAGAAAAGGAAAAAGAAAAAGAAAATAAATAAAAATAAATAAAAATTCAAAAAAATAATAATAAAATCTTAAAATCGCCACATATCAGGCCATTCTCTACCTCGGCCGACGCTACATCGGCAGCCGCAAAATTTATCGGATTGAATTGATGCCAATATTAAAATAGTTAGACTAAATTGGTCCAATGAAAAAGTTTAGATTGAAATTGCCAATGCATTTATTTTTTTTGAACATCAGTTGGATGTCTTGAATTCAAATATTTTCCGAATCTATTTGTCTCCCTAATTAAATATTTCCATATCTAGTTTTAGGTAAAAAAAAAAAAAAAAAACGTGATGGAGAGTGTAATAAACTAGATTAAACGTGAGAGGAAGTGTTAGAATATTTAAATAATAAATTATATATTCATTTGGTAATTTAAAATTTTAGAACCATTCTCCACGAAATTTCCCAGAACCTATTAGTGGCCTGCGATGCAGACCGCCCGGCATCAAAATGCGTTTCTTTGATTTTTCGTATGTTCAGATTGAAAATGAGTGAAAAAGAAAATTTTTCGCAGTCAACGGAAAATAGCCCTCTGTTTCTTGGATTATTTCTCCAGACCTTCAATTTGCGTTCCACTTCCCCTTTTTCTAGCACCCGCATTCCCATTTCTTCGCGAATCACCATGTCTCTTTCTTGGGTTCCTTCTCCATCTTCTGCTCGTATTCTCCACTTTTTGTTTCCACTGTTCTTGATCTTGATCAAGAGTCCTCGTTCCCTGGGCGTGGATAATTACTCGAGCTGCGACGGCACTTTCAGCTGTGGGGACGTTGAAGGCGTCGGCTATCCCTTCTGGGGTGGCAACAGAACGAGCTTTTGCGGGTATCCCGAGTTGGAGCTCAAGTGCGAGAACGGAAGCAACATGACCATCGTGATGCCGGAAGTGAAATACCGAGTTCTGGGCGTGGATCCGGTACTGAGAATCGCGAGGGATGACTATATGCAGGGAATCTGTTCCACGAATTTCCTCAACACGACTCTCGACCCGTCGCTGTTCCAAATCACCGAGGGCTACACCAACTTCACTTTACTCTACGGTTGCCAATCGGCTTTCGCAGGTTTCTTGGTTAGATTCTCGTGCCCTGTTCAGGGGGTTCCGTACACGGCGGGCTATGTGCTTTCAGGGTTGAGTGTTGGCATTGGAGCGTGCTTCAAGAGCGTGGTAGTCCCGGTTTCTTCGTATTTTGGGAGTTACTCGGGGAATAGCTCGTCCAGTTTAAGTGACTTGCTGCAGCATGGTTTTGAGGTTCAGCTGAAGGTGGATAGTGAAGCATGTGTTGAGTGCACTCAATCGAACGGAGTTTGTGGTTACGATCCCACTGCCAATCGGCCCACTTGCTATTGTCCTGACCAGTTCTTTGGTTCCAAAACTTGTGGTTCATCAACATCTGCTGCGACCCCAGAGACAACAACTGCTACGTCTACACAAGGTGGTTCATCTTAACTTTTCCTTATCACTCATTTTACTTTGCTGAGCAATTTGGGAGTGACGAAATGGGATGGAAAGCGAAGGGTAGAGGAAAATACGGGGGAAAATTAATAAGTCATTGTTTGGCAGAAAGAAAACGACCAGAGAATAACGCGGAGACAAAGTATTTAATTGGATCCCACAAGAAGCAATCTCAAATGAGGCCACTCTCGTCGCCTAATATGTGGTTTTCAGTTAGCTGAAGTTGTTCAATGAGAAGGATTGCTGCGCATACTCTTTCCTTTGCTTGTTAATTAGGAAACGACCCGCTCATGCCCCTAAAGCTTGACAATCTCATTTTGCTGGGCATATCCTTCGCTGTAATGGAGTGTGGTCATCCTCGCCATGACAGATTCAGACTCTTAAAACCTTATCATCCTATTTTCTATTTTGATCATTTGGTTGATATTTGCGACCCGCGAGCTCCGATGGTTTGAATACATTGAGTTAAGATGCTCCGCATTTATTGTAAAATTTTGCAAATGTTGGGCTAAAATTACTCATTTCCTTCTTGAGATTTTATTATGATCACAACCAAATAAAAAAAGGAAGAAGAAAAACTACCTTTCCGAAAGTGTTGCTAAAATTTGATCACTTGTGTGGTTGAAATATCTTTATAAAATTGCCAGATGTGAACTGTTCAGATAATTAAATCTTAACATATAAGTACTCTCTTCTATCCGTCCCCCTTGCAGTTGTATCTTTTAGATTTCATAGAACTTTTAATTATGAAGGATCTTCTTTATCGAATACTAAAAATGTTTTTCCTGTTTTTCAGTTAATGTTTCATTTCTACGTGCTGTGGATAATGTCCTTCAGCTTTTCCAATTGCTTCTCCTTAGACTCGATTACTGCTGCGAACAAAACTTCCCTTCTCTTGGGTTCCAAGATATCTTATTGGAACCTCATAGATTGTGACTTTGCGAAGCTGGAGGAATTGAAAGAAGAGTAAAGGAACTGTTGATGTTTCTATCTTTCTGCGATAGTTTGCTAGTGGTGTTCATGATACAAGAAGCTCCAAAATTTGTGCCTGAACATGAGCTGCCCAATACTTTTATTTATGGAACGACTTCTAGTCAAGCCTAGAGGTCTGCTTAGAAGCCAAAGAGACATGTCTAGAACATACAGCCCATTCCATTAGTGACGCAGAAAGTTTTATTTGTCTCTGCCTCTGGTACCACATTGTCGATCACATTTCAGAGTGTTTGCTACGTTTATACCAGCAAGAAAATGTATCCTTTGCTGCCTTCCTGTGCATCCCCTGATAGCACTAGAATTCAGGATTATAGCTAATGTCTAATACTTGTTAGTCAATCAGCCACAGATCCATTTGCATGTATTTCCAATTTCTTCTAGTATGATGTCACTGTTTGATCCATGTTCAAGAGGAGGATAGAGCCAAACTGGTGAATTTGTAATTTTCTTCACTCAATGGTGGTATTTTTGGTTTCTTGAAACTGAATGAGCTATAACCTCATGATGTGCCCTGATCTTTATCTCTTAAGACACTTTGAAATCACCTGTTTGCAATTCGTTGACACATTTTTCACTTTTGATGACTACTTGACAGGTCGCGACACTACTGTCTCAGGAAAACGAAACGTTCGACTGAAAATCGAAATAGGTAATTATATCCAAATTTCCTCTTCCACTTCTCTACATTTTTCTCTGCAATTCGTTCCGACTTTTTGATAGTAACTTGCATCGCTGCTCAATGGAATCGATATTTCTAATTCTTAGAAGCCTCAATAATGTGATGAAGTGAGATTGCTGTTAGAAAATATTCTGTATTTTTAGGAATAGCTGCATCTGGAGCTGGAATCGGGATCACCCTTATTTTAATGTTTTCCTGCATGAAGAAACCAATGATCAGAAAAATTGCAGACTTCATAAAGCAGTGGAGTGAACATTTTGATGATGAAATGAAAATTGAGGGACTCGTCTCTTCGAGAATATACACCTACAAAGACATCAAGAAGATGACCAACTCTTTGAAGAAAAGTTAGGCGAGGGAGGCTATGGTTGTGTGTACAAAGGCAAGCTTTCAGACGGTCAACCTGTGGCGGTGAAGCTTCTAAAGAAGCTGAAAGGCGATGCGGAAGAGTTTTTCAATGAAGTTGCAAGCATAAGCAGGACTTCTCATGTCAATGTGGTCAGCCTCCTGGGGTTTTGTTTTAAAGGAAGCAAAAGAGCTTTGGTTTATGAGTTCATGCCCAATGGATCACTCGAAAAATTCATATTCAACAGAAGTAACGCTTTGGAGGCAGATCAACAATTGAGTTGGAATACATTTTACCAGATTTCACTTGGCATTGCTTACGGGCTAGAGTACTTGCATAAAGGCTGTAACACGAGGATCTTGCACTTTGACATAAAGCCTCACAACATTCTCCTCGATGGAAATTATTGCCCCAAGATTTCTGACTTTGGTCTTGCCAAAATTTGCCCAAGAGAAGAGAGCATCGTTTCAATGCTAGGTGCCCGGGGCACCATCGGATACATTGCTCCGGAGTTGATAATAAGGAACATTGGAGGGGTTTCTCACAAATCGGATGTCTATAGCTATGGCATGATGGTTTTGGAGAAGGTAGGCAAGAGGAGAAATATTGAAGTCATGTAGATCGTACCAGTGAAATATACTTCCCTCATTGGATCCACCAACGCCTAGAGCTCCAAGAAGATCTTGGACTATGTGGGGTCATGAACGAGGAGGACGAAGGAATCGCAAAGAAGATGAGTGTAATAGGTTTATGGTGCATTCAGATCGATCCAAGAGCTCGACCATCTACGACCCAAGTTGTGAAAATGCTAGAAGGAAGTGTTGAGGCGTTGCAAGTTCCTCCCAGACCAATCTGGTCATCTCCCTCAAGATCGCTCGCAGCTTGACTATCTGAAAGTTCGTCCCTGCAGAATTGTGATGACTCAGAGTTGGGTTTAATTCAATATCAAGTAGAGGAGACCGACAGTTTTTTATACAGTATTAAAAGAAGCAACTGTAAACGGATTAATAATTATTGTGATCAAATGTGTAGGTTGAATTTCTATGGTATGATGCACGGACAAAAGTGAAATGTGCATTATTTCATAATATCAGTAGAGTTCGTCATTTATCCAAATAGAATTTAGACCGTGCAAAATCGATTACATGTTGAACAATTTTTATTGAATAACCTCCATTCGTGCGAGTCCAATTCACATGAACTCTTGAATTGAGTAAGCCTAATCCATATATCAAGTATAATGAGAGATACGTTAGAAGATCTTACTATAGACTACGCTAGAGAACCGGTTAAGCAACAAATATTAGCCTTGCAAAAGCGCCGAGTTCCTTCGTGATTAATTAAGGGTGATAAGTGTCTTAGCAATTCCTTGTCATTTATGCTCAATTAATACTCGATAACTATACATGTTCCTAAATATATTCCTCATATATATATTTGTGGAATTCTCCCAGATTTCTTTTTCTAGGAGAATAATGTAATAAACAAAGCTCCAAGTCCAAGAAATTTCTGAGGTTCTACTCTTATCTTGATCTTTTGAAGTGTATTTAAGGAATCTCGGAATAATACGTGGCTTCCTGGCACTCGCAATGCGGCCAAAACGAAAGTCATTCTAGTAACTGTGCTAGAATCACGTAACTAAATCATGGTTGTAGACACCCCAATTATTCGATATTATCTTTCCAAAGAGCGAAAATCTTCAAAAAGGTTGGAATTCATGAAATTTAAGAAAATTGAGCATTCTTGATATTGGTATATTAGGTTGATTCCACATACCTCTCAGACTTACACATATATCTTATTTGATAGTGCATATTCTTGATTGATTATATTTGTTGTTATGTTTATCTCATTACCATAAGTGGTCATCTTGTAAAGCTTGTAAATAGGCTCATGTACTCTCTATTATTACACATTAAAATTTACAAAGATTCTTTAATTCTTATCTTCCACATTATTCTTAACTTGATATCAGAGCCTCCCTTACTGAGTCAACTCTAATGCACTGAGTCAACTCTAATGCACTGGGTGCACTTCAAACTCGCCTGGTGCATCCCATGACGTGTAACCAAATAAATCCATCCTGCCGCCCAATGGTGTTCACCCAAAGTGCACTTCGCACCTAGTGCATCCCATGACCCGTGGCAAAATAAATCCATCATTGTTGCTCAACAGTGTTCATTTGAGTGTGTCATTCTCGTTTGAGAAAGCGGCATGGCGGTTGTGTTATGGAACTTTTCTTTTTCATGGAGGTATTATTTAACGCTGCACAGTAACTTTCACTTAATAAACTCCGGTGTATATAGCTTACTATAGCCACGCTAGTCATATGGGCTGCGTTTATTCAGTTATTGTTTCGACAGTAAAGTCGATGGTAAACGATGCATAAATTGAAATTTTGGCACACTGTTTGAATTATTTTTCAAACTCAAGTTGATTTGTTTCAATACACCTATGTTTGAGGGGATGTTAGCGATATTAGTATATTTACTTGATTATGCATATTTCTCAGGATTATGCATATGTCTTCTTGATAGTGCATATCTTTGATTGTCTATCTTATTATGGTAGGCAGTCATCCTGTAAAACCTACAAATAGACATACGTACTCTTTATTATTACACATTAAAATATTTAAAAATTCCTCAATTCTTATCTTCTGCGTTAATATTCTTAACTTTGAGATTTATTTTATTCTATTTTGGACCGACAAGTAAATGATTGTAAATGTAAAGGGACCGGAATGTAGGCACTTAAAATTAAACGTTGCGAGAAGAGAAATGTAGAGGGGCAGGAAATTTAAAGTGCTGAAAGAGTAAATATGCAGGAAACTTAATGATGAAGGTAAATAGGCAAGAATAAGTGTTCTGTGAATGATTATGGGAAACTATACAAGGATTATAAGGTGGGTTTTCATATTTCACTAATACTGGTAATTTACAAACAGTTATGAATTTTGAATCTATAAAGTACCAAAAATTAGGTCTCTCGAAACTTTCTTTCATGGTAATACCCGCTTAATTACTTTAAAAAAAGAGAAAAAAATATGTGATACTCATAACTATGGCAACTAGATCCAACATATAAATAAAAAAGTAAAGAAAAGGAGGAAAATGAATAAAACTGGGATTCACCACTTTAAATTTTTATCGGATGATATAATGACAAATTTGTCTCTTTAATGAAAATATGGTAGATTTAACCCCGGGGAGGATGTTGGCCCACTATAAATAAGAGACAAAAATAGTAATGGTCCAGTGAAAGGGCTAACTTCGCTATGGAAGTCCACGATCATTGTGACATCCTGAATTTCAGGTTCTGATTCGATTGGATAAGTTGAGCTTTTTATCGACGCGACTATAGTGCTTTTCTTGAGATGGCCACTCATGAGATAATTAAATTATTAGGTGAAGTCATTAAGAGATTTTAATGCAATAGATTTGAGGATTCGACCAGGAATCGGCTATTCGACCGTGCTCATTTGCAGATATCATTTCGGCACAGTAAGATCGATTAGAAATCAGAGATAGGTCGGTTTGATTGAGATATGTGGTTAAACGTGGGTGATCCCACTAAATTGCAAAATTCTCGTCGATCGACACTAGATTGATTTTTCTATCGTTTTAGTACCTTGTGTTCGTATTTGACACATCGAGATTTTCACGACCACCGAGAGTCGCCAATGTATCAAAGAGGTTCATTGTGGCTCGATGAAAATCGACCATGAGTCATTTGCACTAAAAATTTCTGAAAGCTACCCAGTAGGTTAGGTCACGCTAAAATCGCGTCTGATTGAAATTAATCGCGAATTTGAACTCGATTTCAGAAATTAAAAGTTCTGTCATGTCACAGGTCATTTTAGGAACGTCAACTTATCTTTCAAGAATTTTTCGGCGAGTTTGGGATTTTTACGGAAAATCGATTCGGATGATTCGGAAAACGAACGGAAATTCGGATTGGCCAAATGGAAGAGATTTTTGGCCTCCGGTGTGAGTTACTTGGCGAAAGAAAGTTGTGTGGGCTTTTTTTCTTCATCCAAATTTGATCTCAATCGGAGAAATTTGTTCAGAAAAGCGGATTCCGAAAAAAATGAATTAGAATTCGGAATTGAAGGAAATGGATGTTTTTGTTGCCTGAGACTTGTTGTTTGGGGGAAATTTGGTGCGAAAAGCAAGTGAGGATCTAGTACTTTTAGATTGGGATTTTTAGGGACCAAATTGGATTAAACAAGCCCAAGTGGGGCCAAGATTTTTGAGTTTTAGGATTTCCTTTTATTTCCTTTTCTTTCCCCCACTTGGCCGCACATTCCCTTTCCTTTCTCTCTCTCTCTCTCTTTCCCTCGTGCGAATCCCTCCCCCACCGACATTCCCTCCTTCTCTCTGCCGTGTCTCACTTCTCCTCCCTCTTATTTGACTTTTCTTGATTCTATCTTATCTTCTCATCCCTTTCCTTGCTTGACCGACGCGCCCCCATCCCTTTTTTTCCTTTTTTTTTTTTTCTCTCGCCCGTTACCCTGCAATTTCCCTTTTGTTTGTTTCGGTTCTGTAGAAGAACCCTGCAGCTTCGCCGACGCCACCAACCTGCCCTTTTCTGCCCGCGGATCCTCCATGCCGGTGTCCCCTCCGCTGAATTTTTGTTGGCTGATTGCAGCAACCCGTTCCCATCGACCCTCCTTGGTTGTGCCACCAACAACCCGACCAACAAAGTTCAGCCGTGCAACATCAAATCCAGCAGCCCCGTGAGGCTTTGCGGTCCAATTTTCGGGCCCGATTCGTCTTGAATGCTGTCGCCACTTTGGAGAAGATCGAGCCCTGTTGTGTCCCCATCGATTTGAACCGAGCGGTTCGTTAAACAAGTGAGTTTAACTCACTAATCCTCGCTTAATAGGTTAATGATGTTTAAGGGTTGATTAGTTTAGATTAAGCATGGATTAGATGGTTAGTTAGATTAGATTAGTGAATTTAATTAATTACCGATGCATGTTAGGTGGATAGTTAGTGCAATTAGAGCTAGACAAGCTCTAGTATTTAACTAGAGTGGTTCGGTAATTTTCCGGCCGTCTCGGCTTTCACTTAGGCTTTACGGGCCTAAGTTTTAATTATTGACATTTAATAATTATTTTCCGTAATTATTTAATTAATTAATTATTTTTCGGAAATTAGACCGTGATAGTAGTGATTGGAATTTTATGCGATGTGATGGTGTGATCTGTTTATTTAATTGAGCTCGAATTTGTACTGATTTGGTGTGAATTGTGATTTTAGGATATATTCTTAAATTTATTTATTTTCATTATTTAATTGGAAAATGACCGAGCGTCGGTTTACAACGCCAAAAATATTTTGGTGGACCGTATGAAATGGTGGGATTTATGGAAAGGAAATTATTATATTTTGGCTAAGGCCAACCGCGTATCCCCACACGACTATTTTATCGGGTATGATAAAAAGTGAGAAATTGTTGAAGAACGAACGTCGGCTCGATGACTCGGTATGTCATCTCGGAGAAATACGTATATTATGTCGGCTCGATGACTCGGTATGTCATCTTGGAGAAAGACGTATATTATGTCGGCTCGATGACTCGGTATGTCATCTCGGAGAAAGACGTATATTATGTCGGCTCGATGACTCGATATGTCATCTCGGAGAAAGACGTATATTATGTCGGCTCAATGACTTGGTATGTCACCTCGGAGAAAAAATGGTATATTATATCAGCTCGATGACTCGATATGTCATATTGGAGAAGGAATAGTATACTAGTTATTAGCCTTGAGGCTAGCTACTATCTATTTTTCAGCTTAGAGTAAGCTGTCCGCAAGGTGGTCGGATTGTATAGATAGTATTAACTGAAATGACCGGGGAACGGTCTGTTTGACATGTAATCGACTAGGTCGATTGATCGATGAGTCGATCTGAGTAAATGATTGGATTGGTTGATGTGACTCGGTGAGATTATGAATTGTGTTGAATTGCAGGGAGGAACTGAGGCAAAGGTAAGACCTCTGACTTGTATTGTGCTTAGGCAGCCTTCAGGGTGTATTTTCTTCCTAGTCGGGTCATAGGGGGTTGAACTTGCTGAAACATTGTCTCATTGGTTATTGTATAACCATTTTTAGGTCCTTAGATGATGTTGGTGGAGGACCCAAAGCCTCGGAGTTTGGGAAGGTGGAAACCGAAGAATCGGCGAACATGTTTGACTAGAGGGTCATAGGACAGTTCCCCTTTTGTTAAGTCGATATTTGTAAACAGCCTGACATAGTATATAAACCTATATGTTTATAAAAAGGCTTGTTTTGGTTTGAAAAATTGAGGCCCTACTTTTCTATCCCATCTTGTTGTTGTCTGGGGATTTATTAATTGCTTCCGCATGCGTATTAGAATGAATGGGTCGGCGATGCATCCTGGGACATCGCTATTTAATCGAATAAAGAGGGATGGGCACGTGTCCAGAGGATTGGGGCGTGACAATCATTTTCGAAGTCTTTAATCAATTGCAAGCATGGATTGGTGTAAATCGCTTTAACAGAGAACGATGTAATGAATTCAAGAAAATAACCACCTAATAGAGATTGGTGTAAATCGCTCTTCGAACCTTGAACGAAGTTTCGATCGCTCATAGTGGCTTTTGTAAGGTCTTTGTGTATGGAGTCATTATTGCAGCATACATTTAGGGCGCGTTTGGTAACGATTCTGTTCCTAGGAAATATTTTTAAGCATTTTAAGTCGTTTGGTAATTGTCCAAAATTTCTGATTCTGGAATAGAATTGCATTTGGTACCGTACTCATTGATTCTGTTCCAAATCAATTTATTTTAATTTTTAAATAATTTTTATACTTTTTTCTTTTCTTTTTTTCCTATTCTTCTTCTCCTTCAACAAGTGGCTTGTCGCCGGACCGACGTCGGCTAGACGAGGGCGACGACCTCACCGCCCTCCCGTGGCTAGTGGGCTGTGGGAAACAATACTACGGCGGCGGTTGGCGGCGACAATGTGGCGGTCGTGTGGCGGTCGTGCAACGATTGTATGGCGGTCGTGCGGTTGTCCTTCGACGATTGTGCGGCAGTCGTGCGGCGGTCGTGCGATGATCGAGGCATTGCTGGATACATTGCCCCAAAGTTGATCATAAGGAACATCGGAGGGGTTTCTCATAAATCAGATGTCTACAGATATGGCATGATGGTTTTGGAGATGGCGAGTAGAAGGAAAAACATCGAAGTCACGGTAGATCGTACTAGTGAAGCATACTTTCCTCATTCGGTCCACCAACGTCTAATGCTCCGAAAAGATCTTGGGCTGCACGGGATCATGAATGAGGAGGAAGAAGGAATCGCAAAGAAGACGATTGTAGTAGGCTTATGGTGCATTCAGATCGATCCAAGAGCTCGACCTTGTACGACTCAAGTTGTGGAGATGCTAAAAGGAAGTGCCGAGGCCTTGCAAATTCCTCCAAAACCATCCTTGTCATCATCCTCAAGAGTGCTGGAGGCTTGTCCATGTGAAAGTTCTTCTTTGCAAGAGAGTAATGACTCAAGTTGTCGTTATTCAATTTCACTTATAGCAGACTAACATAGTTTGTAATAGAGTATATAAAAAAACTAAAAAAGACTGTCAACATTTTAATTAATGACTATTGAGCTTTTCATGAACTTGTGATCAAATGTCTAGATTAAATTCCTATGAGTATGATGGAAAAGCAAAGAAGTGAAAAGTGCATTATTTCATATTATCAATATAGTTTGCCATTTATCCAAAAAGGAATTATACCGTGCGGCGGTCGTGCGGCGGGGGTTGGCGGTCCGTGAGTAAGAAGAAAAAACAAATAAATACAAAAGCCATCATAGGTAATCCGTTAAATCGTTCAAGATTTATTTCATAAGCATTTGCGTCCTGGCAGGGAAACATGGCAATTTGGGGACAAAAGCCATCATAGATAATCCGTTAAATCGTGTTTTTCGTTGACTATTTTCTATAAAGATTCACAACTTAGAAGTCTCGATAAAGTGATGAAGTGAGATTGCCGTTTCGGAATGTTCTATGTTTTTTCAGGAGTAGCAACATTAGGAGCTGGAATTGGGATCGCCCTTATTTTAATGCTTTCCTTCAAGAAGAAACCAATGATAAGAAGAATTATGGCTTTGATAAAGCAAAGAAGAACTTTCACATGGACAAGCCTCCAGCACTCTAGAGAATGATGACAATGATGGTTTTGGAGGAATTTGCAAGGCCTCGGCACTTCCTTTTAGCATCTCCACAACTTGAGTCATACAAGGTCGAGCTCTTGGATCGATCTGAATACACCATAAGCCTACTACAATCATTTTCTTTGCGATTCCTTCTTCCTCCTCATTCGTGATCCTTTGCAACCCAAGATCTTCTCGGAGCACTAGACGTTGGTGGACCGAATGAGGAAAGTATACTTCACTAGTACGATCTACCGTGACTTTGATGTTTTTACTTCTACCAACCATCTCTAGAACCATCATGCTGTAGCTATAGACATCTGATTTATGAGAAACCCCTCCGATGTTCCTTATGATTAGCTCTGGAGCAATGTATCCAACAGTGCCTCGGGCACCTAGCATTGACACGATGCTCTCTTCTCTTGGGCATATTTTAGCATCTCCACAACATTTTGATTAATGACTATGGAGCTTTTCATGAACTTGTGATCAAATGTCTAGATTAAATTCCTATGAGTATGATGGAAAAGCAAAGAAGTGAAAAGTGCATTATTTCATATTATCAATATAGTTTGCCATTTATCCAAATAGGAATTATATCGTGCGGCGGTCGTGCGGCGGTCGTGCGACAATCGTGCGGCGTTTGTGCGGCGACGGTCGGTGGTCCGTGAGTAAGAAGCAAAAACAAAAAAAGTACAAAAGCTATCATAAGTAATCCGTTAAATCGTTCAAGATTTATTTGATAAGCATTTGCGTCCTAGCAGGGAAACATGGCAATTTGGGGACAAAAGCCATCATAGGTAATCCGTTAAATCGTGTTTTTCGTTGACTATTTTCTATAAAGATTCACAACTTAGAAATCTTGATAAAGTGATGAAGTGAGATTGCCGTTTCGGAATGTTCTATGTTTTTTCAGGAGTAGCAACATTAGGAGCTGGAATTGGGATCGCCCTTATTTAAATGCTTTCCTTCAATAAGAAACCAATGATAAGAAGAATTATGGCTTTGATAAAGCAAATGAGTGAATATTTCGATGGTGAAAAGAAAATCGAGGGACTCATCTCTTCGAGTAGGTACACCTATAAAGACATCAAGAGGATAGCCAACTCTTTCAAAGAAAAGTTAGGCTAGGGAGGCTATGGTTGTGTGTACGAAGGCAAGCTTCAAGATGGCCAACTTGTGGCAGTGAAGCTTCTAAAGAAGTTGAAAGGCGATGCCAAAGAATTTTTCAATGAAGTTGCGAGCATAAGTAGGACTTCTCATGTCAATGTTGGCAACCTCTTGGGATTCTGTTTTGAAGGAAGCAAAGAGTTTTGGTTTATGAGTTCATGCCTAATGGATCGCTTGAAAAGTTCGTATTTAATAGGAGTAACACATTGGAGTTAGATCAACTATTGAGTTGGGACACATTATACCAAATTTCCTTGGCATAGCTCAAGGGCTAGAGTACTTGCATATAGGATGCAACATGAGGATCTTGCACTTCGACATAAAGCCCCACAACATTCTCCTCGATGCAAACTATTGTCCCAAGATTTGTGACTTTGGTGTTGCCAAAATATGCCCAAGAGAAGAGAGCATCGTGTCAATGATAGGTGCCCGAGGCACTGCTGGATACATTGCTCCGAGCTGATCATAAGGAACATCGGAGGGGTTTCTCAAAAATCAGATGTCTATAGCTACGGCATGATGGTTCTAGAGATGGTCGGAAGAAGGAAAAACATCAAAGTCACGGTAGATCGTACTAGTGAAGTATACTTTCCTCATTCGGTCCACCAACGTCTAGTGCTCGAGAAGATCTTGGAATGCACGGGATCACGAATGAGGAGGAAGAAGGAATCGCAAAGAAGATGATTGTAGTAGGCTTATGGTACATTCAGATCGATCCAAGAGCTCGACCTTGTATGACTCAAGTTGTGGAGATGCTAAAAGGAAGTGCCGAGGCCTTGCAAATTCCTCCAAAACCATCCCCGTCATCATCCTCAAGAGTGCTGGTGGCTTGTCCATGTGAAAGTTCTTCTTTGCAAGAGAGTAATGACTCGAGTTGTCGTTATTCAATTTCACTTATAGCAGACTAACATAATTTGTAATAGAGTATATAAAAAAACTAAAAAAGACTGTCAACATTTTAATTAATGACTATGGAACTTTTCATGAAGTTGTGATCAAATGTCTAGATTAAATTCCTATGAGTGTGATGGAAAAGCAAAGAAGTGAAAAGTGCATTATTTCATATTATCAATATAGTTTGCCATTTATCGAAATAGGAATTATATCGTGCGGCGGTCGTGCGGCGGTCGTGGGACAATCGTGCGGCGATCGTACGGCGGCGGTCGGTGGTCCGTGAGTAAGAAGCAAAAACAAATAAATACAAAAGCCATCATAGGTAATCCGTTAAATCGTTCAAGATTTATTAGATAAGCATTTGCGTCCTGGCAGGGAAACATGGCAATTTGGGGACAAAAGCCATCATAGGTAATCCGTTAAATCGTGTTTTCGTTGACTATTTTCTATAAAGATTCACAACTTAGAAGTCTTGATAAAGTGATGAAGTGAGATTGCAAGATTAGGAGCTGGAATTGGGATCTCCCTTATTTTAATGCTTTCCTTCAAGAAGAAACCAATGATAAGAAGAATTATGGTTTTGATAAAGTAAATGAGTGAATATTTCGATGGCGAAAAGAAAATCGAAGGACTCATCTCTTCGAGAAGGTACACCTATAAAGACACCAAGAGGATGACCAACTCTTTCAAAGAAATGTTAGGCTAGGGAGGCTTTGGTTGTGTGTACAAAGGCAAGCTTCAAGATGGCCAACTTGTGGCAGTGAAGCTTCTAAAGAAGTTGAAAGGCGATGCCAAAGAATTTTTCAATGAAGTTGCGAGCATAAGTAGGACTTCTCATGTCAATGTTGGCAACCTCTTGGGATTCTGTTTTGAAGGAAGCAAAAGAGTTTTGGTTTATGAGTTCATGCCTAATGGATCGCTTGAAAAGTTCATATTTAATAGGAGTAACACATTGGAGTTAGATCAACTATTGAGTTGGGACACATTATACCAAATTTCCCTTGGCATAGCTCAAGCGCTAGAGTACTTGCATATAGGATGCAACATGAGGATCTTGCACTTCGACATAAAGCCCCACAACATTCTCCTCGATGCAAACTATTGTCCCAAGATTTGTGACTTTGGTGTTGCCAAAATATGCCCAAGAGAAGAGAGCATCGTGTCAATGATAGGTGCCCGAGGCACTGCTGGATACATTGCTCCAGAGCTGATCATAAGGAACATCGGAGGGGTTTCTCAAAAATCAGATGTCTATAGCTACGTCATGATGGTTCTAGAGATGGTCGGAAGAAGGAAAAACATCAAAGTCACGGTAGATCGTACTAGTGAAGTATACTTTCCTCATTCGGTCCACCAACGTCTAGTGCTCGGAGAAGATCTTGGAATGCACGGGATCACGAATGAGGAGGAAGAAGGAATCGCAAAGAAGATGATTGTAGTAGGCTTATGGTACATTCAGATCGATCCAAGAGCTCGACCTTGTATGACTCAAGTTGTGGAGATGCTAAAAGGAAGTGCCGAGGCCTTGCAAATTCCTCCAAAACCATCCCCGTCATCATCCTCAAGAGTGCTGGTGGCTTGTCCATGTGAAAGTTCTTCTTTGCAAGAGAGTAATGACTCGAGTTGTCGTTATTCAATTTCACTTATAGCAGACTAACATAATTTGTAATAGAGTATATAAAAAAACTAAAAAGACTGTCAAAATTTTAATTAATGACTATGGAACTTTTCATGAAGTTGTGATCAAATGTCTAGATTAAATTCCTATGAGTGTGATGGAAAAGCAAAGAAGTGAAAAGTGCATTATTTCATATTATCAATATAGTTTGCCATTTATCGAAATAGGAATTATATCGTGCGGCGGTCGTGCGGCGGTAGTGGGACAATCGTGCGGCGATCGTACGGCGGCGGTCGGTGGTCCGTGAGTAAGAAGCAAAAACAAATAAATACAAAAGCCATCATAGGTAATCCGTTAAATCGTTCAAGATTTATTAGATAAGCATTTGCGTACTGCGGGGAAACATGGCAATTTGGGGACAAAAGCCATCATAGGTAATCCGTTAAATCGTGTTGTTCGTTCACTATTTTCTATAAAGATTCACAACTTAGAAGTCTTGATAAAGTGATGAAGTGAGATTGCAAGATTAGGAGCTGGAATTGGGAACTCCCTTATTTTAATGCTTTCCTTCAAGAAGAAACCAATGATAAGAAGAATTATGGCTTTGATAAAGTAAATGAGTGAATATTTCGATGGCGAAAAGAAAATCGAAGGACTCATCTCTTCGAGAAGGTACACCTATAAAGACATCAAGAGGATGACCAACTCTTTCAAAGAAAAGTTAGGCTAGGGAGGCTTTGGTTGTGTGTACAAAGGCAAGCTTCAAGATGGCCAACTTGTGCTAGCGAAGCTTCTAAAGAAGTTGAAAGGCGATGCCAAAGAATCTTTCAATGAAGTTGCGAGCATAAGTAGGACTTCTCATGTCAATGTTGGCAACCTCTTGGGATTCTGTTTTGAAGGAAGCAAAAGAGTTTTGGTTTATGAGTTCATGCCTAATGGATCGCTTGAAAAGTTCATATTTAATAGGAATAACACATTGGAGTTAGATCAACTATTGAGTTGGGACACATTATACCAAATTTCCCTTGGCATAGCTCAAGGGCTAGAGTACTTGCATATAGGATGCAACATGAGGATCTTGCACTTCGACATAAAGCCCCACAACATTCTCCTCGATGCAAACTATTGTCCCAAGATTTGTGACTTTGGTGTTGCCAAAATATGCCCAAGAGAAGAGAGCATCGTGTCAATGATAGGTGCCCGAGGCACTGCTGGATACATTGCTCCGAGCTGATCATAAGGAACATCGGAGGGGTTTCTCAAAAATCAGATGTCTATAGCTACGACATGATGGTTCTAGAGATGGTCGGAAGAAGGAAAAACATCAAAGTCACGGTAGATCGTACTAGTGAAGTATACTTTCCTCATTCGGTCCACCAACGTCTAGTGCTCTGAGAAGATCTTGGAATGCACGGGATCACGAATGAGGAGGAAGAAGGAATCGCAAAGAAGATGATTGTAGTAGGCTTATGGTACATTCAGATCGATCCAAGAGCTCGACCTTGTATGACTCAAGTTGTGGAGATGCTAAAAGGAAGTGCCGAGGCCTTGCAAATTCCTCCAAAACCATCCCTGTCATCATCCTCAAGAGTGCTGGTGGCTTGTCCATGTGAAAGTTCTTCTTTGCAAGAGAGTAATGACTCGAGTTGTCGTTATTCAATTTCACTTATAGCAGACTAACATAATTTGTAATAGAGTATATAAAAAAACTAAAAAGACTGTCAACATTTTAATTAATGACTATGGAACTTTTCATGAAGTTGTGATCAAATGTCTAGATTAAATTCCTATGAGTGTGATGGAAAAGCAAAGAAGTGAAAAGTGCATTATTTCATATTATCAATATAGTTTGCCATTTATCGAAATAGGAATTATATCGTGCGGCGGTCGTGCGGCGGTCGTGGGACAATCGTGCGGCGATCGTACGGCGGCGGTCGGTGGTCCGTGAGTAAGAAGCAAAAACAAATAAATACAAAAGCCATCATAGGTAATCCGTTAAATCGTTCAAGATTTATTAGATAAGCATTTGCGTCTGGCGGAAACATGGCAATTTGGGGACAAAAGCCATCATAGGTAATCCGTTAAATCGTGTTTTTCGTTGACTATTTTCTATAAAGATTCACAACTTAGAAGTCTTGATAAAGTGATGAAGTGAGATTGCAAGATTAGGAGCTGGAATTGGGATCTCCCTTATTTTAATGCTTTCCTTCAAGAAGAAACCAATGATAAGAAGAATTATGGCTTTGATAAAGTAAATGAGTGAATATTTCGATGGCGAAAAAAAATCGAAGGACTCATCTCTTCGAGAAGGTACACCTATAAAGACATCAAGAGGATGACCAACTCTTTCAAAGAAAAGTTAGGCTAGGGAGGCTTTGGTTGTGTGTACAAAGGCAAGCTTCAAGATGGCCAACTTGTGGCAGGGAAGCTTCTAAAGAAGTTGAAAGGCGATGCCAAAGAATTTTTCAATGAAGTTGTGAGCATAAGTAGGACTTCTCATGTCAATGTTGGCGACCTCTTGGGATTCTGTTTTGAAGGAAGCAAAAGAGTTTTGGTTTATGAGTTCATGCCTAATGGATCGCTTGAAAAGTTCATATTTAATAGGAGTAACACATTGGAGTTAGATCAACTATTGAGTTGGGACACATTATACCAAATTTCCCTTGGCATAGCTCAAGGGCTAGAGTACTTGCATATAGGATGCAACACGAGGATCTTGCACTTCGACATAAAGCCCCACAACATTCTCCTCGATGCAAACTGTTGTCCTAAGATTTGTGACTTTGGTGTTGCCAAAATATGCCCAAGAGAAGAGAGCATCGTGTCAATGCTAGGTAACCGAGGCACTGCTGGATACATTGCTCCGAGTTGATCATAAGGAACATCGAAGGGGTTTCTCATAAATGAGATGTCTATAGCTAAGGCATGATGGTTCTAGAGATGGTCGGAAGAAGGAAAAACATCAAAGTCACGGTAGCTCGTACTAGTGAAGTATACTTTCCTCATTCGGTCCACCAACGTCTAGTGCTCTGAGAAGATCTTGGAATGCACGGGATCACGAATGAGGAGGAAGAAGGAATTGCAAAGAAGATGATTGTAGTAGGCTTATGGTACATTCAGATCGATCCAAGAGCTCGACCTTGTATGACTCAAGTTGTGGAGATGCTAAAAGGAAGTGCCGAGGCCTTGCAAATTCCTCCAAAACCATCCCTGTCATCATCCTCAAGAGTGCTGGTGGCTTGTCCATGTGAAAGTTCTTCTTTGCAAGAGAGTAATGACTCGAGTTGTCGTTATTCAATTTCACTTATAGCAGACTAACATAATTTGTAATAGAGTATATAAAAAAACTAAAAAAGACTGTCAACATTTTAATTAATGACTATGGAACTTTTCATGAAGTTGTGATCAAATGTCTAGATTAAATTCCTATGAGTGTGATGGAAAAGCAAAGAAGTGAAAAGTGCATTATTTCATATTATCAATATAGTTTGCCATTTATCGAAATAGGAATTATATCGTGCGGCGGTCGTGCGGCGGTCGTGGGACAATCGTGCGGCGATCGTACGGCGGCGGTCGGTGGTCCGTGAGTAAGAAGCAAAAACAAATAAATACAAAAGCCATCATAGGTAATCCGTTAAATCGTTCAAGATTTATTAGATAAGCATTTGCGTCCTGGCAGGGAAACATGGCAATTTGGGGACAAAAGCCATCATAGGTAATCCGTTAAATCGTGTTTTTCGTTGACTATTTTCTATAAAGATTCACAACTTAGAAGTCTTGATAAAGTGATGAAGTGAGATTGCAAGATTAGGAGCTGGAATTGGGATCTCCCTTATTTTAATGCTTTCCTTCAAGAAGAAACCAATGATAAGAAGAATTATGGCTTTGATAAAGTAAATGAGTGAATATTTCGATGGCGAAAAGAAAATCGAAGGACTCATCTCTTCGAGAAGGTACACCTATAAAGACATCAAGAGGATGACCAACTCTTTCAAAGAAAAGTTAGGCTAGGGAGGCTTTGGTTGTGTGTACAAAGGCAAGCTTCAAGATGGCCAACTTGTGGCGGGAAGCTTCTAAAGAAGTTGAAAGGCGATGCCAAAGAATTTTTCAATGAAGTTGCGAGCATAAGTAGGACTTCTCATGTCAATGTTGGCGACCTCTTGGGATTCTGTTTTGAAGGAAGCAAAAGAGTTTTGGTTTATGAGTTCATGCCTAATGGATCGCTTGAAAAGTTCATATTTAATAGGAGTAACACATTGGAGTTAGATCAACTATTGAGTTGGGACACATTATACCAAATTTCCCTTGGCATAGCTCAAGGGCTAGAGTACTTGCATATAGGATGCAACATGAGGATCTTGCACTTCGACATAAAGCCCCACAACATTCTCCTCGATGCAAACTGTTGTCCTAAGATTTGTGACTTTGGTGTTGCCAAAATATGCCCAAGAGAAGAGAGCATCGTGTCAATGCTAGGTAACCGAGGCACTGCTGGATACATTGCTCCAGAGTTGATCATAAGGAACATCGAAGGGGTTTCTCATAAATGAGATGTCTATAGCTAAGGCATGATGGTTCTAGAGATGGTCGGAAGAAGGAAAAACATCAAAGTCACGGTAGATCGTACTAGTGAAGTATACTTTCCTCATTCGGTCCACCAACGTCTAGTGCTCGAGAAGATCTTGGAATGCACGGGATCACGAATGAGGAGGAAGAAGGAATTGCAAAGAAGATGATTGTAGTAGGCTTATGGTACATTCAGATCGATCCAAGAGCTCGACCTTGTATGACTCAAGTTGTGGAGATGCTAAAAGGAAGTGCCGAGGCCTTGCAAATTCCTCCAAAACCATCCCCGTCATCATCCTCAAGAGTGCTGGTGGCTTGTCCATGTGAAAGTTCTTCTTTGCAAGAGAGTAATGACTCGAGTTGTCGTTATTCAATTTCACTTATAGCAGACTAACATAATTTGTAATAGAGTATATAAAAAAACTAAAAAGACTGTCAACATTTTAATTAATGACTATGGAACTTTTCATGAAGTTGTGATCAAATGTCTAGATTAAATTCCTATGAGTGTGATGGAAAAGCAAAGAAGTGAAAAGTGCATTATTTCATATTATCAATATAGTTTGCCATTTATCGAAATAGGAATTATATCGTGCGGCGGTCGTGCGGCGGTCGTGGGACAATCGTGCGGCGATCGTACGGCGGCGGTCGGTGGTCCGTGAGTAAGAAGCAAAAACAAATAAATACAAAAGCCATCATAGGTAATCCGTTAAATCGTTCAAGATTTATTAGATAAGCATTTGCGTCTGGCGGGAAACATGGCAATTTGGGGACAAAAGCCATCATAGGTAATCCGTTAAATCGTGTTTTTCGTTGACTATTTTCTATAAAGATTCACAACTTAGAAGTCTTGATAAAGTGATGAAGTGAGATTGCAAGA
This sequence comes from Eucalyptus marginata, assembly GCA_014182565.1. Classification (NCBI taxonomy): domain Eukaryota; kingdom Viridiplantae; phylum Streptophyta; class Magnoliopsida; order Myrtales; family Myrtaceae; genus Eucalyptus; species Eucalyptus marginata. Next base: position 9,974,661 of record CM024586.1, on the reverse strand, counting down.
TTAGGAGCTGGAATTGGGATCTCCCTTATTTTAATGCTTTCCTTCAAGAAGAAACCAATGATAAGAAGAATTATGGCTTTGATAAAGTAAATGAGTGAATATTTCGATGGCGAAAAGAAAATCGAAGGACTCATCTCTTCGAGAAGGTACACCTATAAAGACATCAAGAGGATGACCAACTCTTTCAAAGAAAAGTTAGGCTAGGGAGGCTTTGGTTGTGTGTACAAAGGCAAGCTTCAAGATGGCCAACTTGTGGCAGGGAAGCTTCTAAAGAAGTTGAAAGGCGATGCCAAAGAATTTTTCAATGAAGTTGCGAGCATAAGTAGGACTTCTCATGTCAATGTTGGCGACCTCTTGGGATTCTGTTTTGAAGGAAGCAAAAGAGTTTTGGTTTATGAGTTCATGCCTAATGGATCGCTTGAAAAGTTCATATTTAATAGGAGTAACACATTGGAGTTAGATCAACTATTGAGTTGGGACACATTATACCAAATTTCCCTTGGCATAGCTCAAGGGCTAGAGTACTTGCATATAGGATGCAACATGAGGATCTTGCACTTCGACATAAAGCCCCACAACATTCTCCTCGATGCAAACTGTTGTCCTAAGATTTGTGACTTTGGTGTTGCCAAAATATGCCCAAGAGAAGAGAGCATCGTGTCAATGCTAGGTAACCGAGGCACTGCTGGATACATTGCTCCGAGTTGATCATAAGGAACATCGAAGGGGTTTCTCATAAATGAGATGTCTATAGCTAAGGCATGATGGTTCTAGAGATGGTCGGAAGAAGGAAAAACATCAAAGTCACGGTAGATCGTACTAGTGAAGTATACTTTCCTCATTCGGTCCACCAACGTCTAGTGCTCTGAGAAGATCTTGGAATGCACGGGATCACGAATGAGGAGGAAGAAGGAATTGCAAAGAAGATGATTGTAGTAGGCTTATGGTACATTCGGATCGATCCAAGAGCTCGACCTTGTATGACTCAAGTTGTGGAGATGCTAAAAGGAAGTGCCGAGGCCTTGCAAATTCCTCCAAAACCATCCCTGTCATCATCCTCAAGAGTGCTGGTGGCTTGTCCATGTGAAAGTTCTTCTTTGCAAGAGAGTAATGACTCGAGTTGTCGTTATTCAATTTCACTTATAGCAGACTAACATAATTTGTAATAGAGTATATAAAAAAACTAAAAAAGACTGTCAACATTTTAATTAATGACTATGGAACTTTTCATGAAGTTGTGATCAAATGTCTAGATTAAATTCCTATGAGTGTGATGGAAAAGCAAAGAAGTGAAAAGTGCATTATTTCATATTATCAATATAGTTTGCCATTTATTGAAATAGGAATTATATCGTACGGCGGTTGTATCGCGGCGGTCGGCGGTCCGTGAGTAAGAAGCAAAAACAAATAAATACAAAAGCCATCATAGGTAAACTGTTAAATCGTTCAAGATTTATTAGATAAGCATTTGCGTCCTGGCAGGGAAACATGGCAATTTGGGGACAAAAGCCATGATAGGTAATCCGTTAAATCGTGTTTTCGTTGACTATTTTCTATAAAGATTCACAACTTAGAAGTCCTGATAAAGTGATGAAGTGAGGTTGCCGTTTCGGAATGTTCTATGTTTTTTTCAGGAGTAGCAACATTAGGAGCTGGAATTGGGATCTCCCTTATTTTAATGCTTTCCTTCAAGAAGAAACCAATGATAAGAAGAATTATGGCTTTGATAAAGCAAATGAGTGAATATTTCGATGGCGAAAAGAAAATCGAGGGACTCATCTCTTCGAGAAGGTACACCTATAAAGACATCAAGAGGATGACCAACTCTTTCAAAGAAAAGTTAGGTTCGGGAGGCTTTGATTGTGTGTACAAAGGCAAGCTTCAAGATGGCCAACTTGTGGCAGTGAAGCTTCTAAAGAAGTTGAAAGGCGATGCCAAAGAATTTTTCAATGAAGTTGCGAGCATAAGTAGGACTTCTCATGTCAATGTTGGCAACCTCTTGGGATTCTGTTTTGAAGGAAGAAAAGAGTTTTGGTTTACGAGTTCATGGCTAATGGATCGCTTGAAAAGTTCATATTTAATAGGAGTAACACATTGGAGTTAGATCAACTATTGAGTTGGGACACATTATACCAAATTTCCCTGGGCATAGCTCAAGGGCTAGAGTACTTGCATATAGGATGCAACATGAGGATCTTGCACTTCGACATAAAGCCCCACAACATTCTCCTCGATGCAAACTATTGTCCCAAGATTTGTGACTTTGGTGTTGCCAAAATATGCCCAAGAGAAGAGAGCATCGTGTCAATGATAGGTGCCCGAGGCACTGCTGGATACATTGCTCCGAGCTGATCATAAGGAACATCGGAGGGGTTTCTCAAAAATCAGATGTCTATAGCTACGACATGATGGTTCTAGAGATGGTCGGAAGAAGGAAAAACATCAAAGTCACGGTAGATCGTACTAGTGAAGTATACTTTCCTCATTCGGTCCACCAACGTCTAGTGCTCGGAGAAGATCTTGGAATGCACGGGAACTAAGCATGAGCCCTACACTCTTCAATATGATATATATGCACAGTCTATTGCACCGAAAGAAGTACTCCTTTACTATTTTCATCACTTCTCCATGTGGGATTCGCTTGATAAGGTCTTGTGTCCTAGCAGGGAAACTAGGCATTTTGGGGACAAAAGCTATAATAGGTAATCTGCTAAACTATGCTTTTCACTTAATATTTTCTACATTCGCAACTTAGAAGCCTCGATAAAGTGATGAAGTGAGGTTGTTCAAAAATATTATACCTTTTTAGGAATAGCCACAATGGGAACTGGAATTGTGACTACCCTTACTTTAACGCTTTCCTTCAGGAAGAAACCAATGATCATAAGAATTATGGCTTTGATCAAGAAAGGAGTGAACATTTTGATGGCAAAATGAAAATTGAGGGACTCATCTTTTCGAGAAGAGACATGTACAAAGACATCAAGAGGATGACCAATTCTTTTGAAGAAAAGTTGGGCCAAGGAGGCGATGGTTGTGTATATGAAGGTAAGCTTCAAGATGGTCAACTTGTGGCAGTGAAGACTCCTTGAAGACTCCTTACGAGCGTTATTTCTATCTACTATTATCTAAAGCTTCAAGAGAAGCTGAAAAGTAACGCTTAAGAATTTTTCAATGAAATTGCAAGTATAAGCAAAACTTCTCATGTCAATGTTGTCAACCTCCTAGGATTCTATTTCGAAGGAACCAAAAGAGTTTTGGTTTATGAATACATGCCCAATGGATCTCTTGAAAAGTTCATATTTGACAGGGGTAACACATTGGGGTTAGATCAACTATTGAGTTGGGGCAATAGCTCATGAGCTAGAGTTACTTGCATAGAGGTTGCAACACAAGGATTTTGCACTTTGACATAAAGCCTCATAGCATTTTCATTGACGCAAACTATTGTCCCAAGGTTTCCGACTTTGGTCTTGCCAAAATTTGCCCGAGACAAGAGAATATCATGTCAATACAAGGTGCCCGGGCTACCCTTAGATATATTGCTCTAGAGTTGTTCATGAGGAGCATCGAAGGGGCTTCTCACAAATCGGATGTCTATAGCTACGGTATGATGGTTCTTGAGATGGTCTAGTTTGAATTTCTACAAGCATGATGCAAAATAAAATAAAATAAAAATGAAAAAAGGAATAAAAGAAGTGAAAAGTGCATTGTTGACACATAAATTTTCACATATGGATCTCTATTGCATTTTACCAAAATTAGGCATCTAACTTATAACATAAATTGACCCCCCGACCCAAAAAATTGACCTTGTATTTTTAGTAGTCACATTGCTCGGTACATCTCTTAGGGACGTTGTTATTTTAGAACTTTCACGGCCTGGATAATCCAATCCATAGACAATAACTAAAATAAATAAAAAAGTTAAAATAAATATAAAAATAAGAAAAATTATATAATAAAAAAGGGAAACAAGGTTCGCAGATCACTTTGTATTTCACAAACGCATTAACTTTGTCATACCAATTAACCACAAAGAACGGGCCTCATTTTGAAGCCCATCTAGTGGGTTGGTGCCCGGTCCACTTGAGAGGGCCTTGAGCTTTGGTGGCCGGCCACACGCTCTTAACGGAGGAGCATGCATTGACCGGCCACCCATGAAGAATTAGGAGGGAAAAGTCGAAAAACTGAAAATTTGGAGGGACAAAGAGGAAGCATGCATTATATGGCCTCAAGCATGCAAGAAAGGAAAGATTGAACTATGTAAAGAAAAAAGAAATTAGGGTTTTAAAGGACACATTCTCTCACTACTCTCTCTCTCTCTCTCCATAGATCTGATATGCTACCTTAGATAGATATCTCATAAAATCTATAAATAGGTCGTCCTCTTCATTAAGATACATCAAATACGTAGGAATTCCACAATTTTCTATTCCACATATTTCTAATCTATTGCTATGATTCGGAAGAGCTTGGAAGTATTAAAGGCAAGACTTGATGTATTTGTTTCGTTTCAATCTTCATCTCCTCGATTCATCATTATTAGAGCTTAAACTCCGAAGTTCAAAGATGACTTTGAGAGCAACATATCTCGGTCTTACGGAGTAATAAGTTCCTTTTAGTAAGGAGATGTATGCAGTTTTCACATCAAGGAGCATTGTTACTTTCGGTAGAATCAGTCGCATTTTTTTTTTTTTTATATTGATTAAAAAGAAAGTTACGTTTCGGTTTCTTTCAAGGTTGATGCTTGTTGATATTTTGAATCCTAATATATCCAATTGCAAAGCCGCGAATTCCTCCTAATCTTTGATGAATATTCATGTTTCCTTATGTCATTTTAGCTCATTTAGTGATTATTTAACTTTTAAGGATAGCATACGACAACTCCATTTTGTATTTCGTGGCACATGTGTCCGTTTTTGTGTTTAAATCCATCTCATTTGCTCGTATTTGAATTCTGCCGAGCATCTTTTTGTCCTTACTTAGCATGGTTTTGGATCTCATTTGGATGGCATTTAAATCACATTTGCGTATACGTCGATGAAATATTAAAGTCCTTAGTCTCATCACACGCGATTTCCAAATCGTCAAACGAACCAACGCCTAAGCCGAACCTTTGTCGACTCAAATAAGGATTTTATTTCCTTATTTGTTGCTTTTCTTTCTCTGACTCAATCAACAAGTTCACTTTGATTCCAACGTGAAAAATGTTGAAGTGGACTTCAGCGCTGAAGCAATTTCCGAACGTGTAAGAATCGGTTTTCAACTTTCATGGTGATACACAAGTCAATTCAGATCGAATTCGATTTACTAGGTTCAAATTCTAAGACATGATTTCAACAAATCCACTTACTACGCTCCACTAGTGCTCTTCTCCTCAGCTTTTTTCACTTTCAAGTCCATTCGTATAATTTATGCACAACCTGAGAAACACGGTTGTGTGCGATGACCAAGACCAAGATATTCCGTCACAGCCAAACATTTTTCCCCATGTAGCGCCATATTGCATAAACGAAGTGAAGAGGGAAAGAAATAGGTCGAATAATGAAGCTAATTATACTGGATAACTAAAAAATTACTCATGTAATTTGAGACATCATTTAGTAAATCAATTTAACGGACCAATCATAGTATACATAACGTCACCTCATTATCTGGATATTCATGTAAGCTAGCTACCATATGTAAGAATACTAACATCCTCTATTATAATATAACCATGGCTATTAATTGCGTCTGATGCTGACGATCCTGGATTTTGAGCTTCAATACTTCCATGTATATCCTGTGGTGATAATTGTGGCATCCCAGAAATTAGGGGCAAGCCCTAAGGTGTCCTAAAGCTCTTAAATAGGTAATGAATTTACCTATGGGTTATGCTTTAGCCTTTAGTTTTCTCTTAAGGCTATGTGTTTTGTGCTTGTGTTCTTAATTTAATTTTGAAATTTGGATTATAGGGTAAATTAATGAGAATAGTCTATGCTTGGCCATGCATTTTATAGACTAAGTTTTCATAGGTAAAATATTATAGGATTTTTGGCTATGTGGAATTTAGTAATTAAGTACCTAAAAGAAAGATCAAAAAAAAAAAAAAAAAAAAAGAGAAGAAAATTTGATTGGGCCTTAGGCCCAAGAGTGGACCTTTAATGGGCCAAGTTGGCCGGCCCATTAAGGCCCACAAGAGGGCTGCCGTCGACCAAGAGGGGGGAGGAGTGGCCGGCCCACTTCTCCCAAAAGCCCAAAAGCCCAAGCCCATTTCATGGGCCTTGCCAAGTGGCAAGAGGGCTTGTCATGCATTGGCCCTTGGGGAGGCAATCTAATGATTGCCTTTTGGGGAATTAAGAGAGAGAGGGTGACCGGTTGGGGGGAGGAGTTGTCGCCCAAAGGAGAGAGAGGGAGAGAGGGTGTGCGTGCGAGAGAGAGAGGAGGAGGCCGAGAGAGAGGAGGAACCGTCCGTCGCCGCCGCTCGCTGCCGTTCGTCCGCCGTGTGCCGCCATTCCTTTTGAGTTTGAGGCAAGTTTAGGGTCCATTCCTACTCTTGCATGTGTGTCTTGCATGTATGATTGAATTCTTGGATGTTTAGAAGCTAGGAACCGAAGTTAGAGTGGTTTGTTTTTGAAGAACCTTGCTGTTTTCGCATGAACCACTGGAGTCAGAATCTTGTGGGAGCTTGCATGCATGTTTGGAGTTCGATTTTGACTTGGATCTCTTCATGAAAGTTGTATCCAACACCTTGAACTACAACATACTAAAATTTCGTGCAAAATGATGAAGATTTAAGGGGTCAAAACCCCATCCTACGGAGACTCTAGATCTGGAACTACCTTGCTGACCTTGTGGTAGATTTGTGGCTGCATGTTGGTTTTTACCAAGAATCTCTCTTCGACTCCTTCATAAAACTTGTAGAGCACATCTTAAAGATCAACATACTCAAATTTGAAGCAAAATTAACAAGTATAGCTTAGGAAATCGACCTAGTTTTGAAGATGGTAAATCTGGAGACGCGGTATAGGACGCCCGAGACTTCATGGACTCATATGGAGGTTATTCTTTGGAAATTTTGCTTAAGTTCCTTTATGAAAGTTGTAGGGGACCTCTAGAAGTAAAACATATCCAAATTTCAGAGAAAACGAAGAAGGATAGGTAGGTTAAACCTCAATATTTCGGACATAGGACCCTGGACGTTTCGGTGATCTGACCCGTGGCTTCGAATGACTATATAAATTTATCTAAAACAAATTTGGCTTAGAATCCTTCATGAAAAATCTAATTTAGTGTCTTAACTATAACCTGGTAAAATTTCATAATTTTCGGAGGTCGTATGGGAATTTTAATTGAATTACTTAGAAAACTGCACATTCTGCCTTTGTCCGAGATTCCATGCGGTATCTTAGTAAACATTACCTGTTGTGTAGAACTTGTTTTGCTATGTGTTTTTCTTTAGGAAATCACTATTTTATTGTATTAAATTATCATATGCTTTAATCTCATGAATTTGGGATTTGTGTGATTTTTTAATTTAAATAATTGCAAAATAGAATAAGTTGGAATTTAAATAAATTCTAAATGAATTTGGTAAGTAAGTTATTTTGAGTGGCATACATTCCATAAGAATCTAATTGCTATGAGTGATTGCATTTACTGCACGTATATTAATGATTGATGATGCATGTATAAGAACGAAGGTGATTTTGTTTTACCATTACATCATGTGCATGGTAAATTAAGACCTAAATTGGCAAACATGAACAATGATAAATGAGGAAGCTGTTTGTGGAGGATGATAATGCCCGGAATGTATAGAGATACATGACCGGATGGCCCTGGGAGTATCAGGATGCCCGGAATGGTTGGGTGCCGGAAGCCTCGGAGGTCTTTGCCCGAGGGGATGCCTCGTGATGCCAGTTGGGATGCGAGATGCCCGGGATGTGGGGGTGCCGGATGCCCGGTGGCCATGAATGGCTGAATGCCGGAGGTTCTTCTCGCAATGCCTGGATGGGGCGCGAGTGTAAAGTATGGGATTGATGATCCCGAGAAAGAGTGATGTGGTGATCGAATTGAAAACTAAAAGTGGAAATTAAATCATGCATATGTGACATGATATGATGATGATTGCCTATGGCATGATGATATGCATATGTGACATGATATGATGATGATTACCTAGGGCATGATGATATGCATATGTGACATGATATGATGATGATCATTCATGACCTATGATATGTACGTATTATGATTGTGATGATGATGTATGATGGCATATACATGGCTTCGAGGTAAGTACGCTGGAATGCATGAACGACATGTATGATATAATTGTTCGTATTGTTTAATGCATTGAGTGGTTATTGGATTCCTTTACCTGCTGAGTGGTTGTACTCACCCCTTCGGGGACCAACATTTCAGATTAGCACGATGCCACTCCCTACCGTCACGCGGGGAGTATTTTACGGCCTTCCTTCTGATGTGGAGGTCGAGTTGATGGAGATTGATTGTCCCGCCGTTCCGGGTCTGACGTTTATACGGATCCGTACGTTTGTGATGTATGATGTGGGCTTGTCTGGGGGCCCGGTCATTCAGGAGTACGTGTCTGTCCACGTTCGCCGTGATGGAGTGATGATGGGGATGCTGCCACCCCCACCGCCTGACGCACCAGGGTGGGTGTGATGGCCCGCGCGTGAGGAGTAGGAGTTGGCAACTTTTTGAGAATATGGCCGACACTAGCAGTCCGAGGGGAGGTTTATACACGTTGTTTATAGTGGGTCGAGTGTTCCTTTTTGGGGTTGACGGCCGAGCGTATGGAGGAGTCTTGGCCTACCTTTTTATGTACCGACCCGTGAAACCCTTCGTAAAAATATATATGTTAATAAAAGTGGTTCGGCCTTGTGTTTTCTTTCAATCGCAATAGTTGGTGTGCATTGTGCTATCGTTAAGGAAGTGGAGAGATGGTGAGACTCGCCTCTTATTTTCGCTGTGAGCTGCGCAAATCCCTAAGGCCTTTTCAAAAAAAAATTTTACGCCTAAACCCCGGTCAAATTTAATTCTTCTTTTTACTAATGATAAATAAGTATTGTTTATGTTTTAGAGTTAAATGCTTAGTATCTGTGGCGACCCTATCGGGTTTTGGGGTGCCACAATAATGCTCTTCATTTATAGTGTTCTATGTGTTTGGCATGACTATCGGAATTTTTATATAATAATTTTCATTTATATTGTGTTATACTCGAGAATTCTAGAAAATGGAAAAAAAAAAAACCATGGGACAAGAATTCCAAATGAAATGTGCAATATAATATAAACATTTAATTTTTATTAGCACTAAAGATTTTTATATTGGAAGAAAAGAAAAAGAAAAAGAAAAAGTCTACAATTAATTTGCGCTACTTAGTAGGATTTCTATAATGGGAGGTTTGTTGGGAAAAGTACAAAAAAAGTCATAAACTTTTGGGATTGGTACTAATTCAGTCCTAAACATTTCAATTGGATCAATTTAATTTCAAACCTTTTCATATTTGTATCAATTCAGTTTATTTGGCCAAATTTGGCCGACCGGCGCTAACGCGGACGCCGGCCGACCGTTGAACGTTGATGTAGCAATTTTTAAATATTTTTTTCTTTTTTTTTTTCCTTTTCCTTTTCCTTTTCCTCTTCTTCCTCTGGCCTTTTTCTCTAGTAGTGGTTGGTAAGCCTTCGGCAGCTCGCTGGCGACTAGGTGAGGGCCCCGAGCCCTTGCCGAGTACCGGCCACTAGGTGAGGGCTGCAGGTTAGGCCGACCAAGGGTTTGGCGCCCCTTGCTCGAGGCTCACCGGCAACCGCAAGGAATACAAGGAGGAAGAAAAGAAAAAGAAAAGGAAAAGGAAAAGGAAAAGGAAAAAGAAAAAGAAAAAATAATTAAAAATTTTAAAAATTAAAAAAATTAATAACAATTACCATGTCGCTTTTGTCGCCCATCCGATGTCCATGTCGGTGTCGTCCGGCCAAATTTAGCTGGATGGACTGAATTGGTATCAATGTGAAAAGTTTTAGGATTAAATTGGTTTTAATTGAAAGGTTTATAACTGAATTGGTACCAATGCCATAGGTTTATGACTTTTTTGATACTTTTTCCGAGGTTTGCTCGTAAGTGTAATTTAGAGGTCCGTTTGACTCGGAAGTTTCATGGTTTGTGGTAGGTCAGCAGTTTCAACATTTCAACACGTTGGCGGGTCCTCAAACCTAATGTAATTTAGAGATCCTGTAGACTAGGAAGTTTCATGGTATGCTCCTCAAGACTTTTCAGGGCAAATTTTCCGTGTGGGTCATTGATGCATTCACATTGGGTGCTCGAATAATGCAGGCATGCGAATTCAATTCACATGAACTCTTGAATCAGATATGCCTAATTTAGTTAACAATAATAGTTAGAGAGATTTGTCGTTTCATTTAAAGATTTTATTATAGATTAAGAATTAGCTAGGCAACAAATGTTAGTCGTAAACGCACCGACTTCCTTTGTGATTATGTGTGATCAATGTTATAGCAAGTCCTTGTTATCTATGCTTAATCAGTGATCTAGAGGTCAAGCTTGGTTGTCTCCTTTCAGTGTTGACGTTAAATCGAACCCTTTGTGGTCAAAGCTAGGCAAGCTTGGTCGTTTCCTTTCCATTCCCATTTTAGAATGAACTCTTCATGGTCGAAGCCTAGTCAAGCCTTAGATTGAAAACCAAATCCGTTAGCACGATGCATTGATGCAATTAATAACTATGGTTATATTATAATGTAGGATGTCAGTATTCAAGTATATGGTAGCTAGCCAAAGTGAATATTCAGATGATGAGGTGATGTTAGGTAAATAATGATCGGTCCATTATTTTGATTTATAAAGTAATATCCCGAACAATATAGGTCACCTTTTAATTGCCTAGTATACTTAGTGTTATTCTTCGATGGCATAGAATTACCTATTTCTTTCCCTTAGGGAAACTTTTTCCTAGAAAAGAAGATACAAGCAAAATTAACAATTCATGTTTCAATGATTTATAAATTACTAAATATGCTACAAATGCTTGCTCGCAAATCAATGAGGTTCTTTGAATGGACCCTATCTTAAATAAGATTTCAAAGTGATCAATTTAATTTCAAAATAAAGTCTCGACCTCACTGGCCAGCAAGCATATATTTTGATTTATGGCACTTTTATTTGAATAATATTTCCCTTTCAACTATGGTAATCTTATAATTTTTGGCAAGAAAAACTCTACATGTCAGACAAAAATCTTAATAACCACATGAAAGTCCTCCTTTTCTCGAAATGCGTGTTGAATATTTTCTACAGGACCCACCAATGAAATTCATCTCTAAATAGAAAGTTTAAGGCATAATCAAATTGTCTTATAGTCTAACCAATTGTTTAATGTTGGACTTAAATACTCTCTCTGAATGTCGTGTTTCATGGAAATTATCTCAACAAAAAGACAAAGGTGAAGGAATCTATGCCAAGTTCACACCTATCAATTGTCGATGTACATTGATGACCACTTATCAGTCGTCAATGTATGATGACGAATGGATAGGCGATAGTCAATAAGGGTATGATTAAAAGGAGCGATGGATTACCAATTGAGGTATCAAGAGAACGTTGGATATCTAGAGGACGTCAAGAAGTAGTTATGAGTTTGAAATCAATGGTGAGTGAGGCAATGGAGTTCAAGAAGTCATGGAGGAACCAAAATGCAATTTTAAGGGAGCAATCACCTAAAGACAAAATCACGGCATCATGAGAGAATGAGCCATAATTTTCGGAGATGAGAGAACATGACTACAACCGTAGAAGAACCGCTTAGAGACCCCAACACACAAATACTTAAATCTACTATTTTTTTAGTTATCTTTACTTTCCAACATTGTAGTTTTATTTTCGAAACTCACGTTGTCGATTAAATTTTGGCATATTTCTTAAATGTATTTTCTAGATCCACGTCGTCAATTAAATTTTGGCGTGTATCTCTATCCTAGCTATCGCATCATCATTTAAATTCTGACGTAGCATCTTTGCATTCTTAAGATTTATCGTTGATTAAATTAGGGATAAGAGTAATAGAAGTCCTAAAACTTGTTACGAAAATGCAATTAAGTCCTAAAACTTGCAAAAAGTGCAATCAAGTCCTAAAATTTGTCAAATTGTTTCAATCGAATCCTAAAGTTAACACTGTTAACTTTTTAACGGAAAATGCTGACGTGGCATTTAAAATTAATTTTTATTTTCGACGTGGCTTTTAAAATTTTTTTATTTAAATTAGATTTAAAAATTAGAAAAGAAAATTTAAAATTTATTTAAAATACAAAACAATTAAAAAGAAAAGAAAAGAAAAAAGGCCGGCGCTTCCTTCGCCGCCGCCCATCGCCGGCGGCGATGGTGGCGAGGGAGGAGTTGCCTTTTTTAACAATTTTTAAAAATAAATTTTAGCTTTTCTTTTTAGTTTTTAAATATCAATTGTTTCACTTGTAATTCGAGAAAGAAAGATAATCCACCCATCATGCTCATCTCAAATTCATCCTATATAGACTTAGAAAATTTATTGCACAAATTTTCATTAGATGATCCAAAGATAATATCATCAACATAAATTTGAACTAGCAGAAAGTCTTTACCTTCCTTTTTTAATAAACAATGTAGTATCCACCTTTCCTTTAGTAAAATCATTTTGAATTAAAATTTTGCTTAACCTGTCATACTAGGCTCGAGGCGCTTGCTTTAGTCCATATAGGGCCTTCTTCAGTTTGAAAACTGAGTCTGGTTTTCTTGGATCTTCAAATCCAGGTGGTTGTTTCACTTAGACTTCTTCTTGGATAAATCCATTTAGGAATGCACTTTTGACATCCATTTGGAATAACCTGAAATTTTTATAGCAAGCTGTTGACACCTAAATTTTGGCGGCCCATTTAGTCATTAGGGGTTAATTTTATTGATTTCATAGCATATAGATGTAGGTTGCATTTATTTTTTATTTGCATTTTTTGTTTTTATTGAATCGGTGGCGAAGGGATTCAAATTAGTTGGCCAAGCCTGTTTTCAAATGATCATAAATTATCTTGTGAGGAATTAGAAATTCAAAATTTTTCCGAGATATAATGAATTTTTGGGTGGATATAAAAGAATATTGCAAGTTGGCTTTGAAAGATTTGATTTTAGGAAAATTTTATCATTATCTCGAGTTCTTATCAGTATGGGATTAATTTTGTGAAAAAGATTTGCGGATGTTGAATTCGAAAAAATTAAAATCCTAAAAATTTCCCCTATAAAAGACCAATGCGCACAAGAGTTTTGGGGGGTTCGTGGGTTTTGGGGTTGGACTTTTGTTTTTTTTTCAAAGTAAAAAAACAAAAGCAAAAGGGAGAGGAGAGAATAGCAAAAGTGCAGCAAAGGGAGACACAAAAGAGGCGTGTGGCAGGTGTTGCAGCAGAAGGAAAAAGCAAAAGCAAAGTAAAAAAAAGGGAAATTGCTCCTGTTCATCTTCTTCAGCAGCACGTCTCGGGTGTTCCTCCGCCGCACCAGACCCACGACGCCGAGCCCACAGCCTGCGCCCACGTCGCTTGCCCGCCGCCCGAGCCGTCCGCCTCAGCCACCGCGACCTGCCGCGCGAGCCCTTCCGCCCAGCGACGATCTCCTCCGCCCGTGCGACGAACCGCGCCGACCACCCCTGTTTCGTCCGAGCTTCAGCACCTCCGAGCGGCTCCTGCAGCAGCCCGACGTCCGAGCTCCGAACGCCGCCCGCCACCGCACAGGCCCACGAGCCGCCCTGCTGCTGAAATCGGACCCGATTGAGGTCCGATCAACCGATTTCGCCCCCTGCATCTCTCCACGAGCCGCCCGCATCAACACCGCCGCGACCCAGCTCCCTCTGCCCCGTGCGACGCCGCCTGGGAGCCGGAGATCCGAGCCTCTTCGCCGCACGCCTGCTGTGCCCTCGCCGGAGTCCCTTGCCGGTCCACCTTCGCCGGAGTTCCGAACCTAGCAGCTGCTCATATTTGCTTAAAAAAAAGAAAAGAAAAAAACAAAAGAAAAGAGAAGCAAATTAGGTAGTTTTTCTCTCTTTTTACTTTACCTTTATTTTTTATTTGTTCTTTTTTAGTATAATTGTTCCTTAGCGTAAGGATGATTGATATTCCGATATAAAAGTGCCCATCAAATTAGGGGTTGTCGTCCGATTTTCGCGCCCGAAATCCGGCTCACAATCCCTTATAAAAATCGACAATCCGATCTCATGCTTGAGATTCGATTCGCGATTTAATTTTAAAATTGGACAGCCCGATCTCATGCGTGAGATATGGTTCGCCGATTTTCGAATATCAATTTTATCTTGTTTGATTTGATGTCATGGTGTTTGAGTCAATTTTATTTTTGTAAAAGAAAAATCCAAAAAAAGTTTGATTTGGGATTAGGTTGTTTTTTTATTATCTTGCAGGATTAGATTGGAGATTTTTATTTTGAATCATGAAAAAAAGAAAAAGAAAAAGTGCATTCATCTAGGGTGTTAGTTTTTATTATCTGAATTGCATGTTTTTCCTTAATTTCGAATTTCATAAAAATTAAGAGTTAGGGCATTAGTTGCACGTCATGGCATATTAGAATAAATTGCATGTTTAATTCTAGGTCTAGATAGATCTTTAGATGAATTGCATGATAGGTTAGTTTTTTTTTAAAATGCATGTTTGGAAGGCATTTAGAATAGATAGCATTTTACTTTAGTTTTCACTTTAGCTATACTTTTATTTTCTTTAGTGATTTTAATTATGAATTTTTGTTTAAATAAAAAATAAAAAAAATCATCATTTGCACGTCATGTAGAATTAGGGTCATGTAGAATGCACGTCATTTAGTGATTATTATTAGGTTCATTTAATTAGAAATTGCCCGTAATTAGAATTAGGTCATTTTGGTTAATTTAGATTGCATATTTAATTATTGCATGTTCATTAAGAAATCATTAGTTTCTTTTTACTCATTCATATAGTTTAAGACATTTTGTCATGCCATATTATTTCATATTAGATTACAAGCATTGCATTGCATATGGACTATATTCTCATTAAAAAGTGAAGGCAAAAATTAAGTGATTGCTTGTTAATTAGGAATCATATCTAAGATTGTTGATGTGAATTCTGATCTAACAACGCAGATGCTTTCGTTGCTTTGAGGTAGTCCTGCATTATTTTATTTGTTTTCTTGAGTGTTAAATTGGTGGTTTGCGCACTTGTATGATCACCTCACATGTTAGGAAAGTGAAATTAATTCAAGCTGCTTGCCAAACATTTTTTCAAAAAATAAAAGGAAAAGGTACCGAAAGGGCGTTAGAGAAATCTAACGTAATCAAGTCCCCGAACTCACAAATTTCTGGTTCGTAGGGTAAGATGATTCTCCCATTATTTTACTTAGGTGTCTAATCGACCTACCATAAACTGATTAGTGGCGACTCCCTTTTTGCATGCTAGATATTTGAATTTAAATCGCGAGTTGGTATGGGCTTGGGAGAGCTCGAGCTAAGTCTAGGCTTAGCAATCCATTAGCCTAATTTTAGGTGGTGCACCCGAAAATTTGGTCGCGACAGCTTGGCGACTCCGCTGGGGACTTGAGTTAAATCTCTTAGTGGACTTAGGCCAATTTTCTTTTTCTTTTGAAAAATATTTTTGTTTGGCAGCGAGGATTCCAGGTACGTCCCTAACATTTAAGGTGTTAAATGTTTTTGCAGATTGGGAGGTATAAGGGGAAGTGTTTGCTAACCTTTGTTTTGTAGGGAGGTGCAGGAATGAATGGTTTACTTGCACATATGAAGTGTTGCTTTATATAAACTGTTGTGCATGCCTTGCATCTTGCACTACACTTTTGCACACACAACCTGCCGCCGGACCTGGGCCGCATAGGATCATTTAGGATGGTGTTGAGGTGGATACCACTCCGACCGCATGCCCGCGGTACGAGTCGCCCATCTCAATTCCGAAATTTCTTTCATGGTGTCAAGAGTACCCACCTCGGTCCGCATGCCCGCGACCTGGGTCGGCTCTTTGACCAAGCCGAAGTCATGAGGACCCGACATAGTCCACAAGCCCGTGGCTAGTCCGATCATCCTTGTGGCTTCACCTTGCTAAGCCTTATAGATTAGAAATCGAACCACTTACCATGCGCATGTCTATGTGATTGCCCTTTATTGGTAAAGTAAGTTCTCTAAATTTTTGCCTTTGCAATTTACTTACATTATTGCATTATTTTGTCGGTCCATGGCATTAGGATTGTCTTGAGTCTTGATCAATATACAATGGGGACGACATCGGACATTCGAATTATTCTCCCTCCAAAGGAAGAGCTTAGCACTTGGTGGGACAAGTTAGACCAAGGTGGCCGCCAATTTGTAGAGTCGCATATAGCTCGACTACTTCCACTGTTGCGTATCAACATCCATGGCGGTGTCATCCAAGCACTTGCTCACTGTTGGTGCCCCGAGACTTCCACCTTTATCTTTGGCGGTAAGCATGAGCTCACTCCCACCTTGGAAGAATATAGCATTGCCCTGGGAAAATCTTTGAAAGCTGATTTGATTAGTCCACCTATTGGAATTGATCCCGTTATGGCCTTATCTGATTTTTTAAGAATTAAAGAGGACAACATGAGAAAAGTTTTGAAGGCTCACCGCCATACTTGCCCATTATCTTTTCTAAAAGAATGTTTTGAAAATGGCACTTCATTTCAAATGTGTAGGATTTTCCTTCTAGCTTTCTTTGGGTTCATAATCTTTCCTTATTGCAAGAATGCTATTAACCCTTTGATAGCTCATTTACTTAAGCAAGTGTTGGAAGGGAAGAATTTTGTAAACACCATTCTAGCCGAAACCTTTCTTTCCCTCACTCGATTCAAAGGAGGTGGTGATAAGACTTTCCGTTCCTCTCCCGAGCTTTTGCAAATTTGGTTTCTTTCTCATATAAAGGGATTTGGTGGTTTAATGAATATACATGATATTAGTGATTCTAATCACCCTATTATAAAATTTGAGAACAACCAAAAACATGCACCGGATTACCATTATTCTAGGTGGCTAGCTTTCATGAAAAAACCAACTTCCAAGGGTTTCCTATGGCATGCTAAATGGTTCCAAGTTCGTGTGGCGAGGCTCACATGTGGAGGTATTGGCCCAATCCCTCTATTGGGATTCACTGGAGCATTGGAGTATTATCCGACTAGAGTGACTCGCCAGTATCAGGTAGTGCAAGAGCTTCCCCCGGCGTTACAAATGGATCCCCTCAAGGTCAGCTTCGTTGATGGAAACCGAGACCATGAAGACTCTATTCTCACTATCAAATCAATGTGGGACATGTGCCATCCACGAAAACTCAAATGGCCCGAGGAAGAGCTGAAGGGTAAAGAAAGAAAGTACTATGCCTCGACTAAGTACATTCAACAACACAAGATTCAAGAGGAGCTGCTTCCAAAGATACCGAGAGGTGCCGCTGAAGATCACTAATCGTGCCGAGAATAAACGCCTCAAAAGAGTTGCTGAAAAAGCTCAGGAGGAGAACAAGCGATTGCGCCGAATGGCGTCTCGAGTGTATATTGATCAAGCTAGATGAAGTGCTTGAATCAATCTTACTATTTCTAGATTAATGTTTAGGAAGTTGAGTCATTTTTATTCTTAGTTCATTTGTTTAGGACACTTCAAAGTTTTTACATTGTCAATTTCAGAAAAATCTCATTAATGAATAAAAGTGTTAGACCTTTGTCATGGACCGGCGTACTTCATATGGGTTACTTACTTTTGTTCTTTTCTCAATTAGGTTATAACGGATCCCTCACGTTCGCCCATAATCACGCGATTGAGAGCTAGAATGGCCGACCAAACTGAAATGCGTGATCGTATGTCCGCTGTGGAGGCTCAACTCCAACAAGTGCTCGCTTCTATACGCTTTATGACGGATCAATTTCAATCCTCCGAGCGAATCCGGCTCCTCCACCTGCTCTCCCCGAGATAATAATTTCGAAGCCGACAAACAAGGGCCAAATGATTGATGATGACATGCCCGAGCTGGAGGATGACCCACCGTTGATCACCATCGAAAAGGCTAAGATTGACAATGTGCCTAAGGTGGAGCAAGATGAACGCGTTGCAAAACTCGAGGAGAAAGTGAAGCAATTGCAAGAGTTACAAAATTCACTACCATTCGACTTGTCCGTGTATGAAAAGGTCAAGATGCCGAAGAAGTTCAAGATGCCGGAGTTCGAAAAGTACGATGGTACTTCCTGCCCAAAAGCCCATTTGCAGATGTATCACGTACGCATGGCCCAATATGTCAAGAATGAGCCCCTTATGATTCAATCATTCCATGCGAGTTTGACTGGGCCTGCACTGAGCTGGTACATAATGAAGAATGTAAACCTCCTTGACACTTGGAATGAGGTGACTGACGCATTCCTCAAGCAATATAAGTTCAACATGGACATTGCACCTTCCCGAGAGGATCTTGAGCGGATGGAGAAGAAGAAGAATGAGTCATTCAAGGAGTATGCCGTGAGGTGGCGAAATCTAGCCGCTCAAGTCACTCCGAGCCTCGCCACAAGGAGCTGATGAAATTGTTCGTTAGGACTCTCCCTTCTGAGTTCCGTAACCGAATAGCTAGTACGTACGTCGAAAATTTCAATCAGCTTATTCCTGTAGGAGAACAAATCGAGGTAGGGATAAGGGAAGGATGGTTTACTGAATCATCTAGCAAGAGATTCACTGCCAAGAAGGAGAAGGAAGCAGTTTGTAGATGTGAATTTGGCTTATGGCCAAGAAAATGTCAAGCATGCTCCTGTTATCCAAATGAATCCGAGACAGCCACAAACCGCCGGCCGTCAACCATTTGTCCGAGCAAATAATAGAAGGGAATTCTCTCCTCTCCCCGGGTCCCCATCCCAAGTGCTGATTATCCTCCGAAAGAACGGTTTGCTTACTAGCGAACCAAAGCGTCCTAATGTTGAAAGAAATCGCAGATACGACCCGGCGAAGAAGTGCGACTACCATAGTGGTGAACCGGGGCATTCAACCGATGAATGTTTCACCCTCAAGCACAAGATCCAAAACCTCTTAGACACGAAAGTCTTTTCATTTCAAACTGCTCGGCCGAATGTCCAAAAGAATCCGCTACCCGAGCATGAAAGCACGGTGAATGCTATCTTGGAATATGAAGTTGGCCGAATCAAGGACTCGAAGGTGCACGTGGCAGATGCTTACAGTGGATTGGTGAGAGCTGGATATTATCCGGGTCAAGAAAATGTTCCCTTGTCGCTGATGAAAGAAAGAATTGCCCAAATGGTGGATGACGGCATTATTGTATATGCTGACCGTAACTGCATAGTTTCCACTATTTCCCATATCATCATCGATTGGGAGCAGGAGCAAGCTGCGCTTAATGCTAGTAAGGAAGAAGTTGATCCTTCGCTCGCGGACATGCCTCCTCTAGAAGATGCATCTGATGAAGAGATAGTGATTGAAATACCTCAGCCATACGAGTATGTTAATGATAAGGCAGTGCCTTGGTCTTATGACTTAAATGTTGACCTTGTTACAAGATCTCGGTCGCACCTATGGTCAAGCCAATACTCAACCCGCAAAGCCGCCACCGATGAAGAGGCTAAGGAATTTCTCGGCCGTGATTAAAGCAAGTGAGTATAATGTGGTCGATCAATTGCGAAAGATGCCGCTCATATTTCTCTACTCGAGCTTCTCCAAACATCCTCTCGTGCATCAAAAGTCACTAATGAAGGTGTTGAGTGAAATTCATGTGCCAAAAAAATGATTGAGGCGGACAAGTTGGAGGAATTTGTGGGATCGGTCCTTCTCAAAGATTTGATTGCCTTTTCGATGAAGAATTCCCTCTTGAAGGTCGGGGACATAACAAAGCACTCTACATCTCGTTAAACACAAATCTTCTCATGTGTCTCGAGTGCTCCTTGATAATGGGTCCGCTCGAACATATGTCCATTAGCCACTCGCGCCGCCTCAAAGTAGATCTATCTAAGATACATGCTGCAATGACCTTGGTACGAGCTTTTGATGGCACAAAGAAGGAAGTGCTCGGAGAAATCTATCTCGACGTACGATAGGGCCGTCTTCTTCAACATTCCCTTTCAAGTGATGGACATCCCTACCGCATTCAATTTCCTGCTTGGGTCGTCCTCGGATACACACTGGAGCCGGAGCAAAGGTGCCTTCAAGTCTACATCAAGCTGTGAAATTTGTGATCAAAATGAAGCTGGTCACTGTGTATGGTGAGGAAGACCACCGGATCCATCATGAGACATCTATCCCCTATATAGAGCCGGATTCTGAGATCGAATCAAGTTACCATTCATTTGAGTTGGTAACCACCATACATGCTTCTCGAGGTTTATCACTGTCCATTCTCGAAGTTTCGATCTTTTGCTCTTATGGTGGGAAGGGTAATGGTTGGAAACGGTTTCGTTCCTGGCAATGGTCTCGGTAGAAATGGTCGGGGCATTCGAAACCCCATTGAAGCCCCTCAGAGGTCCCGTGCTGTTGGTTTAGGGTACCATGGAAGAGGTAGGGGAAGTTCAAGAGGACAGACACGGGGGCGAGGTAGGCAAAACCCGCTACCTCCGAGTATTCATGAGACATTCCCCGGTCCTCCCATAATGATGCAGGATGAAGCAGATACCCTAGGGCAGCCTAGTGGCAAATTTGATTACATGGTGAAGTATTCGGCCCTCCCGGCTATTGCGTTGATCCTTGTGAGATAATCCCAGATGGATGGAATAGCATGGATAATCCAACACCCCTGAAGACCGAAAACCCTGATGATGAGCTGGAAGGAGTTGTAGGCTTATTCAACAATCTCATCATAGGAGTCATTGATGAAGGATCTCCTGAAGAGATGGGCCCTGGCCCACAAGAGTAACTTTTTACTGCTTTCGCACATTCCCCTGCGTGGGAATTTTTATTGCTTTCTAGGGATTGTTTTCAATTTCTTCTTTTTCATTTTCTTCTTAGGACTTGAATTGCATTTTCCCTTCAATAAATTGTAATTGCTTGATGAATTTCAATGAAATTACAACCTTTATTTTGAGAGCATGATGAGGCACACCAAACCAGCCCGGTGATGATATCCAGCCGATAAACAAAAAGAAAAATCCAAGGAGAATTCTGAGGCCTGGGCTTCATCATGCTGTCTCGTGTCAAAATGTTTTTTAAAAATGCTTTTCCAATTGCCTTTTAAAAAAATCTTCCAAAAAAAAAAAAAAAAAAAAATGATTTACCCCGTTTGCCTTTTTGATCTATCTACATTCTGTTTCAGGGATGGTTTTATGGCATGCAAAGGTGTGAAAATGGTCCAATCCAATTCCAAATTTTGGGGGGCAAGTTTGCTCCAAATTACAGTGGTCCATATATAGTGAAGAATGTGCTTCTTGGAGGTACCTTAATCCTAGCAGAGATTGATGGTCGTGAATTCTTCACTCCTGTTAGTTCTAATGCTGTCAAGAGAAATTACTCATGATTGAATTTGCCATGCTGTGTTTTGAACTACAAGCATTTTTATAATGAATAAATTGCTTTAATGAGTTGCAAGTTCAATTGTTCATATTTGTTGCAAATCATGCATGTTTTCCTTGATGAATTACGTAAGATAGATTGAATGTGTCAAATGGGATGCTTTGGAATGATGAAAGGCAACCTTACTCCATACACTGTCCCATACACTAATCTTCGTGAGTTGTATGAAAATTTCCATGCCTGCAAGGAAAAAGGTGATCTCGCAAAGGGTACGGTAACCAAAGTGATGAGAGGCGTTTCTTTCTTCTACCCAAAACACTACGGTACACCAATTGTTCAGCCCTTTGAACCCATACACGTGAAGAGTTTTTAAATTATCCCTGTCAAGGATCATCCCACATTGGGACAAAATTTGAAATGAATGATATGAATTTTCTTACTCTCACTTACATCAATCTTCAAGTATTGCTTTCGCATTGTAACTCATATGATAATTCGAAGTGCCCTAGGATGATGAAGAGCAGTCATTTCTCTATCCTATACACTTTTATCCATTGCTTAGCCCACTTGAGCTTATAAATTCATTTCATATTAAACCCAGTTGGTGATCATCCCCATGCTTTGGGGCAAGACAAAAACATTCGAGTAGCATGAACTAGAATGCTGACCAAATGGAGCTTCTGTTAAAAGAAAATAAGTGCTAAAATGGGGCATGAAAAAAAAGGTGTGCCTGGTAAAAGCAAGGCCGATGCCCATAAAAAGAAGTAAAAATAATGCATAAGAACTAAGGGGCACGAAAAAGCAGTGTGCCTGGTAAAAGCAAGGCCAATGCCCAGAAAAAAAAGAGAAAAATCAAACTCTTGATATAATGAGTCGTATCCCCAAAAGGCGGTACTAAACTCAAATGCTGTTGCAATCAATGGAGATTTGATGAAGAAAAAAATCTTCGACAGTGGAAAGGAAAATGTTGGAAATGTCAAGATGATCACCAACTTTAATCCCTTAAACACTTTTTTGAGCCTAATGATTCATTTCTCAACCCATGAACCAAGCCTACGTTACGTCCCTTGCAAAGTCTCTTTAGATTAGGGCACTTGAATTAACGTAAGAGTTCGTATGCTCAAAAGCATCGCTTGAAGAAGTGCGAGTAAGATAACTTCTGCCTCATTTCGCGTGTTTCTTGACTTGTAAATCCAAAGACAATTGTGAAATGTCATTTTTAAATAGCCTCGACTCAAAGAGTCGTCTTTGCTAAGTCATTGACCAAGCTCACATTACGGTCCCTATTAAAGACCTCTCTCGGATTGGTAAAGTCGTACCACTTGCGAGATTGCCCATTCTTGTTTGGCGTGATGACAAGTGAGATAAAGTGATTGACAAAATCCTGCATCAAAGGTCAGGATAAAACAGCCCATTTTAATGAGGATGAGTGGAAAGTCCTTTCAGACTAAGTGATCCCTCATTTGACACATCCATGACACTTAGGTGTTCGGATTGGAATTTTCTCTTGAAATCCTTTCCATTGGAATTAAGTGATGCATGGTTGATAGAAATTATTATGCATAAACCTTGCTTAAATTAATGCGTGTTTATTTGTAAACACAAATACATGTTGCATCTCCTACAATCATGTTTTATAGGAGACATATCCCTAATGAGCAGAGATGTCACCAGGTAAGTATATCTCTATCTATACCTTAAATACTTGTCATTATACAGGTATTTTCGCTTTTAAGTAATGTGACACTCGATAGAGTTGTCCCTAAAGATTTTTCTCCAGATCGCGACGCCGGGCGACCGAAGAATGGTTCGGGTCCTAGCCAAGCAAAACCCCCGTTTAGGCGACCGTAGAATGGTACGGGTCCTAGACAAAACTTTATTTCCCTATTCAGGGCGACCGTAGAGTAATGGTACGGGTCCCGGAAGGTAAATCCCGTTTAGGCGACCGTAGAATGGTACGGGTCCTAGACACAACCAAATTCTGTCATACTAGGCGACCGTAAAATGGTACGGGTCCTAGGAAAGCAGTTTTCTTTATAAAGTCATGTTACTATTCTAGGCGACCGTAAAATGGTACGGGTCCTAGGAAAGCAGTTTTCTTTATAAAGTCATGTTATTATTCTGGGCGACCGTAGAATGGTACGGGTCCTGGACGTATAACACTAGTCTATCTTGAATCATTTTACCCTCTTTGAAGGTAAGATATTTCGGGTAGGTTCTTTTGACATCTCAGTCTAGATCTGGATGTCTTAATTCTTGTCGTTGAACATTTCACTTGGATGTGAATGTTCTTCTCGAGCTCAAAGTTTCAATCTATTACCCGTTTGACTCTTCAAGGAACCCGAGTAAGAGTTGGGTACTTGTGAAGTAAATAGGGATTTATCATGTACCTCAAGATGCTTTACCGCACTAACTGGTAAGTAATTGCAGGTATGTTCTTTCCTTTCGCATCATGCATTTGCATTAGCATTTCCATGCGTCGTATAAATTGCATTTTTAAAATGGGATTCATTTTCCGAAAAAAAATCAAAGAAATCAAAAATCAAATCATTCAATGCATGTGCATGGTCAAAATTTAGGTCTCAATTTATCTTTGAAGGCAACCTCTTCGAGCTCACCTCCAAAGAGGGGCAGCTGTTGACACCTAAATTTTGGCGGCCCATTTAGTCATTAGGGGTTAATTTTATTGATTTCATAGCATATAGATGTAGGTTGCATTTATTTTTTATTTGCATTTTTTGTTTTTTATTGAATCGATGGCGAAGGGATTCAAATTAGTTGGCCAAGCCTATTTTCAAATGATCATAAATTATCTTGTGAGGAATTAGAAATTCAAAATTTTTCCGAGATATAATGAATTTTTTGGGTGGATATAAAAGAATATTGCAAGTTGGCTTTGAAAGATTTGATTTTAGGAAAATTTTATCATTATCTCGAGTTCTTATCGGTATGGGATTAATTTTGTGAAAAGATTTGCGGATGTTGAATTCGAAAAAATTAAAATCCTAAAAATTTCCCTATAAAAGACCAATGCGCACAAGAGTTTTGGGGGTTCGTGGTTTTGGGGTTGGACTTTTGTTTTTTTTCAAAGTAAAAAAAAAAAAAAGCAAAAGGGGAGAGGAGAGAATAGCAAAAGTGCAGCAAAGGGAGACACAAAAGAGGCGTGTGGCAGTGTTGCAGCAAAGGAAAAAGCAAAAGCAAAGTAAAAAAAAAAAGGGAAATTGCTCCCCTGTTCATCTTCTTCCCAGCAGCACGTCTCGGGTGTTCCTCCGCCGCACTGCACCCACGACGCCGAGCCCACGCCGCCCGCGCCCACGTCGCTTGCCCGCCGCCCGAGCCGTCCGCCTCGCCACCGCGACTCCGCCGCGCGAGCCCTTCCGCCCGGCCGACGATCTCCTCCGCCCGTGCGACGAACCGCGCCGACCACCCCTGTTTCGTCCGAGCTTCAGCACCTCCGAGCGGCTCTCCAGCAGAGCCCGACGTCCGAGCCCGAACGCCGCCCGCCACCGCACAGCCCACGAGCCGCCTGCTGCTGAAATCGGACCCGATTGAGGTCCGATCAACCGATTTCGCCCCCGCATCTCTCCACGAGCCGCCCGCATCAACACCGCCGCGACCCCTCCCGCCCCGTGCGACGCCGCCGGGAGCCGGAGATCCGAGCCTCTTCGCCGCACGCCTGCGCCGTGCCCTCGCCGGAGTCCCTTGCCGGTCCACCTTCGCCGGAGTTCCGAACCTAGCAAAATCATATTTGCTTAAAAAAAAGAAAAGAAAAAAACAAAAGAAAAGAGAAGCAAATTAGGTAGTTTTTCTCTCTTTTTACTTTACCTTTATTTTTTATTTGTTCTTTTTTAGTATAATTGTTCCTTAGCGTAAGGATGATTGATATTCCGATATAAAAGTGCCCATCAAATTAGGGGTTGTCAGTCCGATTTTCGCGCCCGAAATCCGGCTCACAATCCCTTATAAAAATCGACAATCCGATCTCATGCTTGAGATTCGATTCGCGATTTAATTTTAAAATTGGACAGCCCGATCTCATGCGTGAGATATGGTTCGCCGATTTTCGAATATCAATTTTATCTTGTTTGATTTGATGTCATGGTGTTTGAGTCAGTTTTATTTTTGTAAAAGAAAAATCCAAAAAAAGTTTGATTTGGGATTAGGTTGTTTTTTTTATCTTGCAGGATTAGATTGGAGATTTTTATTTTGAATCATGAAAAAAAAAAAAGAAAAAAAGTGCATTCATCTAGGGTGTTAGTTTTTATTATCTGAATTGCATGTTTTTCCTTAATTTCGAATTTCATAAAAATTAAGAGTTAGGGCATTAGTTGCACGTCATGGCATATTAGAATAAATTGCATGTTTAATTCTAGGTCTAGATAGATCTTTAGATGAATTGCATGATAGGTTAGTTTTTTTAAAATGCATGTTTGGAAGGCATTTAGAATAGATATCATTTTACTTTAGTTTTCACTTTAGCTATACTTTTATTTTCTTTAGTGATTTTAATTATGAATTTTTGTTTAAATAAAAAATAAAAAAAAAATCATCATTTGCACGTCATGTAGAATTAGGGTCATGTAGAATGCACGTCATTTAGTGATTATTATTAGGTTCATTTAATTAGAAATTGCCCGTAATTAGAATTAGGTCATTTTGGTTAATTTAGATTGCATATTTAATTATTGCATGTTCATTAAGAAATCATTAGTTTCTTTTTACTCATTCATATAGTTTAAGACATTTTGTCATGCCATATCATTTCGTATTAGATTACAAGCATTGCATTGCATATGGACTATATTCTCATTAAAAAGTGAAGGCAAAAATTAAGTGATTGCTTGTTAATTAGAAATCATATCTAAGATTGTTGATGTGAATTTCGATCTAACAACGCAGATGCTTTCGTTGCTTTGAGGTAAGTCCTGCATTATTTTATTTGTTTTCTTGAGTGTTAAATTGGTGGTTTGCGCACTTGTATGATCACCTCACATGTTAGGAAAGTGAAATTAATTCAAGCTGCTTGCCAAACATTTTTTCAAAAGATAAAAGAAAAGGTACCGAAAGGGCGTTAGAGAAATCTAACGTAATCAAGTCCCCGAACTCACAAATTTCTGGTTCGTAGGAGTAAGATGATTCTCCCATTATTTTGCTTAGGTGTCTAATCGACCTACCATAAACCGATTAGTGGCGACTCCCTTTTTTGCATGCTAGATATTTGAATTTAAATCGCGAGTTGGTATGGGCTTGGGAGAGCTCGAGCTAAGTCTAGGCTTAGCAATCCATTAGCCTAATTTTAGGTGGTGCACCCGAAAATTTGGTCGCGACACAAGCAAAAGCAAGTAATAATCTAATTGCTTCTAACCTTATTACTGGTGCATATGTCTCATCATAGTCTATCCCTTCTTCTTGCGTATATCCTTTGGCCACGAGTCTTGCTTTGTTTCTGACTACTTTTCCTTTCTCGTCCATTTTGTTCCTGAAAACCCATTTAGCTCCAATAATCGATTTACCTTTTGGTTTAGGAATTAGCTCCCAAACATCGTTGATGCTGAATTGTCTAAGCTCTTCTTGCATAGCTTCAATCCAACTTTCGTCAGCTAAGGCTTCTTCTATACTCTTAGGTTTTATATCAGAAATAAGTGCTAGAGCGTTAGACTCTTCTTGCCTTTTGGATCTGGTGCGAATCATTTCATCAATGTTGCCGATGATGAGTTCTTTGGGATGACTCGACTTATGCTTCTAGTTGCTGGTTGGTTTGTGAGTCTGCTCATCTTCTGCTTCATTTGAATCTTCTAGTTCTTCTTGAAGTTGATCAATAGGAGTTTGAGCTTTTTCAAGGGAAGTAGACTTTGTAAGTTCTAGAGTAGGTACCGAATCTTCAAGATGGATTTCTTCCGCTTTATTCTGTGTTGAGTCTTGAAACTTGACGTTCATAGATTCTTCCACAGATTGAGTTTTCTTGTTGAAAACTCTGTAAGCTTTGCTTGTAGTTGAGTAGCCAAGGAAAATTCATTCGTCTAATTTTTTTTCAAACTTACCAGTTCGATCATTTGCATTTTTCAAAACAAAACACTTACAACCAAACACATGAAAATAAGAAACAATTGGCTTTTTCCCTTTAAAAATCTCATAAGGAGTTTTATTTAGAATAGGCCTCAAGAATACTCTGTTAATAATATAACATGTCAGAAAACTGCTTCAGCCCAAAAATGAGAAGAAATGTTACTTTTAATTAATAGTGTTATTGCCATCTCCCGGAGGGATCTATTCTTCCTTTCCACAACCCCATTTTGTTTTGGAGTATATGGAGAAGAGAAAACATGCTGGAAACCAGATTCATCATAAAATTTATCAAAGTCTTGATTTTCAAACTCACCTCCATGATCTGTACGTATGCTTGAGATGATATATCCATTTTCATTTTGAATCTTCTTAGCAAATTTTGAAAAGTAAGAGAATGTTTCAGACTTACTTGCCAGGAAGAATACCCAAGTGAAGCGAGAGTAATCATCCACGATTACTAGACGGTATTTCTTTCCACTAATGCTTTGAGTTCTCGTTGGTCCAAAGAGGTCCATATGCAGAAGTTGCAAAACTCGATTAGTAGAAACATGGTTAATAGGTTTAAAAGAGTTTCTAACTTGTTTTCCCAAAACACATGGTGTGCATAACTCAGTCTTTTGAAAAGCTAAGTTAGGCAATCCACGAACAAGCTTCTTAGAGGATATCTTGGCAATCTGCTTCATGTTGACATGACCAAGCTTTCGATGGCAAATATTTTCTTCCTCTTGGATAGAGATTAGACACTAAGAGCTTTCTGGTTTTATATCTAGTAGGTAGATGTTTCCATGTCTTCGTCCAATAAAGGATTGAGACATATCTTTACTAGTTCCTAAGCAAATGCCTTCTTGGAAATTGATTATGAATCCAGTATCGCATAGTTGACTTATGCTGAGTTGATTGTAGTTCAAACCTTCCACCAAGGAGACATTGTTGATTGTGAGACTTCCAATCTTCACAGTTCCACATCCAACAATTTTTCCTTTGCTGTTTCCACCAAAGGAAACCTTTCCACCATTCATTTGCACAAACTTTATAAAGCAATTTGAATCTCCTGTCATGTGTCTCGAACAGCCACTATCCAAATACCATTTGATCTTTCTCTTGATAGTGACCTGCAATCACAAAATGAATTCAAGTTTTCTTTGGTACCCACATTTTCTCGATTTCTTTGTCTCGAATCCGAGTCTGAATCTGAGTATGAGTTTGCCATCAAGCATATATTTGCATACTCTTCATCACTTTCTTCACATTCAGTGTCGCTCCATGTCTCTGCTTTGAGAGCCTTTTGAACTTCTCAGTATTTCCCTTCTTTTTCTTCAATAGAGGGCAGTTGGGTCTAATGTGTCCCTTTTTCTTGCATTTGAAACAAATCACATCTTTATTTAACTCATTGTCTTCAGTTGATTTCTTTTGAAATCTTTGAGTATTTTGCTTACTCCAGTTGAACTTTCTTCCTTTTCTGTTCAACTTCCCGAACTTCCTTATCATGAGTGCTAGTTCTTCATCATCCAAGTCGTCTTCTGAATCTGTAACATCAGAATCATCGTTAGATTTTAAAGCAATTGACTTCTTACCTTTAGGATCTTCTTCTTCATTGATTTGTTCCACTTCATATGATTGGAGTGTGCCAACTAGTTCGTCCACTGACAGAGGCACGATCCTCTGTGTTTCTCTTATTGAAGTCTTAATGTGATTCCAATCTTTTGAGAGTCCACGCAATAATTTATTGACTTTCATCTGTTCTGAGATTAGCTGTCCATGATATGCTAGACCATTTACAATCTCTGTGAAACGACTGAACATGTCAGTAATGGATTCTCTTGACTTCATTTTGAACTTCGTATTGTCCGAGTAGAATATTGATCTTTGTTTCTTTAACCCGATCAGTTCCTTTGTAGGTAACATGCAACCTATCCCAGACTTCTTTTGCTGTTTCACAAGATGAAATTCTGCTATATTCAGTAGGAGATAAAGCACAGTATAAGGAGTAGATAGCTTTAGCATCAAGAGCTTGTCTTTTGGTTATGTCTGCTTGTGTCATCTCGCCAGCATCTGTAACTTCCTTTCCTCTTTCTGAGGTTGATGTAGCTTAAGGAATGATTAATTTTTCTACCACATCCCATTTCAGAGGATCTTTCGATCTCAGGAATGCCTTCATCTTGTTTTTCCACACATTGTATTCCTTTCCATCAAAGTAAGGAGATCTGGTGTTGCTCTGGCCTTCAACCAAACTTGGAGCCAAAATACTAGCCATAGATCTTTAACTTAGAAGTAAAAACACTTCAATAAAATGAGCACACAAGCTCTGATACCAATTGAAAGGGGCTAGTACTAATACCTAGAGGGGGGTGAATAGGTGTAGATACAAATTTTCGCAAGACTTGGAGAATTAATTTTTCCTTTGATAGTAATATACTTAAAGAGTAATTCAAATTGAACAAGTAAACAAGCGATATAAGAAAGTAAGAAGTTTAAGGAGGAGAAAATAAGAACACAAGGTTTATAGTGGTTCAGCTTAGATCAAGCCTACGTCCACTCTCCGTGCTGACAGCCTGTTGGCTTGTTTCCACCATGAATCAAAAGAGATGTTACAGCTTGTGATCTCAACTATCATAGTGACGAGTCTCTAACGAGCTCTCACACAGTCTAACTAAGAATATCTCTCTTTTGAATACAATTTTTAGCTTGATGAATGAAAAAGCGAGAGACTAGAAAGCTTTAGACTTTGGAATTCTCTTTCAAGCACCTCCTCGAACAATTTGAGAGTCTTTCTTATATACTCCTCCATGCCTCTACAACCGTTGGCACTTTCCAAAGGAGTTCTTCCAATCTACCCGTTGGACAGAATCAATCAAGGATATCTCGAGTCATTTAAGGAATGTGATGATGGCCCATCAATCCCGTTCGCCCATACAATCAGGATCTTGAGTTTCCATAAGCAGAACCTTCCAAGTTTGTTGGTTTTTCAAAGATCTTCGTATCGAAGTAAATTCCAATAAGAATAATCAATCAAGCAAATATGAAATCTAGTTCTAAGGTCTTCCAGTAATTATACAAGTCGAAACCTTAAAGATAACCCTGCATCTGGATAATAATCCTGCATTTGGACAAGTCTTCATACTTCAGTCTGGAACTGTCAGTGAGGATTGACTTTGAGACTAAAATCTAATGGTCTGTCGGTCTTCAGACTTTGACAATACAGTCTTGAGATCATCCAATATAGACTTGGAAATGTTTTATCAACTTCAAAACAATAAAAGGAGTTTTCTCTAACAATATGAAAATAAAACATACATTCCTACACCTCCCTGCAAAACAAAGGTTAGCAAAAACTTCCCCTTATACCTCTCATCCTGCAAGAACATTTAACACCTTAAATGTTAGGGACGTACCTGGGATCCTCACTTCCAAACAAAAATATTTTTTCCAAGAAAGAGAAAATTGGTCTAAGTCCATTAAGTGCTTTAACTCAATTCCCCAGTGGAGTTGCTAAGTTGTCGCGACCTAAATTTCGGGTGCACCACCTAAAATTAGGCTAATGGATAACTAAATCTAATTTAGCTCGGGCTCTCCCAAGCCCATACCAATTCGCGACTTAGGTTCAAATAACTAGCATGCAAAAGGGAGTCGCCACTAATCAGTTTACGGTAGGTTGATTAGACACCTAAGTAAAATAACGGGAGATTTATTTTACTTCTACGAACCAAAGACTTTTGGTATGGGGACTTGGTTACACTAGACTTCTCTAATGCCCTTTTCGGTACCTTTCTCTTTTTATTTCAAAAAAATGTTTGACAGGCAGCTTGAATTGATTTTAATTTATCTCCCTAACATGTGAGGTTATCATGCGGGTGCGCAAACCACCAATTTAACACTCAAGAAAGCAAATAAAAAGAATGCAGAACTTACCTCATAGCAACGAAAGCATCTGCGTTGTTAGATTAGAATTCATATCAACAGTCCTAGATATGATTTCTAATTAATATGCAATCACTTTTTTTTTTTCACTTATTTAATGGGAATCTAATCTATATGCAATGCAATGCTACTAACCTAACATGAAATGATATGACATAGTAGTATAGCCTAAACTATATGAATGAGTAAAGTAATTTTTCTTCATTTTCTTAATGAACATGCAATAATTAAATATGCAATCTAAATTAACCAAAATGACGGGCAATTTCTAGTTAAATGAACCTAGCAACAATCACGAAATGACATGCATTTCATGAACCTAATGCTATATGACGTGCACATGATCTTTTATTTTCTTAATAAGCATGCAATCTATCATACTATGCAATGACGTGCAAAGAATGCCTTAATGAAATTCAAAATTAAAATTGCCAAATAATTGAACATGCGATTCAAATTTTTAAAAAAACTAACCTCCTAAATGAAAGCATTTTTTGGATTTTCATTTTTTTGAAGACTCGAAATAAATAAATCTCCTATTCTAGATATGCAAGATAACCCTAAGACGAGGAATAATCTAAAACAAACCTATTCCTAACTCAAATATTTTTTGAATTTTTTCTTTTATGAAAATAAAATTGATTCAACTAACACGACGGAAAATCAAATAAGATAGGATTGATATCCACAAATTGGCGAACCATATCTCGCACATGAGATCGGGTTGGCCAATTTTTAAATAAATCGCGAATTGAATCTCAAGCGTGAGATCGGATTGGCGGTTTTCCAAGCGATTATGAGTCGATTTCGAGCGCGAAAATCGAACCTGTCAATCCCCAATTTGAGAGGCTATTCTATGTCGGGAATCTCAACCATACACATTCAGGAATAATTTTACTACAAAAACAAAGTAAATAAAATAAAATAAAATAAAATAAGGTAAATAAAAAGAACTACCTAAATTGATTTTCTCTTTTTTTTTCCTTCCAAGCAAGGCTGGTGCTTGTGGTGGCTGGTCACCGTCGGTTGCTGGTCGTGGTTGTCGAAGCTCCGGTGTGGGGGCTCCGGCGAGGGATCCGATGGCTAGCGAGGAAGAAACAATAGCGAGCGGGGGTTGCTGCCTAGGTTAGAGGACCGCTGCAGAAAAGAGTAAAGAGCTACTGTAGGAGCGTCGCTTGGAGGAGGGGTGTCAGACGCCAGACGGTCACGGACAGAGGCGCTGCAGGGGGCGTCGGGTCGGAAGGGGCGATGGTCTAGGTCGGATCTGCGAGGCATAGAGACGGTGAGTGGAGGAGCGACAAGCAGTGAAGGCGTCGAGCTGAGCAGATCACGGACAAAGGAAGGGCAGCAGCGGCTTCGAAGGGAGGGCAGCGCAGGCGAGGGGTTGCACGACGTTGTGCGGCGTTGCTGATGTTAGGTCACGCGGTGGTGCAACTTCTGACGAGACAGAGCAGAGCAGGAGTAGAGGCGTCATTACTGGTGGGGTGGGTCGCTCGGAGATTTAGTGAGGCGGCAGCGGCTTCGCAGGGCAAAGCGGGCTGAGCAGGGGTGGTGTTGGGTGATGGGTCACCGGCGACTCGCGGATCAGCGCGCAGCGGCACAACAAGGCGGTAGTGGGTAGAATGCTGCTGACTATGTTCTCGAGGTCCTTACTGAAGTATCCTCAATTGAATTGTCAAGAAGATTGGCCATACTTGTTGACTCTTTTAGGGCCGCGTGTACGAACTATAAAATGGGTAATAATAGTCCAAGTCGTCTTTAAGTCAAGTCTACAAGTAGTCAGCAGCTCAAGCTTGTTGGCTTTGTTTCCATGTGCCTTGTTTTCCTTTCCTTCTCAACTTTCGTCTCAATGCGCCAGAGCTTTTGTCTTTCAGGAGGCCAAATCAAGTAGCTCTCCACGATGTGTAAATGATTTGCTTCGGTTCAATATTTTTCGAAAAGTGAATCGAACCGAAACGATAAGAAAAATATTGAACCAAATCAAAATCTGATCCGAACCGAAACCGAACCAATCTTGGTTTGGTTTGATTTGATTTTTCGATTTTTACTTTTATGTTTGTTTTTTTCCTACATACACCCCTTTCTATAATTTTTTTATTTTTTAAATCAATTTTTTTAATTATTTTTATTCTTCTTCTTCTTCTTCTTCATTGGCCGCCGTCGGCCACGGTGGCGGCGATCGGCCAAAAGGTGAGCTTGAGCCTCGCCACGTTGATGAGGCTCAAGCTCGCCAAATTCTGGCGAGGTCGAGCCTCGCTAGCCAGTGGTGAGGCCAAGCTTGCCAACCTCATCGGAAGCTAGCGAGCTTAAGCTTCATCGGTCTGTGACGAGGCTCAACCTCGCGTCTGGCCGATCATTGGCCCACGTGGCCGGTCATCGTCCGCCACGCCACCGACAACCGGCCAATGAAGAAGAAGAAAAAGAAAAACATGATTTTTAAAAATTTCAGATTTTATTGGTCTGGTTTAGTCAACCGAACCGATAAAAACTGAACCGGTTATAAAAATTTTGATTTTTAATGAGAATCGAACCAAATAAGAACCGAACTAAAAACCCAAAATTTTCGGTTATGTTCGTTTTGGTTTTCATTTCGATTTTTGACACCCCTAGCTCTCATTGGTGCATTGAGTTCAAATCTTTCTCAAAGTAGCATTTTTCTTATCCTCTGCATCCCTTTCATTTACATTTACCGCTCTCCTTGTTTTGCTCCAACACCATCTTCCTTCGAGTAGATCTTACCATGTGCTCCTCTCTGTACTTGATTATCATATTCTCCCTCCATATTTACTACCTGGTGCCAACTTCTGATGAATTCCCATTGTTCTGAGAGTGTGCTCCTTTTGTTTGCAAAAATCAAGAAATTAGCTATCCATTTAGGCATGTTAGGCAACCAAAATACAGTGAGTATCTGCGCTATGAGCTTGACTATGATAGAGATAACCCGACCCTTCTGTCCATGGAGTCCCTGGAATATCAGGCGATCCGCTTGTATAGGAGTGAGCAGATCCTTAAGGTGGCGAGGATGGATTTATTGAAAGATATATGTCTTGGAACACATGTCGACACCACCTTAAACTTTAGTCCCTTCAACTACACTTCTAATTACCGCAATTCTACCTTATTCTACAATTGCAACTCATCGTCAACCCCTTCACCTTATCGGCTCTCTTGTCCCTCGTCTAGAGATGGCTACTTTGCTCTCGATGTGGACCTTGAATGCTTGCTACACAAGCAATGCAACTTCAGTGTCTTCATCCCAATTATACAAATTGAAGCTCTAGGTCAACCACCAACATTGGAGGGCAGCAAGAGTTCTACCATTAGTCGTGCTACTCTTAGAGCAATCCTGTAAAAAGGCTTTGAGATCACTTGGATTGCCAACACATTTGTGTGTGAAAATTGCACTAAATTAGAGGGAAG
The DNA here is from genome assembly GCA_014182565.1 of Eucalyptus marginata. Classification (NCBI taxonomy): domain Eukaryota; kingdom Viridiplantae; phylum Streptophyta; class Magnoliopsida; order Myrtales; family Myrtaceae; genus Eucalyptus; species Eucalyptus marginata. The sequence continues at coordinate 9,939,736 of CM024586.1, read as the reverse complement.
ATGCGAGTATGACTGGACAAGGCAAAAATTCAATTGTTTTTTCCGTGACAAAGCCTATCCAACAACCTGCCCTAGACCTTTGGGTATGTATGCTAAAGTCGTGGTTGCTAATTTGCGGTTTTCAATTACCATAAGTTGTTCCATGAGAGGAGTTAGATTGCTGTGCATACTCTTTCCTTTGCTTGTTAATTCAGAAATGACCCGCTCATGCCTCTAAAAGCCCAACAATCTCATTTTGTTGGGCATTCCCTCTAATATAATGAAGCGCAGTCATCCCATCTTTGCTATGACATGGCCACGGCACAATTTAGAGTCCACTTCTCAAAACTTTATCATCCCATTCTCAACAACCTTCACGGTTGGATCATTAGGTCGATATCTGCATACTCTTAAGATCCAATAGTTTAAATACAATGAGCGAGGATGCTCTGAATTTACCATGAAATTTTCTCTCAGGGAAAGGTAATTTAAATCGGAATGTGTTAGCCGATAAGTCCATTAACCTAAATTTTAAGTTTGACTTGCTCTTTACTTCACATTGTTAGAGAAGACTCCTTATTGTTTTGAAGCTGACAAAACCTTTCCAAGAGGTCTAGTCTGAAGGGTTATAGACTCAAATGTTATAGTCTGAAGAACTCAAGACTCTTAATCAATATCTTAAGACTGTTAGACTTTAAGCTCAAAGTCTGACCTCACTGACAGATTCCAGACCGACGAGAGAAGACTTATCCGAATGCGAGTTTATCTTCAAGGATTTGGTTTGTACAATTTGTGGAAGATCTTACGGCTGGAGATAGCACATTGTGATCAATTATTCTTATTGAAATCAATTTGGATAATCAGATCTTTTGTAAAGCGAAGTATACTTGGAATGTTCTACTTATGGAAACCAAGATCCTGATTGTATGGACGAGCAGGATTGATGGGCTATCATCACATTCCTTAAATGACTCGAGATCTCCTTGATTGATTCCATCCAACAGGTAGATTGGAAGAACTCATTTGGAAAGTGCCAACGGTTGTAGAGGCATGAAAGAGTATATAAGGAAGACTCTCAAGTTGTTCGGGGAAGTGCGTGAAAGAAAAATTCCAAAGTCTAAAGCTCTTAGTTCTTTGCTATTTCAATCACTAAGCTTATCTTGTACTCAAAAGAGAGATCAAACACTTGTGAGACTTTGAAAGAGTGTAGTAGAGTTTCTACATTGTAAAGTCGAGGACGTGAGACTGTAACATCTCTTTTGATTTTTAATGAAATCCAGCCAGTTGGCTGTCAGTGCGGGAGAGTGGACGTAGGTTTGATCTAAGCCGAACCACTATAAACCTTGTGTTTCTATTCTCTTTCCCTGAGCTCCTTACTTTAATTCGTAGTTTTGTATAACTGGATGTAGTCGTTTACATCTTCAGTCTATTATCTTCTAAAGACGATTTGATTCACTAAACCTTGAGAAAATTTCTTTTAACACCTATTCACCCCCTTCTAGGTGTTCATATTAGCCCTAAAATTGGTATTAGAGCTTGTGTGCTCATTTTATTGAAGTACTTATGGTACTTGTCAATTGCTAGGCAACATGACAGTATCTTGGTTCTCAAGGAAACAGAGTACTGTAACTCTTTCAACAGCAAAAGCGGAATATGTAGTACTTGGAAGTTGCTATTCTCAAATCTTAAGGATAAAGTAACAGCTGAGAGACTTTAGAATCGAAGATTCATGCACCGAGATCAAATGCGACAACACCAGTGCAATCAATCTCACAAAGAATCCAATTCTACATTCAAGAGCAAAGCACATAGAAATCCAACATCATTTCATTAGAGATCATGTTCAGAATGGAGAAGTTATGATACAGTTCATTGACTCAAAGAATCAGTTAGTAGACATATTCACAAAGCCACTGGAGAAAAGTCTATTTAAGTCTATTCATACCAGACTGAACATTATATCTTTTATCAGTTAAGGTCTGAAGATGATCAGACTCAGAACAACCACAAGTGACGATAGTAAGTTAATTCTAGGTTAGTAATTAAATTTCTGGATGAAAATTTGAAAAGGTATGTTTACTTTTGAATTATTACTTATTTATTTTATTTTTAGCAATTATCTTTTTAATTTAGAATTTATGGCAGTTTTTCATTTTCAAAAAGGTGGTTATTCATTTTCAAAAAGGGCAGTTTTTACTTTTTCCTTAATGACAATTCGTATACCCCGTTTCGTCAGCTTTTTATACCATAGACTTTCTTCTTCGTTTTCACATAAACCCTAGAATACAGAACTCTATTTTCACTTTCCCTTTAGTTTATTTTAAAAAGATTTCATCCTTCTCCACAATCGAACTCGAGAAATCCCTCAAAGAAAGTGACAATGTCTTCCCAAAGAAAGTCTTCTAGAATCGCAAGCAGGGGACCACAACATATGCGTGAGGGTCCTACGCACTTTGATCTGACCGAGGAAGGAGACTATCCACAGCAGCAACAGTAAAGTCAGCAACAACCTTCTCAACCGCGTCACTCTTCTCAGCTTAGGACTCAAGTTCCTCCGCAACAACAAGTAGAGGAAGAAATTATTGAAGACGTTGAACCAATAAGAGCTCAAAAACCCCAATTCTTGTTTAGACTCTACTCGAACTTAAAAATGGGTGGCTCTGCAATGACTTTGATCGATGAGTTTTTGAAATCAAATGGTTACAAGAACGAAAATTCCTTCTTGAATACCATGGAAAGATTAGGCATTGCGCCTAAAGGATCTGTAGCAATGACATTTGCTAACTTGCCAAGTGATCTGCGGTTTGGATCATTTAATCAGCCTGAAGGGAAAGACGACGATGAGAGGATGTTCTTAAATTTTCAGCCTAGAATGGGCGTAGCTACGAATGTTCGTGGTGAAAGGACGGATCTTTTTCGTTCTAAGGACCGCAAGAGAACTTATTCTAAACTGCTGAAGCGAGGGGTGATGAATCCTAGGAGTGTCGATTTTGATTTTCTTGATTCATTAAAAGTGAAACTGAGGGAGAAGTTTGCACTTCTTCAACTTGAACGTTTTTTGTTCTGAGATGGATGTTGCTTACCCAGAACTTACTGCTTACTTCTATTCAAATCTATCCTTTATAGATGCGAATAGATTTTCCTTTAGTGTTAGAGATAAGGATTTTGCGGTCGATGTGGATAATCTGGCTAATGTGATTGGGTGGAAAGAGGGAGTTTCCAACCAATTAGCATGTCTGTTGCTCACGTTACTCTGGAGCTTGTTCGAGATAGGATTACTGAAGGCAGGATCTCTTACTCCAGAATGAATGCATCCAATATCTTGCTTCACAAGATTGTGATCAATTGTCTCAGACCCAAATCCACATAAAAAACTGATGTCTCAAGCTCTGAAGCGAAACTGATGTATGCAATCAACATCGGATTCATGTTCTCTCTACCTTATACCATTCTTATGCACATGTATAGGATGGTGGTGAAGGATAAGGGACAACTCCCTTATTTTGCTCTTGTTACTCGATTATTCAGACATTTCAACATTCAGTCTCCCAAGATTCTATGTGTTCGAACCATTGCTTCAATGGTAGTGGGACTGAAGATGGTTTCCAAGATGTGTCTGAAGGAGCTGAACAAGGTTTTGGAGAGTATTAAGGTGAAGCCCCCTATCAAGGCAAGACAAGCCTCTGCAGCAGGAAAAAGGAAAGGCAAAGAGCCCATGCCTGAACCAATCAAGAAGAGGAGAGCACTCATCTTGCATGATGACGAAGATGAAGATGATATCACTCTCTCCGCTTTTGCCTTAAAGAATTTGTAGAGTTTTGTTAGCTTTCCAGAGACAGAGGATCGAGAGAATAGAGAAAGAGAAGAGACAGAGTAGAGAGATGAAGAAAGAGAAGCAATGAGAACAGAGGAAGAAAAAGGAAGAGAACAAGAAGAAGAAGAGGGTCATGATGATCCTCATGCAGAAGAAGGAGGACAACATCACACTGATGCTGAAGAAGAGCAAGAATAGGAAGAAGAGTACTTTTCTCCACCTGAAGGCACAAAAATAGGGGGAGCCGCTGCTAAAAGAGGTACTTCTTCACTTGCTTTTACTACTGATGATGTTAGTCGTTCTCCTGCCGATCCAGATGATGTGTATGCTTTTCAATTTCTTGAAGATGGTAATGAGGCTTCATCTCCAAGTCTAGATGTCCCTGCTGAGATTCCATCTTCTGTTAACACTCCTCAAACTACTCATGCTGAAGCAAGTACTCAACCCGACAATACAGCAGACTTTAAGAGACTGCTCGAGCTTCTTGTGGAGATCAAAGCTCAATTTTATGGTTTGGAGTGAGAATTTCAGAACTTGTAGTCAGTTCATCAAGCCACTTCAGTTTCTTTGCACGATCAGATACAAGCCCTTAAGCTTCAAGTTCAAACTACTGCCAAGGGTGAAAATTTTCAGCAACTGAGGGAGGACCTGAGGAAGCTGGAAGAGACAGTTAAATCTATGGGGGATTTCTAGATCGTTCGCATCCCCAAGTAGCCATGATTTTATCTCAACTCTTTTTAATTTTCTCAATTTTTTTTGATGTTGACAAAAAGGGGGAGAAAGTTTGTGTGCTTGTGTGCATATTTGACTTGACTTTTGGTTTGGTTTTGATGTTTTTGGACTGACTGGTAATTTTATTTGGTTTGAATTTTGACTTGCAGCAACTATGTTCTGTGATTTTAATTATGGATGGATAGTTATTTATTATGCAGGTCTAATGTGTTTTCTGTGGTTGCATAATCAATACTATTTGAACCCTAATTAATTTATCTCTATAAGGCATCACATTTTGTTTAAGTGTTGCAGGTGAAAATTTTGCAAATCTGCAGGAAAGTTTTGTCACCATAAAAAAGAGGGAGATTGTTAGAGAAGACTCCTTATTGTTTTGAAGCTGACAAAATCTTTCCAAGAAGTCTAGTCTGAAGGGTTGTAGACTCAAATGTTATAGTCTGAAGAACTCAAGACTCTCAATCAATATCTGAAGACCGTTAGACTTTAAGCTTAAAGTCTGACCTCACTAACAGATTCCAGACCAATGAGAGAAGACTTATCCGAATGTGAGTTTATCTTCAAGGATTTGGTTCGTATGGTTTGTAGAAGATCTTACGGCTGGAGATAGCACCTTGTGATAAATTATTCTTATTGAAATCAATTCGAATAATCAAATCTTTTGTAAGGCGAAATATACTTGGAAGGTTCTACTTATTGAAACCAAGATCTTGATTGTATGGGCGAGCAGGATTGATGGGCTATTATCACATTCCTTAGATGACTCGAGATCTCCTTGATTGATTTTGTCCAACGGGTAGATTGTAAGAACTCATTTGGAAAGTGCCAACGGTTGTAGAGGCATGAAGGAGTATATAAGGAAGACTCTCAAGTTTGTTCGAGGAAATGCATGAAAGAAAATTTCCAAAGTCTGAAACTCTTAATTCTTTGCTATTTCAATTGCTGAGCTTGTCTTGTACTCAAAAGAGAGATCAAACACTTGTGAGACTTTGAAAGAGTATAGTAGAGTTTCTACACTGTAAAGTCGAGGACGTGAGACTGTAACATCTCGTTTGATTCTTAGTGAAATCCAGCCAGTAGGCTGTCAGTGTGGGAGAGTGGACGTAGGCTTGGTCTAAGCTGAACCACTATAAACCTTGTGTTTTTATTCTCTTTCCCTAAACTCCTTACTTCAATTCGTAGTTTTATATAACTGGCTGTAATCGTTTACATCTTCAGTCTATTATCTTCTAAAGAGGATTTGATTTACTAAACCTTGAGAAAATTTCTTTTAACACCTATTCACCCCCCTCTAGGTGTTCATACTAGCCCTAACACACATGACATGAACTCTTGACCCCTCAAATGGGCTGGACATTTTCACATTGAAGATTGAAACTGATCTCGGTCAAAGTCCACGATCAGAATAGCATCCTCTGTTATACTGTGGAGGAATTAACCACACCGCTCTCTTTCACACTTCAGTCTGGAGAAATCGAGTCAATAAAAAGGAATTTCTCCATCCGCAGCTTGCCCCTTTGAACACTAAACCCTCATTCCACATGATATTCTCCACCCATGAGAGCATGGATTTCTCCATCCTTGTCACACCCCAAAACTACAAAGAATAGGGATGACACGGCCGTCCTTCCACACAAAGGACGCAGCCTCAAACACAACCAACAACCTGATATCAACTTATATATATATATATATATATATATATATATATATCTCAAACCATATATATACATATCGATATAGACCAAAGATTGGTTGCAACATCGTAGTTTCTATAATCCACCAAAAAGAAAAATACAAATAGAACTCCTGGACAAACCAACCACTAGCAAGGAAAGTGCACCACTTCCTTAGGCCATACCCAAAAATAGAACTCCCAAAAAGTTTCCCACCGACGGCGCACTCACTCTAATCGCCGCTAACCGAGGAACCCGAAAAGATTAAAGGAGGAGTGGAATGAGCAACAACAGCTCGTTGAGTAGTACATATCTTCTAAGCAGATCGAACAACCACTATGCATGTATACAAAGCAATACCAAACTCCATAATTCCAACTCAATATATAAAATACATATCAAATCATAAAAGAGTTATTTGATATCAGCAAAGCTTTATACTAATATAGAAAACTCATTTAAATCATCATCAAAAGTCAAGTATCAATGGTCAAGTCCATTGAATAATCTCCATCAAAAACATATCAATGGTCTATCCATTGATTCATCTCATATCAAACACACGTCGATGGTCCATCCATCGACCAATCTTTTGCTCAATAACTAACCATGGTCATGACACAACGCCTTGTGACAAGGCGACCAAGCTTTTCCTCTTGGCAAGGTCTCCACCTACAAAGCCGATGGCTGGGCCCGTAAGGATATCCTAAACCTGGTATGCATACCCCAAAAACCCCTCATTGGGTTCACAAATCATATTGAGCATAAATGATCATTCTCCAATACCAGAAATCCAATCCAGAAATCAATATCTTAAATCAAACAAATAATATTTGCAGCATAGCCCATCATCCATTTCATATCTATTTCTCAAATCATCATAAACTTTTCCATCAATCGGTCGCAAAGCAATTTCATATATATTTCTCCACAAACTTTATATAATACGCTTTTCAAACACTCATAATCAACCAAAGGGTAGTAAATACTCGATCCGACTTTTATGCAATAAAAATACTCTTCTCGATTCAATATATATACATATATATATTTCAAGACATGATTTTTTATAAAACCAAAGAAGATATAGTACCACTCACCTTGACGTCTACAACCAAATGACGAACGATACCCGTATCGTCGAACTCACGGCCCTATCAAATAACCGAGGAACAATGTTAAAATCTAATAAAACTCTTATCTTAACTACGAAATTACTAACTTATGCCTTAACTCTAACAAAAAGACTTCTACGCGCTAACAAAACGCAACACGGAGTTTAAACACAAAACTTGATCACGCCCTAACTTCCTCCTCCGAACCCCGATCCAAACGGATTTATAGTCCATAGAGAGCCCTTGACACATATTACAAGAATCCCAACTTCACCGTCCCAAAATCAAGCCGAAAGGTGACAAAATACAGGCCCGGGCTGCTGGACGCTACTGTTCACTGCGCGCGGAAACTTTGAAATTTTGTTTCGACAAACCACAAGCTCAAATCACGATCCGTAAAATCCTATGGCTCCCCAACACCCTAAATTATCATTCTTATGAAAATACGCAGCTCAACGACTCCAAAATCGGACTTCGCCACTTGATTTTCCAACAATTCCGAATTTGAGCCCTAAACCCAAAAATAACTTCAATTGGACGAACGAGGCCTAATCTCTTACCGGGTGCTGTGCTATGGAGTCGAGTCGGCCATGAGGCATCCGTGGCGTGCACGTGCCAAAACCCCTTTCCTTTCTTCCCTTTCTTCTTCTCCTTCTTTTCTTCTTCTTCTTCTTCTTTTCTCTCTGCCCGAACGTGGGCTTTCTTTCCTTTTATCTTTCCCCTTTTTCTGTTTTCTTTTTTTCTTTCTTTTTATTTAAAGTGGGTCCCACCACCTTTTCTTTTTCTTTCTTTCTTTTCTTCCTCTCTCTCTCTCTCTCTCTCTGCTGCTGCTTCTACCTTTTTCTTTTTTTTTGACTGGGTCAAACCCATACTTTACAATCCTAGTCTTTGTCTTCGTCAGCCTCAACGTGCCACAAGTTCTTTTATGCGAGGGAGATGACAATGTCCACTATACAAACTGTTGCCTTTCTTTTAATTGCGGAACCGTTGCAAATATAACTTATCCTTTATGGGAGGCGCCCGACCCCAACTCTGTCCAAGGTCGAGTGCTGTGAGGACGAATTCCCTTTCTTTGAATACCAAGAACAGAAATCTTATTTACAATAGTTAAGGCCTGAGCGATTTATAGACCTGAGCAATTTCTATCGTGAAAGATGGCAAGCTTATTGCTTCCTAGCTAAGATCCATTGTGGGTCATCATCATCATTAATCATGAGAGATGCGCCCGGTTCGACTCAACAGAGGAATCATGGGCCTTTGGGATCCACTGATGTTAACAAGATTGCTTCTCTGGGCTAATGATGGATCGATATCATCAGTCAAATTAGTTCAAAAAAAAAAGATGACTAGGGAAAGCTTGAGAAACTCGTCCACATAACAGTTCAAGGCCTATTTGTTGACGTTTCTATTTCTTTATTTTTCTATTCTTTTATTGTTTAGAATAAATAAATAAATAAATATCCATTTAGCAACGTCAATTAATCTTTTTATCCCTCGAAATAGAAAAATAGTCGAGGAATATATGTGGAACAAAAACAAGAAGTAGAGAAAAATAATTTCTTGTTCCAAAGAACAATTTCTAGAAATAATTTTTTTCTTTTCTTTTCTTTTCTTCTTCTTCCTTGCCACTCATGACCACTAATCCCTATTAGCCTCGATTGTCGGCTCGACCGTTGCCATTGGCAACCAACCACCGTCAACCGCCGCCGACTACCGCTGCCGACCTCGATCGCACCGCCGACCACCGACAAGTGGCGGTAGCGTCGATGGCGACCAGCATTAGCAAGCGACAGTGGCGGTGGTCACGGCCAACGAAGAAAAGGAAAAAGAAAAACAATTCTTAAAAAATTATTTAAAAATAAAAGAAATACTACGTTATAAAAAGATTTATGATTCATACCAAACGCTTTCCTGCTCTTTTTCTATTCTCGAGAATAGAAATTTCGTATAGTTACAAAGTGCGTTCTTTTACTTAAAATTATTCCACGGAATAGAAATAAAAAAATATATATTTTTGAAAAAAATTGCTTCCCAAAATAGAAATGTTACCAAATGGATCCTTAACTGTATCAATTCTAAGGCTCCAATCCCTTCTGTTTTTCTAGTCCAGGCGAAGGCCTTGCATTTGTCTAGAACGCTACTAACTATGTTCTTGAAGTCCTTCTTGAATTGTCTACGAGATTGGCAAAGCTCGTTGATTAGTTGGGGCTGCGCCTGCTCGTAGGAATTGAGAAATGGGGAATACTATTCCAAGTCCTCCTCAAGTCAAGTTCGCAATTAGCCAGCAGCTCACGCTACTTCGCTTTTTTTCCACGTGCCTTGTTCTCCTTCTCTTCTTCTTAGCTTTTGTCTCCCCGCGCCAAAGTCTTGGTCTTCAGGAGGCCAAGTCAAGTGATTCTCGATGTGCATTGGGGTCAAGTCATTCCCAAAAGCAGCATCATTCTTTATCCTCTGCATCCTCTTTCTTTATATGTACCCTCCTTGTTTTGCTCCAACACCTTCTCCCTCCGGACGGATCTTACCATGTCATGTTCCTCTTTGTCCTTGCTCTTCTTCATCATCTCCCTCCATATTCAGTTCCCTGTGCCAGCTTCCAGCGACTTCAAGTTGTTCCAAGAGTGCGTTCCCTATCCTTGCGGAGATCAAGAAATCATTTATCCTTTCTGGCATAAAGAGCAAAAAAGTTACTGTAGGCATCCAAGGTACGAGCTCGGTTGTGATGGACATTACCCGACCCTATCCATGGAGTCTTTGGAATATCAGGTGATCCACATAGATTGGAGCGCGCAGATCCTTAAGTTGGTGAGAATGGATTTATCGAAAGATATATGTCTTCAATCATTTGTCAACACCAATTTAGACTTGAATCTCTTCAACTACACTTCCAGCGACCGCAATTCCACCTTATTCTAAGATTGTGATCTGTCACCCATCCCTCGACCTTATCGATTCTCTTGTCCTGAGTCTGGAGATGGCTACTTTGCTGTCGATGCAGACCTTGCAAAACCACTATACGAGCTATGCAACTTCAGTGTCCTTGTCCCAATTTCACAAAGTGAAGCTCCAGGTCTAACACCAACACCAGAGGACAGCCGTGATAGTGCTTTTATTATTCATGCTGCGATTAGTAAGACCCTGAACGAAGGCTTTGAGATCACCTGGATTCTCGACCCTTCGCAGTGCCAAAGTTGCAATAAATCCGGGGGCAGATGTGGGTGTAACAGGACGAGGCAAGAATTCAATTGTTTTTGCCCTGATGGAGTCCATTCAACGACCTGCGGTATGTATGCTTACTCTCGCCTAGCGTGTGGTTCTCAATTAGCTAATGTTCTCTCAGGGGAGGGAGTGCTGGGTTTGCTTGTTAATTAGACAACAACCCGTTCATGCCCCTAAAAGCCTGACAGTCTCATTTTGCTGGGCATACCCTTCCCTCTAATATTATGAAGTGCAGTCATCTCATCCGCGCTACGACATGATCATGTCATGATTTAGACTCGAAGTCCTAAAACTTTTATCACCCTATTCTCGACAGCCTTCCTTATCTTAGCTGTTGGATCATTTGGTCAGTATCTGTGAACCCACTAGATCCAATGGTTTAAATACACTGAGCAAATATGCTCCGAACTTACCATAAAATTTCACATCATGGACAAGTATTTTAAATCAGACGTTAGCCAATAAGTCAAGTAATGAAAAATTTAGGTTTGACATGTTCTTTACTTCTCACGACACAAACTCTTGACCCCTCAAAGGGGCTGGATTTTTTCAGTGAGAACCTAGAAGAAAGTTTTCGCCTTTCGATTTCAACAATATGGGGAGAAATCCGGAGAAAATTGCTTTGCATGTTTCCGGGCCACATCTTCCCCATCACCTCCTCCGCCAGACCCAATTTTAACGTTCGATAGCCATCTTTTTTCATTTTCCTCCTCCACGTTCCTTCATATGTACCCCTCCTTGTTTTGCTCCAACACCATCTCCCTTCGGATGGATCTTACCACGCCATGTTCCTCTCTCTCCTTTCTCTTCTTCATCTCCCTCCAAATTCACTTCCCCGTGCGAGCTTCCGGCTACTTCCTGCCATTCCAAGAATGCGCTCCTTTTGTTTGTGGAAATATACGAATTAGCTATCCTTTCAGGCATATAGAGCAACCAATATTCTGTGGGTATCCAGGTTATGAGCTTAACTGTGACGGATATAACCCGATCCTGTCCATGGTGTCTCAGAAATATCGAGTGATCCACATGGATAGGAGCGCGCAGATCCTTGTGGTGGCAAGGTCAAATTTATCAGACAGTATATGTCTTGAAACATATAATGAAACCACTTTAGACTTGAATCTCTTCAACTACACTTCCAATAACCTCAATTCCACCTTAATTTACAATTGCGACTCATGGCCAACCCTTCCATCTTATTATTGGTTCTCTTGTCCCAAGTCTGAATTTGGCTACTTTGTTCTCAGTGTAAACCTATCAAACCCACTGCCCAAGCCATGCAGTTCCATTATTCATGTCCCGATTTCAAAAAGTGAACCTATAGGTTTACCACCACCTTCGGCGGGCATCGATTTTGGTGATACTATTAGTGACATTCTCAATAAAGGCTTTGAGATCACTTGGATTGTCAACACATCGCTATGTGAAGATTGCGTTATATCAGGGGGAATATGCAGGTATGATTGGACAAGGCAAGAATTCAATTGTTTTTGCCTTGATGCAGCCTATCCGGTGACCTGCCACAGAACACCAATACCGGCAATCGTCCCTTCAAGTAAGTATGCTTACTCTCATCTAATATGTGGTTTTCAATTAGCTAAAAGTTGTTCAATGAGAAGAATTGCTGGGCATATTCTTCCCTCAAACGAAGTGTAGTCATCCTCGTTGTGACATGCATGATTGCGTTACAATTTAGACTCTAAAGTCGTAAAACTTTAACACCCTATTCTCAAAAACCTTCCTCGCCTTTAACTGTTAGTGCACAGGGGTCAAGCCGTTCTCAAAAGCAGCATTATTCTTTATCCTCTGTATCCTCCTCCTTTACATGTACCCTCCTACCCTCCTTGTTTTGCTCCATCTCCATTCCGAAGGATCCTACCATATTCATTTTAGTAATTAAAAATTTTAGAACCAGTCTCCACGAAGTTTCCCAGAACCTACTAGTGGCCTGCGATGCAGACCGCCCGGCATCAAAAAGCGTTTCTTTGATTTTTTGTATGTTCACATTGAAAATGAATCAAAAAGAAAATTTTTCACAGTCAACGGAAAATGGCCCTCTCTTTCTTGGATTATTTCTCCAGACCTTCAATTTGCGTTCCACTAACCTTTTTCTAGCACCCGCATTCCCATTTCTTCGTGAATCACCTTGTGTCTTTCTTGGGTTTCTTCTCCATCTTCTGCTCGTATTCTCCACTTTTTGTTCCCACTGTTCTTGATCTTGATCAAGAGTCCTCCTTCCCTAGGCGAGGATTATCACTCGAGCTGCAACGGCACGTTCAGCTGTGGGGACGTTGAAGGCGTCGGCTATCCCTTCTGGGGTGGCAACAGATCGAGCTTTTGCGGGTTTCCCGAGTTGGAGCTCAAGTGCGAGAACGGAGGCAACACGACCATCGTGATACAGGGAGTGAAGTACCGAGTTCTGGGGGTGAATCCCAATTCTACTCAGGTACTGAGAATCGCGAGGGATGACTACATGCAGGGAATCTGTGCCACGAATTTCCTCAACACGACTCTCGACCAGTCGATGTTCCAAATCGCCGAGAACTACACCACCGTCACTTTACTCTACGGTTGCCAATCGGTTCACCCAGCTTTCGGGGGCCAATTCTCGTGCCCTGTTCAGGGGGTTCCGTACACGGCGGGCTTGGTGCTTTCAGGGTCGAGCGTTTCATTGTTGAGTGTTGACATTGAAGCGTGGCCCAAGAGCGTGGTAGTCCCGGTTCCTTCAAATTTTCGGAGTTACTTGGAGAATAGCTCCAGTTTAAGTGACTTGCTGCAGCATGGTTTTGAGGTTCAGCTGAAGGTGGATAGTGAGGCATGTGTTGAGTGCACTCAATCGAACGGAGTTTGTGGTTACAATCTTACTGCCAATCGGACCACTTGCTATTGTCCTGACCAGTCCTTTGCTTCCAAAACTTGTGATTCATCAACATCTACACAAGGTGGTTCATCTTAACTTTTCCTTATCGCTCATTTTACTTTGCTGAGCAATTTGGGAGTGACGAAATGGGATGGAAAGCGAAAAGTAGAGGAAAATATGGGGGAAAATTAATAAGTCATTGTTTGGCAGAAAGAAAACGACCAAAGAATAACGCGGAAACAAAGTATTTAATTGGATCCCCCAAGAAACAATCTCAAATGAGGCCACTCTCGTCGCCTAATATGTGGTTTTCAGTTAGCTGAAGTTGTTCAATGAGAGGGATTGCTGCGCATACTCTTTCCTTTGCTTGTTAATTAGGAAACAACCTGCTCATGCCCCTAAAGCTTGACAATCTCATTTTGCTGGGCATATCCTTCGCTGCAATGGAGTGTGGTCATCCTCGCTATGACAGACATGATCATGTTACTATTTAGACTCTTAAAACCTTATCATCCTATTTTCTGTTTTGATCATTTGGTTGATATTTGCGACCCACGAGCTCCGATGGTTTGAATACATTGAGTGAAGATGCTCCGCATTTACTGTAAAATTTTGCAAATGTTGGGCTAGAATTACTCATTTCCTTCTTGAGATTTTATTATGATCACAACCAAATGAAAAAAGGAAGAAGAAAAACTACCTTTCCAAAAGTGTTGCTAAAATCTGATCATTTGTGTGGTTGAAATATCTTTATAAAATTGCCAGATGTGAACTGTACAGATAATTAAATCTTAACATTATCAATGAACTTTTTTTCATTATGATAGCACATATAAGTACTCTCTTCCATCCCCCCCTTGCAGTTATATCTATTAGATTTCATAGAACTTTTAATTATGAAGGATCTTCTTTATCGAATACTAAAAATGTTTTTCCTGTTTTTCAGTTAATGTTTCATTTCTACGTGCTGTGGATAATGTCCTTCAGCTTTTCCAATTGCTTCTCCTTAGACTCGATTACTGCTGCAAACAAAACTTCCTTCTCTTGGGTTCCAAGATATCTTATTGGAACCTCATAGATTGTGACTTTGCGAAGCTGGAGGAATTGAAAGAAGAGTAAATAAACGGGAAAAGTACCAAAAAAGTCCTAAACCTTTGCATTGGTACCAATTCGGTCTAAACTTTTCAATTGGACCAATTTAGTCCTAAACCTTTTGATATTGGTATCAATTCGTCCTTCCGGCCAATTTTGGCCGGCCGGGCCGATGTGGGACGTCGGCCGGTGACCGGACGCCGACATGGAAATTTTTCTGATTTTTTTATTATTTTTCGATTTTTCGATTTTTTTTTTTTATTTATTTATTATTTATTTTTTTGCCTTTTTCATTTTCTTTTCCGGCTCGCCCATGCCACCGGCGAGGGCCGCGGCCCTCACCTGCCGCCGGCGAGGGTCGCGCCCTCGCCCGCCTCTCCTGGGCCGCCACGAGGCCATGGGGGCCATCGCCAGGCGGAGGCGCGGGCCGAAGCCCGCGCCCGCCCGGCGAGGGTCGCGCCCTCGCCGACCTCACCCGCGCCCCGGGCGAGGCCGAGTGAGGGCCGCGACCCTCGCCGGCGGGCTGGTGAGGGCTTCGCGGCCCTCGCCTCCGCCCCGGCGATGGCCGCCATGGCCTCGCCCGCGCGGGCGGGCCGCCCTCGCCCGCGGCAAGGCCCGGGCGGGCCGGCTCGCCCGGACCCGGCGGCGAGGGCGCGACCCTCGCCGCAGCCGGCGAGGGCTTCGCGGCCCTCGCCGCCCGGATCCGGGCGAGGCCCGCCCCGCCCGGCCTTGCCGCGGCGGGGCGGCCTCGCCCGCCGCCGGGCGAGGCCATGGCGGCCATCGCCGGGCGGAGGCGAGGGCCGCGACGGCGGCGAGGGTCGCGGCCCTCGCCTCCGCCCGGCGATGGCCGCCACAGCCTCGGCGGCCTGGGAGAGGCCGGGCGAGGCCGCGACCCTCGCCGGCGCGCGGCGAGGGCTTTCGCGGCCCTCGCCCGGGCCTGGCGAGCCTCACCGGAGGCTCGCCGCCACCACCTTCTTGGGAAAAGAAAATGAAAAGGCAAATAAAAAATAAAAAAATAAAAAAATAAAAAAATAAAAAAATAAAAAAAATAAAAAAAATCGAAAAAATCGAAAAATAATTAAAAAAATCATAAAAATTTCCACGTCGGGTCTCTCGCCACCGGCCGACGTCCACGTCCGCCGGCCGGCCAAAATTGGCCGGAAGGACTGAATTGGTACCAATATCAAAAGGTTTAGGACTAAATTGGTCCAATTGAAAAGTTTAGGACTGAATTGGTACCAATGCAAAAGGTTTAGGACTTTTTTGGTACTTTTCCCGTAAATAAACTGTTGATGTTTCTATCTTTCTGCGATAGTTTGCTAGTGGTGTTCATGATACAAGAAGCTCCAAAATTTGTGCCTGAACATGAGCTGCCCAATAACTTTAATTATGGAACGACTTCTAGTCAAAGCCTAGAGGTCTGCTAAGAAGCCAAAGAGTTGAGACATGTCTAGAACATACAGCCCATTCC
This sequence comes from Eucalyptus marginata, assembly GCA_014182565.1. NCBI lineage: Eukaryota > Viridiplantae > Streptophyta > Magnoliopsida > Myrtales > Myrtaceae > Eucalyptus > Eucalyptus marginata. Next base: position 9,923,784 of record CM024586.1, on the reverse strand, counting down.
ATTAGTGACGCAGAAAGTTTTATTTGTCTCTGCCTCTGGTACCACATTGTCGATCACATTTCAGAGTGTTTGCTACGTCTATACCAGCAAGAAAATGTATCCTTTGCTGCCTTCCTGTGCATCCCCTGATAGCTCTAGAATTCAGGATTATAGCTAATGTCTATACTTGTTAGTCAATCAGCCACAGATCCATTTGCATGTATTTCCAATTTCTTCTAGTATGATGTCACTGTTTGACCCATGTTCAAGAGGAGGATAGAGCCAAACTGGTGAATTTGTAATTTTCTTCACTCAATGGTGGTATTTTTGGTTTCTTGAAACTGAATGAGCTATAACCTCATGATGTGCCCTGATCTTTATCTCTTAAGACACTTTGAAATCACCTGTTTGCAATTCATTGACACATTTTTCACTTTTGATGACTACTGTCTCAGAAAACAAAACGTTCGACTGAAAATCGGAATAGGTAATTATATCCAGTTTCTCTTCCACTTCTCTACATTTTCTCTGCAATTGCTTCCGACTTTTGACAGTAACTTGCGTTGCTGCTCAATGGAATCGATATTTCTAATTCTTAGAAGCCTCAATAATGTGATGAAGTGAGATTGCTGTTAGAAAATATTTTGTTTTTTTAGGAATAGCTGCATCGGGAGCTGGAATCAGGATTGCCCTTATTTTAATGCTTTCCTGCATGAAGAGACCTATGATCAGAAAAATTGTAGACTTCATAAAGCAGTGGAGTGAACATTTTGATGATGAAATGAAAATTGAGGGACTCGTCTCTTCGAGAAGATACACCTACAAAGACATCAAGAAGATGACCAACTCTTTTGAAGAAAGGTTAGGCGAGGGAGGCTATGGCTGCGTGTACAAAGGCAAGCTTTCCGACGGTCAACTTGTGGCGGTGAAGATTCTAAAGAAGCTGAAAGGCGATGCGGAAGAGTTTTTCAATGAAGTTGCAAGCATAAGCAGGACTTCTCATGTCAATGTGGTCAGCTTCCTGGGGTTTTGTTTTGAAGGAGGCAAAAGAGCTTTCGTTTATGAGTTCATGCCCAATGGATCACTTGAAAAATTCATATTCAACAGAAGTAACGCTTTGGAGGCAGATCAACAATTGAGTTGGGATACATTGTACCAGATTTCGCTTGGCATTGCACATGGGCTAGAGTACTTGCATAAAGGCTGTAACATGAGGATCTTGCACTTCGACATAAAGCCTCACAACATTCTCCTCGACGGAAACTATTGCCCGAAGATTTCCGACTTTGGTCTTGCCAAAATTTGCCCAAGAGAAGAGAGCATCGTTTCAATGCTAGGTGCCCGGGGCACCATCGGATACATTGATCCGGAGTTGATAATAAGGAACATTGGAGGGGTTTCTCACAAATCGGATGTTTATAGCTATGGCATGATGGTTTTGGAGATGGGAGAAGTGCCAAAAAGTCCTAAACCTTTTGCCTTTGTGCCAAAAAAGTCCTAAACCTTTTTTGGTGCCACCAGCCTAAACCTTTTTATGTGGTGCCGATTCACCTTTCCGGCCAATTTTGCCGGATTTTGCTGGACGACGCCGGCGGCTGACGTGGCCGATCGGGCGCTAACGTGGACAACTTTTAATAATATTTTAATATTTTAACATTTTTTTTATTTTTTATTTTATTTTTATTTTTATTTTTATTTTTATTTTCTTTGTCTTTTTCCTCCGGCCGGTCACCGAGGTCCGGCGACCGGCCAGAGCCGAAGGCCGGCGAGGGCGAGGCCGACCTCGCCGGCCACCTCGCGGGCAAGGCCGACCTCGCCGGCCATGGGCGAGGGCCCGCCGCCCATGGCCGGCGAGGCTCGACCTCGCCAGATCCGCCATGGGCGGGCCGCCCGCCCGGCCATGGGCGAGTGAGGCCCTCACCCATGGCCGGCGAGGTCGGCCTTGCCCGCGAGGTGGCCGGCGAGGTCGACCTCGCCCGCCGGCCTTCGGCTCGGCCGGTCACGGACCTCGGTGACCGGCCGGAGGAAAAAGACAAAAAAAAATAAAAATAAAAATAAAAAAATAAAAAAAATTAAAAATTAAAAAAGTAAAAAAAAAATATTAAAATATTAAAATATTATTAAAAGTTGTCCACGTCGCCGTCGATCAGCCACGTCAGCCGGCCGGCATCCCCAAGCAAAACCGGCCAAAATTGGCCGGAAAGGACCGAATTGGCACAACATAAAAAGGTTTAGACTGAATTGGCACAACATAAAAAGGTTTAGGACTGAATCGGCACCAAAAAAAGGTTTAGGACTAATTCGGCACAAAGGCAAAAGGTTTAGGACTTTTTTGGCACTTCTCCCTTTTGGAGATGGTAGGCAAGAGGAGGAATGTTGAAGTCATGGTAGATCGTTTCAGTGAAATATACTTCCCTCATTGGATCCACCAACGCCTAGAGCTCCAAGAAGATCTTGGATTGCGTGGGGTCATGAACGAGGAGGACAAAGGAATTACGAAGAAGATGAGTGTAATAGGTTTATGGTGCATTCAGATTGATCCGAGAGCTCGACCATCTATGACCCAAGTTGTGAAAATGCTAGAAGGAAGTGTTGAGGTGTTGCAAGTTCCTCCCAGACCAATCTGGTCATCTCCCCCAAGATCGCTCGCAGCTTGTCAAGCTGAAAGTTCGTCCCTGCAGAATTGTGATGACTCGAGTTGGGTTTAATTCAATATCAAGTAGACGAGACGGACAGTTTTTTATACACTATTAAAAGAAGCAACTGTAAACGGATTAATAATTATTGTGATCAAATGTGTAGGTTGAATTTCTATGGTATGATGCACGAACAAAAGTGAAATCTGCATTATTTCATTATATCAGTAGAGTTCGTCATTTATCCAAATAGAATTTAGACTGTGCAAAATCGATTACATGTTGAACAATTTTTATTGAATAACCTCCATTCGTGCAAGTCCAATTCACATGAACTCTTGAATTGAGTAAGCCTAATCCATATATCAAGTATAATGAGAGATATGTTAGAAGATCTTACTATAGACTACGCTAGAGAACCAGTTAAGCAACAAATGTTAGCCTTGCAAAAGCGCCGAGTTCCTTCGTGATTAATTAAGGGTGATAATTGTCTTAGCAATTCCTTGTCATTTATGCTCAATTAATACTCGATAACTATACATGTTCCTAAATATATTCCTCATATATATATATATATATTTGTGGAATTCTCCCAGATTTCAGATTTCTTTTTCTAGGAGAATAATGTAATAAACAAAGCTCCAAGTCCAAGAAATTTCTGAGGTTCTACTCTTATCTTGATCTTTTGAAGTGTATTTAAGGAATCTCGGAATAATACGTGGTTTCCTGGCACTCGCAATGCGGCAAAAACGAAAGTCATTCTAGTAACTGTGCTAGAATCATCACGTAACTAAATCATGGTTGTAGACACCCCAATTATTCGATATTATCTTTCCAAAGAGCGAAAATCTTCAAAAAGGTTGGAATTCATGAAATTTAAGAAAATTGAGCATTCGTGATATTGTTATATTAGGTTGATTTCACATTCCTCTTAGAATTACACATATATCTTATTTGATAGTGCATATTCTTGATTAATTATATTTGTTGTTATGTTTATCTCATTACCATAAGTGGTCATCTTGTAAAGCTTGTAAATAGGCTCATGTACTCTTTATTATTACACATTAAAATTTACAGAGATTCCTTAATTCTTAGGGTGCGTTTGGTAATGTTTACGTAAAAATTGTTCCCCGGAACGTAAATAGTTTTTTCTATTTCTGTTCGGGGAACAATTTTTGAAACGTAATAACGCGTTTGGTAAACTTGTTTCTAGAATAGAAAAAGAATAGGAACACGTTTGGTAAACTTGTATGATTTTTTTATTTCTTTTAATTTTTTAATATTTTTATTTTATTTTTCCTTTTTTTCTTTTTATTTTCCCTTTTTTATTTTTCTTTTTCCTTCCTTTTGGCCGCCGCCGCCTCGGCCATGGCCGGCGACCGGCCGACAAGGGCCGCAGCCTCGCCGGGCCGGCGACGCTTCGGCCTCGCTGGGGCTAGCGACGCTCTGGCGAGGTCGCCGGCCATGGCCGAGGCCGGCGACCGGCCAAAGAAAAAAGAAGAAGAAAAGAAAGAGAAGGAAAAAAATATGAGAGAGAAAAATTGTTTCTCGGAAGTGTTCTAACAAGAAACAAGTATTTTTCGTTTTTTGTTTCGTTCCAAATTTGTTCCCGGGAACAAAAATATTTTTGGAACAAAAACGCAAATAAACGTGTTTGTTCTTTTTTGTTCCCCTGAACAAAAACAGAAATTGTATTCATAAACACGAACTAGGAACACAAACAAACAGCCCCTTATCTTCCACATTATTCTTAACTTGATATCAAAGCCTCCTTTACTAAGTCAACTCTAATGCACCGGGTGCACTTCAAACTCGCCTGGTGTGACATCCCAGATTTTCAATCCTGTTTTCTATTGAATAAATCGGGCATTTCATTGATGTGCCTATAGGGCTGTTCTCAGAGCTGATCACTCTTGAGATAACTAGACTATCTGGGGGAAGCCATTAAGGAATTTTAATGCAATAGACTTGAGAATTCAACTAGGGATCGATTACTCGATCGTGCCCATCTGCCGAGATCATTACAACATAGATATAAATCGATTAGAGATTAGAGATAGGTCTGTTCGACTAAGATATGTGACTAACCGTGGGTGACACCACTAAATTGGAAAATTCTCATCGACCGATCCTAAACCGATTCTTCTATCGTTTTAGTACCCTGTGTCCGTATTTGAATCCTCGAGATTTTCACGACAATCGAGAGTCGCCAATGTGTCGAGTGGGTTCATTGTGGCTCGAAGAAAATCGACCACGAGTCATTTGCACTAAAAATCTCTTAAAACTACCCAGTAGTCTAGGTCATGCTAGAAACGCGCCGAATGGAAATTAACCGCGAATTTAAGTTCGATTTCAGAAATTGAAGATCCTGTCATGTCACAATAAATTCTAGGAACGTCAACTCAGTCTCAGAAGATTTTTCTGACAACCGAGACTTTTTGGGAAAAAGTCGACATAGGACCGTTTTTGTTCAATTAAGGCCGGGGATTATTTTTGGTCACAAAATTGAGATGCAAGATGGATTCTTTGGTGAGGAAAAAAAAATACCGAGATGATCGATGGTGGATCGATTGAAATTGTTGAGGCCATACGAGATTGAATCGAGCAAGGATCGGTGTCCAATTGAGAGAAAATGCTTCCAAATTCGTGTGCCCCCACCAACCCACGACCTTTGGACCATTTCGGCTTTCTAGAAGAGGGGCATGGGTGGCTCATTGTGAGCCAAGTAAGGATCTTGGCCAAGGAGGAACCTTGGAGACCAAGTTGTGGAAAATGAGGCCAAGGAGACCCCACCAAGGCTAAGACTTGCCCCTCACTCCTTCCTCTCTCTTTCCCCTTGCCGTCCACCCCATTCTCTCCCTCCTCCTCCTTGGCTTGCACGACACACCAGCAGCCAAGGAAGACAGCCACACCACCGCCAGACCGTTTTCCTTCTTTGTTTTCACTTCTTCCAGTTTCTGCTCCAGCCGACCTTTCGCCAAAGATTCGAGTAAAAAGTAGACATCCCGAATGAATCAGAAAACGATCCACCTATCACCGTGACAAGGACATCCAGACCGTTCCAACGAGTCTGACCTCGTCCCAAACGGAGCCTCTGGAAGTCCCGTACGGCCGTCGCAAGCCGCCGGTCGCCGGTCCGTCAGTCCCCTGCCCGCCTGCACTGTTTCGCGATTTTCTTCGTTTTTCTTCCGTTCCGACCATTCCTTTGGCCATTCCATCCACCTACAAGACCCCCTTGACCCCCGGGAGCCATTGGTTGCCGACCACCCACTCGCCAGAGCTCGGATCAGCCCATTTCTTCGCCGTTCGGCCCACCAATTCTCCTCTAGTTCCATCGCGGCCCACCTTCGGCGTTGGAATTTAGCCCAACGAAATTCTCAAGTCAGTAGCCCAAGAAGCCCGCGAGCTCGGCCCAAGCAGAATTCAGCCCATTTTCAGTCAAGCCAAGCAAGTATCGCAAGCCCAGCTTGCATTTGTTCAGCCCAACTTCAGTTTTGGATCGGGCCCATTCGAAGCCCAAGTTTCAGCCCATCTTCAAAGTTCAGCCCACAGGTTCAGCAAGCCCAGTTCCAAGCCCAAGCCCGCGAAGCAAGTCGGCCCAAGTTCGGCCCAAGCCCAATTTTTTCTGTGGGCCTGCAAGGCTTGTAGGCCCGGCCCGAGTGTCTGCCGACACCGCCAAAAATTTGGATTTTGGCCGCCGTTGTGTCGCCGTTGCGGTGATCCGGTCTTCGCTTTTCACAAGTGAGTTTTGCTCACTAATCCCTTATTAGTATGCTAATGATGCTTAGGGGTTGTTTAGATTTCATTAAGTGCAATTAGGTGGATAGATTAGATTAGAATAATTAAATTAGGGATTTACCTATGCATATTAGGCAAATGGATAGTGTAGTTAGCAAGGAAATAGGTCCTGGTATTTATTGAACGAGTCTTGGTAATTTTCCGGGCTCGTCTCGGCTCCAATCAGGCATTACGGGCCTAAATTGGATTTATTGCATATATTTATTAATTCCCATAATTAATTAATTAATTAATTATTTTCCGAAAATTAGGCCGGGACATCCGATGATCGGAAAATTATGCTAATTATCATGATGCAGTCTGTTTAATTTATTGAGTACCGGGTTGTGAAAATTGAGTGAAATTAGTGATTATGGGGATTTATTCCAAAATTTGGAAATGTCGGTATTTGAAGGGAAAATAACCGTGTGAGGTTATGAGTTGGATTTGAAATTGCCGAGTGGGGCCGTGATGCTACTAAGTCTAGAAATTTGCCAAGTGGGGCCGTGATTCCACTTAAATCTAGAAATTGCCAAGTGGGGCCGTGATGCCACCAAACATTGAATTGCCAAGTGGGGCTGTGATGCCACTAAACCTAGAAAATTGCCAGGTGGGGCCGTGATAACCACCAAATATAGAAAAGTTGCTAGTGGGGCCGTGATGACCACTTAATCTAAGTTGTGCCTGTAGGGCCGTGATTCAGAGTCGAGAATGAATAGTCGGGATGACCGTGTGATGGCCTCGATGACATGTAATCGACTGAGTCGATTGATCGTTGAGTCGATCCTATTGGTTGAATTGAGGGGTTGATGTGATTGTCAGTATTCATTATTGAACTAACTTGCAGGAAGGAACTGAGGCCAAGGTAAGTCTTCTGACTCGTGTTGTGCTTAGGCAGCCTAAGGTGTATTGGTTTCCTAATCGGGTCTTAGGAGGAAGAACTTACTGAAACGTAGTCTCATCCCGATCGTGGGACAACATTTCAGGACCCTGATAAGAAACCTGAGGAGAAAGAACCCGAGGAGGAGTACCTGGAGGAGAACCCCGAGGATGATCCAGAGTAGGATCTGATGAGGATTGAGACTCCACTCCTGTCTGATGACTTTTGCTGTGGAACCTGTTTGAGTAGAAACTGACCTTTTAGTATGGCTCGTATATGTATATATATGACTGAGTTGTTATATATGTACATAAGGGTGTTGGTTTTCAAGTTCAAGTTTTTAGTCCTACTTGTCTATCCCATTATTTTATTGTCTGAGGATTCTTATTATATGCTTCCGCATGCACATATTAAAATGAAAGGGTCGGCGATGCGTCCTAGGACGTCACTACTAATCGACCAGGTGAGGAATGGGCACACGTTCGAGGATCGGGGCGTGACACTTGGTGCATCCCATGACTTGTAACAAAATAAATCCATCCCACCGCCCAATGGTGTTCACCAAAGTGCACTTCGCACCTAGTGCATCCCATGACCCATAGCAAAATAAATCCATCATTGTCGCTCAACAACAATGTTCATTTGAGTGCGTCATTCTCATATGAGAAAGCGGCATAGTGGTTGTGTTATCGAACTTTTCTTTTTCATGGAGGTATTTTTTAACGCTGCACAATAACTTTCGCTCAATGAAGTCCAGCATATATAGATTACTATAGTCACGCCAGTCATATGGGTTGCGTTTATTCGGTTATTGTTTCAACAGTAAAGTCGATGGTAAACGATGCATAAATTGAAATTTTGGCACATTGTTTGAATTATTTTTCAAACTCAAGTTGATTTGTTTCAATACACCTATGTTTGAGGGGATGTTAGCGACATTAGTATATTTACTTGATTATGCATATTTCTGAGGATTATGCATATGTCTTCTTGATAGTGCATATCTTTGATTGTCTATCTTATTATGGTAGACAGTCATCCTGTAAAACCTACAAATAGACATACGTACTCTTTATTATCACACATTAAAATATTCAAAAATTCCTCAATTCTTATCTTCTGCATTAATATTCTTAACTTTGAGATTTATTTTATTCTATTTTGGACCGACAAGTAAATGATTGTAAATGTAAAGGAATCGGAATATAGGCACTTAAAATTAAACGTTGCGAGAAGAGAAAGGTAGAGGGACAGGAAATTTAAAGTGCTGAAAGAGTAAATATGCAGGAAACTTAATGATGAAAGTAAATAGGCAAGAATAAGTGTTCTGTGAATGATTATGGGAAACTATACAAGGATTATAACGTGGGTTTTCATATTTCACTAATAATGGTAATTTACAAACAGTTATGAATTTTGAATCTATAAAGTACCAAAAAATTAGGTCTCTCGAAACCTTCTTTCATGGTAATACCCGCTTAATTACTTTAAAAAAAGAGAGGAAAATATGTGATACTCATAACTACGGCAACTAGATCCTACATATAAATGAAAAAAATTAAAGAAAAGGAGGAAGATGAATAAAACTGGGATTCACCACTGATGATATAATGGCGAATTTGTCTCTTTAATGAAAATATGGTAGATTTAGCCCCGGGGAGGATGTAGGCCCACTATAAATAAGAGACAAAAATAGTAATGGTCCAGTGAAAGGGCTAACTTCGCTATGGAAGTCCACGATCATTTTCGAAGTCTTCAATCAATTGCAAGCATGGATTGGTGTAAATCGCTCTAACGGAGAATGGTGTAATGAATTCAAGAAAATAACCAAATCATTTTAATTTTGACCGCCCTAATAGAGATTGGTGTAAATCGCTCTTCGAACCTTGAACGAAGTTTCAATCGCTCATAGTGGCTTTTGTAAGGTCTTTGTGTATCGAGTTATTATTGCAGCGTACATTTAAGATCGATAATTCCTGACCGTGAAATATTTTACTGATATAATGGACCGACCAAATAAAATACAATTTGAATTATAGTAGCGAGTTGTGATGGTTGGCATTTGTTTGGTGATATGATAAATAGATTTTGTTGCCAGGTGGGCTCTAATTGATCCGCACAATACACATGTTTTCCTTCTTTAACTTAGGGTATGCTTGTTTGAGCGAAATTCTTTTTGCAAATTAGTTTTTTGAATTTTCACGCGTTTGATTTGTTGAAAATAATCGGTCAACTAAAAATCATTTACGATCTTAAAATTAGGAAAATAAAATCTCTGATCTAAAAAGGGAAAAATCATTTTCTCCAAAAAGTGTTTTCCTTCATTGTGGAATTTTCCTCCAAACAAACACACCTTGAGTATGCCGATCATGAGCTTGTGCGTGAAACGTTTGAAGAAATTGACACGTAAAATTTTATATGCTCGCACAATTAGTCATTGTCTATGGACCAGTGATTAACGACCATAACAAGTTGTGATTAGTGTACTGGAACTTTATATACAAATAGGATTGCTCGAGTATAGTTTTCAATAAAAATGAAAGTCAAACTAACATAGTCTTGAGTCCCAATTTAAGATTTCGACCGGATTATTATTTAGCTGGTCCATTCTGAATTGCCACACAACCATCTTCTTCCTCACCAAGAGGAGCAAAGAAAATGCAAACCACCACCTTCTCTGCTTTTTCTCCCCTTCTCTCTCCTTCTTCTTTTTCTTCTTCGGGAGCTTTCATGTCGGCGTCCACTCCACCTTCTCGACCATTTGCGACACCATCTCATCCTCGTCCCAAAGCGGCAACATCTCCATATTCTGGACCGTCGGTGATCGCGCATTACCCTGCGGCTGGTCGGGCCACAATTGCTCGTCAATACAGTACTAGTCCAAGTCCTAAGTCAAAGTCTTGGTCTTCGTGTCTTCGGGCACCGAAGTCTTTGCCTTCGTTCACCTAGGAAAGGTCTCGGTCTCTTCGCAAGACGAGCTTCTCGTTAGTGTATTGGATCGAGTCATTCCCAAAGCAGCATTTTTCTGTCCTCTGCATCCTCTTCTTTACGTGTAACCTCCTTGTTTACTCCAACACCATCTCCCTTCGGATGGATCTTACCATGTCGTGGTCCTCCCTCTCCTTTGCTCTTCTTCATCTCCCTCCATTTTCACTTCCTGGTGCCAGCTTTTAGCTGCTTCCACCGGTTCCAAGATTGCACTCCTTTTGTTAACGGAGATCAACAAATCAGCTATCCTTTCAGGCATATAGAGCAACAAAGTTACCGTGGGTGTCCAGGATATGAGCTTGGCTGTGACGGAGATTACCCGACCCTGTCTATGGAGTCCTTGGAATATCGGGTGGTCCACATTAATAGGAACTCGCAGATCCTTGAGATGGCAAGGACGGATTTGTCATAAGATATGTCTTCAAACATGTGTCAACACCGTTTTAAAATTTAGAATCTTTGACTACACTTCCAGTCACCACAATTCCACCTTATTCTATGAATGCGACCCATCACCGATCCCTCGACATTATCGGTTCTCTTGTCCTGCAATTGGTGATTGCTACTTTGCTCTCGATGTGGACCTTGCAGACCCACTACACAAGCTATGCAACTTCAGTGTCCTTGTACCAATTTCACAAAGTGAAGCTCCTGGTCAACCACCACCATCGGAGGGCAGCAACAATAGTGCTACTATTAGTCGTGCTGCTATGAGTGAGTTCCAGAACAAAGGCTTTGAGATAACTTGGATTGCCGTCGCAGTGCGAAAATTGCAACAAATCAGGGGGAAGATGCGGGCATGACTGGGAATAGCTACATTCAATTGTTGCTGCCCTAATGGAGCCTATTCACCGACCTGCAATGGAACGTGATTTCCAGGAAGCTTCCCTTCGGGTTTGTATGCTTACTCTCAACTAATATGTGGTTTTCAATTAGCTAAAGCTGTTCAATGAGATGACTTTTTTGACATACCCTTCCCTTTGCTTGTTAATTGAAAAATGACCCACTCATGCTCCTAAAGCCTGACAATATCATTTTGCTGGGCAAACTCTTCCCTCTAATGAACTGCGGTCATCGTGGCTGACATACATGATCATGTTACGATTTGGACTCTAGGTCTTAAAACTTTATCATCCCATCCTCTGCAACCTTTTCCGCTTTAATAGTTAGATCTTTAGGTCGGTATTTGCAACCCGCAAGATCCAATGGTTTAAATGCATTGAGTGAAGATGCTCCCAATTCACTGTAAAATTTTGCAAATGTTGGGCTAAAGCTACTTGTTTTCTGCTTGGGGTGTAAGCAAAGCTACGTCTCCACAAGTGGTGCTAAAATCTAATCATTCGGTTGAAATATATTTACAAAATTGTTAGAGGTGAGCAGCACATATAATTAAATCTCTGTACTAAAAATGAAATTTTTGTTCATAATGATAGTGGAGAATTAAATACTAAAAAATGTTTTTCCTGTTATTCAATAATGTCCTTAAGCTTTTCCAATTTCTTTGCCTTAACTTAGACTGTGGTGTTGGGACAAGTCCAGAATATAGCACCCATTAAATACACAGAAAGTTCTTACCTGTCTCCGCCTCTGATACCACATTGTTCATCATATTGCAGAGTGTCTACTACGTCTAAAACAGCTTTTTTTTTTTTTTTTTTTTTTTTTGCTGCTGTCTTCGTGTTCATCCCCTGATAGCTCTAGAATTCAGGATTTTAGCTAAATGTCTATACTCGTTAGTCAATCAGGGGCAGATCCACTTGCATATGTTTCCAATTTCTCTGGTAAGATGTCACTAATTGATCCATGAAAAGTTCAAGAAAAAATCAAGCCAAACTGGTGATTTGTAATCTTTTCACTCGACTTTGGTAATTTTTCTTTCTTGAAACAGAATGATCTATTACCTCATGATGTGCCCTGATCTTTAAATCTCTCAGACACTCTGAAGTTATCAGTTTGCAATTCGTTGGCACATTTTTCACTCTTGATGACTACTATCTCAGGAAGACAAAACGTTGGACTGAAAATTGGATTAGGTAATTATTTTCAAGACTTTCTCTTCCACTGCTCTACATTCTCCTCTGCTATCTGTGGCGACTTTTTGATAGTAAGCTTGCATCATTGCTCAATGGAATCAATATTTTCAAAACATCCTAGAAGCCTTGAAGAAGTGATGAAGTGAAATTGCTGTTAAAAAATTTTCTTCATTTTTGTAGGAATGGCTACATTGGGAGCGGGAATTGGGATTGCCCTTATTTAAATGGTTTCCTTCAGGAAGAAACCAGTGATCATATTGTTTTTGGCTTTGATAAAGTATAGGTGCGAACATTTTGATGGCCAAATGAAAATTGATGGACTCGTCTCTTCGAAAAGATACACCTACGAAGACATCAAGAGGATGACTAACTCTTTCAAAGAAAAGCTATATCAGGAAGGCTATGGCTGTGTGTACAAAGGCAAGCTTTGAGATGGTCAACTTGTGGCAGTGAAGCTTCTAAAGAAGCTAAAAGGTGATGCGGAAATTTTTTTCAATAAAGTTGCGAGCATAAGCTAGACTTCTCATGTCAATGTTGTTTGCCTCCTAGGGTTTTGTTTTGAAGGAAGCAGAAGAGTTTTGGTTTACGAGTTCATGCCCAATGGATCACTCGAAAAGTTCATATTTAATAGGAAAAACACTTCGGAGGCAGATCAACAATTGAGTTGGGACGCATTGTATCAGATTTCGCTTGGCATTGCTCATGGGGGTAGAGTATTTGCATAAAGGCTGTAACACGAGGATTTTGTACTTTGACATAAGGCCACACAACATTCTCCTTGACCGAAACTATTGCCCCAAGATTTCTGACTTTGGTCTTGCCAAAATTTGCCCAAGAGAAGAGAGCATCATTTCAATGCTAGGTGCTCGGGGCACCGTTGGATACATTGCTCTGGAGTTGATAGTAAGGAACATTGGAGGAGTTTCCCATAAGTCAGATGTCTATAACTATGGCATGATGGTTCTTGAGATGGTAGGCATGAGGAGATATATTGAAGCCATGGTAAATCGTAGTAACGAAATATACTTCCCTGATTGGGTCCATCGACGTTTGGAGCTCCCAGAAGGGCTTGAGCTGCGTGGGATCACGAACAAGGAGGATGAAGAAATCATGAAGAAGATGATTGTAATAGGTTTATGGTGCATTTAGATTGACCCAAGAGCTCGACCATGTATGACCCAAGTTGTGGAAATGCTAAAAGGAAGTGTTGAGGCCTTGCAAGTTCCTCCCAAACCAACCTTGTCATCTCCCTCAAGATCGCTCGGGGCTTGTCTAGCTGAAAGTTTGTTTCCGCAAAAGAGTAATGACTCAAATTGAGTTTCATCCATATTAAGTATAGTGAAAGATATGCCATTTCATTTAAAGAGCTTATTATAGAGTATGCTAGACAACCAGTAAAGCAACAAATGTTACTATTATAAATGCACCGACTTCGGTCGTGATCAAGTGGAATCGGTGTCTTCGCTATTCCCTGTCGTTTATGCTCAACTAGTAATCCTAAGATACTTGTTAACTATACGTGCTCCTAAATATATTCCTCACATATTATTTTGTAGAATCATCCCAGACTTCTTGTTCTTAAAAAAATATGTAATAAATAAAGCTCCAAGTCCAAGAAATTTTAGATATTCCGCTCTTATCTTGATCTATGAAATGTGTTCAAGAAATCTCATAGTAATTCGTGGTTTCCTGGCATTCATAATGCAGCAAAAATGAAAGTCATTTTTGTGACTGTGCTAGAATCACTTAACTAAATCATGGTTGCAGACACCCCATTTGCTCGATATTATTGTTCCAAAAAGCGAAATTCTTCAAAAAGGATGGAATTCATGAAACTTAAGAAAATTGAGGTTTATTTTATCATATTTTGGACCAGAAAATAAATGATTGCATAAGTAAAGGACCCCGAGTGCAACCATTGAAAATTAAAGTTTGCGAGAAAGGTAAAGGACACAGGAAATTTAAAGTGCTGATAGAGTTAATTTGCAAGAAACTTAATGATAAAAGTAAATATGCAAGAACAAATGTTCCATGATTGATTGTGGGAATTTTTACAAGGACTATAACAGAGGTTTTTATATCTCATTGATAGCGGTTATTTTACAAACAATTATAAATATTTTATCCATAGATAACTTCCTACTATTATTGTTGATACCCAAAAAAAAAAAAAAATCAATTTTTATTATTGACAAGCAGTGAGCTCGGTTGACAGGTGTCAAGAGCAGAGTCTGGTCACAACAAAAGTTGAAAGTACAAGCTAAGTCAACAAGAGTACAGTATTGCTCATACTAGATGCTCTAGGCCATTCAATGCCTCCTTTATGGGCCAGATTCTACAGGGCCCAATCACCCACCACTCTTGCTTCTAGAGGCCCATGTTACTTTCCTTTTGCATATGCAATGACCCTAAAAAATTGAATAACAAGGTGCGACTGAAAACATCGAACTATAATAAAGATGAATGTCGTTAATATTGAACTATTGACACGTACCCAGATATTATCTTACACATTTTTTTTTTAAATGTTGAAATGTTGTGGAAGGAATCCATACTATATAAATCAAGCATATACCACCTAATTAAAGAATTCTATTTGATCACTTGTTTACTTATGATGTATATGACGTATAATTGCTATTCTCTTACTAGTTATGAATTCTTGTATAGTTGAGAAGATGATTCATGTTATACATTGCTGTTGAGACGTAAAGAGCCAAAGAGGCATTCAATAACAAGCACACCTAGGAATGGTGGCCAGGTGGGTTTTGCGATAAGCTTGAAACATGTGACGTCCTAAATTTCCGTTCTATTTATTATGTTAGCAATCTTGTATAATATGAAAAAAAAATTCATATTAAAATTAAAGTAAGACATCATTGACATGTCAGATATTGGTCTTATGTTGTATATATATAATACAATGCCTAACGCATGCTTAGCACTTTATGATTTTGACATTAGATCAAGCATACGTTGGATTATGTAAATTTCATGAGCATATCATTATAATTATAAAAGCGCCACTAAATTGATGAAATATTACGATAGTGCCATGAGTGGCAAGATTACTATATATTGAAAATGCCCAAAATGCCTTTAGGAGAAACAGACTTAAATTAACTTATACAGGAGCCTCTGTTATTTTTTTTTTCCTCATGATCACTGATATTTATCACATTTTTCAATCACCTTCTTTCTCTCTTTACTTAGAACCACAAGCTTTGCCAACTAAAGATAGCCACTTTTCACTCATTTATTTTACCACATCTCCTAAATTATCAACCATATGGTTTAAACAAGAGATGACATTTCATTTTTCACATCACCTTGAGCTTGATTAATTAATGCATTAAATGTAAGAAACATGAGACTTATTTCCCATTTTCTTTCCAACTGTCATCTTTCTCACTCATTTCTCATTCTTGTTCTTCTCTATCAAAACTTGAAGGCCTACCACTTGAACCTATCACATATCCATTCATTTTTAGAAATTTGCAAGCTAAGATCAAGATATTCAGATTAGTGCGCTCTATTTAATCAAAGAGGATTATTTGAGATAGATCAAGCTCTATGTTCACTCAAAGCTTTCCATCCAAGGCAAGTGAATATCTAGGGGTTGATCCACTTAGTACTTTTTATCCTTGTTTGATTTTAGCTTGAAGTTTGGATAATATCAATGATTGCATGATAAAGTAAGAGGCAAGACTATATTGATGAATGATCTCAGGGAGTCAGCTGAATTTATTTTGTCAATAAGAATCCTTAAAAATCTGCCTACATAAACACCAAAAAATAAACAATGTTGACATGGTGCCCGCATGGCTTAAGTGAAATAAAAACGATGTTATTTTGGCTGAAAAATAATCTAATGGAACATTGATGGAGTGTAAATTTATCATATAGGTACAGGTTTGAGGTGGTTTATGTCACAAGAAAAAGTTTGAGGGTAAATGTGTCACAATTGACATAGATGTCATAAGAAAAAGTTCACAATATCGCAGTGGGCATAGTTTGGGAATTTTTTTGGGTTCTTTTCCCAATTTTTTAACTGGTTTTGTAGTTCTCGATTACTCATCCGAAACAGTTTTAATTGTTTCAGTTTTTATGAAATCTATTACCCGGTTGTCTGGTTCATGTTATTAGGAAATTTCGATGTAGGCTGGCACACATGTGTAATTAGGTTGCATATAATTTTCACCATTTTTCAATTTTGAGTTGCATTGAAATTATTGTTAGAATTTTCGATTCAAAAACTTAAACTTATAAATGGAGAGAGATTACATGGATATAAACAGTATATAAACCATTTAGACAAATGATATTTGAGACTTTACCCATGATCACCACATGTATAATGATTTGTGATGTAAATGGTCTTCAAGGGAGCAATTCAACATGAGATCATATTCGAACTAGCATTGGAAGGTCACCGACACATCAACACGTCAGGAAAACTGAAAACTATAGCCGTCCGATAATTGATCCTTTAATCCGTGACGAACAGGATTACCAACATTAGGATGACGCAGGAATCGCAAATAAATCAAGGCATGTCACCAAATAGAATTCAGGCTAGACTCGATCAACATTATCAAATACGATAAGAGATTTACATGCAAGTCGACCCTAGATCGAGATCTTCACCTATCCTTTTCAAATGGCCGTCCCCACATTCATTCAATATCAACAACAATTGAACCAAGAATCTTTCCAACAGTTACTCAAGGAAAGCAGAATCTTGCGGTTTTAGCACAAATCGCACTGTCACAGGTGGCTCGTTTCTGGCATAAAATATTCCAGAAACGGCAAAATCTTGTTGGGAAGATACGAAACCTTCAAGAACAAATTCATGGGATGTTTCCTTGGACAGATCAGGACTATACTTCAATGAAAAAGCTCGATTTGGATGCATATCTTAGATATACTTACAACATATGATTGATATTCTTTTTCTGATCATCTATTCTTGTACAGTTGAGAAGAAGATTCATGTAATCTGCTGTTGCTGAGAAATCAAGAGACAGAAAAGGCATTCAAAAGCAAGGATGTCCTAGATACTACTAAGATATGCATAGGGACACCTAACACGGGTGTTGACTAATTCTAGGACCGCATTGGGTTCTAAGTCATACTAAGGGGAGTGGGAACTCCAATTTTGGACAAGAATCCAGGGGAAATGTGCAACATAAATGTTTAATTTTTGTTAGGACTAAAATTTGGTATTGGAAGGAAGAATAAGAAAAATCAATAATTAATTTCGCTGCTTAGTAGGATTTGTTCTTAATGATTTGGTAGATCGTCAATGTCAACATTTCAAAACGTAGGTGAGTCCTCAACCTAATTGTAATTAGAGTTCACTTTGACTAGGAATGTTTCATGGTTTGACCCTCAGGATTTTCTAGGGCAAAGTTGGTGAGCTAGCACGCCGCGGTGATAGGAGACGGGACCAATTCAAACTACAAAAACTTGTCAATTTTGTCAATGTAGTTTTAAATATTTGCACGAAATTCCAAAGTAATTCGTCCGAACAATTCAAGCAGGAAATTGCTGGTGTGGTGTCCTATGTGACTTATGGATCGTCATGTCAGCGATTTCCAATGGCAATTAGTTGGAAAGACTATAAAGGAATATCTCACAAAAACTAAGGATTTTATTGACAATTTTGAAAAGTTTAGGACTAAATTGGTATATGTATAATAAGTTTAAAAAAGAATGGTAATTTTTTCTAAGATTTGTATAACAAAAGGTTTGTTCCTAAGTGTAATTTTGAGGTCCCTTTGGCTTAGAAGGTTCATGGTTTGTTCATTCCGATTTGGTAGATCGTCATCGATGCCAAGTCAACACTTCAAAACGTTGGCGGCCCTCCAACCTAATCGTAATTAAGGGTCCCTTTGATTAGGAAGTTTCATGGTTTGTTCCTCAAGATTTTCTAGGGCAGATTTTCCGTATAGACATCGATGCATTTACATTGGGTGCTTGAATAATGCACGCATGGGATCACTTTTTGCCTCGCTTGGCATTTGCTTCGAAGTTGATGAAGTTATAGGAGCTAGGACCGATTCGAACTAACTCCATTTGATTTTTCTCCTATCCTGCTCTGCCTCCTTCCAGTCCCAAATGAATCTCCAAAGCTTCATTTGCGGAGCTAGTTGTCGCCAGTTGGTCCTCGTCGTCATCGACGGGACCAATTCAAACTACAAAAACTTGTCAATTTTGTCAATGTAGTTTTAAATATTTGCATGAAATTCCAAAGTAATTCGTCCGAACAATTCAAGCAGGAAATTGCTGGTGTGGTGTCCTATGTGACTTATGGATCGTCACGTCAGCGATTTCCAACGGCAATTAGTTGGAAAGACTATAAAGGAATATCTCACAAAAACTAAGGATTTTATTGACAATTTTGAAAAGTTTAGGACTAAATTGGTACATGTATAATAAGTTTAAAAAAGAATGGTAATTTTTCTAAGATTTGTATAACAAAAGGTTTGTTCCTAAGTGTAATTTTGAGGTCCCTTTGGCTTAGAAGGTTCATGGTTTGTTCATTCCGATTTGGTAGATCGTCATCGATGCCAAGTCAACACTTCAAAACGTTGGCGGCCCTCCAACCTAATCGTAATTAAGGGTCCCTTTGACTAGGAAGTTTCATGGTTTGTTCCTCAAGATTTTCTAGGGCAGATTTTCCGTATAGACATCGATGCATTTACATTGGGTGCTTGAATAATGCACGCATGGGATCACTTTTTGCCTCGCTTGGCATTTGCTTCGAAGTTGATGAAGTTATAGGAGCTAGGACCGATTCGAACTAACTCCATTTGATTTTTCTCCTATCTTGCTCTGCCTCCTTCCAGTCCCAAATGAATCTCCAAAGCTTCATCTGCAGAGCTAGTTGTCGCCAGTTGGTCCTCGTCGTCGTCAACGGGACCAATTCAAACTACAAAAACTTGTCAATTTTGTCAATGTAGTTTTAAATATTTGCACGAAATTCCAAAGTAATTCGTCCGAACAATTCAAGCAGGAAATTGCTGGTGTGGTGTCCTATGTGACTTATGGATCGTCACATCAGCGATTTCCAACGGCAATTAGTTGGAAAGACTATAAAGGAATATCTCACAAAAACTAAGGATTTTATTGACAATTTTGAAAAGTTTAGGACTAAATTAGTACATGTATAATAAGTTTAAAAAAGAATGGTAATTTTTCTAAGATTTGTATAACAAAAGGTTTGTTCCTAAGTGTAATTTTGAGGTCCCTTTGGCTTAGAAGGTTCATGGTTTGTTCATTCCGATTTGGTAGATCGTCATCGATGCCAAGTCAACACTTCAAAACGTTGGCGGCCCTCCAACCTAATCGTAATTAAGGGTCCCTTTGACTAGGAAGTTTCATGGTTTGTTCCTCAAGATTTTCTAGGGCAGATTTTCCGTATAGACATCGATGGATTTACATTGGATGCTTGAATAATGCACGCATGGGATCACTTTCTGCGTCGCTTGGCATTTGCTTCGAAGTTGATGAAGTTATAGGAGCTCGGACCGATTTGAACTAACTCCATTTGATTTTTCTCCTATCCTGCTCTGCCTCCTTCCAGTCCCAAATGATTCTCCAAAGCTTCATTTGCGAAGCTAGTTGTCGCCGGTTGGTCCTCGTCGTCGTCTTCACCAGCTTAGTCTGTCAAGCTGTAGCGGAGGATGCGCAGCACGAGGCCTGCACGCCTCGGAACTGCGGATATGGCCCGAACATCAGCTACCCTTTTTGGATTTCCGGCGAGCAGGAGTCCTATTGTGGCTATCCGAATTTCGAGATTACCTGCAAAGATAAATACCTTGTCCTGAATTTCTCGGACAATGAATTCGTCATCAAGGATATCCTCTATGCGAACCATTCGTTTCTTGTGGTTAATGCCCTCGAGTACCAGGACTCCTGTGGTGCCCCGCCGCGTAATATCAGCCTTGAAAGGACGCCTTTCAATCTCAGTTCCACTAATGCCAATTTCTTCTTCTACAATAATTGCACCTCGCCAGCGCCAAATTTTACATATCCAGTGGACTGTGCGAGCAACTCCACCCATCAATCTTTTGCATTTTTTGCCAAGGAAGTATCGCAGGACATATATTTGAATTCTGCCGTCAGCACCTGCGACTCTGCAGTTAGTGTACCTGTTGATGTCAATGCAAATACCACTAGCTTGGCGACTATGAATTACAGGGAGATTATGGAGATGGGTTTCCTTTTGAACTGGACTGCAATTGATTGCAACAACTGCGAGGGAAGTGAGGGGCGGTGTTGGTTCAAGAACAATGCTTTCATTTGCTTTTGCCAAGATGGCCCTCATTCTCAAAGCTGCAATGATGGTAAGTGGATGGGGGAGTTTTTTCTGTTTTTGCTTGTTGACTGAGTTTTCATATCTACTGTTTTGCTTGATCTTTCATTTCGACATGCGGAGGTTGGTATCTGTGTCCCACAAAATCCAATGGTTAAAAAGTATTGAGTGAAGCTGAAGCTCCACCATATTCGTAGTAAAAATTTGTAAATGTTGGACCGAAATAACTTGCTTTTCTTTGTGGGATTTTCTTGTGCACACGACCAAACAAGAGAGAATGAAAGAACAAACGAAGGAAAGAAAGAAAGAAAGCTTCCATCTATACTAGTGGTACTAAAATCCAATGAAGTGCTCAGCTGAAATAGGTAACATTGATAGATTTGAACCGTACATATAATTAACTCTATCACGCTATAGGTTTTTATTGTGACATGACCTTATTTATTATTAGCATAAGCACTATAATGAGTGTGGATCCAAGCATAAGCCATATATGCTTCAATTCAATACATATGCACATTTCGGACCACTTTGTGCCCCGATTGGTATTGGCTTCGAAGTAGAAGAACCAACACACAACAGTGATAGAAGTTAGGACCAATTCAAACCAACTCCATTTGATTTTTTGCAAATGCTTTCCACCCTCTCTCCTACCTTTTTCTCCTATCCTCTGTAGTCCTCTGCCTGCTTCCAGTCCAAATGAATCACCAAAACTTCATGTGAGTAGCTAATTGTCACCATTTGGTCATTATCATCATCTTCACTAACTTAGTCTATCTGGCTCTATCGGATGATGCACAACATGAGGCCTCCATGCCTCGAAATTGCAGATATCAGCCAAACATCAGCTACCCTTTTAGGGTTTCTGGCGAACAAGAGTCCTATTGTGGCAATCTAAATTTCGAGATTGCCTGCAAAGAGATATACCCTATCCTTTCTCAGACAGGGGTTCAATATCAAGGATATCTTCTATGCATACAATTCATACCTCCTGTTTAATGCTCCCGTGTACTAGGAATCCTGTGATGCTCCTCCACGTACTATTAGCCTCGAAAGATGGCCTTTCAATCTGAGTTCTACTAATGCCAAGTTCTTGTTCTACTATAATTGCATCCTCGCAGCCAACAAGTCTTAACATATTTAGTGCACTGTGCTAGCAACTCGACCCACCATTAATTTGCTCTTTCCTCCAAGGAAGCACTGGAGGAAATGGATTACTATTCTGCCGTTAGCTCCCGCTACTCTGTAGTTAGCATACCTATTTACGTAAATGCCAATTTCCCTAGCCTTGATGTCTATGGATTACACTGAGATTAAGAAGGGATTCCTATTGAATTGGACTGCAATTAATGCAGCAAGTATGAGGGAAGTGAGGGACGGTGTGGATTCAAGAACACTAATTTTGTTTGCCTTTGCCAAGATGCTCCTCATTTTCATAGCTGCAATGATGGTAAATTCTTGCAAGATCCAATTTTCTGCTTTTGCTTCTTGACTGAGATTTCATATCTACTGTTTTGCTTGATCTTTCATTTCTACATGCGGAGGGAAGGTGCAAATTAGAACTTCACCTCAACCTTCTTTGCCTTGAATGTTTGATCTTGAGGTTACCATCTGCGTCCCATAAGATCCAATTGTTTTAATGTATTGAGTGAAGATGCACCAGATTCACTGTAAAATTTGCAGATGTCGGACTAAAGCGACTTCATTTTCTTTGTGGAATTTTGTTGTGCTCGCAACTAAACAGAAAAAAAGCTTCTGCCTCCACTAGTGATGCTAAAATCTCACTAGGCCTGCAGTTGAAGTATATAACATCGATAGATTTGAACTGTACATATAAAACCGCATTTTCAGGGTGGATCCAATCATGTGCACATGCTTCCATTCAGGATATATGCACGATCCATCGCACTGTAGGAAGCACTGTTTTACTAGTTTCATCCAACTTCATTCAGGATTTATTTGATAAGCATTTGTGTCCTGGCAGGGAAACGTAGCATTATGTGGAGAAAGGCCATCATAGGTAATCCGTTAAATTGTGTTTTTCGTTGTCTATTTTCTATAAAGATTCGCAACTTGGAAGCCTTGATAAAGTGATGAAGTGAGACTGCTATTTCAAAATGTCTTATGTTTTTTTTTTTTTAGGGATAGCAGCATTAGGAGCTGGAATTGGGATCGCCCTTATTTTAATGCTTTCCTTCAATAAGAAACCAATGATAAGAAGAATTATGGCTTTGATAAAGCAGAGGAGTGAATATTTCGATGGCGAAATGAAAATCGAGAGACTCATCTCTTCGAGAAGATACACCTATAAAGACATCAAGAGGATGACCAACTCTTTCCAAGAAAATTTAGGCCAAGGAGGCTATGGTTGTGTGTACAAGGGCAAGCTTAAAGATGGTCAACTTGTGGCAGTGAAGCTTCTAAAGAAGTTGAAAAGTGATGCTGAAGAATTTTTCAATGAAGTTGCGAGCATAAACAGGACTTCTCATGTCAATGTTGTCAACCTCTTGGGATTTTGTTTTGAAGGAAGTAAAAGAGCTTTGATTTATGAGTTCATGCCTAATGGATCTCTCGAAAAGTTCATAATTAACAGGAGTAACACATTGGAGTTAGATCAACTATTGAGTTGGGACACATTGTACCAGATTTCCCTTGGCATAGCTCACGGGCTAGAGCACTTGCATAGAGGTTGCAACACGAGGATCTTGCACTTTGACATAAAGCCTCACAACATCCTCCTTGACGCAAACTATTGTCCCAAGATTTCCGACTTTGGTCTTGCCAAAATATGCCCAAGACAAGAGAGCATCGTATCAATGCTAGGTCCCCGGGGTACCCCTGGATACATTGCTCCAGAGCTGGTCATGAGGAACATCGGAGGGGTTTCTCACAAATCGGATGTCTATAGCTATGGCATGATGGTTTTAGAGATGGTCGGTAGGAGGAAAAATATCGAAGTCACGGTAGATCATACTAGCGAAACATACTTTCCTCATTGGGTCCATCGACGCTTGGAGCTTCGAGAAGAGCTTGGGCTGCATGGGATCACAAATGAGGGGGATGAAGAAATCACGAAGAAGATGATTATAGTAGGCTTATGGTGCATTCAGATCGATCCGAGAGCTCGACCCTGTATGACTCAAGTTGTGGAGATGCTAAAAGGATGTGTTGAGGCCTTGCAAATTCCTCCAAAACCATCCTTGTCATCGCCCTCAAGATCGCTCGAGGCTTGTCCATGTGAAAGT
Source organism: Eucalyptus marginata (assembly GCA_014182565.1). NCBI lineage: Eukaryota > Viridiplantae > Streptophyta > Magnoliopsida > Myrtales > Myrtaceae > Eucalyptus > Eucalyptus marginata. The sequence continues at coordinate 9,899,923 of CM024586.1, read as the reverse complement.
TCGTCTTTGCAAGAGAGTAATGACTCGAGTTGGGGTTATTCTATTTCACTAATAGCATACCAACATAGTTTGTAATAGAGTATACAAAAAAAAAAAAAAAGCCAGAAAAAAAGACCGTCAACGTTTTAATTAATGACAATTGAGCTTTTCACAAATTTGTGATCAAATGTCTAGATTAAATTCCTATGAAAATGATGGAAAAACAAAGAAGTGAAAAGTGCATTATTTCGTATTATCAATATAGTTTGCCATTTATCCAACTAGGATTTATATTGAGCAAAATAGATGACATGTTAAACAAATTTTATTGAATGACCTCCATTATGAACTCTCGAATTGGATGGGCTTATTTCATTTAACAAGTATAGTTGAGAGATTTGTCATTTAGTTTAAAGATTTTATCATGGATTATACTAAAGAATTAGTTAGGCAGCAAATGTTAAGAGTTGTAAAAGCACTGACTTCCTTCCTGATAAAGTGTAATCAATGTGTTAGCAATTCCTTGTTATCTATGCTTAATCAGTGATCTTGAGGCCAAGCAAGCTAGTCTCCTTTTCATGTTGACGTTAAACCGAATCCTTTTTGGCCTAGCCTGGTCGTCTCCTTTCCCTTCCGATGTTAGAACGCACTCGATGATATAGGAAGATGCAATATCAGCTTGCAGGAAGTTTTGAATCGAGGGTTTGATGTTCAGTGTAGTGACCAAGCCGAGTGCTCGGCGTGCGCTTTTTCTGGCGGATCTTGCGGCAGCCACTCCTCTTCTTCAACATCTAGTGTCACGTGTTATTGCGTGGCAACCCTACGCTTGTACCTGCAATGACCCTGCACTTTCTTTCAGTAGCATTCTCAGTTGATATTTCTCAACTTTATTAAGCAGGTTCTTGTTTATATAGGCGCATCAGATTCTATTATCAACCATGTAGAATATGCAAAAAATCACTAAGCCTCGAGCTTTTACGGAGTTAGTTTCTATTAGTGCCTCAAAGATCATATGGCCAATAGACCCCGAGAATTTGTCCAGAGAAAACTCAAGTCGATTGAATGTGATTCACTTGTTTCTTTTGCTGGAAATTCGATGGTGCCGTACTTGTTTTGTCTTCCTCCAACTACGAATATCATGTGACAAGAATGACTTTTCTATGACTTTCCTTTTTGGTGGCGCAAAGAAAGAGGAAATCTCAAGTTATCTACTGCTTGGCCATGAATTTTTCATGAGAGATGTTAAAATATTTAAAAAATAAATTATGATTCATCTAATGGCTTAAAATTTTAGAATAATTGATAATGGTCTGACAAAATCTCCCATGGTATCAAAGTTAGAAATCTTAAGTACAAATCTTTTCAGACTCCATTTTGTCTCCCTAAATAAATTTCCACACTTAGTACTAGACAGAAGATCAGACTAAACGTGAGGTAGAGTGTTAAAATATTTAAATATTAAATCACGCATTCATCTAACAGCTTAAAATTTTAAAACAATTGTTCCTAATTGTAATTTAGAGGTCCATTTTACTAGGAAGTTTCATGGTTTGATCCTCGGGATTTTGTGGAGCAAATTTTTCGCCAATTTGCTTCACTGGGTGTTTGAATAATGCATGCCTCAGACCACATTCTGCCTTGCTTGGTATTTGCTTTGAAATAGAAGAACTAGCACCTGATAGTGATGGGAGTTAGGACCAATTCAAACCAACTCCATTTGATGCTTCCACGAATGCTTTCCACACTCTCCTACCTCTTTCTCCTATTCTTTGCAATCCTCTGCCTCCTTCCTGTCCAAATGAATCACGAAAAGATCATATTCGACAAAACTAACACTTTGGGCGTAGATCAACAGTTGAGTTGGGACACATTGTACCTGATTTTGATCAACGTTGCTCATAGACTAGAGTACTTACATAGAGGCTATGAAATGATGAATTTGCACTTTGACGTAAAGCCTCACAACATTCTTTTCTTCCAAAACTATTGTCCCAAGATTTTTGACTTTGGTCTTTCCAAAATTTGCCCAAGACAAAAGAGCATCATGTTAATGCTAGGTGCTCGAGGCACCCCTAGATACATTGCTCTGGAGCTGATCATGAGGAACAATGGCGGGGTTTCTTACAAATCGAATGTCTATAGCTATGTTATGATGGTTTTGAAGATGGTTGGTAGGAGGAAAAAAAATGAAGTCACAATAGATCATACCGGCCAAATATACTTCCCTCATTGGGCCCACCAAGGTTTGGAGCTTTGAGAAGAGCAGGGGCTGCATGGGATCGTGAATGAGAAGGATGAAGGAATAGCGAAAAAGATGATTGTGATAGGCTTATGGTACATTCAGAACTATTGGAGAGCTCGACCATCTATGACCCAAGTTGCAAAGATGCCTAAAAGGAAGTGTTGAAGCCTCACAAATTCCTCCTAGACCATCCTTATCATCTCCCTCAAGATTGCTCACTACTTGTCTGAGTGATTGTTTGTCTCTATAAAACAATAGTGACTTGAGTTGGGTAACTTTGATATGAAGTATACGGGACTAACATAGTTTGTAGTAGTGTACAGAAAAAAAAAAAAAAAGAAGGCAATTGTAAATGTATTAATGACTATTGAGATGCACCAAAAAAAGTGAAAAGGGCATTATTTCATATTATAAGTTGAGTTTGTCATTTGTCCAAATAGGATATAGTTTGTCATTTCACATGAACTCTTGAATTGAGTAGACCTAATCCATTTATAAGCATAGTGGAGAGAGATGTCATTTCATATAAGTCTTATTATAGACTACACTAGAGAATTACTTAAGCAACAAATATTACAATTGTAGACGCACTGACTTCGTTCATGCTTTAGTGTGATCAATTCATCTTCTTGCGCCAAACTTAGACAAGTCTGAAGCTCAACTTGGGTTGACAGAACTCGACCTAATCTTGATTTCTCTTGATCCCACAGCTTATCCATTTTCAACCATCCACACCCCCCGGCGATGGCTACTCTCTCTCCTCCGAAATAGCAAAGATTGGCTCTAGGTGTTGTGTGGTTTTAGGCCTGTTGCGACCTACCTTTCAATAGGGAGGAAAGTAGGTTTAGGGGGATTGGCTAAAGGACAAGCTTATGGCCCATGATTTAGATGCGGGTTCTCTCAAATCCATACTTTACGCAATGTCAAGTGTTCAAATTGATGGTATGAAAATTTTATTTTAAAAGGAGTTGCCACTAATCTACGTTAGGATCGTCTAGAAACCAAGTAAAGTGTGAGAGCATACTTAACTTCCTATACAACTAAAGAATTTAGGGTCATGGACTTGATTACACTAATTAGCTAATTAGTGCCCTTTTGGTATTTAATTTTGTTCATTTCAAAAAAAGATTTTCATTAGGCTATCTGGATTGATTTTATACTTATCCGCTAACATATAAGGTGAATATGCGGGTGTGTAATCATTAACATAACAATTAGCAACCTAGGAACGCATTAAAAATAAATTACATGGATAACAAGGACCTAACACTAACAAATAAGATAAATGACGATCCTAACTAAACTAAAGCGAAGCCAAAATCAATGTATTGATATTGGGCAATGAAGGCAATTATCCATAAGGACAATCGAAACCCTAAGCTAGAGCTTTAAGGGCTTGTTCATTTTTAGCATAATTTTAGAGTCAAAAGGCTTCATTGTTATTAAAAGGAAAAAAAAAACCCCGAAAAGTATATTTTTAAAAATTTTGAGAAATTCTAATTTTTTGGAAATTCTGAAATTTTTTAATTTTGTTTAGAAATTTCCACAATTTTTATTGTTCTCCAAATTTTCTGAATTTTAAAGATTTTTCTGAATTTTTCAATTTTTTCAATTTTTTGATTTTTTTGAATTTTCGATATTTTTTAACCTATTTTATGATTTTTTAGTAATTATTCTTATTATTATTTAATACTCTTTTTTTCTTTTCCTTTTAATTTTTTTTTTAAATCTTTGAATCTTTAATATTATTATTTTCGAAACAGTTTACCCGGTTCGACCCGCTAATTCGATCCACCGACCGGATCCGAGACTACCCAAATAAAACCTAATTTTTTAAAACATTTTTGTATATTCTATTTTTTTCCCTATTTTCTATTTTTCTTTTATTTTTCTGGTCTTCTTCTTCTTCTTCATGCGGCTCCTCTTCTTTCCGGGTGGCTTCCCTTGCATCGAAGCCACACCACCGCCCGCGAGCCCCGTCGGCATTCGGGCCATTGCCCAGACCACCTCCCGGCGTTGGTCATCGGCCCACCGACACCCACCACTTGCCACCACTAGGGCTGCGCATGGTAAAATTTCTTGGCTGGGGAAGAGTTTTTTTCAGAAATAGTTATTTTCTATTTCTTCCTAGGAACAATTTCTAAGCAAAAACCTGTTTGGTAACGCACAAAATTTCTATTTCTAACAAAAAAAGAACAAAACCTGTTTGGTAATCGCACAAAATTTCTATTCCAAATTTTAATTTTTTAAAAAAAATTAAAAATAAGAAAAAGGAATAGATTAGATATTACATAAAATTGACAAGATCAAAATATTATTAGAATAATAATACATTTACTTAGGGGTAAGAATTCTAGTCGAAGATGAAGTGGTATTGTAATGGAACGTGAACTATTATCTTATATATGTGTGTGAGTATCTTTACTCACGTAGTTTATAGCCTATTGAATTTAGGTAGCGTTTTGAACTATAATTCTCAATAATATTTTTTTTCTTTTTATCTTTTGCGAATTTTATTGTTTGGTATAGCAAATATTGCGGAAAAAGCACATTGGATATTGTTAGCCAAATTAATTTGTAGTGATTTCCTTGGAACTAAGTTTTTACTCTTTAAAAAAAAAAAAAAATGTAATTCTAGTGCATGCGTGGCTTGGGGATTTTAGTCTTCTAATCTTGACATGGATGTCGGGTTGGGGTTGGAAATTTCCAACTATTGGAATGGTTCATGCATGGCGTGGCTTTACTGTCATTATGTATTTAGTTCATAGTATGCTCCTAAAACACTTAGTAAAGACCTCGGTCTCTTGTATTTTGAGCCGTCGATGCATCCCATCTTGATGCTACTTTTTACCTTGCTTCTTCCGAATTACAAACTATTTCATTTTCGTGTTTCACATAAGCTTATAAGGTTTTGGCTAATTTTGATGAAGGGAGGTGTTTTTCCTCTCCTCTGTTTGTCCACATTTATGATACATTCAATGGCATTTGTGCTCACGGAGATAGAATTTGATGACCTTAATACGATTAATAGAAATGTATTCATAATAGTTCACATACACATCGCAAAAGTGTTTTCACCAAAAACAAAAACACATCGCAAAAGTCGGAAATAAAAAGTCATGGAATCTCTTGCATATTGTGATCCCTTGCCATCATATTTGCAATATTTTTCCTGATCATGTTTATCTCAGCCGCCTCATCACCTGGTGTATCATCTACAACCTCGTCTTGTGTAGGTTCAAAGGGATGCTCCGGATCTCCATATAGGGCAAAGTTCCTGTCCATCTTGTCTTGGTCGCGAATATAATTATGAAGAGTACAACATGCGATTACAATATATGCTTGCTTTCGAATTGAAAATGGAGGCATGTGTCTCAAAATGGAGAAGCGATTTTTTAATGCCCCAAATGACCTCTCGATAACATTTCTCAATGAAGAATGCTTATAGTTGAACAATTCTTTTGCTGATCCGGGGCCGTCTAATTCTACCCCTATACTCATTCAAATGATACCGTTCACCTTTAAATGGAGTCAAAAATCCTGAAAGTGCTGCATAACCAGAATCTACTACATAGTATTTTCCTACAAGAATATATACATAAATTTGTTATGATATGCAATAGCTATGCAATCATAAAAAAAAAAAAAAATCACTTGATATAGACAAAGCAAATACCGCGGTGGTCGAGGAAATTGCAATTGAGGAGTCTTGAGTGCTGCCGAAAGAACCCGACAATCATTGGCAGATCCTTCCCACCCAGCTAATACGAAAGTAAATTTCATATCGAACGAACAAGCACACAGCACATTTTGAGTGGTAGTCCCTTTCCTGCCTCTAAATGGGATTTGTTTCGCTAGAGGGACGGATGCATTAATGTGGGTGCCATCAATAGCACCAATGCAGCCCTATGATTTTATGAAAGTATAGCGTTAGACAATATTATTAGCTATATAAATATTTTAATAATGTAAAATTGATATAAAAATCATACCTTGAAGTAACGTCCATGGTTAGGATCGATAAGAATCTCTTCTGGAACAATATCAAAAGAAGGCGCCTTGATAATCTCTTTTGATAATTCGAGAATTGCTTTTAATACTAGAGTAAAAAACTTACTGATTGTTTGTCCCGAATGTTGAAATCTCTCACATAAATCTCTATTGGAGTTTTTGTGACCAACCATAGATAAGAAAATCCCAACTTGTTCATCTACCCTTACATATCGAGTATCTTTTAGCCAGCCTCTTGCCTTCAATAGATCACATAGGTTAAGAAAAACATGTCTCTCTAACCTGAATGCTTCATATATCCTATCTGAATGTCCGTAAACAATTTCCCTTACACATTCGGCTCCTGATAATTTACTGTCCCTAATAGGCTATCTCGTATGCAAAGACATGTCCAAAGTAACAAGACATAACCATGCTATTATTATGTCAATATCAACCTCATCCAAATACCATTCAACTGCTGCTACCTCTCCATTAGACACACTATTTGATTGATCTTCCATAGTACCTATGCAATCACACAAATACAAGAAATTCAATATAGATACATGTACAAAAAAAGAAAAAAAAGAAACCAATAACGTAAGTAATAGAGTGAAAGCAAACCAAATATAAAAATTCAACACAATCCATCATATCCAAACTACAACACAAATGCAAAAGTCTCAACATCAATATCTTGAACAACAAAATAACAACCAACAACATAAAAAACATAGTCTAATAAAACTCCATTCAATCCAGGATACATTCCCTAACATCCACTAAAGCAATCGGAGAAGTCCATATCTCATTTCACTTGGGGTTTTGATAAAAGCCTCCCTCCACGTGGCATTAACGCAGGCTCGTTCCACAGCTTTGCTGTAAAGATCTGGCTCCAACGTAGGCATGGCAAGTAGGATATCAATCACAATAGATACGGAGAATGGGTCTATAGGTGGTGATGTGACTTGTGAGTTGACAGAACCACTCACAGATTGACTAGCCCTACTTTTGATCATCTCTTGTAAAACTTTGCAGGTGCTAGCAACATCATTTGATTGACTTCTCCTTCTTCTCTTACTATTTGGAGTTTTATCCATCCTATGTTTGTCACGAACTGGAGTAGGAGTTTTATCAGACATAAAAACTTCCTCATCGTTCTGGTGTTCATTAAAGTTCGCTGGTCCATTGTCTGCATCATCACCACCAATGCCAAGTTCATCCGACATCACAAAATCTGCGGCATTTCCTACTGCATAATCCCCAGTAGCATATGTATCACCAAATACAGTACACAAGTCGGGATATTGAGGAAATCCATCCTTCTTGAATTTTGCCCACTCAATATTATCCTGCAATTTTCACAATGACAACATATATCAGCAATACAATTAAACATCTTGCCATGTATATCTATATTGATCTCAAAATGATCAAAGGTTAAATCATACCTTGATGTGAGATTCCCATATACTTGGATCATCAACAACAACTGTTTTGTTCACATTATCCCAGCCAAATCCGGATTGTGAAAGCAGCTTCTTGAAACTAGCATACTGCTTTTTCAATTTGTTCACCTTGTTCTTCAACTGTATTGAAGTATATTGAAGTTCTGCTCGTTTATTGAATTCTGTCCGTATGTTATTCCAGCCTGCTTTGTTGAAAGTACAAGAGGTGCGATTTCCCTTTTTGACCTCTTCTACCAACAAACTGACGTACAAGTTGGTTAGAGGCTCAGCCCACTTTGCAGTGAATGCCTCTTTTTGGGATGCCATGTAACCTTCACTAGTTGAGCATCATATGAGTTCAAGACAATTAAAAAGAGAGTGCAACATGCTGCTTCCTTCTTTTCTCATTATAGTAGCTACAAGCATCAAACCAGAATCAATGGATCCAACTCTAAACTTTGGATAGCTACCCAATGCATAAAAGTTCCTAAAAAAATTAGTATCTTCGTCCTTTTGTGTCATTATTTTCACTTTGAGTTACTTTTTGCCTTTCAATGCGTAAATGCCGCTATACCTTCAGTCATTGCAGCTTCTGTGTAGGTCGTACATTGCCATCCAAACATACTACGATTGCCTTATACAAGCAGTGCATCGACACACACATACACAACCCTCGGATTAGCTAAAACAAATCCTTTATCACAGCCTATAACTAAAACAGAGCATCGACAAACTACTCACGCAAGCATACATACATACACAACTATCTCATTTCATTTCATACTCCCACTTGGTTTGAGAGACAAAAAGTGAGAAAAGTGCACCAGAATTTTGGTGCTGTTCATCATATCAGCTCTGGTTTGTTTTACTCAGCCTAGCTGATACATGTGAGAATCAAGGGCAACACAAGCACGAGGGAAGCAACATGAGAGAGGCGAGCACAAACAGAGGCAACGCGACGGAGGCGACATGATTCAACTTCAGAAAAAGTAAGAATCATCACTAGAATAGGTACAATCAGAAGGAATCAAAGCAGCAAACCTGATTTAGGGCAAGACGACCACAAGACGATGCGACCAGAGGTGATGCGACCGGAGAAAGGTGACCAGAGGCGACGGGAGTAGAGGCAATGGGATCGGACAGAGGCGATTGGAGGCGACGGCACTACAGGCGGCGGATTCAACTTTAGAAAAAGTGAGAATCACCACTAGAATAGCTCCAGCTTCACATAACCCATGCCTTCAGCTGCAAAATAGAAAGCCAGAGTAACAGATCTTAAACACCAATAAATGGAAAAATATTACTTAGGTTTAAACAATGAAAGAACTTCTACATGATCTTAAACACCAATAAATGCCAAAGTCTATATTTCATAGAAGATTTGAGATGCACAATGTCTATAAAAATCAAATTTCAAACAATAAAGGGAAAGGAAAGGTTAAAAGGTAAAAGGAAAAGACACTCTAAAATATGGACTAAAATTCCCAAAAAATGAAGCTCCAGTAGTATCTATAATGGTCAAAAGTAAAACGTTTTAGAGAAACACATTTCTGAAAACTTCAAGGTCGAATTTTGATCGCTGCCATTTTTCTTAGTGTAAAATCATGCCTTTCACCAAACCACACCAATGACACAACACCTTTGCATCATGGACTTAACTCACTTCAAGTGTGTCCTGATTTTATTCACCCAATTCTGTGTTGAAGGCAAAAAAGTGTAGTCCTATTCGTTGTTTGCGATCATCACCAAATAGATTGATAAATCCACCTAGTGTCATCAATGCAAATTCTCCGTGGATCTCTCAAATATGGGCAGGACTAGACCATTTTTTAAACACTGGTCAATTAAAGCTCACCACCAAAAAGGAAGTATCAACACCATCAGCCTCCAGCTCTACCAATATACTCCTGCCTTGGGCATCATCAGCCCAAAATCTAATGATCGTCACATATAGTAACTCCACAACACAAAAGCCACACAAAATCTGCAAAGAGATGTTCTCGCAACCTTTGAAATCAGCCTCGGATTCAAGCCCAGACGTGTAGCGCAAATCAAAGCGTTACCAGCATTCCCACCGCCTTGAACCTAAGCAAGATGTACCGACTAGATTTTAAAATCACAACCTAACAAAAGCAACGGCATTATGGAAAAAGTAGAGAACGAGGATAAGGAAGAGGGAGTCGATCTGAGGGCAGGGGAACGAGCAAAACCTCCAAGCTGGTGCTCCGGATCTTGTCGTCGGGCTTGGGGTAAGAGGCCACCACCACCAAGAAATCCACGCACACCGATCCGCAACCTAGCTGCAAGTTTTTTTCACAGAGAGCGGCATCACTCTTCTATCGCCACGAAACTCATCGAAACAAATAGCGAAGCGAGAGTTGTCGGCGCAAGTTCGCGAGGGAAGAGGACGGACCACGACACGGCGGTCGGGAAGAGGAGGAGAAGGGGAGCGATCGGACCAACGGCGACGGGACCAGCGGACGAGGTCCGGTGAAGGAAGAGGTGAGCTCCGGCGACCGGACCGGCGACGACGGGACCGGCGGCGACGACGGGACGGGCGGCGACGGGACGGGCAGCGACGGGAGGTGATGAGATCGGACGAGAGGTCGCCGGCGAAGGAAGAGGTGAGCTCCGGCGGCGGCGACGGACCAGCGGCGACGACGGGGCGGGCGGCGACGACGGGACGGGCGGCGACGGGAGGTGATGAGATCGGGCGAGGGTCGCGGGCGAAGGAAGAGGTGAGCTCCGGCGGCGGCGGGACCCGGCGACGGGGACCGGCGGCGACGACGGGACCGGCGGCGGGGGGGAGGTGATGAGATCGGACGAGAGGTCGCGGGCGAAGGAAGAGGTGAGCTGAGAAGGGGCGTGAGTTGAGGGGGGAAAAGAGGAATTAGGGTTAAAACAAAAGTAGTTCCTCATTTTTATTCCCGGAAGAGAAGTGATTTTTTTGTTTCTCATTTCTCTTCCCAAACCATTTCGAGCTAGGTTTTTATTCCTGGAACAGAAAAATAATGTGGCGTTATCAAACGGGTTTCTGTTCTTTTTTTGTTCCGGGGAACAAAAGAACAGAAATTTTGAGGAAGAGAAATGTTATCATGCAGTACCTAGTTGGTCGGAGGTCATCACCATTGCAAGAATACTTCCGGCAAAGATTTTCAAGCCTTAAAATTTTGTATGACCAAAACTCCGACGATTCGAGTGCTAACACCAGCATGAGCAAACAACGCGATGGAATGGACTTAAACTCGAACAAAGACGACACCACAGAAACGAACTCATAAATTTCCGAATCTCGCTTTGACATTTCATCAAACATATAGAATGCCACTGGCTAGAGGGAGGACCTAGGCTCGTTCGGGATTCGGGTTTAGCCAAAGATCGGTCATACTAGACATGAGTAACACTCGAGACTAACTTAGAGACGAACCACCAGCATTTAGCACCGGTAACCTTAAAATCACAGATCTCGGCCAAAACAAATCACATGAACCCAGACCTCACTTATACATTCTAGCGAACACTTGGTGCACACTACTGAACGAGGGACTTCGGACTTGCCGGGGGCTCAATCGCGGACAAAAACTCCTAACGACGCATACTAGGACACGGAGCAGCTTTAATGGAAGACCGACGGTACCGAAGCTCGCGGGAACACCACCCAAAAACAGGGCACAAGCATTTGGGAAAGACCTACCTCGTTCGGATGCAGCACTATGAGGGACAGCGAGCACCGAACGGACCTCAGGTGACGGTGAAACACTCTTTCGAGCTCGCTCTCTCTTTCTCTCGAGCTCACCCTCTCTCGGTTCTAACCAGCAGAAAAACAGAGCTCATCCTCTCTCGCTGCCTTCTCTCCCTTTATCCCTCTCTCGGCCTTTTCCCTCTCCTCTAGGGTGACGCCAGCAACCTTCCCTACGCTGGCGTCGCGTGCAACGCTCGTCGCCAACGTCCTTGCCATCCTCACTTCACATACAGCTGTCGTCCTTCCCCGTTTGTCGTTGAGCCAGCGGCCAGAGGGAGAGAGGAGAAAGAAGAGAGAGGCTGGGTCGGCGGAGAAGAGAACTGGGCCGCGTGTTGGGGGGATGTCTAATTGTCCAGACAGTAATGATAGTATCTTGTATCTGAACCGGTGGCTCACTTTTTCTAAGTAATGGGGAGGAGTAGGCCGGGCTGGAAAGGAAGAGGCTATGGGCCCGCCCACTCGGGAGATAAAAAAGAAGAAGAAGTGGATTGGGTTGGCCTCGCAGGAAGAAGAAATGGCAGGAAAGAGAAGAGAGGGCCGGGCAGACCTAGCCCTTGGTCGGCTGTTTTTGATTTGTTTTTATAATAACAATTTTTAGATAATAATTTTTTTAAAGAAAAATTTTCAAATTTTTCAAAGATTTTAAATAACTAATACTAGTAATGCAAATGTTCCTAATGTCCATATCCTAAGCAATTTAATGGAAATTATTTTTGCTAGTTGTTAAAAATTAATCTTTAATTTTCTACGCAATTGACTCTTAAGTAAAAAGGTAAAATTTAGGCGTCAACAAAACTAACTTAAAATAAAGGTAAGCTTTTTTAACGAAAAAAAAAAAAAAAAAAAATGGAGCTAGAATAGGAAAGGAATCATCTTATAAATGACGCGGGAGTAGTTTGATTGAATTTTGTTGTGGGGAGAGAGAGAGAGAGAGAGAGAGAGAGGTCTCATAGTTCACAAATAGTAAGGCAAAATCGGAGCGAGCCTTCATTCTTTGTGGCACAGAGAGAGAGATCATGGGAAAAGAAGGGGACTTGGTCAACAGCGTCGTTCCTGAATCTGGATGTTTTTAAACCCTGTTCCCATCCTCCATCTTGCTTAGCGTGATGAGCAATTCTGCCTCTATACTTCCACAATTCAAATTATTTTCTGATGTGAGCCCACTAGCGTTTTCTTGCCATCATGTCGGTATATCTATGCCCTCAATTTTATCTATGGTTCTTGAATCCGATACTTGATCCTGAGGACATAGGAACTCTGTAAAACCTATTGGAAACATCTTGTACTTCTTCATCGAGTGAAACTAATTAGGCGTCCTTTATTGCTTAAGGTCATAAATGTTTAAATCATATTTCTGTGTGCATAGAATCCTGTTTTGATGTGATCAATAGAGGGAGGACATAATTTCGTAGTGATATTTGCTTGGAATCGCTCGTTTACATCACCTGGATTTAATCATGCATATGTGCTTCTGGTAATCCAATTGGTGTCAGTGTAGGGCCGTTCTAGGTTCACCGAGGCATGGATTAGAGATGTTGCAGGGCTAGAAGTGGGCCGAATGCTCACTGTCCCAATCGCTCTTCGATCTGAACAGCAAGCATTGTTTAGCCCACTCGCGCCTCTCCGAGCCCGTCCTTGGCTGCCTTATTTATTCGTTTTAGCCTCGCATGGCACGTGTTCATGCATATGTGGGCCCGCTTTTATCAGATTTTTAGCACTGATAATATGAAATGTTGACGGTTCATCCGATACTCGACTCGTGACTCAAACGTTCAGGTTTTGGTTGGATCGGTCGTCGGCGAGCTTCCTTTGTGCGTTCATTTGTTACATCCTCAGGTACGAATGTCCATTTGGATCCATTCTAACCCTTTTTTTCCTGGGACATATAAAATGGCGACATTGAATAAGTATCGGTTCGGTTGATATCATTTTCCCTTTTGGATACCTTCATTTTTTTCATTGTATTTTTTGCATTTAGATTTAGGATTTTTATCTTTAAATAATATCATTTCAGAAGAGGGGGAGCAGCGGCTAACGGTAGGTGGCGGTATAGAAAATTTTTACTTATCGTTTATGTTCCAAACCTATTTTTGGACTAAAAAGTTGTTCCAAATATAGAAAAATAAAATTGCATTATCAAACAAATTTTTGTTCTAAATCTATTTTCGGGACCTAGAAAAATAGAAAAATAGAAAAGAAAATAGTTATTATGGGTGTCTTAAAGTGACGTAGCACAGAATTTGGTGATGCGCATGGGGGATGTCTTCATAAAACGTTACCACATGTGCAGGGGCGTTTTAAAAATGTTCCTGTCTGACTGGAAAAAAAAAAAAAAAAAACTGTCCCTACTTGCGGAGGTTTCTCTCAGTGGATGGTGTTGATGAATTTTCGAGGAGTCAGGGAGCGAGGGATTTTCATTTTTTATTTGGATGAGAGATTGGTTTGGCCGATCTAAGTATTGATAGAGGACTATTCTTGCACATGCTACGCCGGTGCCTTGCAAGTAACATAAACGTGGGATCAATGGGCGCCAAAAGCGCCCGTTTGTAGCATCTACGCTGCATTTCGGTAGCAGCCTAATCATTCCCTAGAGAGCAGAGATGCGGAGCCCGTCCTCTTTTTACACGGTGCAACTTGGTTGAATTGGCATAAAAAATCAAGCATTAAGTTGAACATGGCGAAACAAAGCACACGAATTTCGTCCTCAATGACCAATACGGAGTAAGCCGACCTTGACTACAATATCCATTCATCGCTCGTCTATGGTAACCAATACCATTTGTGACGAGACCCAATTGATCTTATTCCCAAAGGCGGAGAAGAAGTAGAAAAAAAATAACCCTATTTATTTCATTAAAAATAAATGACTTAAAAAATAATTATTTAAAAGTGTTCCCTTGTACACATAGGATTACTCGAACATGGCATGCAACAAAATATAAATTCAAACTAATATATTCTTGAGGGGAAAATTATCCAAAAAGTTGAATACCCAAATTAGTATTAAACCTTTCAAGTTTGTTAATTAAATCCTAAACATTTTTGTATTTTGTCAATTGAATATATTCGGTTAATTTTGATTGGAAATTACTAACATTGATGCTAGTCGTCTTACGTAATACAGCTGACATTGACGTGGAAAATTTTTAATAATATTTTGACATTTATTTATTTCTTTCCTTTCCTTTTGTTTCTTTCTCCCTCTTTTCCTTCTTCATTGTTTCTTACTATGGCCAGTGAGGGTTGTCAAGCCTTCACCGGCTGTAGATGAGGGCCGCAACGCCATTGCCTAGTTGGGTGGGGCCATCGCGTAGCCACAAGTAAGGCCAACTTGGCCTTACTTGAATGTAGACAAGGTTGCCTCACTTGCGGCCGACGAGGCAGCCTTGCCAAAATCCAAGCGAGGTCGGTCGTTTGTGGCCGCAATGGCCTTGCCTAGATCTAGGCGAGGCCAATTGAGGGTCACGACACTCGGTCGGACGCGGCCAAGGGTTAGCTACGAGTGGCCGGTAAGGGCCTAGTCAAGTAAGAAAACAATGAAGAAGGAAGAGAGAAAGAAAAGAAAAAAAAGAAAAAAATTGAAATATCATAAAAGATTTTCTACAATGCCGGTCGTGTTATACAGGATGACTAGCATTTATATTAGCGATTTCTGGCCAAAATTAGTAGAGTGGACTCAATTGATAAAATGTGAAAAGATTTAAAATTAAATTGACAAAAATGTAATAAGTTTAAGACTTTTTGGATAATTTTCTTTATTTTTAAGTTCCAATTCAAGATTTAGGCCTTATTATTTAGGCGGTTCATTCTAAATTGCCGGACGACTTTCTTGTTACTCACCAAGAGAAGGACAACGAAAATGCCAAACCATCACCTTCTCTGAATTATCTTCCCTTCTCTCTCCATCTTCTTTTTCTTCTTCGGGAGCTCCATTGGTGTCCACTCCGCTTTCTCAACCGTATGTAGCTCCATCTCAACCTAGTCCCATGCGGTGATATACCCATCCAATATTCATTCTGGACCGTCAACGACACCCCCGTACACTGCGGCTGCCTGGGCCTCAGCTTCAGTTGCTCGTATGTTTCCGATTACCCGACCCTCTCTCTTCCGGAAGAAACCTACTTCATCGCCGAAATCAACTACGTTGATGAAACCTAAACCTCACCAACATCGCCGTCGCCGGCCAGAGATGCCCCAGGGCCCTCCACAACCTCACGATCAGCTAGCTTCCGCTAGATTACAACTCTGCTGATGTCAACGTCACCTTCATCTTTAAACTGCAGCGCTCCTCCGCAGGTGTCCAGCCCCGTCATGGCCATTGATTGCTTGCGATTTGGTGATAAGCGGCCGTACGTGTTCGTGGACATAAGCTAGGAGGAGGCGGCGGTGTGTGATGAGGGGTGGGACTAAGGAGACAGTCATGTTGATGGTGAAGCGGACGGATGCGACAATGGCGAACGTGGTGGAGGAGTTCGCTGGGGCAATGAGCGAGGGGTTTGTGCTTGACTGGGAGACGGCGAAGGAGTGCAGGAAGTGCCAGCACTCCGGCCGGCAGTGCATGTTTAACCAGACGGAGCACGCTCTGCGCTTCTGTAACGATGGGTCAATTCACGTCAACGGTTCGTTTTGCGAAGGCAGTAATGAGGCTTCTGTCTATTTATTTTCTGTCTTTCTTTGGAAAATGGTTTCTGCATTTTGTTTGCCAATCGCATGATTGCCCTTTCAATGCTTGTCGCCTATCGATTGCGTGTTTCTGCATATTTTGTTGTTTTAGCTGCTTTTAGCATTAGAAGAGTATGCACTTGGTCGGTCAATTTCTTTATCTATACTTTTTGAAAATTTGAAAGGTAGCCACTCCTGCATGTATATTCCCGTGTTATAAAATTCAATACAAATTTAAAATCAATAAGTAGAATGAGCCTATATATATATTGTTAGCTAGGTTCACTCCTATGTGTAGGAAGCCCAAAAAGGGCTTGAGCCCATATGATAAGTTATATAGAGAAATGGGGTTTCTCACTATTTTTAAAGTGGTATTTGAAAAAGGACGTAGTAACAAGAGAAAAAGATAAAGCAGAAAATTTAGGGTTGGGGCAAAATCTGATTTATATCAAGTTGGCATCGGAGGTTGATTTGTGGTCCGATTGAGCTGAAATTTTGTCAGCATGTTCGTGACACAATCTTCTCGAATATGAACAGTTTGATTTTCGTTTGAAGCTCCCTACGTCAGGTTTTTCGTGGATTGATCACAACCTGCGTTTTTTGTCAGATTTATCATTGATCTCCTGTGAAATTCATGTGTATTGCCAAGAATTATGTTCTTGAGGTTTTTACTGCTATGTACTTCTAGTATTTGCTAGAGAAGAATATTGTTCACCTAATTTTGTTGATAGTGAAGATTTTCGGGTGGACTCCGGTCTCGTGGTTTTTGATCTCTTCACATCGAGGAGATTTTCCACGTAAAAAATCATCTTTTGTTCGCATGCTTGGTATTTATTTTACTCTACTATATCGATTCCTATTAGGTTTACACAAGAGGGGAGATTATTTTATTCCGCTGCGTTAATTCGATATTATTTGAATTGTTACTATTCTCCCATCAGAGTGGTACCAGGGCTTCTGGTTATTGCTTGATTTTTTTTCTGTCTTGTGATAACAATGGAAACGAATACGAGTAGAATGGTTATATTGAATTGTTCGAATTATCATATTTGGAAAGGGAAGATGGAAGACCTTTTATAAGTGAAAGATTTTTATTTGCTCGTATTTGCCGAGGAAAAATCGGAGAACAAAACTGATGCTGAATGGTCTATATTTTATTGTCAAGTGTGTGGTTATATTAGGTAGTGGGTGGATGATAATTTTTTTTTTTTTGTGCTGGAGGAACCGCCTTAGTCGGTAGCCGAAGCGTAAACCCCTAGGTGCTACGTAAGCGGGATGATAATGTTTTGAACCATATTATTGAGGAAACACATGCACGCAGTTTATGGGATAAGCTCAAATAGTTATATGCTCGAAAGATTGGGAGTAATAAGTTATTTTTGATAAAACAGATGATGGCTCTAATATATCAAGATGGTACTCGTTTGACTGATCATTTAAATTCTTTTCAAGGAATTATAAATCAATTGTCTACGATGGAAATCAAGTTTGATAATGAGATACAAGCACTATGGTTGCTTGGTACTTTGCCGGACTCATGGGAGACATTCCGAACATTTTGTCTAGTTCTGCCCCGGATGGTACGATTACCATGGATTTAGTCAAGAGTAGTATTTTGAATGAAGAGATGAGAAGGAAGACACAAGGATCGTCCTCTTCACATTCTGATGCCTTGGTTGTTGAGAGAAGGGGAAGAAGTGAGTTTCGAGGTCTGAGAAATAGAGATAAAAGTCGAGATAAAAGCAAAGGTAAGTATAATAATTTTGCTAATGTTGAGTGCCATTATTGTCATCAGAAGGGACATATTCAGGGGTTTTGTCACTAGTTAAAAAGGGAGAAACAAAAGGAGAAAGGTAAAAAGAAGAAAAGTGATAATGATAGTGATGACAATCGTATTGTTGTACTTAAAGAAGACTTTCTCATCATTTTTTATGGTGATGTGGTGAATTTTGTATCTCATGAGACCAGTTGGGTAATTGATAATGGTGCATCTATTCATGCTACGTCTCGTAGGGATTTCTTTACATCATACAGGTCAGGTGACTTCGGATCTGTGAAGATGGGAAACAATGGGCTAGCTCAAGTTGTAGGCATCGGTGATGTGTGTGTAGAAACTAGCAATGGCACAAGGTTAGTATTAAATAATGTTAAACATATACTTGATATCCGCTTGAATTTGATTTTTACAGGCAAGTTGGATGATGAGGGGTATTGCAGCACATTCAGTAATGGTCAATGGAAGCTCACCAAAGGTTCTCTTGTTGTGGCTAGAGGTGAAAAATATTCTTCGTTGTACATTATGCAAGCAAAGTTGTTCACAGACAAAATTAATGCAGTAGACTACGAAGATGTAGCTGAGTTATGGCATAAGAGGCTCAGTCACATCAGTGAGAAGGATTTGTTAATATTGGCCAAGAAGAAGCTCCTTTCAGGATTGAAAAGTTCGGCGCTAAAGAAATGTGCTCACTGTTTAGCAGGAAAACAAAATAGAGTTGCATTTAAAAGCTCAAATCCTTCAAGAAAGTCAAGTATACTGGATTTAGTACATTTTGATGTTTGCGGTCCTATGAAAACAAAATCACTTGGTGGCTCTCTTTATTTTGTTCCCTTTATAGATAATTTTTCAAGGAAAATTTGGATTCATATCTTGAAAACTGAAGATAAAGTATTAGATGCTTTTAAGCAATTTCAAGCTTCAGTTGAGAGATAGACTGGAAAGAAATTGAAATGCATCAGAACTGATAACGAGGGAGAGTATATTGGACCTTTTGATGAATATTGCAGACAACAAGGTATTCGACATCAAAAGACACCTCCCAAGACGCCTCAGTTAAATGGCTTAGTTGAGAGAATGAACAGAACACTGGTTGAAAGGGTAAGATGCTTACTTTTATAGTCAAAGCTACCTGGATCCTTTTAGGGTGAGGTTTTAAGTACAGTTGTGCATGTATTAAATCTTACTCCATGCGCTCCTTTAGAGTTTGATGTTCCTAATAGAGTTTGGACAGGCAAAGATATTTCTTATGATTATTTGCGTGTCTTTGGGTGTAAAGCATTTGTGCATATTCCCAAAGATGAGAGGTCTAAACTTGATGTGAAAACACGACAGTGCATATTTATTGGTTATGGATAGGATATGCTTGGCTACAAATTTTATGATTCAGTTGAAAAGAAAATTGTAAGAAGCGGAGACGTTGTGTTTATGGAAGATCAAACAATAGGGGATATTGAGAAGGCAGATATGATTTCAGCACCACAAGTTAGTGATAATTTGGTTGATTTGGATCCAATTCCTCTTACAAATATTCCTACACAGGTTGATGAAGAGTAGGAGGAAGTCAATATTCCAAATAACGCACATGTTCCTGAACATGTTGAAATAGATAATACTATTCCTGAACCAAATGCTCAATTAGATGTTTCACTGGATGTTCCAGTTCAGAGATTCGTTAGAGACCGACGACCTTCCACCAGGTATTCTGAAGATGGGTATGTATTATTGACTGATGCAGGTGAACCAGAGTGCTATGCAGAAGCAATAGAAAATGAGTACAAAAGCAATTGGTTTGATGCTATGCGAGATGAGATGCAGTCACTTTATGATAATCATACTTTTGAGTTGGTGAAGTTACCTAAAGGTAAAAGAGCTTTGAGAACAAGTGAGTATATAGGTTGAAGCAAGATGAACATACTTCATAACCACATGGTGACTTGAACATGGCAGAGAAATGGTATTGATTTTGATGATATATTTTCTCCGGTAGTGAAAATGTCTTCTATCCGTGTGGTACTAGGCTTGGCAGCTACCCTAGATTTGGAAATTGAGCAAATGGATGTCAAAACAGCCTTCCTACATGGTGACTTGGAGGAAGAGATATACATGGAACAACCTGAGGGTTTTAAAGTGAAAGGGAAAGAGAATTATGTGTGCAAATTGAAGAAAAGTCTCTATGGCCTAAAACAAGCACCGAGGCAGTGGTACAAAAAGTTTGGGTTAGTTTTAACGGAACAGGACTATAAGAAGACTTTATCGGATAACTGTATATTTGTCCAAAAATTTTCTGATGATGAATTTATTATTCTCTTGCTTTATGTTGATGATATGTTGATTGTTGGCATAAATGCTTCAAGAATTGAGTTATTGAAGAAACAATCAAGCAAGTCTTTTGCCATGAAAGACTTGGGTTCAACGAAGCAGATTCTTGGCATTAGAATTACCCGAGACAAAGATGCTAAGAAGTTGTTTTTGTTGCAAGAGAAATATATCGAGAAAATCCTTCAGAAATTTTACATGGACAAGGCTAAAGTGGTTAGTTCTCCTCTTATTGCCTACTTTAAGTTAAATATGAAGCAAAGTCCTATGACTGATAAAGAAAATAAATATATGGAAAGTGTTCCATATGCCTCAGCTGTAGGAAACTTAATGTATGTGATGGTATGTACACGCCCAGACTTGGCGCACGCAGTTGGCGTTGTTAGTCGCTATTTATCAAATCCAGGCAGAGAGCACCGGAATGCAGTGAAGTGGATTATGAGGTATCTTCAAGGAATTTCAAATTTGAAACTAAGTTTCGGGACCGAGAAACTTAAGTTAGTTGGATACACAGATTCCGACTTGGCAGGAGATATTGATACTCGCAAATCTACTTTTGGTTATTTGATTTCTTTTGTGGGTGGAGCTGTGTCATGGAAGTCAAGATTGCAAAAGTGTGTTGCACTTTCTACAACCGAAGCTGAATTTATTGCAGCGACTGAAGCTAGTAAAGAGATGCTATGGATGAAGAAGTTCTTAGAAAGCAAAAGAGGTATGTGCTATTTTGTGATAATCAAAGCGCAATTCATCTTGGTAAGAATTCATCTTTTCATTCTAGATCGAAACATAGTGATGTTAGATATCATTGGATAAGGGATGTTCTAGACGAAAAGTTGTTGGAACTTGAGAAAATTCATACGGATCATAATGGCTCTGATATGATGACGAAGACTCTACCAAGAGAGAAGCTTAAATATTGCCAATTGATAGTAGGGATGGTGAATTCATCCACATTGTCTTAAGGGGAGATTTGTTAGTTGGGTTCACTCCTATGTGGAGGAAGCCAATGAGTTCGTGCAGTTCTCAAAAGGCTGAGCCCATATGATAAGTCATATGGAGAAATAAGGTTTCTCACTATCTTTAAAGTGGTAGTCAAAAAATGACGTAGTAACAAGAGAAAAAGAGAAAGTAGAAAATCTGCGATTGGGGCAAAGTCTGATTTACATTAAGCTGGCATCAGAGGTCGATTTGTGGTCCAATTGAGCTAAAATTTTGTCAGCATGTTCGTGGCGCAATCTTTCTCGAATATGAACGGTTTGATTTTGGTTTGAAGCTCCCTACATCAGGTTTTTCGTGGATTGATCAAAATCTGCGTTTTTGGTCAGATTTATCCTTGATCTCTTGTGAAATTCATGTGTATTGCCAATAATTATGTTCTTGAGGTATTTGCTGCTTTGTACCTCTAGTATTTGCTAGAGAACAACATTGTTCACCCAATTTTGTTGATAGTGAAGATTTTCGGGTGGACTTCGGTCCCGTGGTTTTTGATCTCCTCACATTGAGGAGGTTTTCCATGTAAAAAATCGTCTTGTGTTTGCATGCTTGGTATTTATTTTACTCTACTATATCGATTCCTATTAAGTTTACACAAGAGGGGAGATTATTTCCTTCCGCCGCGTTAATTCGATATTGTTCAAATTGTTATTGTTCTCCCATCATACATATATACGCACACATATATATAATAAACCATAGACAAGCAAAGCAAAATATTTTCACACCTCATTTACATGCAAACGGGATTAAGACAACATATAGAATTTGAGTAACAGGGGATGGCACATGTAAAAGAAACTGAGAGAAAACCATACTCCAATATTGTGTCCAAATACCACAAAGACTTGAACCAATAGGTGGATAATCACCGTGAAGATAAGTGATGTGAGTATTTTAACACTCCGAGTTAAGTGAATTTCTCTCGAGATTGATAAAGTATAAGGTTTCATATGTAGCGATTGGAAGTGATAAATATTTTTGTTTAGCAGAATTTTGAAAAGTGGGCTCTATCAATTGGTTGCACCTTGTCAAAAAGATGTCTGTTCTCTTTTCTTGCTATTAGAGCTTGGCGCCAAAATGAATAATTAAGACTCAAGTATCTTATGGGGCTTCACAATTTCAACCATGAAAAGATGGCAAGGTTCGGTTGTTGCTTCCAACGTAAAGGTCCAATGTAGGCATAATTCACTGTGACCGTGGAGTCATGGCCCTTTGCCATCCACTGATGTTAATCGTGTCATGTTCTTCTCTCCTTGCTCTTCCTCATCTCCCTCCATATTCACTTCCCGGTGCTAGCTTCCGGCTACTTCAAGCCGTTCCAAGAGTGCGCTCCTTTTGATTGCGGACATCAACAAATCAGCTATCCTTTCAAGCATAAAGAGCAACCAAGTTACTGTGGGTATCTAGGCTACGAGCTCGGCTGTTACGGATATGACCTGGCCCTGTCCATGGAGTCCCTGGAATATCGGGTAATCCACATGAATATGAGCACGCAGATCCTTGTGGTGGCAAGGATGGATTTATGGGAAGATATGTCTTCAAAAATATGTTGACACCACTATAGACTTGAATCGCTACAACTACACTTATAGTGACCTCAATGTTACCTTATCATACAATTATGACTATTGGCTGAACCCTCGATCTTAGAGTTCTTTTGTCTCGCAACTTGACATCACTACTTTTGTCACGCCCCAATCCTCGAACGCGTGCCCATCCCTCACCTGATCAATTAATAGCGACGTCCCAAGACGCATCGCCGACCCTTTTCATTTTAATATGCGCATGCGGAAGCATCTAATAGAATCCCCATACAATAAAACAATGGGATAGAAAAGTAGGGCTATCCTTTTCATAACTGAAAATCACAACCAAACTTTTACACACAGCAAACCACATAGTATATCATACAATACTATTCACAAGAGTCTGATCTATCCACATTAGTCCACAACTTCAGGTTTGCAAAACAGGATGGGATCTCAATCCTCATCCAGGTTGTACTCCGGATCATCCTCAAGACCCTCTTCTGACAACTCATCAGGCTCTTCTTCGGGGTCTTCCATCTCCTGATCCTCCTCTGGTTCCTCCTCCTCAGGCTCCTCCTTTGGCTCCTCTTCCCATGGCTCATTCTGCTCGACGATCTCCCCTTCCTCTTCGCTCCAATTAGCGCCCTCAGCTGAGTATGCTGGTGATTTAGGGTCGCCCTCGAGCTTGGGATCCTTGGCATCTACTACCGACCCATCCTTAGGGTTTGCCGTCCCTAACCTGAATGCTGCCTCCGAAACGTATAGAGGCACATCGCCTTCCGGGATGGGACCTTCTCTTCGCCCATCATGGTTATGACGATACCATGATCGATACTTGTGGGGTACCAAGTCGATCCTATTCACCTCAACCCACACCTTGGACTCTATCAACACATACTCCAGTCCCTCTGGGTGGTGGTCTATCGGAAAGTGGTATTCTTCTTCGGTGATGTCCATAGGAATACCAAAATGCATAGCAAGATGAGGAGGTGGAGGTGCTGCCATCTAGGGCATGAAATGGTTATACAATAACCACTGAGACAACGTCTCAGCAAGTTCTACCCCCTAAAACCCGATTAGTAAACCAATACAATTGAGCTGTCTAAGCAAGATTCCATCTGCATATTAGCACAGTTCAATAGGCACTCAAACCAGCACAACAGATCGAAACATCGATCAAATCGACCTAGTCGATTGCATGTCATCGAGACCATCACCCGGTCATTTCGACTATTTATTCTTGATTCTTGATCACGACCCTACAGGCATAATTAATACTTAGTGGAATCACGGCCCCACTCGGCACATTTAAACTTTAGTGGCATCACGGCCCCACTCGGCAAATTTCTAGGTTTAGTGGCATTACGGCCCCACTTGGCAATTTTAGACTTAGTGGCATCATGGCCCCACTCGGCACGGCCATACTTTGGCGGCTTTCAAGGTTTAACTCACAACCTCTCACGCGTCGATTTCTAATGAACACCGACACCGATCAATCCCAGGATAAATCCCCACATACTCATCAACTCACTCAAT
The DNA here is from genome assembly GCA_014182565.1 of Eucalyptus marginata. NCBI lineage: Eukaryota > Viridiplantae > Streptophyta > Magnoliopsida > Myrtales > Myrtaceae > Eucalyptus > Eucalyptus marginata. The sequence continues at coordinate 9,875,703 of CM024586.1, read as the reverse complement.
TTTCACACGATATTAACGTACTCGATTGGTCTTAGCCCAGAGTATATTCAATTCACTCTCACAATCTTCTCCACTTAGCAGCCCATCAAAGCATTATTGGCGCCGAACAATCATACTCGGCCATCCACAACTCAATTACTCAATTTTAATCAATTTAGGAAAAATTCCTCAAATTGCACAATCAATTCAATTTAACACAACGTAGAGCTTAAATAAATAAACGGACTGCACCACTGTAATCAGCACGAAATTCCGGTCGTCGACCATCCCGGTCTAATTTCCGGAAAATAAATATATAATGAATTAATTTCGAAAATTAATAAATAAATAGTAAAAATCCAATTTAGGCCCGTAATGCCTGATTAGACGCCATAACGAATCGGAAAAAATCTCGAGATACATTCAATAAATAGAAGTACGTCTCTACTTGCTAATTACATGAACCAAACGCCTAACATGCATCATCATTAACTAATAATCACTAATCTACTCTAATCTAACCACATAATCCCACTTAATTAACACTAATCAACTCCTAAGCATAATTAGCAAACTAAGCAGGGTCTAGTGAGCTAAACTCACCCGTTTAACGATCCGCTCGGATCGAAACGTCAGGAACGCCGCAGGGGACGCTTTTCTCCAAAGCGGACCTAGGAACCGAGGCCTAGAAGCACCTCAAAACGGGCCACCAAGGTGCTGCGATAACCACTGGAAAAGTTTCTGATCTTGGCTGCAAATTGATGGAAATCAACTCGGTTTGGTGTGGTGAGGGTCGGGAATGAAGGAATAGGCCAAACTAGGTCTTGACGGAGCTTTACCGGTGAAGAAATGCCCAAGGGCAGCCTCGACTAGGCTCAGGACAGCAAGACAGAGCTGCTGGACAGCGAGAGGAAGGCAGGGCCGCGGGCGGTGCTCGCGCAGGTGGTGCGCGCGGGCGGGGGCGTGCGGAACTGACGACGGCGCGGTGGCGTGAGGCGGCTTCGGGTGTGGTTGCTCCCTCTCCGGTGATGCTGGTTTCACACAAGATGGAGGGGAGAGAGAGAGTCTTGGATGGTGGAAATGAGAGAGAGATGGAGAGGATAGAGATGAGAGAGAGATGGAGGGCCCCCTTGGCTTGATATTTCCACAAATATCTCCAAGAATCATCCTAGGCTAAGTGTTTGGTCCTTGGCTCACATTGAGCCACCAACACACACCCCACAACCTCTCAATTGGTCCAAAAGTGCTAGGGTATGGGGGAGTTACGAATTTGAAGTGAAATGGCTTCAATTGGTTGCTTGTTTCACTTCAATTCCATCTCAATTGGCCTCCATAAAATCAATCAGTCATCCATTGACCATCTCGACATTTTTCCTCATCCATGTATCCAACATGCATCCCAATTTTGCTATCAAAAGTGATCTTCGGCTTTTTTTGCACAAAAGCGACCCGACAACGACTTTTTCCCAAAAAGTGTCGGGTGTTGCGACCCGATCTCGCCGCCCTCGAACCAAGGGGGAAAGGTCGGGTTTAGGAGTACTTGATCATGAGATCACGAGCTCTCCCAAGCTCATACCCCGCGCGACAGCGAATTTATGCAATCTAGTTGTTTATAACAACCTAAAAATAAACGGGAGTCGCCACTAGCCTCGTTTCGGGGGTCAGCTAGAAAACCCAATCGATGGTTGGGAGTATTCCCTCGATTCCTATGCAACTAAATATCTAGGTTTGGGGACTTGGGTTACGCTAATATTTCTATTAACGCTCTTTGGGTACCTAAACAGTATGTTGTGTTTTTCCTAACATGTCCATGCATTTCTTTTTACATTTTCGGGATCATCAATTCTATACTAAGTGATCATGCGTGGTGGATTACTTTCGTTCTATTTTATTCCTAGAAAAATATGAAAAGGAATCACTCAATGAAATTGAAATTGCAAGACATAAAGTAAACAATCAAGAAAAGCAGTAAATCTATCATACAATCCTAAAAAATATAAAAGAGAAATATATGAGAAAAAGAGAGAAAAACCCGCAACTCCTCGGGTTTTATACAACAAATGGAACCCGAGACATATGTTGGGAAAATGAGTATTACATAATAACGGTCTGAGTGGACATCGACCTCCACCATCTTCACGCCTTCTCCATCTTCAAGGCCCTAATCTAAACCTAATCTAAAAAATCTTATAGCTAGGTACGTACAAATGAGAGAAACAAACATGCATATCAAAACAACCAAAAACAAGACATCTTTTGTGCTCACAAATGGTGACTAAAGTCATGAAGTCCCTAGGTCAAATCTTAGGTGATATTCCAAGGTTCAACATATCCCAAACAAATCTCATAGAGATACTATCATCATATCAACACATGAATTTCCAAAAATACTAGAATATGAACTAGTAAGTCTACCATAGAATAGGGCAACGTGGAATATTATCATTTCTTATGTGTTTCAAGCCTTGAATTGCCCCAATTTGATGGAAACAAATGTAACATCAATGCGGCATCTCTCTATATATTCACACAACTAGAACACTACCAAAATGACATTGAAATCCTCGCATTCCCCATGAGAACAAAGTGGCCAGCAAACACTCTTATTATATTCAAAGCTGGAAACGATGACAATTTGATGAGCAATCCATATCCATACATGCCCATCTCACCATGCATATTTATGCACCTCAAGAACTACATAACATCAGTCTCAGGTCATTCATATCAGAACTTCTCACGTCCAGCATCTTAGAGGACTAATATTATGTACATCTTCAACATCAGTTAACACAGCAAATGCACATATGAAGAGCGAACAACACATCAATGACACAACTAACAATTCTACACACCAAGACATATGAACAGCAAGCACACAAAGAATAGACACAATCCGTAACAATTTGATATATCTATCGGTCCTATGGAGCCTGAAAATGACCATAATCTCTTTAGGAATCCAAAACACATCAAAGGGGTTTTCCAGAACAATCGTTCAATCCCACAATATTCCACTATCATGAAGCACCGACCCATGAATCTAAACATAACCTCCAGCAAGAAATCAGAAAAAAAAGCAAACAAGGTTGGACAATGTATGATTTTATAAAGATCAGGGACTTCATGTATGTCAGTCATCAAAAGCAGATTCTCAGTGCAGAACAATGACGATTTATGGATGATCACCCTAGCCAAATGAACTTATATTTTTATGAAAATTTTATATGTTGTAGATCTACATGTCTTGATCAACTTCGATGAGACGCTGACTTAGAAAATCTGAACAGAGATCGATTAAAACAGAACATCAGAGCAGAACAACTACAACACCAAATTAGTGCTCGATCTTTGCAAGAAGTGTTAGGCAAGGCAAACGAAGGCCAAATCGCACATATAATATGTCTATGGAAAGCTTGAGAAGTCTATTACAAATCTCCAGAAGACATTAAGTCCTAATAACATCATCTACCAGCTCATTCCAGTTAAAACAGAAAATCGCAGTAAGTCAACAGCAAATCAACCTAAAAAAACTACTGCAGAATCAACAAACTTTGTAGGTGTTTTTCAGCGACCAAACGACATTAATTATGGGCGTGCAACATATCAAATCGAAGCTCTAGAAGTGTATATTTTATGTCTAGAAGGGCTCGAGGTCAAAAAACCTCATCTAGCACCTCGTTTCAGCCAAAACAGTAATTCCATCACAAAGATACGAAATTGCAGATTAATACAAATCAAGCTCAATCAAAGCTCAATCAACCTCAAGTTCATGATCATTGATCGTCAATCCATAGAAAATCATCTAATAACATTGTATAAAAGCAATCAACCAAAGGAAGCACTCATAAGAGAAGCAAAGTCAGCAAACGGAACCTCCTAGCATGTTCAAGTATGCTTGGAATTTCCTAACAAGCATGTCAACCACTGTTAACGATACAAAAGACTCATTCACTACCATCCAATTTTCATTAAAACAGAACCATCAACATATTTGAAATGGACATACAGCTGATGAATCAATTAGTAACATAGCGCACCCAAATGAATGTGCACACGATGACTAGAGCAGCAACTTAATGCTCTCGTAGCATGCATTCAATATTCAAGATGGTAGCATTTGATCAATACACTTGCAATTTTAACACATGCAGCGAACTAACCGGCAACATTTTTTCATAATGTGTTTGCAATTGGGCACAGTAAACAACACGACATATAGTGAAGTATAAGAAGTAAAGATGCATGGATCAATTCATTTTCGTTTAAGGGGCCCTCGGTCAAGTTCTGAAGTAGTCAGCATCAGATTCATTTTGCATACACACTGGATATGCGTCTAATTCGAGAATTCCAAGAACAAATCCCCAAACATATAGCTACTAAATTTGAAATGAGAAGAAATGAAATACAAGTAAAGTCTATACAACAAAACTAATGTATCGATCAAGCAATGGAAAGCCCTACGTCAAAATCTGAATCAAAACATGCATTGATCTAGTTCAGGAATTTTATTGAACAGGTGGTAGACATTTCGGCCAAAGGACCTAGATGCAGAAATAAGAAAGATGTCATATCCAGACTTATCACAGAGGCTTGAACGCCACTAGATTTCATGCAGGCGTAATAGAGCACTTGGTCCTTAACTTCAGCAAAAACAGAGCATGAAATAGAGCATGCGAATTAAGGGCGAACGGAGCGCTTACTGTGACTGCAAAGCGGGTGGTGCTGGGGAAGTGGCCCCGGTTGAATCTGCAACTTCAGCGGATGAACGGAGGAATCCGAATCGAATTTCGTCGCTCAGCGAAGAGTCACTGGAGAAACGGAACAAAGAAATGATCGGAAGCCACCGCCACCGCTACTGCCACCGCTAATCAGCTTCGGATCTCTATCCTCAGAACCAAACCGATACTTCCAAACTTGACGTGAATCCGAGCCCCGCACCTCAAACTCCTCAATTGACAGCTGTTCCGTCTTCAATCGAGAGAGAGACCGACCGAGAAACAAATCCAGAGAGAGAGAGATCCTGAGCGCGAGATCGAGCCAGAGAAGAATCGTCGGAATCTTTCTTGCGCGCGAGACTACCGGAAAAGCAGAACAAGGAAACGATCGGAAGCTGTCACCGCCGCTGCCGTCACTACCGCCATCGCCGATCGGCTTCGGAGCTTGAGAAGATGCAGATGAGGAAGTCGAGATTCCCAAGCCAAAGAGAGAGACCGATCTCCACCTTGAATCGATTCGGCCGTCAAATCCTAGATCGCTCTCCGAGATGGAGAGAGAGCAGGAGAGAGAATGCCAGAGGTTTCGAGAGAGAGCTCGTGAGAGAGAATCCGTGCGCCCCTAAGAATGAGCGAGCCCCCGCGTTAGTGTTTTCCCCTTTTTCTTTTTTTTTTTTTTTTTTTTTTTTTTTTTCTTGTTTTCTTCTCTTTTTTTCTTGTTTTCTTGTTTACTTTACATTTTATTAAATGTTTTCATTCATTCACTTTTCTTTAATCTTTTTGTCTCTTTATTATTTATTTTTATTTTTTTTTTTTTGCAAAAAGGATGTTTAAAATGTCGACAAAAAATCGGGTGTCAATATTGGGTGTTAGAAAAATCTTCCAGATTGAGTGTACTCCTGAATTTATGTGAACGTAAACTTCATTTAAAATCGAACTTGAATTGGCGGTTAATTTCCATTCGGCGCGTTTTTAGCGTGACCTAGGCTACCGGGTAATTTTCAAGCATTTTTAGTGCAATTGACTCGTGATCGATTTTCTTCGAGCCACTATGAACCCACTCGACTCATTGATAACTCTCGGTTGTCGTGAAAATCTCGAGAATCCAAATACGGACATAAGGTCCCAAATCAATAGAAAAAATCAGTTTAGTGCCGGTTGACGATAATTTTCTAATTTAGTGGTGTCACTCATGATTAGCCACACATCTCGCCGAACCACCTATCTCGATTTCGAATCGATTTTATATTGTGCTATATTGACTTCTAAAGATGAGCACGGTCGAGAAGCCGATTCCTGGTGGAATTCTCAAGTCTATTTGCCTTAAAATCCTTGATGGCTTCCCCAGGTAGTCTAGTTATCTTGAGAGTGATCAGCTTTGAGAACAGCCCTATAGGCGCGTCAATGAAATGCCCGATTTATTCGGTAGAAGACGGGATCGAAAATGCAGGATGTCACAATTTTGTTCCCAATCGGTTGCTTTCAATACCCTGTGATTGCAACTTTGCTGTCCTCGTCCTGATTTCAAGTGAAGCTCTGGGTTTAGTTGTTGTGGAATATGGACAAGCGAATCGGATAAAATAGTCGGAATGAAGGAAAGGGAATCGGACACCGTTTACGTGGTTCGGTCAGTATCGGAACCTACGTCCACGGGAGAGCGATGCAATTCCACTATAGAAACAAGGAATACATCGAGATTACAATCATTCGAGCACTCAAATATACTCTCGGTGTTTCATAGCCCCAAATTACACCAAAATAACTCACACGGTGTTTAGCCCATCATAATTTCTAATGAAACCTCACTCAAGGAATTAAATAAATTCTACTAACAAGAATTTAACTGGCTAAAACACTTTGGTATAATTTAAAACGGGAAAAATTCCTCTCTGCCAAGAGCTTTTGCCTTTTCTCCAGGAAGTCTCACGACTTCTCTCTCCAGCTTTGCCTTGCTTCTCTTCTCCGATCCTCCCTTTAAAGGAGAAACAAGACAGAAATGTGGACTCATTCAGGCGCTCACAATCAACGCCGACGCCGACCAAAATTCATGGGCACGCATGCACACTTTGCATGGGAACGCATTTAATGAGGTAGAAAACATGCACCCATAATCTTTGAAGATAAGCATAAAAAGAAAAAAAAAAAAAGGATGGCCGCCGTCTTCCAAGATCATGTCCATGACGTTCAACTCCTTCAATTAATTTTTTACCCTTTCTTTCCTCTCGTTGGCTTCAGCTGAATAAAATAGCAAAGGAAATAAACAAAGAGTTAATGAAAGAAGACAAAACAAGCCTACAACTTTTTACTTTGGCTTTAGTCTTCAACGTCCATTTATCGCCATGCATGCACACAATTAAAGAGGTAGAAAAAAAAATGAACTTGGGAGGCGTGCACATCTTTGACAAATATACATATGTGCAGAGGGCCTTCATGCTTTGCTTCTTTATTGTCAATTTGCGCTTGTCAATTTGCGCCGAACTTTGATCAACAAATGCTCCTCGTGTGCATCGAATTTCGTATTGAGCTCAAACTCGAGACATAATTTTAACATTAGTGGTACTAACTTTCTAGGGCGGTTCTACTTTTAGTCAGGTCTTGCGCATATGCTTGAGATCACCTGGATTGCAATAAATCGGGGGAAGATGCGGGTATAGCTGGACAAGACAAGAATTTATTTATTTTTGCCATGATTGCGTCTATTCAATGACCTGCGACGGACAAAGTGCGTGTGCTTACTCTCACCTAATATGTGGTTTCCAATCAGCTAAAGTTGTTTAATGAGAGGGAATTGCTGAGCATATCCTTTCCTTTGCTTGTTTATTGGAAAACAACCCGCTCATGCTCCTAAAGCCTGACAATCTCATTTTGCTGGGCATACAATTCAGACTCTCAAGTTTTTATACTTCTTAAGACCTCCACCATCCCATCCTCTGGATCCTTCGCTTCCATAATTGTTCAATCATGAGGTTGGTGCCTGCATCCCAAAATATTCAACAATGGTTTAAATGTACTGGGTGACGATGCACCGAGTTCATGGAGGAATTGGCAGATCTCGGACCAAAACAACTTGCTTTTCTTTATAGGATTTTATGGTGCACACAACCAAAAAAAAGAAAGCTTCCATCTCTACTATTGGGGCTAAAATCTGATAAAGCGTGCAATTGAGATATATATTGACTAATAGATATGAACTGTACATACCATTAGATCTTAACATTTTAAATAAAGCCGTTTTTCAATTTGACATGACCTCATTTATAAGTAGCATGAGCGGGGAACCAAGCGTGAGCCCTATACTCTTCACTATGATATATATGCACAGTCTATGGCACTGAAGGAAGTACTCCTTTACTATTTTCATCACTTCTCCATGTGGGATTCGCTTGATAAGGCCTTGTGTCCTAGCAGGGAAACCGGGCATTTTGGGGACAAAAGCTATCATAGGTAATCTGTTAAAATGTGCTTTTCACTGAATATTTTCTACATTCGCAACTTAGAAGCCTCGATGAAGTGAGGTTGTTCAAAAATAATATACCTTTTTAGGAATAGCCACAATGGGAACTGGAATTGGTACTACCCTTACTTTAACGCTTTCCTTCAGGAAGAAACCAATGCTCAGAAGAATTATGGCTTTGATCAAGAAAGGAGTGAATATTTTGATGGCAAAATGAAAATTGAGGCACTCATCTTTTCAAGAAGAGACACGTACAAAGACATCAAGAGGATGACCAATTCTTTTGAAGAAAAGTTGGGCCAAGGAGGTGATGGTTGTGTATATGAAGGTAAGCTTCAAGATGGTCAACTTGTGGCAGTGAAGCTTCAAGAGAAGCTGAAAAGCAACACTGAAGAATTTTTCAATGAAATTGCAAGTATAAGCAAAACTTCTCATGTCAATGTTGTCAACCTCCTAGGATTCTATTTCGAAGGAACCAAAAGAGTTTTGGTTTATGAATACATGCCCAATGGATCTCTTGAAAAGTTCATATTTACCAGGGGTAACACATCGGAGTTAGATCAACTATTAAGTTGGGGCAATAGCTCACGGGCTAGAGTACTTGCATAGAGGTTGCAACATGAGGATTTTGCACTTTGACATAAGGCCTCACAGCATTTTCCTTGACACAAACTATTGTCCCAAGGTTTCCGACTTTGGTCTTGCCAAAATGTGCCCGAGACAAGAGAACATCATGTCAATACAAGGTGCCCGGGGTACACTTAGATATATTGCTCTAGAGCTGTTCATGAGGACCATCGAAGGGGCTTCTCACAAATCAGATGTCTATAGCTACAGTATGATGGTTCTTGAGATGGTCTAGTTTGAATTTCTACAAGCATGATGCAAAATAAAAAAAATGAAAAAGGGAAGAAAATAAGTGAAAAGTGCATTGTTGACACATAAATTTTCACATATGGATCTCTATTGCATTTTACTAAAATTAGGGATCTAACTTATAACATAAATTGATCCCCCGTCCCAAAAATTGACCTTGTATTTTTTAGTGGTCACATTGCTCGGTACATCTCTTAGGGACGTTGTTATTTTAGAACTTTCACGGCCTGGATAATCCAATCCATAGACAATAACTAAAATAAAAAAATAAATATAAAAAAGTTAAAAGAAATATAAAAATAAGAAAAATTATATAATAAAAAAAGGGAAACAAGGTTGGCAGATCACTTTGTATTTCACAAACGCATTAACTTTGTCATACCAATTAACCACAAAGAACGGGCCTCATTTTGAAGCCCATCTAGTGGGTTGGTGCCCGGTCCACTTGAGAGGGCCTTAATTTCGGCCCACGATAGAGCTTTGGTGGCCGGCCACACGCTCTTAACGGAGGAGCATGCATTGACCGGCCACCCATGAAGAATTAGGAGGGAAAAGTTGAAAAACTGAAAATTTGGAGGGACAAAGAGGAAGCATGCATTATATGGCCTCAAGCATGCAAGAAAGGAAAGATTGAACTATGTAAAGAAAAAGAAATTAGGGTTTTAAAGGACACATTCTCTCACTACTCTCTCTCTCTCTCCATAGATCTGATATGCTACCTTAGATAGATATCTCATAAAATCTATAAATAGGTTGTGCTCTTCATTAAGATACATCAAATACGTAGGAATTCCACAATTTTCTATTCCACATATTTCTAATCTATTGCTATGATTCGGAAGAGCTTGGAAGTATTAAAGGCAAGACTTGATGTATTTGTTTCGTTTCAAACTTCATCTCCTCGATTCATCATTATTAGAGCTTAAACTCCGAAGTTCAAAGATGACTATGAGAGCAACATATCTCGGTCTTACGGAGTAATAAGTTCCTTTTTAGTAAGGAGATGTATGCAGTTTTCACATCAAGGAGCATTGTTACTTTCGGTAGAATTAGTCGCATTTTTTTTTTTTTTTATATTGATCAAAAAGAAAGTTACATTTCGGTTTGTTTCAAGGTTGATGCTTGTCGATATTTTGAATCCTAATATATCCAATTGCAAAGCCGCAAATTCCTCCTCATCTTTGATGAATATACATGTTTCCTTATGTCTTTTTAGCTCATTTAGTGATTATACTTTTAAGGATAGCATACGACAACTCCATTTTGTATTTCGTGGCACATGTGTCCGTTTTTGTGTTTAAATCCATCTCATTTGTTCGTATTTAAATTCTGCCGAGCATCTTTTTGTCCTTACTTAGCATGGTTTTGGATCTCATTTGGATGGCATTTAAATGACATTTGCGTATACGTCGATGAAATATTAAAGTCCTTAGTCTCATCACACGCGGTTTCCAAATCGTCAAACGAACCAACGCCTAAGCCGAACCTTTGTCGACTCAAACAAGGTTTTATTTCCTTATTTGTTGCTTTTCTTTCTCTGACTCAATCAACAAGTTCACTTTGATTCCAACGTGAAAAATGTTGAAGTGGACTTCAGCGCTGAAGCAATTTCCGAACGTGTAAGAATCGGTTTTCAACTTTCATGGTGATACACAAGTCAATTCAGATCGAATTCGATTTACTAGGTTCAAATTCTAAGACATGATTTCAACAAATCCACTTACTACGCTCCACTAGTGCTCTTCTCCTCAGCTTTTTTCACTTTCAAGTCCATTCGTATAATTTATGCACAACCTGAGAAACACGGTTGTGTGCATGACCAAGACCAAGATATTCCGTCACAGCCAAACATTTTTCCCCATGTAGCGCATATTGCATAAACGAAGTGAAGAGGGAAAGAAATAGGTCGAATAATGAAGCTAATTATACTGGATAACTAAAAAAATTACTCATGTAGTTTGAGACATCATTTAGTAAATCAATTTAACGGACCAATCATAGTATACCTAACGTCACCTCATTATCTAGATATTCATGTAAGCTAGCTACCATATATAAGAATACTAACATCCTCTATTATAATATAACCATGGCTATTAATTGCGTCAATGCATGATGCTGACGATCCTGGATTTCAAGCTTCAATACTTCCATGTATATCCTGTGGTGATAATGCTCTTCATTTATAGTGTTCTATGTGTTTGGCATGACTATTGGAATTTTTTCTATAATAATTTTTCATTTATAATGTGTTATACTCGAGAATTCTAGAAAAAAAAAAAACCATGGGACAAGAATTCCAAATGAAATGTGCAATATCATATAAACATTTAATTTTTATTAGCACTAAAGATTTTCATATTGGAAGAAAAGAAAAAGAAAAAGAAAAAGTCTACAATTAATTTGCGCTACTTAGTAGGATTTTTATAATGGGAGGTTTGTTGGGAAAAGTACCAAAAAAGTTATAAACTTATGGGATTGGTACCAATTCAGTCCTAAACCTTTCAATTGAATCAATTTAATTCTAAACCTTTTCACATTTGTATCAATTCGTCTATTCAGCCAAATTTGGCCGATTGGCGCTAATGTGGACGCCGATCGACCGTTGAATGTTGATGTAGCAATTTTTAAATATTTCTTTTTTTTTTTTTTTTTTCTTTTTCCTTTTCCTTTTCCTCTTCTTCCTCTTGGCCTTTTTCTCCAATAGTGGTTGGTAAGCCTCCGACAGCTCGCTGGCGACTAGGCGAGGGCCCCGAGCCCTTGCTGAGCACCGGCCACTAGGTGAGGCCGACCAAGGGTTTGGCGCCCCTTGCTTGAGGCTCGCCAGCAACTGCAAGGAATCCAAGGAGGAAGAAAAGAAAAAAAGAAAAGGAAAAGGAAAAAAAAAAAAAAAAATGATTAAAAAATTTTAAAAAATTCAAAAAATTAATAACAATTACCATGTCAGCTTTCGTTGGCCAACCGATGTTCATGTCAGTGTCGTCCGGCCAAATTTAGCCGGATGGACTAAATTGGTATCAATGTGAAAAGTTTTAGGATTAAATTAGTTTAATTGGAAGGTTTATGACTGAATTGGTACCAATGCCATAGATTTATGACTTTTTTGGTACTTTTTCCGAGATTTGTTTGTAAGTGTAATTTAGAGGTCCGTTTGACTCAGAAGTTTCATGGTTTCTGGTAGGTCAGCAGTTTCAACATTTCAACACGTTGGTGGGTCCTCAAAACTAATTGTAATTTAGAGGTCTTGTAGACTAGGAAGTTTCATGGTATGCTCCTCAAGACTTTTCAGGGCAAATTTTCCGTGTGGGTCATTGATGCATTCACATTGGGTGCTCGAAAAATGCAGGCATGTGAATTCAATTCACATGAACTCTTGAATCAGATATGCCTAATTTATTTAACAATAATAGTTAGAGAGATTTGTCGTTTCATTTAAAGATTTTATTATAGATTAAGAATTAGCGAGGCAACAAATGTTAGTCGTAAACACACCGACTTCCTTTGTGATTATGTGTGATCAATGTTATAGCAAGTCCTTGTTATCTATGCTTAATCAGTGATCTTGAGGTCAAGCTTGGTTGTCTCCTTTTAGTGTTGACGTTAAATCGAACCCTTTATGGTCAAAGCTAGGCAAGCTTGGTCGTTTCCTTTCCATTCCCATTTTAGAACGAACTCTTCATGGTCGAAGCCTAGTCAAGCCTTAGATTGAAAACCAGATCCGTTAGCACTATGCGTTGATGCAATTAATAACCATGGTTATATTATAATGTAGGATGTCAGTATTCAAGTATATGGTAGCTAGCCAAAGTGAATATTCAGATGATGAGGTGATGTTAGGTATATAATGATTGGTCCATTATTTTTATTTATAAAGTAATATCCCGAACAATATAGGTCACCTTTTAATTGCCTAGTATACTTAGTGTTATTCTTCGATGGCATAGAATTACCTATTTCTTTCCCTTAGGGAAACTTTTTCCTAGAAAAGAAGATACAAGCAAAATTAACAATTCATGTTTCAATGATTTATAAATTACTAAATATGCTACAAATGCTTGCTCGCAAATCAATGAGGTTCTTTGAATCGACCCGATCTTAAATAAGGTTTCAAAGTGATCAATTTAATTTCAAATAAAGTCTTGACCTCACTGGCCAGCAAGCATATATTTTGATTTATGGCTCTTTTATTTAGGGAGAAGTACAGTCCAAGTGCCAAAACTTGTATGGAGGGACACTTAAATGCCAAAAGTTAGAAAAGTGACACTTAAGTGCCAAAATTGGAGCAAAATTGATCACTTAAGTGCCACTCTGGCGAAAATCCGACTAAAATGTTGACATGGCGATTTTCCAGAAATAAGTGCAAAACGGCGTCATTTTTGCACATTGATGTGGCTAGACAATACAAAAACGACGTCGTTTTGGTACGACGTGGTAAAAAATAATATAAAAATTAATTAAATTAATTTTAAAACTAAATTTATTTAAAAAATTAAAAATTAAAAATTAAAAAAAAAAAAGGGGTGGCGGCGGCCTTTTTTTAAAATTTATTTATTTATTATTTAAAATTTTTTGAAATTTTGAAATTTTTTAATATTTGTATTTGTATTTTTAAATGTTTTAAATAAATTTAGTTTTAAATTTAATTTAATTAATTTTTATATTATTTTTTTACCACATTAGCATCAAAACGACGTCATTTTGCACTTATTTCACCGGAAAATCACCACGTCAGCATTTTGGCCGGATTTTCGGAATGGCACTTAAGTAATCTATTTTGCTCCGATTTTGGCACTTAAATATCACTTTCCTAACTTTTGGCACTTAAGTATCCCTCCGTGCTAAGTTTTGGCACTCCAGGTGTCCAGCACTCTTTTTATTTGAATAATGTTTCCCTTTCAATAATTTATGGCAAGCAAAACTCTACATGTCAGACAAAAATCTTAATAACCACATGAAAGTCCTCCTTTTCTCGAAATGCGTTTTGAATATTTTCTACAGGACCCACCAATGAAATTCATCTCTAAATAGAAAGTTTAAGGCATAATCAAATTGTCTTATAGTCTAATCAATTGTTTACTGTTGGACTTAAACACTCTCCCTGAATGTCGTGTTTCATGGAAATTATCTCAACAAAGAGACAAAGGTGAAGGAATCTATGCTAAGTTCACACCTATCAATTGTCGATGTACATTGATGACCACTTATCAGTCGTCGATGTATGATGACGAATGGATAGGCGATAGTCAATAAGGGTATGATTAAAAGGGAGCGATGGATTACCAATTGAGGTATCAAGAGAACGTTGGATATCTAGAGGACGTCAAGAAGTAGTTATGAGTTTGAAATCAATGGTGAGTGAGGCGATGGAGTTCAAGAAGTCATGGAGGAACCAAAATGCAATTTTAAGGGAGCAATCACATGAAGACAAAATCACGGCATCATGAGAGAATGAGCCATAATTTTTGGAGATGAGAGAATATGGCTACAACCGTAGAAGAACTGCTCAGAGACCCCAACACACAAATACTTAAATCTACTATTTTTCAGTTATCTTTACTTTCCAACATTGTAGTTTTATTTTTGAAACTCACGTTGTCGATTAAATTTTGGCATATTTTTTAGATGTATTTTCTAGATCCACGTCGTCAATTAAATTTTGGCATGTATCTCTGTCCTAGCTATTGCATCATCAATTAAATTCTGACGTAGCATCTTTGCGTTCTTAAGATTTATCGTTGATTAAATTATGGCGTGATTTTTGTACATATATTTGAAGTAAACTTTGGGGTTTTCTAGTTGACCAGTGATATTTTCTGTCTAGAGTCGCCATAGCACTCGTTTCCTTTAATAAAAATCAAATCATAACTTTCTATAAAAAATAATTCCGTCCCAGAATCCAATTTGTGAGGAACACTAACCCAATGGATGGATCAAACAACATACGAGTCAAATTCTAGTGAACGGCTCGTGATAATTTGTGTTTGTTTGGTGATATGAAAAATGGACTTGTTGCCGTGTTGGCTTAAGCGCTCGTAGGGACTAACGTAGAATTCTATGAGCTCGCATATTTATATGCTATTTCTACATTAGCGACCTATAAGTCATTATTAGTGCGTTGGAACTTTTATACACGTGGGATTACTTGAACATGCAAAATAATTCCCCGAAAATCTTTGAATCGAGGTGCATTTGCTCAAAGCAAACACCATTGGATTAAGTGAATTTTGGTGTATTTTTGCAAAATAATTTTTAATTCAAAAGGGAGAAAAAGGGTAAAAGAGAGCACACGGCTACTGTTCATTGTCTCCGTCTTGGAAACAAATCAGTCATCGACGAGGATCAAACTGTCAAAGAGGCCAGACAAGGCAATGCCAAGATAGTGCAATCTCAAGCAAGGCAACCCCAAGGGTCACATGACCTTGCCGATCCAGACCCGCATGAACCCAGACTCCGTCAAGATAGTGTGGTCATCTCTCTTGTCATCGTTAATTTTTTTTTATGAGAAATATGTATGGCCACTTCTACCAAATTCGATGAATTGAACTTTCTCTTAAGAGTCATACCAAGAAATTTCATCTTGCTTATCAAATTGAGAAATAAGGAAAGTGTTGCAAATGCTCATATGTCTATAATAACCACTGCAATTCACATATCTCAATGTCCCACGCACGCAATTCATTCCGATTGTTGATTTTGTCTTGATACACAACGATATAATGCTTTAATTATTTGCTGTGTTTTGTCTAATTCATCAGCATGATTAGGAATTTTGTATCTCTTAAAGACATAATGTCACGCCCCGACCCTCGAACGTGTGGCATCCCTATCTCTCCTTTAGTTATTTAATTGCAACATCCCAGGAACCATCGCCGATCCATTCATTTCATCTTTTAATTATACGTAAGTGAAAGCAAACTTCAACTCCACCCAGCCATACACAATAAGAGGGATAGCATAGAACACATCAACAAACACTTATACATACATATATACATACATACATATATGTATTTTCATGAGCACATTAGCTCAACACTTCGAATGCTTCATATCTACATGTTTGCAGCACAAATTCCTTCCCGTCATTAAAAGGGGGTTGGGGGTTATCTAGCACCTCTATCCTATGAAGGTGACCTCAATAAGTGGTATTCCTTATGTGTCTAGTACACGCGTAGGTTATAGTACCATGGCTTAGGTTCAGGGTCTAACTCCTGATCTAGGTTTGTCTTTGGGTTAGTGACAACGCTGCTGGGGACATCCACGACCATGGGCTCCCAAATGGCACTCTCAAATCCCCCACCCAGTGATCTGTCAAAACCCCGGAGAGGGTCGAAAATCTCCCCTTCAAACCAAACGTATCAGGCAATGTGACATCTTGAATTTCAGGTTCTGATTTCGATTGAATAAATTGGGCCTTTCATTGATGCGACTATAGTGCTTTTCTCTGAGATGGCCACTTACGAGAATAACTAGCTTATCAGGTGAAGCCGTTAAGGAATATAAACACAATAGACTTGGGAATTCGACTAGGAATCGATTGCTCAACCGTGTTAGTCTGCAGGGGTCATTACGGCACAGTCGAAAACCTATCAAAGATCGGAGATAGGTCAGTTTGATGGAGATGTGTGGTTAAACGTGGGTGATTCCACTAATTTGCAAAATTCTCGTCGATCGACACTAGATAGATTTTCTGTTGTTTTGGCGCCCTGTGTCCGTATTTGAAACTTTGAGATTTTCACGACAATTGAGAGCCGCCAATGTGTCGAAGAGGTATGTGTGGCTCGAAGAAAATCGACCACGGGTCAATTGCACCAAAAATTCCTAAAAGCTATTCGGTAGGCTAGGTCACGGTCAAATTGCGTCTGATTGAAATTAACTGCGAATTTGAATTCGATTTCAGAAATTGAAAGTTCTGTCGTATCATGAGTCATTATAGGAATGTTGACTCACCTTTTGAGGAATTTCCGACAAGTTCGGGATTTTTACGGAAAACGGTTTCGAACGATTCGGAAAATGAACGAAAATTCGGATTGGTCAATTTGAAGGGATTTTTGGCATCTGGTGTGAGTGAATTAGTGACAGGGAATTTTGTGGGCTCTTTTCGCAACAAATTGGACCTCAATCGGAGAAGTTTGTTCAGAAAATCGGATTCTGAGAAAAATGAAATAGAATTCGGATTTGAGGGAAATTTGGACGATTGAGGGACCGTCTTATCTTGGTCATCTTTTGGACTTCAATTGTTCAAGTTGGTGAAGAAATTGGCCCTAGGATGACCAATTGACAAAGTTGCGAAGTTGAGTAAAAATAATACTTCACCAATCAGAGGAAGAATGTTCTTAGGGAGCTGTTATTAGAGCAGCGCAGCAGAATTTTGGTTAAGTTCGGAGAACTCCAGTTTGTTGAAATAAAGCGGAAGAAAGGGGAATCACTAGCTATAGTCGTGTTTGACTAGTTGCTGAGGAATAACTTTGATGTCACAGATGAATAGAGTTGACTCAAGGAGCCTCTCGTAATGGTGGATTATTGACGTAAAATAATCCAGTCTAATCCGTTAGCATGTGAAAGTGTCGAGTTTATTGGGAGTCGAAAAGAATCTTCAATTTCATCAATCTCGTCGGTTGAAGGCAACTCGTTTGTTAGACGGAGGTTGCCAAAGTTAATTGGCGATTGTCATAGATAAGACATATTGGAGAACTGAAGATTGAGGACATCTCAGTAGTCTAATAATTCCTAGACGTGTTGTCACAAGAAATGTCAGGCCGTTGTCAGAGAAAGAAAGATGGTTCGTTGCAATTATGCATCAATTATCGTCAACTCAGTCAAGTGACGACCTTAATTACATTTCTTCTCCCTCATCATTGGTCCTTTTTGTTTGCGCATACTCCTCCTTCGGCCGACCAAGTCCTCTCTGGAGTCTTCATTTTTATTCTCTTTGACTTAGTCTCTTTTCATTTAGCCATGCACATCCTAGTCACTCTCTCTCTCTTACAATTCTTTCCCCTCTCAACCGACAGCCCCCTTCATTCTTATCTTCTATTTCTTTTTGTTCCTTCGGTCTTCTGGACCACGATGCCAGCTGCCCTTGATTTTTCTTCCTCCGGTCTTCAACGGGGTCACGCCATCTTCGACAGCTTTGCCTCCTTCTGCTCATCTTTTACTTTCATTTTTACCGCATGTTGGTTGCTCTCAAACAAAAATCCACCGTCCCCACACCCCACCGAATCCTCTCCATTCAGCCACGACGTCAAGCCTGCCTGAAGCCGCATTGCCAAACCGCCCATGTCAGCCCATCCGTGCAGCCAAGCAGCATCATCACACGTCCATTTCAATCAAAATAGAAAGCCGTTCAGCCGTCTCCATCCACCGTGCGTTGTCGTTCAACCCCGCTCAGCCCGCGGAAGCCCCCACCGGTCCACCGCCGACCGTGTCTCGTCGTTCTAGCCACCGAAGCCGCTCCGATCACCCCCAAACAGAAACCGAATCAGTGGGTTTCCAGCAGCTTGCTTGGCCCGTTTTGAGGTCGTTTGGAACCCCGAAAGCTAGGCCCGCTTTGGAGAGAATCGAGCCCCGTTGCGTCCCTGTCGATTTGCACCAATCGGATCGTCAAACAAGTGAGTTTAACTCACTAATCCTCGCTTAGTAGGTTAATTACGCTTAGGGGTTGATTAGATAAAATTAAGCATGGTTTAGGTGGATAGATTAGATTAGATTAGATTAGTTAATTTAATTATCTGACGATGCATGTTAGGTGGATAGTTAGTGCAATTAGGGCCTATACGAGCTCTAGTATTTATCTAGAGTGACTCGGAAATTTTCCGGGTCCGTTTTGGCGTTCAATTAGGCTTTTTCGAGCCTAAGTTGATTTATTGCAATTTATTTAATATTTTCCTTAATTAATTAATTAATTAATTAATTATTTTCCGGAAATTAGACCGAGATAGTCGGTGACCGGAATTTTATGCTGATCGCTGTGGTGTGGTTCGTTTATTTATTTGAGCTCTAATTTGTGCTGAATTGATTTAATTGTGATTTTAGGATTTTATTCCTAAATTAATTAATTTTGGTAATTGATTGGAAAATAACCGAGCGTCGGTTTACAACGCCAAAAATATTTTGGTGGACCATAGAAAATGGTGGGATTTATGGAAATAAAAGTATTATATTTTGGCTAAGGCCAACCGTGTACCCACACACGGCTATTTTATCGAGTATGATAAAAAGTGAGAATTTGTTGGAGAACGAATGCTGGCTCGATGACTTGGTATCTCATCTCGGAGAAAGACGTATATTATGTCGGCTCGATGACTCGGTATGTCATCTCGGAGAAAGACATTATACTATGTCGGCTCGATGACTCGGTATATCATCTCGGAGAAAGACATTATATTATGTTCGGTTCGATGACTTGATATGTCATCTCGGAGAAAGAACGCTATATTATGTCGGCTCGATGACTAAGTATGTCGTCTCGGAGAAAGATATTATATTATATTGGCTCGATGACTTGGTATGTCATCTTGGAGAATGAACGTCGGCTCGGTGACTCGGTATGTCATCTCGGAGAAAGACGTTATATATTATGTCGGCTCGGTGACTCGGTATGTCATATAAGAGAAAGACATTATATTATACTGGCTCAGTGACTTAATATGTCATTTTGGAGAATAGATAGTATTGATTGGAATGATCGGGAAATGGTCTGATTGACATATAATCGACTAGGTCGATTGATCGATGAGTCGATCTGAGTGAACGATTTGATTCGTTGATGTGACTCGATGAGCTTATGAATTGTGTTGAATTGCAGGAAGGAACTGAAGCCAAGGTAAGTCCTATGACCCGTGTTGTGCTTAGGCAGCCCTTAGGGCGTATTTGCTTCCTAATCGGGTCTTAGGGGGTTGAACTTGCTGAGACGTCATCTCACTGATTATTGTATAACCATTTTCAAGTCCTTTGATGGCGGTCGTGGAGGACCCGAATCCCCGGAGTTTGGGGAGGTGGAGATCGAAGGATCGGCGAACGTGTCTGACTAGTTAGTCATAGGACAATTCCCTTTTTGTTGAGCCGGTCTTTTGTAGACAGCCTAGCATTGTATATAAACCTTGTTTGTTTATAAAAAGGCTTGTTTTGTATATGAATGGTTTCCTACTTTCCTATCCCAAGCTTTGTTGTCAGGGGATTTGTTTCGCTTCCGCATATGCATTTAAAAATGAATGGGTTGGCGATGCGTCCTGAGACGTCGCTATTTAAATCGACTAGTGAGGGATGGGCGCGCGCTTGAGGATTGGGGTGTGACAGGCCATGAACCTATGGGGCACCAGATTAACTAGCCCCTCATCCACCCAAATGGTGGACACATACTTTCCATAAACCATGTCCGTCCACTTGATCGGGTAAGGGGTCACTTGGAAGTCCTGGTTGACTGGCTCCCCAAAGCGAACATGGCGGAACGGACTAGTAATGATAAGGGCCTGAAAAGTTTAAACAACAATGAGTGAGATATATTTAGCAAGTAAATTCCCTGAACCTCACGTAAAAGAATACTTCACCTCGAATACACCCTATACATATAGCTTAATTATTGTTGGCAAATCAATAGTAAAGCTTTTGTTTCGCCTTAACTATAAATGAAGGGATCTAACCTCAGCCTAAATCTCTTGAGTTCGAATCAAGGCATACAAATTCACATGCCTCTCAATTCATAGACAAGGTCGATCAAGCATGCACGTGCCACATAAGTCATTAAAATGATATTTTACTCACACACGTGTCTCATGCAACTCATATAAATCCATGCCATGCATGTGCAAGCCATAACATCATTTTCAAAGTATGCATTTAGCACTAATACACTTTGCACACGTTTAGCGCCCCGAGAATCACATCGCATTCCATACTACCATGCTATCTCGAGACTATAATTCTAGATTGTTACAACCGCTATCGGCCATGATCAACACTCATGTTGGTGGTCTTCCAGCGTAACCGGGCTTCGTCCCACCCCATCGAGCACGGAAACGTCTCGATTTCACTCGAAGACAGCATTCCATTTCAAGAGCTTCGTTCCGAAATCCATCCACACGCGACATCTCATTGACGCGGGGCATCAAAATCCATTATGCATTGTCCCTCGTAATTGTACAAGTACAGAACCATTAATGTGATCACGTGAGCACATCAACAACTCAAGCCAATTTTTATCTTTCTCATTAAGCAATGCAAGAGTGTTTAGTACTCACACATCATACACTAGTAATTGTTGCACACAAAAATGTCATGAAATAATTCACATGACCATCAATTCTTTATTCACAAAAATAATCATGCATTGACCTCATAGCATACAATAACACACCATGAGTTTCACTTATCAACTTAACAGCTCACATTTCAAATAATATTTCACAAGTACCTATCATTTATAAAAATAGGATATCATGAATACTTCTCATCTTTAAAATAGGACATCCTAAGTACTTATCATTTTTTAAAATTAAGATATAATAAACACTTATCACTTTTACAAATTAGAATATAATAAGCACTTATCACTTTTTAAAAAATTAGAATATAATAAGCACTGATCACCTTTTAGATAAGTTATCACATGCACTATTCATTGTTCATGATAACCTATCGCAAGTACTTTATCACTATTCATGATAGGCTATCACATGTACTTATCACCATTCATGATAACCTATCATATATACTTATCACCATTTACGATAGGTTATCATGTGTACTTATCACTATTCACGATAGGTCATCTAATGTACATATCACTATTCATGATAGGTCATCTAATGTA
Source organism: Eucalyptus marginata (assembly GCA_014182565.1). Classification (NCBI taxonomy): domain Eukaryota; kingdom Viridiplantae; phylum Streptophyta; class Magnoliopsida; order Myrtales; family Myrtaceae; genus Eucalyptus; species Eucalyptus marginata. The sequence goes on along the minus strand of CM024586.1, from coordinate 9,853,868 downwards.
CATATCACTATTCACACATTGGTTTATCACTTATCAATGATAAGCTATCACCCTAATCCAGTTATCACATAATCTAACTATCATTGATCCTAATCTAACTCTAATCATAAGTGTAACTACCACCCTAAACAAGGCTAGAAAGTTACTTATGGTCTGGATCTTTGAGCTTGACGGCGTGGCGGCGGCGGCGATAGTGACGACAGCAAGGGTCGGCAGTGTCTTGGCAAGACGCAGTAACGGCTCAGTAGCTCGTGGTGGCTCATGGTGAAGGCGTCACGGCTATGAGGACTCACGGCAAAGGACGGCGTGATGGTGGTGTCTTAGTGATGAGGGCGGCTCAACAAGGGCATGAGGATGGCAACATGGCGAGCGACGGTGGATGGTAGCTCAACAAAGGGGACGGCAAAGGGCAGCGGATGGTGGATGGTGGCGAGCGAGAAAGAAAAAGAGGGAGATGAGGGCGAGCCGAAACAGGGAGAGAGAATGAGGGGGAAAGGCTTCGGTGGTGAGGGAAATGAGAGAGAGTGTGTGAGAGAAATGAGAGAATGAGAGAGCGAGAGGTGAGCTCAAGCAAGATTTTCCCTATCCAAGCATTAATGGACTTAGTACAATCCCCCTAATTTACTCATAGCCAAGCCTAGGCATGGCCAAAATTGCTTCATGAAGCCCTCCATATCTAAGTTCAATTAATGCAAGATATTGGGCATGTGGCAAAATTGAAATCGAACTAGAAAAGACAAACTAAGTTAGTCTCTCTCTTCTTCCTCCTTCAATGGGCACCACTTTAGGATGCCAACAAGATTGCCTCATTAATCTAAATATCTTCTAGAAGGTGCAATTTGAGAACTAAATCAAACTATAGTCCAAGTACTATTCATGCACATGGGCAAATTTAATGTGCATGCTTCCAAAAAAAATAAATTAAATGTGGGCTTGGATGGCTTGGTGGGCCCCCTTGGGCCGTTGAGGCCCATTGGGCCTGCATGCATCTTGCGGTCCTCATGGCTCCTCGTTCGTAGCCCATTTTCACTCTTCCAAAATTTCACAATTTGTAGATGAAAATTTGAGTTTTCATCTTAAGGTGGCCATCTCTCGCTTTTTCATGGTCTGTCGATTACCGTCGAAATTCTACTACAAATAGGGATCGGATTGAGGATGTCACACATAGTTCCTCGAGAGGGAGAATTATGCGATCAGTCCTAAACCTATTGTCTTGATGCTAATTCAGTTATAAACTTCTAATTTTATATGTACATGTGAATTTCCAATATAGTCTGTCTGGCTAATCTTCTCCTGAAGTTGTTGACATGGTAGGGTGCCACGTAAGACGGTCGATGATAATTGGGCTGCCACTTCAACAATTTCTAGCAAAAATCAACCGGAAATACTACATTAGAATTTTGCATAAAGATTTATAACTAAATTGGTAAAACTGGAAAGTTTGGGACTGATTTTATTTCCATACAAAAAGTTTAAGACTCATTGGGTAATTTTCCTTTCCTTGAGAAACCTACCAATGAGATTTATCTCTAAATAGAAGGCCTATGGTGCACTGGTATTTTAAGGCATAATGAATTGTTTAAAGTCGGACTTAACGACTCTCTCCAAATGTCATGTTTCCTGGAAACTATCCCAACGAAAGGGACAAAAGTGAAAGAATCTATGTCAAGTACACACCTATATTTGATTTTTCTAGCATTAATATCCAAAATGAACGTGGAGGCCACGGGCCCTTCGTCTATTTTTAATGCAACCAGAGCAATCCACATATCTAGAAGTAATCCCTTGAGCTATTTTGTGTGTTTCTTCGATAGCCTCCACATGCAAAACCAAAAACGAAGCCCAAAAAAGGAAGCAAGAAGAGGATACTTAAAAAGCTAAGCGTTTACGCCGATTTGAAAGAACCAAAATGAAAAAACTTACAACGATTATAATACTTGTCACATATAATATTTTACTCGCAATGATTTAAGATCTTTCATCGCTTAAACTCGCTATGGTCACATATATGATACGAGCTATTAGATCAAACTCCGTTGTTGATACCTAAATTTTTGCATAAAATAGGTTAATTTTTACCCCAAAAAAATAGAATTAAAATTGCATAACATATAGTTTTAGGAGCATTTATTTTATTTTATTTTATTCCATTTTTGCATTGGACCGACGGTGAGCGTTGATACGACGTGAGATTTTTCACATATTCATGTGAGATGTTTCACATATTCAGGTAATATACACCGATTAACATATTTTTGGGTAGAAAGAAAGGTTTCGAATGAAATATTTGAAAAATACAAAAGGGAATATTGCACGGGGTGCATATATTTCAACAATATATTCAGGGGGATTATGCATAAGCAAAATTGAAAATAAAATATTCCACCAAAATCCAATTCCCTCTCCTATAAAAGGTGTTGTGCGCGTATGACAGAGGGGACGGAAAAATTGGAGAAAAGAATTCGTGCATAGGAAAAAAAATTCAGAGCAAAAAACGTGAGGGGGGCTCTCTTTTGGTCACTTCCGTAGGTTGTTTTTTACTTTCGTTTTCTTTAGGGTCAAGGTCAACAGGAGAAAAATGGGGGTTTTGATTTTCAAAAAAAGTGCAGAAAGGGGGCGGAGAGAGAGGATGTGCGAATAGACAAGAGAGAGAGGAGAAGAAAAAAAAAAAAACAAAAAAGAAGAAAAGAAGAGAAGAAGGGGGCTATGTTCGTCTTCATGGTGCAGCCCCTCGTCGATGCCGCCATGCCTTTGAACGACGGCGTCTCCCTCTGCCGGCCATTGCCGCTCCGCCTGCAACCCAGCGATGCCGCTTGCCGTGACTGCGCGGCAGCTGCCGCCCCTCGTTGAGCCTCTGCGCGCGTCTCCGCTCACCACCGCGCCTCACCCATGACCCGCAACTCACCCCGCAGCAGCCCACTCGCCACCGTCTTCCTTCCGGCGACCCATCGCCCGACGCCCGCAACACCACCAAAGCCCGACACCATCATTGCTGCTTCCCTCCCGGCGTTACTCGCTTGCCCCGCTCGATGCCGAGCACCGCCCACCACCGCAGCTGCAGCAAGCGGCGGCCGCGAGCACCGCGCGACTTGTAACTCGCCTCCACCGCCGCCAACGTCCACATCTCCGCGACGCCCGACGCCCTCACTCGCCCGCCGTGCCTTATCGACACCCCGCATCACCAGCCTCCACCCGGCCTCATCGTCGCCGCCCGCCGGCGCGCCGGATGCCACACCTCCGCCGGGCGCCACACCTCCGCCGGTCCACTCGCCGGAGCTCCGACGCCACCACCCTGCGCCCGACGCCACCCACCGTCGTTGCTGCCCTTCCCCAAGTCCCCCTAGGTAGTTTAGTTTATTTTTATTTTTCATTTATTTTATGTTATTTTTTTTAAAGTTCCATTATTATTGTACAAATTGGAACATTAGAAGATGATTTTCATTTTATGAATATTCTAAGCATTATCCATGAGGTTTTGCTCAAACTTATTATAATTATTAATTTGATCCGTAAGATGTCGGATCATTTTTTTTTAATTATATTAATTTTTGGGCATTTTGATAGTATTTTAACTTATTAAATCATTATAATTATTAATTTGATCTGTAAGACTTCGGATCAAATTTTTAATTATTTTGAATTTTCTTATATGTTGTGATATTTAGGGTTAAAATAATCGTTAATTTAACCCGTGAGACAACGGATTATTTTTTTGATTATTTTAATGCTTTATTTGATGAATATCTTGATTAGTTTAGATATATTGTTTATCGATAACCGCTTGTCCTGAAAAACACTAAAAAAAAATCAAAAAAATCAAAAATCAAATCTTGCATTGGAGTGTGTTGATTTAGTAAATTAGGATTGCATTTTTTTTAAGATTGCACTTTTAGATAATTTTTGGAATTGATTAGAATTGATTTTTTTATATAGATAGGACTTACATACTGTTTGCACATTTTAATAATTTCATTATTCTTAAAAATTAGTTTTCTAAGATAGGATAGGGTTTAAGTCAAATTAATCCCTAAAATAAATTGGAAAATTATTCATTTTAGATGGTTTAATTAGGTTTCCTTTTTATTACGAATTTCAGTGAAAAAAATACAAAAATATTAGGTTCATGGTTCATTTAATTAGAAATAGATTGTTAGTAAAATTAGTTCATGTAGTTAAAGTGCATCTTTTAATCTCAAGATAAAAGAAAACCCAAAAAAATAATAATTTCTTACTTTGTGTGTTTAATTCTTTTGATGCAATTTGTCGATTCATTGAGTGTTTAATAATGATTGAGCACTATTGCATGATAGTAATTTAGGTTAAAATAAAACCAACCTGCTTGCAAAAACATTTTTGAAAATAAAAAGAAATGGTATCGAAAGAGCATTAGAGGAGTCTAGTGTAATCAAGTTCCCATATCCAAAGTCTTTGATTTGTAGTAGTAAAATAATTCTCTCATTATTTTACCATAAACTGATTAGTGACGACTTCTAGATAAAATCCATTTGCATGTTAAAAGCTTGAACCTAGGTTGCGAATTGGTATGGGCTTGGGAGAGCCCGAGCTAAGTTTAATACTTAGTAGTCCATTAGCCTAAACCCTAGGTGGTGCACCTAAAATTTAGGTTGCGATATCCATCAAGTCATGAACTTATTGAAGACTAAAACTCTAAAGAGAATATGACTTATTGAGTTTGAATTTCAAGATCCATTGATTTCTCCAGTAATTTCTTCCTCTCCACGTTAGATTTGAATTGCAAGATCCATTGACTTCTTCAGTATTTCTCAACATAAAAAATGCCAACCACCGCTACTTTATTGTTAAAGACTGTAATTTCATAAAATTTAATCACGAAAATTACACTAAATTAAAGTCTCCTAAATATTTTTATAAAAAGTGTAAGCAAGCCCTATCTATTTTCAGGAAATGGTGTATTAAGCTCTAAATCATGCCCTTCTTTTAAGAAAAATGGATATTATAAATTTATAATAATAGACAAAATAGAAAAAGTTATGGTTCGGAGAAGTTTCCAACTTCTTACTTAATTTAGTAAGCCAACCATAAGACCGGGTACAAAGTGTGTGTAAAGAACGGCACGTCAAATTTTACACGCTCGTCCAATTATGTGTTGTTTTTCTGTCAGTGACTCATGACCATAGTAAATCGATATTAACTTTAACGTATTAGAATTTTTTTTCCACGCAGGATTACTCGAACGTTGCATGCCAAAACAGATATCAAAGTCAAATTTGTGTAGCCTTTAGTCCCAATGCAAGACTTTGACCCCTTTTATTATAGGCGGCCCATTCTAAATTGCCAAACGATCATCTTGTTCCTCATCAAGACAAGAACAAAGAAAATGCCAAGCCAGCGCCTTCTTTACATTCTCTCCCTTTCTCTCTCCCTCCTCCTCTTCTTGTTCTTCTTCTCCGGGAGCTTCCATGGCGTCGACTCCACTTTCTCAACCATTTGCGACCCCGGTGCATCCTCGTTCCTATGCGGCAACGTCCACATCCAATATCCATTCTGGAACGAAAGCGATGCCCCCGTGCACTGCGGATACCCAGGCCTCGGCCTCATTTGCCCGTATGACTCCCCTCATCCAATCCTCCGTCTTGGGGATGACGCCTTCTTCGTCACCGATATCAGCTACGATGAAGCAACCCTAACTCTCGACAACATTAACATCGGCAGCCAGAAATGCCCCAGGGCCCACCACAATCTCACGATCGACTCGCTCCCCCTCGATTACAACACCACCAACGTCAATCTGACCTTCTTCTTCAACTGCAGCGCTCCTCTGAGGTTGCCCCTCCCCCACCGGAGGGGCCATCGATTGCTTGCAATCTGGTGATAACCGGTTGTATGCGTTCGTGGACATGAGCCCGGAGATGGCGGTGGATTTCAACAAGAGGTGGGGCTGCGAGGAGGAGGTGGTGGCAGCGGTGAAGTGGACGGAGGTCATGGCGGCGAACGTGGTGGAGGAGTTCGCTGGGGCGATCAGGGAGGGGTTTGTGCTGGGCTGGAAGGTGGCAAAGGAGTGCGGCAAGTGTGAGCACACCGGCGGGCGGTGCGCGTTCAGCCAGAATGAGGAGTTGCTGTGCTTCTGCGACAACGAGACAATTCACACCGGCTCGTTTTGCAAAGGTAGTAACGAGGTTTGTGCCTGTTCACTTTCTGTCTTTTGCCGTGCGTGCTTTTTCAATGGTCGTTACTTATTCTGCATATTTTGAAGCTTCAGCAGCTTTTAGAATTAGGAAAGTATATATTTGGCTAGCCAATTTATCTCTTTTCAAATTTAGAATGGTAGTCACTTGTGCGCCTGTATCCCCCCGTTAGAAGGTTTAGCATAAAAATTTTGATTAATAAATTGGTAGAAATAACATGTATATAAAGAAAATGAAAAGGTTATTTAACACCCCTGTCACGTGATAATTAAATTAGGAACAACGGAAAAAAATTAATTAATAGGGGACAATACATGCAAAATAAATTGGAAAGGAACGCAACTCTGATATCATGTTCAATGTCAAATTGAAAAACTTAAAACAATATGTGGATGAAGACCGCATGTATATAAATAGAATATAACGAGTGGAAGTGATAATTTTTTGTGGCGCAATTTGTTCTATCCATTGTTTGCAACTTTTATAGAACCAGTCAAATCAATTCCAAAAAGATAAATAGGCAAAGCTTATTAGAATCTTGTCCCAATGACAGTTTAGCCGCCTCAATTCTAAGGGTCCAATTCCCTTCTGTTTTCTAGTCTAGACAATGGCCTTGCGTCTGCTAGGATGCTGCTAACTATGTTCTCGAGGTCCTTACTGAAGTATCCTCAATTGAATTGTCAAGAAGATTGGCCAAGCTCGTTGACTCGTTTAGGGCCGCGTGTACGAACTGTAAAATGGGTAATAGTCCAAGTCGTCTTTAAGTCAAGTCTACAAGTAGTCAGCAGCTCAAGCTTGTTGGCTTAGTTTCCACGTGCCTTGTTTTCCTTTTCTTCTCAGCTTTCGTCTCAATGCGCCAGAGCCTTTATCTTGGTTCGGTTTGATTTGATTTTTCGATTTTTACTTGTATGTTTGTTTTTTCCCTACATACACCCCTTTCTATAAATTTTTTCCTTTTTTAGATCGATTTTTAATTATTTTTATTATTTTTCTTCTTCTTCTTCATTGGCCGTCGCCGGCCACGATGGCGGCGACCGGCCGACGACTCGGCCAAAGGTGAGCTTGAGCCTCGCCACAAGGCGACGAGGCTCAAGCTCGCCAAATTTTGGCAAGGTTGGGCCTCGCTAGCTAGTGGCGAGGCCAAGCTTGCCGACCTCGTTGGAAGCTGGTGAGCTTGAGCCTCATCGGCCTATGACGAGGCTCAACCTCGCCTCCGGCGATCATTGGCCACGTGGCTGGTCGTCAACCGCCACGGTGGCGACGACCGGCCAATGAAGAAGAAGAAAAAGAAAAAACATGATTTTTAAAAAAATTTAGATTTTATTGGTTTGGTTCCGTCAACCGAACCGATAAAACTAAATTGGTTATAAAATTTTGGTTTTTAATGAGAATTGAACCAAATAAGAACCGAACTAAAAATACCCAAAATTTTCAGTTATGTTCATTTTGGTTTTTGGTTCGGTTTTTGACACCCCTAGCTCTCATTGGTGCATTGAGTTCAAATCATTCTCAAAGCAGCATTTTTCTTATCCTCTGCATCCCCTTCATTTACATTTACCGCTTTCCTAGTTTTGCTCCAACACCATCTCCCTTCGAGTAGATCTTACCATGTCGTGCTCCTCTCTGTACTTGTTCATCATATTCTCCCTCCATATTCACTACCTGGTGCCAACTTCCGGTGAATTCTCACTGTTCTGAGAGTGCGCTCCTTTTGTTTGCAAAAATCAAGAAATTAGCTATCCATTTAGGCATGTTAGGCAACCAAAATACAGTGAGTATCCATGCTATGAGCTTGACTGTGATAGAGATAACTTGACCCTTCTGTCCATGGAGTCCTTGGAATATCAGGCGATCCGCTTGTATAGGAGTGAGCAGATCCTTAAGGTGGCGAGGATGGATTTATCGAAAGATATATGTCTTGGAATACATGTCGACACCACCTTAAACTTTAGTCCCTTCAACTACACTTCCAATTACCGCAATTCTACCTTATTCTACAATTGCAACTCATCGTCAACCCCTTCACCTTATTAGCTCTCTTGTCCCTCGTCTAGAGATGGCTACTTTGCTCTCAATGCGGACCTTGAATGCTTGCTACACAAGCAATGCAACTTCAGTGTCTTCGTCCCAATTATACCAATTGAAGCTCCAGGTCAACCACCAACATTAGAGGGCAGCAAGAGTTCTACCATTAGTCGTGCTACTCTTAGAGCAATCCTTAAAAAAGACTTTGAGATCACTTGGATTGCCAACACATCTGTGTGTGAAAATTGCACTAAATCAGAGGGAAGATGCGGGTATGACTGGACAAGGCAAAAATTCAATTGTTTTTGCCGTGACAAAGCCTATCCAACGACCTGCCCCAGACCTTCAGGTATGTATGCTAAAGTCGTGGTTGCTAATTTGTGGTTTTCAATTACCATAAGTTGTTCCATGAGAGGAGTTAGATTGCTGCGCATACTCTTTCCTTTGCTTGTTAATTCGGAAACCAACCGCTCATGCCTCTAAAAGCCCAACAGTCTCATTTTGTTGGGCATTTTCTCTAATATGATGAAGCGAAGTCATCCCATCTTTGCTATGACATGGTCACGACACAATTTAGAGTCCACTTCTCAAAACTTTATCATCCTATTCTCAACAACCTTCACGGTTGGATCATTAGGTCGGTATCCGCATACTCTTAAGATCCAATAGTTTAAATACAATGAGCGAGGATGCTCTGAATTTACCATGAAATTTCCTCTCAGGGAAAGGTAATTTAAATTGGAATGTGTTAGCTGATAAGTCCATTAACCTAAATTTTAGGTTTGACTTGGTCTTTACTTCACATGACATGAATTCTTGACCCCTCAAATGGGCTGGACATTTTCATATTGAAGACTGAAACTGATCTCGGTCAAAGTCCACGATTAGAATAGCATCCTCTGTTATACTGTGGAGGAATTAACCACACCGCTCTCTTTCACACTTCAGTATGGAGAAATCGAGTCAATAAAAAGGAATTTCTCCATCCGCAGCTTGCCCCTCTGAACACTAAACCCTCGTTCCACATGATATTCTCCACCCATGAGAGCATGGATTTCTCCATCCTAGTCTTCGTCTTCGTCAGCCTCAACGTGCCGCAAGTTCTTTTATGCGAGGGAGATGACAATGTCCACTATACCGACTGTTGCCTTTCTTTTTATTGCGGAACCGTTGCAATATATAACTTATCCTTTATGGGAGGCGCCCGACCCCAACTCTGTCCAAGGTCGAGTGCTGTGAGGACGAATTCCCTTTCTTTGAATACCAAGAACAGAAATCTTATTTACAATACTTGAGGCCTGAGCGATTTATAGACCTGAGCAATTTCTATCGTGAAAGATGGCAAGCTTATTGCTTCCTAGCTAAAGATCCATTGTGGGTCATCATCATCATTAATCACGAGAGATGCGCCCGGTTCGACTCAACAGAGGAATCATGGGCCTTTGGGATCCACTGATGTTAACAAGATTGCTTCTCTGGGCTAATGATGGATCGATATCATCAGTCAAATCAGTTAAAAAAAAAAGACGACTAGGCAAAGCTTAAGAGAAACTCGTCCACATAACAGTTCAAGGCCTATTTGTTGACGTTTCTATTTCTTTATTTTCTATTCTTTTATTCTTTAAAATAAATAAATAAATAAATATCCATTTAGCAACGCCAATTAATCTTTTTATTCCTCGAAATAGAAAAATAGCCGTGGAATATATGTGGAACAAAAACAAGAAGTAGAGAAAAATAATTTCTTGTTCCAAAGAACAATTTCTAGAAATAAGTTTTTTTTCTTCTTCTTCTTCCTTGCCACTCATGACCACTAGTCCCTATTCGCCTTGATCATCGGCTCGACCATTGCCACGGCAACCAACCACCGTCAACTGCCGCCGACTACCGCTGCCAACCTTCGACTGTCGCTGCCAACTTCTGACAGTGGCAGTAGCGTCGATGACGACCAACGTCAGCAAGCAATAGTGGCGGTGGTTGTAGCCGACGAAGAAAAGGAAAAAGAAAAACAATTCTTAAAAAATTATTAAAAAAAAAAAAAACGTTATAAAAAGATTTATGATTCGTACCAAACGCATTTCTACTCTTTTTCTATTCCGAGAATAGAAATTTCATATAGTTACAAAATGCGTTCTTTTACTTAGAAATTATTCCACGGAATAGAAATAAAAAAATATATATTTCTGAAAAAAAAAATTGCTCCCCAGAACAGAAATGTTACCAAACGGACCCTTAACTATATCAATTCTAAGGCTCTAATCCCTTATGTTTTCTAGTCTAGGTGATGGCTCTGCATCTGTTTAGAACGCTACTAACTATGTTCTTGAAGTCCTTGAATTGTCCTCGATTGAATTGTCTACGAGATTGGCAGAGCTTGTTGATTAGTTGGGGCTGCGCCTGCTCGTAGGAATTGGGAAATGGGGAATACTATTCCAAGTCCTCCTCAAGTCAAGTTCGCAATTAGCCAGCAGCTTAAGCTGCTTGGCTTTGTTTCCACGTGCCTTGTTCTCCTCTTCTTCTTAGCTTTTGTCTCCCCGCGCCAAAGTCTTGGTCTTCGGGAGGCAAGTCAAGTGATTCTCGATGTGCATTGGGGTCAAGTCATTCCCAAAAGCAGCATAATTCTTTATCCTCTGCATCCTCTTTCTTTATATGTCCCCTCCTTGTTTTGCTCCAACACCTTCTCCCTCCGGACGGATCTTACCATGTCGTGTTCCTCTCTGTCCTTATTCTTCTTCATCATCTCCCTCCATATTCAGTTCCCTGTGCCAGCTTCTGGCGACTTCAAGCCGTTCCAAGAGTGCGTTCCCTATCCTTGCGGAGGTCAAGAAATCAGCTATCCTTTCTGGCATAAAGAGCAAAAAAGTTACTGTGGGCATCCAAGGTACGAGCTCGGCTGTGACGGACATTACCCGACCCTGTCCATGGAGTCCTTGGAATATCAGGTGATCCACATAGATTGGAGCGCGCAGATCCTTAAGGTGGTGAGAATGGATTTATCGAAAGATATATGTCTTCAATCATTTGTCGACACCAATTTAGACTTGAATCTCTTCAACTACACTTCTAGTGACCACAATTCCACCTTATTCTACGATTGCGATCCGTCACCCATCCCTCGACCTTATTGGTTCTCTTGTCCTAAGTCTGGAGATGGCTACTTTGCTCTCGATGCAGACCTTGCAAAACCACTATACGAGCTATGCAACTTTAGTGTCCTTGTCCCAATTTCACAAAGTGAAGCTCCAGGTCTAACACCAACACCAGAGGACAGCCGTGATAGTGCTTTTATTATTCATGCTGCGATTAGTAAGATCTTGATCGAAGGCTTTGAGATCACTTGGATTCTCGACCTTTCGGTATGTATAACAGGACAAAGCAAGAATTCAATTGTTTTTGCCCTGACGGAGTCCATTCAATGACCTGCGGTATGTATGCTTACTCTCGCCTAGTGTGTGGTTCTCAATTAGCTAATGTTCTCCCAGGGGAGGGAGTGCTGGGTTTGCTTGTTAATTAGACAACAACTCGTTCATGCCCCTAAAAGCGACAGTCTCATTTTGCTGGGCATACCCTTCCCTCTAATATTATGAAGTGCAGTCATCTCATCCGCGCTACGACAAGATCATGTCATGATTTAGACTCGAAGTCCTCAAACTTTTATCACCCTATTCTCGACAGCCTTCCTTATCTTAGCTGTTGGATCATTAGGTCAGTATCTGTGAACCCACTAAATCCAATGGTTTAAATACACCGAGCAAATATGCTCCAAACTTACCATAAAATCTCACATCATGGACAAGTATTTTAAATTAGACGTTAGCCAATAAGTCAAGTAATGAAAAATTTAGGTTTGACATGTTCTTTACTTCTCACGACACAAACTCTTGACCCATCAAAGGGGCTGGATTTTTTCAGTGAGAACCTAGAAGAAAGTTTTCGCCTTTCGATTTCAACAACATGGGGAGAAATCCGGAGAAAATTGCTTTGCATGTTTCCGGGCCGCATCTTCCCCATCACCTCCTTCGCCAGACCCAATTTTAACGTTCGATAGCCATCTTTCTTCATTTCCCTCCTCCACGTTCCTTCATATGTACCCCTCCTTGTTTTGCTCCAACACCATCTCCCTTCAGATGGATCTTACCACACCATTTTCCTCTCTCTCCTTGCTCTTCTTCATCTCCCTCCAAATTCACTTCCCCCTGCGAGCTTCTGGCAACTTCCTGCCATTCCAGGAATGCCATCCTTTTGTTTGTGGATGTATGCGAATCAGCTATCCTTTCAGGCATGTAGAGCAACCAAGATACTGTGGGTATCCAGGCTACGAGCTTGACTGTGATGGATTTAGCCCGATTCTGTCCATGGTGTCTCAGAAATATCAAGTGATCCACATGGATGCCGGCACGCAAATCCTTGTGGTGGTGAGGTATGATTTATCAGAAAGTATATGTCTTGAAACATATAACGAAACCGCTTTAGACTTGAATCTCTTCAACTACACTTCCAATAACCTCAATTCCACCTTAATTTACAATTGCGACTCGTGGCCAACCCTTCCATCTTATTATCGGTTCTCTTGTCCCTACTCTCAATTTGGCTACTTTGTTCTCGGTGTAAACCTATCAAACCCACTGCCCAAGACATGCAATTCCATTGTTCATGTCCCGATTTCAAAAAGTGAACCTATAGGTTTACCACCACCTTCGGCAAGCATCGACTTTGGTGATAATATTAGCGACATTCTCAATAAAGGCTTTGAGATCACCTGGATCGCCAACACATCACTGTGCGAAGATTGCAGTATATCAGGGGGAAGATGCGGGTATGATTGGACAAGGCAAGAGTTCAATTGTCTTTGCCCCGATGCAGCCCATCCGGGGACCTGCTATAGTACGCCAATACAGACAAGCGTCCCTTCAATACCGCCGGTACTGGCAATCATCCCTTCAGGTATGTATGCTTACTCTCATCTAACATGTGGTTTTCAATTAGCTAAAAGCTGTTCAATGAGAAGAATTGATGGGCATATCCTTCCCTCAAACGAAGTGCAGTCATCCTCCCTGTGACATGCATGATTGTGTTACAATTTAGAGTTTAAGTCCTAAAACTTTATCACCCCATTCTCAAAAACCTTCCTTTCCCTTAACTGTTGGATCATTAGGTCAGTATCTGCAAACCCACGAGATCCGACAGTTTAAATGCGACAAGCGAAGATGCTTCAAGTTTATTGTTAAATCTCACATCATAGACAAGTAATTTAAATTGGAACAGGTTAGCTGATAAGTCTATCAACCTAAAATTTAGGTTTGACTTGTTCTTTACTTTCCACAACTTGAACACTTGACCCCTCAAATGGGCTAGACTTTTTCCACAATGAGAACCTTAGAAAAGGTTTCACTTTTCAATTTCAACCACATAGGAAGAACTCAGGAGCAAATTGCTTCGCATGTTTCGTTTGTCTTCCTCATCACTTCCACCCGCAGACCCAGTTTCAATGTTTGATAGTCATCCCTTTGATTTCTCTCCTCCACGAAATTTCAGAAGGCTGGGACTAATCTCGGTCAAAGTCGACGGTAAAAATAGTTTTCTATATCACACTGAGGAAGAATTAAAGACATTCATCTCCTTTATACTTCAGTCTGAAGAAAGTGAATGAATAAAGAGGGAATTTCTCCATCGTCATCTTGCCCCTCTGAACTCTAAACCCTCATTTCACTTGATGTTCTCACCCATGAGAGCATGAACTTACTCAAATGGGTGAAGCAGCCACTCTCCTTCTCTCCCCCACTTCACGCTCCATCCTTGTCTTCGTCCTCGTCGTCCTCATCGTCCTCACTGTCCCGCAAGTTTTTATATGCGAGGGAGATGATGATGTCCACCATACCGAATGCCACCGCTCTTTTAACTGTGAAACCATCGCAAATATTACTTATCCTTTCTAGGAAAACGGCCGACCCCAATTCTGTGGACTTCTAGCATTTAGGGTTCAGTGCTATGAGGACGAATGCCCTATCATTGAGTACCAGGAGCAGAGTATCGAGTACTCAAGATTGATCGACATCTTTGAATCAAGGGTTCAATGTTCAGTATAGTGACCACCCTGAGTGCCTAACTTGTGCTTCTTCTGGCGGGTTTTGCGGTAGCAACACCTCTTCTTCATCATCTAGTTTCACGAGTTATTACCGCGACAAACCCCACGCTCGGACTTGCAATGACCCTGGTACATTCTTTTGGTAGCATTCCCAGGTGATCATTCTCTACTTCATCTGGTGGGTTCTTGTTTATATCAGTGCATGGAATTCTATTATCGACCATGTAGAATATGCACGGAATCACCAAACCTTGAGCTTCTGCGGAGTTAGTTTTGAAAGGGCTAGTAATAACACCTAGAGGGGGGTAAATAATTGTGAACAAAAATTCTCGCAAGATTCAGAAGTAATAATTGCTAATAGGAAATCACAGACGAATTTAGACTTTAGCAGTTAGATAAATTTTCAAATAAAGGAGTTGAAACTTAAACAGTTAAATAGAGTTACGAGTCAAAATAAAGGAGTCGAGGGAAGAGAATAAGAACACAAGGTTTATAGTGGTTCGACTTAGATCAAGCCTACGTCCACTCTCCCACGCTGACAGCCTATTGGCTGGATTCCACTAAGAATTTAAAAGAGATTTTACAACTTGATGATCTCGACTTCACAGTGAAGAGTCTCTACTGGTCTCTCACAAAGTCTCACTAGAAGTTTCTCTCTTTTGTATACAACTTTGAGCTCAGTGAATGAAATAGCAAGGAACTAGGAAGCTTCAGACTTTGAAATTTTTCTTTCACGTACTCTATCAAACAACTAGAGAGTTTGCCTTAAATACTCCTTCATGCCTTCCTGACCGTTGGCACTTTCCAAAGGAATTCTTCCAATCTACTCGTTGGGCAGAATCAATCAAGGAGATCTCGAGTCGTTTGAAGATTGAGGTGAAAGCCCATCAATCATGTTCGTCCATACAATCAGGATCTTGATTTACATAAGTAGAACTTTCCAAGTTTGCTTGCCTTCCAAAAGATTTGATTATCGGAATTGATTCCAATAAAGATAATCAATTGTATAGGTGCTATATCCAGCCATAAGGTCATCCATAAGCCATACGAAATGAATCCTTGAAAAAATAAAGATAATCTCGCATCTAGATAAGTCTTCATTCTTCAGTTTGGAAACTGTCAATGTGGGCAGACTTTGAATCTAAAGTTTGGCGGTCTTCTGATTTTGACGCTAAAGTCTGGATGTCTTCAGACTAGACTTTCTGGAAATGTTTTGTCAACTTCAAAACAGTAAAGGATTTTTCTCCAACAATTTCCCCCTTTTTGATGGTGACAAAACTTTCCTACATATTTAAGAACTTTTGACCTGCAAAACAACTCTTAGGCAATACATAATATCTTATAAAACTAAGTTGATTATGACCTGGATAGCATCGATTCTGCAACCACAAAAAAACATGTTAATCCTGAAAATATAAGACAATTAGCTATCCAACCACAATTAGTATTACCAAAGTAAGTTAAAGATAAGACAATTGGCTATCCAACCACAATCGGTATTACCAAAGTAAGTTACTGTAGACGTCAAAAAGTTCAGCAAAGATTCATAGTCAAACAGCAATCAAGGTCCACACCGATAAAAACCAAACAAGGTCAAGTGCAAGGTCAAATGTCAAATTTGCACACATTCTCCCCCTTTTTGTCAACAGCAAAAGGTGGAGAAGAACAAAAAGAGTTTTTGATGAAATTATGGCTATTTGGGGATGCAAACGAGTTGGAAATCCTCGATAGACTTCACAGTCTCCTCCAGCTTCTTCAGAGTCTCCTTCAGCTGCTCAATATCTTCACCCTTGGCATTTCCTTGAACTTGAAGCTTAAGAGCTTGTACTTGTTCATGTAGAGAGTTTGAAGTAGTCTTTAAAGCTGTTTTGAGGTTTTTGATCTCAAACTCCATTACATATTGATGTCCCTTCAACGCCACAAGGAGCTCTAGCAGTCTCTGAAAGTCTGCTGTTGGTTCTGTTTGAGCAGTAGGTCCAGCCAAATCAATTTCAGGAGAGTTGAGATGAGAGGGAACATCAGCAGGTTGATCACCCAGACTTGGAGAGGATGGCTCAACATCAGCTTTAGGATATTAAGAGGAATAGGCATCCTCTGGATCTGCTGGAGATCTGCTCACATAATCACTTGTAAAAATAGGTGAAGAAGATGTACCTATGTTTGCAGCAGCTCCCCCTGTCTTTGTGGTTATAGGTGGAGAAGAGAAATCTTCTTCTTGTTCTTTCTCAGCTCCTAAGTGATGTGCTTTTTCTCTTGCATCTCCTGCAGTTCCACTTCGAATTTTCTCAGAATCATCTGACAAAGATACTGCAAATGTTGGTTCAAAAGAGTCATCTTGACCATCTTCTTCTAATTCTGCTTCTCTTCTTTCTCTTTCTCTTTCTCTTTCTTCTTCTCTTTCTCTTTCTCTTTCTTCTTCTCTTTCTTCTCTTCTTGCTCCACTTCCTTCTCTTCTCTCTTCATTTCCTTCACTTCTATGCTTTGTCTTTCTCGTCCTCTTTCCTCTCTGTTCCGTGTCTGCTCAAAACTAACAAAGCTCTGTAGATTTTTCAAGGCAAATGTGGAGAGTGTGAGATTATCCTCATCTTCTTTGTCTTGTAAGATAAGGGCTCTTCTCTTCTTGATAGGTGCACTCATAGGCTCCTTGCCTTTCCTCTTCTTCGTGACAGAGTCTTGTTTTGTCTTGGTTAGGGACTTCTCCTTCAAACGCTCCAATGCTTTATTCAGCTCCTTCAGTCTCATCTTCGAAGCCATCTTCAAACCTATTACCATAGGAGCAATGGTTCTGACACAAAGAGATGCTGGAGATTGAATGTGTCGAAACAATTTGGTAACTAGCGCAGAGTAAGGAAGTTGTCCCTTGTCCTTCACAACAGTCCTGTACATGTGCATCAGGATTGTGTGTGGCAGCAAGAACTTCATCCCATTGTTGATGGCAAACATCAACTTTGCCTCAGAACGAGATACATTTGTCTTGGAGGTTGACTTGGATCGGATGCAGTTGCTTACAACCTTGTGCAACAAAATGTTGGAGGCAAACATTCTGGAATATGTAATTCCTCCCTCAGCAAGTCTGTCCCGAGCAAGAAACATTGTTGCATGACCAACAGACACGTTTATTGGTTGGAAACTCCCTCTTTCCACACCAATGACATCCGCCAATGTGTCCACATCCACCACAAAGTCTTTTTCCCTTATCGTAAAACGAAATCTATTCGCGTCTAGAAAAGATAGATTTGAATAGAAGTAAGTAGTTAATTCAGGGTAAACAACATAAGTCTCTAAGCAAAATCTTTCAAGTTGAATGAGAGCAAACTTCTCCCTTAGGTTCACCTTCAAGGAATCCAGGAAATCAAAATCCACAGTTCGAGGGTTCATCACCCTTCTCTTCAGCATAAGTCTTTTTGTGGTCCTTAGAATGAAACACACTCGTTCCCTCACCACGTACAGTAGTCGCAATGCGCATCCTAGGTTGAAAATTCTCATACATTCTCTCATCATCATCTTTCACCTCGGGCTGATTAAAAGAACTAAACCGCGGATCACTTGGAAAGTTAGCAAAAGTCCTGTCTGCCAAACCTTCAGGCGCAATGCCTAACCCTTTCCATTTGCCGTAGAAACATGGTCTCGTTCTTGTAACCTATTTCTTACAGAAACTCATCAATAAATGTCATCATAGTACCACCCTGTTTCAACTGATTGTACAATTTAAAGAGAAACTGGGGTTTTAGCATTCTTACAGGTTCCACATCTTCCACGATCTCCTCTTCCTCTTATTGTTGCGGAGGATTACGCTGTGGAGAATGACGTTGTTGAGAATGTTGTTGTTGTTGCTGTTGAGGAGAGTTTTCTTTCTCGGTTAAGTCAAAGTGAGTAGGACCCTCTGGCATGTGCCGTGGTCCCCTATTAGCGATCCAAAACGATTTCCTCTAGAAAGACATATTTGCAGTTGAGGAGGATTTTTTGAACTCGTTCTGTTGAAAATGGCGAAAACTTGTATAGTAAACTTGAGAGAAAAAGTGAGAGAGTAGGAAATCTGTATTCTAGGGTTTTGAAAATGTAAATGAAGAAGAAGGACTTCGACTGTATATAAAGCAAGCGAAACGGGGTATATGAACAGTCACAATGGAAAAAATAAACTACCTTTTTCGAAAATAAAAACTGCCAAAAATTCAAAAATTCGTAAAAGGTAATTTCTAAAAATAAAATAGGCAAGAAACGATTCAAAAATCAACGTACCGTTTCATAAATTTCATGCTAAAATTAAATTAACGCAATGAAGAGAAATTTACTTATAGAAGTAATTTCTGAATATTCTGAGTTTAATCGCCTTTAGAATTTAATCAATAGAAGATATAATATTTAGTTTGGTGCGAATAGACTCAAATAGATTTTTCTCCAGTGGCTTTGTAAATATGTCTGATAACTGATTCTTTGAGTCAATGAATTGAATCATAACTTCTCCATTCTGAACATGATCTCTTATAAAATGATGTCAAATCTCTATATGTTTCGCCCTTGAATGAAGAATTAGATTCTTCGTGAGATTAATGGCACTGGTGTTGTCGCATTTGATCTCGGTGCACGATTCTTCAATTCCAAAGTCTCTTAGCTGTTGCCTTATCCACAAAATTTGAGAACAACAGCTTTCAAGAGTCACATACTCTGCTTCTGCTATTGATAAAGCTATAGTACTTTGCTTCCTTGAGAACCAAGACACCAGCTTGTTGCCCAGCAATTGACAGATACCAAAAGTACTCTTTCTATCAACTCTACAACTGGTAAATCTACGTCTGAATATCTAAGGAGAGTAAAGTTTCATTCTTTGTGATACCATAGACCTAACTTTGGAGTAGTTGCAACATATTTGATTATGCGTTTTGCAGCACTTAATTGAGATTCTTTGGCATCTGATTGGAATCTAGCACAAATGCAAACACTAAACAAAATGTCAGGTCTAGACGCAGTAAGGTAAAGAAGCAAACCAATAATGCTCCTATAAAGCTTCTGGTCAACATTCTTTCCTCTTTCATCTTTGTCTAGCTTCGAAGAACTTGACATTGATGTCTCTGTCTGTTTGCAATTCTCTAATCCAAACTTCTTGATGAGATCTTTTGCATACTTTTCTTGATGAATAAAGATACATTCCTTTGAATATTTAACTTGCAATCCCGAAAGAATGTTAACTCACTCATTATACTCATCTCGAATTCATCCTACATACATCTAGAGAATTTTTTGCATAGATTTTCATTAAGAGATCAAAAGATAATATCATCAACATAAATTTGAACCAGTATAAAATCATTACCCTCTCTTCTTATGAACAATGTAGTATCTACCTTTCCTTTAGCAAAACCATTTTGGGTTAGGAATTTACTTAACCTTTTATACCGGGCTCGAGGTGCTTGCTTCAGTCCATACAAGGCTCTTTTCAGTCTGAAAACTGAGTTTGGCTTTCTTGGATTTTCAAAACCAAGTGGTTGTTCCACATAGACTTCCTCTTGGATAAATCCATTTAAGAATGTACTTTTTACATCCATCTAGAATAACCTGAAATTTTCATAGCAAGCAAAAGTAAATAATAATCTAATTGCTTCTAATCTTGCTACTGGTGCATAGGTCTCGTCATAGTTTATCCCTTTTTCTTGCGTATATCCTTTAACCACGAGTCTGGCTTTGTTCCTGACCACTTTTCCTTTTTTGTCCACCTTGTTCTCGAAAACCCATTTAGTCCCGATAATAGATTTACCTTTAGGTTTAGGAATTAGCTCCCAAACATCGTTGATGCTGAACTGTCTGAGCTCTTCTTGCATAGCTTCGATCCAGCTTTCATCAGACAAGGCTTCTTCTACACTCTTGGGTTCTATTTCAGAAATAAGTGCTTAATTACTAGACTCTTCTCGCCTTTTGGATCTGATGCGAAGTCCTTCATCGATGTTACCAATGATGAGTTCCTTGGGATGACTTGATTTATGCTTCCAGTTGCTAGTTGGTCTAAGAGTCTGCTGATCCTCTGCTTCAGTTGAATCTTCTGGTTCTGCTTGATGTTGATATTTAGAAGTCTGAACCTCTTCGGGGGAATTAGACTTTGTATAGTCTGGAGCAGGTTCAGATTCTTCAAGTTGAGTTTGATCTAGTTGATTCTGCATAGTGTCTTGAAACTTGACATTCATAGATTCTTCCATAGATCAAGTCTTCTTATTGAATACTTTGTATGCTTTGCTTGAAGTAAAGTAGCCAAGGAAAATTCATTCGTTTGATCTTTCTTCAAACTTCCCAGCTAGATCGTTTGCATTTTTCAAGACATAGCACTTACAACCGAACACATGAAAGTAAGAAACATTTGGTTTCTTCCCTCTAAACACTTCATAAGGAGTTTTCTCTAGAATAGGCCTCAAGAATACTCTGTTAATGATGTAGCAAGCTATAGAAACTGCTTCAGCCCAAAATCGAGAGGGAATTTTACTCTCAATTAAGAGGGTTCTAACCATCTTCTGTAAGGATCTGTTCTTTCTTTCCACAACCCCATTTTGTTTTGGAGTGTATGGAGAAGAGAAAACATGCTGAAAGCCAGATTCATCATAGAACTTTGCAAAGTCTTGATTTTCAAACTCACCTCCATGGTCTGTACGTATGCTTGAAATAGCATATCCTTTTTCATTCTGAACTTTCTTGGCAAACTTTGAAAAGTAAGAGAAGGCTTCAAAATTATTTGCTAGAAAGTAAACCTAAGTAAATCGAGAGTAATCATCCACGATTACTAAGTAGTATCTCTTTCTTCCAATACTTTGAGTTCTGGTTGGTCCAAAGAGGTCCATCTACAGAAGCTGCAAAGCTCGATTAGTAAACACTTGATTTACAGGTTTAAAGGAACTTCTAACCTGTTTTTCCAAAACACAAGGAGTGCATAATTCAAACTTTTGATAAGCCAAGTTGGGGAGACCTCGAACAAGCTTCTTAGAAGAAATTTTGGCAATTTACTTCATGTTAACATGACCAAGCTTTCGATGCCAAAGATTTGCTTCATCTTGAATGGAAATAAGACACTGAGAACTTTCTAGTTTTATGTCCAGAAGATAAATGTTCCAATGTCTTCGCCCAATGAAAGATTGAGAAAAATCTTTACTTGTTCCTGAATAAATGCCTTCTTGGAAATTAATTTTGAATCCAGTATCGCAAAGTTGACTTATGCTGAGTAGATTGTAATTCAGTCCTTCCACTAATGAGACATTGTTGATAGTCAGGCTTCCAATCTTTATGGTTCCACATCCAACAATTTTTTCCTTTGCTGTTCTCACCAAAGGAAACTTTTCCACCATTTATTTGAACAAGCTTAATAAAACAACTCGAGTCTCCCGTCATGTGTCTTGAACAGCAGCTATCCAAATACCATTTGATCTTCTTCTTGATAGTGACCTGTGATCAAAAGAAGAACTCAAGCTTTCTTTGGTACCCATATTTTCTTGGGTCCAAAAGAGTTAGTGTTAAAAACAGTCTTTGCCCAATCCCTCTTAACATGTCTCCAAACCTTGGGACATTCCTTCTCGAAATGTTCTAGACTGTTACACTTTGAACATATGAGAGTACTTCGCCAGCAGTTTTTCACAAAAACTCATTGAAAATGATTTTTGTAAAATGCCTTTGCAGGTCTTTGTTTGATTCTTTCTTTAGCTTTGGGAAAATCAATTAAAGGAATAGTTTCTAGAGTCATACCTAAACCAGATTTGTTGAAAAAAGGTTTTTGTACAGAAAGAATTTTTTCCAACTTCTCATATCCTTTTGAAAATCTTTTTGTGATATTTGAAATATCTTCTTTCAAAAGGTATTTTCCTTTGAAAGAGAATCTGAATTTTCTTTCAAATCAATGAAACTTTTATCCAGATTTTCATACTTTTCTTTCCAAAAAGTTTCTTGTTGCCTTAGTTTAGAATTCTCCCTTTTTAGCTCGGAAATCCTTTTAAGAGATGTTTTGAGACTGAGACTGAGTTCATCTATATATTTTAAGACTTTAACGGGAATTTTTAAATTGCTAACCTCAACTTCTTTGTCTGAGTCTGAATCAGAATCCATTTCAAAGTTTGAGTTTAACTCTGAATTGGCCATTAGACAAATGTTGGCATATTCTTCATCACTTTCCTCTCATTCAGTGTCACTCCATGTTTTTGCTTTCAGAGCCTTCTTATACTTCTCAGTTCTTTCTTCCTTTTTTTTCAACAAATGACAATTAGGTCTGATATGCCCATTTTTCCTGCATTCGAAGCATATTACATCTTTGCTAATCTCGTTGTCCTTAGTCGATCTCTTCTAGAAATTTTGCGTGCTCTACTTTTTCTAGTTGAATCTTCTTTCCTTTCTATTCAACTTCCTGAACTTCTTAATCATAAGCGCCAGTTCTTCATTGTCCATTTCATCTTTTAAATCTGTATCATCAGAATCATCGTTAGATTTTAAAGCAATTGACTTCTTACATTTAGGATCTTCTTTCTCATTGATCTGCTCCACTTCATATGATTGAAGTGCGCCAACAAGTTCGTCTACTGAAAGAGGCATGATCCTCTGGGTTTCTCTAATTGAAATCTTCACGTGATTCCAGTCTTTGGAGAGTCCACGCAGCAGTTTATTGACCTTCATTGGTCTTGCGATTGGTTGTCCTTGATATGCCAGGCCGTTTACAATCTCTATGAAGTGACTAAACATATCAGTGATAGATTCTCCAAGCTTCATCTTGGAGGCTTCATACTGTCCGAGTAGAATATTGATTTTTGTTTCCTTTACTCGATCAATTCCTTCATAACGTGCAATCTGTCCCAAACTTCTTTCGCTGTTTCAGAGGAAGAAATTCGATTATACTTAGTAGGAGATAAAGCACAATATAAAGAGTAAATAGCTTTAGCACCAAGAGCTTGTCTCTTGGTTAATTCTTCTTGCGTCATTTCGCCAGCATCTACAGCTTCCTTTTCTCTTTCTGAGGTTGATGTAGCTTCGGGATTGATCCATTTTTCTACCACATCCCATTCCAGGGGATCTTTCGATCTTAGGAACGCCTTCATCTTGTTTTTCCACACATTGTATTCCTTTCCATTAAAGTAAGGAGGTCTAGTGTTGCTTTGGCCTTCAACCAATCCTGAAGCTAAAATACTAGCCATAGATCTTTAACTCAGAAGTAAAAACACTTCAGTAAAATGAGCACACAGGCTTTGACACCAATTGAAATGGCTAGTAATAACACCTAGAGGAGGGTGAATAGGTGTGAACAAAAATTCTCGTAAGATTCAGAAGTAATAATTGCTTATAGAAAATCACAGACGAATTCAGACTTTAACAATTAGATAAATTTTCAAATAAAGGAGTTGAAACTTAAACAGTTAAATAGAGCTACGAGTCAAAATAAAGGAGTTGAGGGAAGAGAATAAGAACACGAGGTTTATAGTGGTTCAGCTTAGATCAAGCCTACGTCCACTCTCCCGCACTGACAGCTTATTGGCTGGATTCCACTAAGAATTCAAAAGAGATTTTACAACTTGATGATCTCGACTTCACAGTGAAAAGTCTCTACTGGTCTCTCACAAAGTCTCACTACAAGTTTCTCTCTTTTGTATACAACTTTGAGCTCAGTGAATGAAATAGCAAAGAACTAGGAAGCTTCAAACTTTAAAATTTTTCTTTCACACACTCTATCGAACAACTAGAGAGTTCGCCTTAAATACTTCTTCATGTCTTCACGACCGTTGGCACTTTCCAAAGGAATTCTTCCAATCTACTCGTTGGATAGAATCAATCAATGAGATCTCGAGTCGTTTGAAGATTGAGGTGAAAGCCCATCAATCCTGTTCGCCCATACAATCAGGATCTTGATTTCCATAAGTAGAACTTTCCAAATTTGCTTGCCTTCCAAAAGATTTGATTATTGGAATTGATTCCAATAAAGATAATCAATCATATAGGTGTTGTATCCAGCCATAAGGTCATTCGTAAGCCATACGAAACGAATCCTTGAAGAAATAAAATAATCTTGCATCTAGATAAGTCTTCATTCTTCGTCTGGAAACTGTCAGTGTGGGCAAACTTTGAATCTAAAGTCTGGCGGTCTTCAGACTTTGACGCTAGAGTCTGGATGTCTTCAGACTAGACTTTCTAGAAATGTTTTGTCAACTTCAAAACAGTAAAGGATTTTTCTCCAACAAGTTTTACTTAGTACCTCTAAGATCATATGGCTAATGGACCCTGAGAATTTGTCGAGAGAAAACTCGATTCAAACCAATGTGATCCGCTTGTTTCTTTTGTTGGAAATTCGATGGTGCCATACCTGTTTTGTCCTCCATCTAAGAATATCAAGCTAGAAGAATGACCTTTCTATGATTTTTCTTTTTGGGGCGCCAAGCAAGAAAAAATGTCAAGTTAGCAACTGCTTGGCTATCAAGTCTTCATGAGAGACTTGTTTTCGCTGACTAGTCGCAAAAGTTTGTATAACGGGAGGTTTGTTCCTAATTGTAACTTAGAGGTCCCTTTGACTCGTTTTCGCTGCCTCGCTTGGTATTTGCTTCGAAGTTGAAGAACTAGCACATGACCGTGATAGGAGTTAGGACCAATTTGATCGAACGCCATTTGATTTTTCCGCAAATGCTTTCCACACTCTCTGCTACCTCTTTCTCCTATCCTCTAAAATCCTCTGCCTCCTTCCGGTCCAAATGAATCACCAAAACTTCATGTGTGTAGCTAATTGTCACCAATTCCTTCTTATCATCGTCTTCACCCACTTAGTCTATCTGGCTTGCTCTGATGATGCACAATACGAGGCCTGCATGCCTTGGAATCCTGACTTTCTCGGACGGGCAGTTTATTGTCAAGGATATATTCTATGCGAACAATTTGATCCTCCTTGTTAACGCCCGTGTACCATGAATCCTATGATGCTCCATCGCGGAATATCAGCCTCAAAAGGACGCCTTTCAATCTTAGTTCCACTAATGCCGATCTGTTATTGTACTATAGTTGCACCTCGCAGCTAATAGGTTTTTACATATCCAGGGGACTGCGCTAGCTACTCCACCCACCATTTTTTTGCTTTTTTTCCCCAAGGAAGAATTGCAGGAAATGGATTACTATTCAGTCGTCAGCTCCTGCTATTCTGCTGTTAGCATTCCTCTTTATGTTGATGCCGATTTCACTAGCTTGAAGAAAAAGTTACTATTGAACTGACTGCAACTACTGTGATTAATTGTTAGATCTTTAGGTCGGTCTCTGCGACCCACATGATCAAATGGTTTAAATATATTTAGTGAAGGTGCTCCAACTTTACTGTAAAATTGTGCAAATTTTGGGCTGAAACTACTGGTTTCTTCTTGGGCTCTTATCATGAACACAACCAAATAAAGAGAAACACCCCGTCTCCGTAAGTGGTGATAAAATCCGTTCATTTGTGAAGTTGAAATACATTATTGATAGAGGTGAACTGTGCACTTAATTAAATCTTTACACAAATCTGATCATTTGAGTACTAACACTGTTTTTCCTGATTTTCAATTGATCTATCATTTCTTCCTACTGTGAATAATGTCCTTATGATTTTCCAATTTCTTCGCCTAAGCTTAGCAAACAAAAACTCTCCGGTCTCTTGAGTCCCAAGAGATCTTGTCGGTCCGACTGGAAAAGAAAAAATAAAAAAAAAGAGATTCATTGGAACCTCATATATTTTAATGTTTCTATCTTTCTGCAATAGTTTGCGAATTATCAGTTGGGTCTTTACGATTCAAGACACTTGAAAATCATCGCCTGAACATGAGCTGCGCACTTGTTTTATCTGTGGAAAGACTTCTAATCAAGCCTATAGGTCCGCTTAAAAGCCAAAAGAGTTGAGACATGTGTAGAACCTAGGAAGCATAGACACTCTTTAGGAGCTTCTGTGTTTGTGTCGGACACCTCAACATGTGTTCGACATGCAGTCAATGGGTGTTGGACATCCTACACTCGGTTAACTCTCCCAACAAGCCAATGAGACTTGAGTCCGGAATTTCAACACGCGGTTCAACACGAACGGGGTCAATTTTAAAAAATTTCAATAAATTAGGCGTCAAAATGTAAATATATAAAAATATAAAATAAAATAAAATAAAAAAGATAAGGGAGAAAGGAAATCCAATCTTACGATAGTGAAATGTGGATTTTTTTTTACTTATTGTTAAATGTTATATTTAATAGTGGAATGTTGATTGCTTTTTTTTTTGTTTATTTTCTCCAAGTTTTATGGAATATTGGAATGGAATATAGTTTAATTTCTCATTGAAACAATGAATTATATTAACAAATTGTGGATTAATATTTTTAGTGTAAATTCATTCTAGGCTTTTTTTATTATTTATTTATTTGTGAATTTGAATCAAATTAATTTCACAAAAATAATCATCAAAATGATAATTTATCATGTATATATAAAAATATACATTTAATATAAAACATGTCCAAATGCGTTGGAATTCTTTATTTTTTGAGAAATGACATGTCGACATATTGTGTCATGTTGTGTTGCATATCGCGTGTCAGTGTCGTATTACTTAGGCTGCGTTTGGTAATGTTTTTGTTAAAAAATTTCCGGGAATAGAAATAGAAAAAACTATTTCTGTTTCGGGGAAAAATTTTTAACAGAAGAACACGTTTGGTAATTGCACAAAATTTTTGTTCCTGGAATAGAAAAAGAACATAAACATGTTTGGTAAACTTGTATAATTTTTTTGTTTCTTTTAATTTTTTAATATTTTTATTTTATTTTTCCTTTTTCCTTTTTTTCTTTTTTTTTTTTCTTTTCTTTTCTTTCTTCCTTTTGGCCGGTCGCTGGCCATGGCCGAGGCCGGTGACTAGCCAAAGAAAAAAAGAAGAAGAAAAAAAGAAAAAAAAGGAGAAAAAAAGAAGAAAAAAAAGAAGTGTTTCTCAAAATTGTTCCCGAGAACAAGAAACAAGTTTTTTCTACTTCTTGTTTCTGTTTCAAATTTGTTCCCAGGAACAAAAGTGTAAACAAACACATTTCTGTTCTTTTTTGTTCCCCGAACAAAAGAACAGAAATTTTTGTTTCGGGAACGAAACACAATTAAACAAACAAGGCCTTAGTCTAGAACATACCACCTATTCAATTAGTGCCACAGAATGTATATATCTATCTTTGCCTCTGATGATCATATTGCAAAGCATTTGCCACTTCTATAGCAGCTAGAATTTTTTTTTTGTTTTTTTATCTTCCTGCGCATCCCCTGATAGCTATAGAACTTAGGATTTTAGCTAGCATCTATCTTCGTTTGTCAATCAGCCACAGATCCATGTGCATGTGTTTCCAATTTCTCTGGAAAGATGTCACTAATTGATCCACGAAAAATGTTCAAGAGGAGGATAGAGCCAAACTGGTGAGGTTGTAATCTTTTCACTCTACCGTGGTGTCTTTTTCTTCTTGAAATGGAATGTGCTATAACCTCATGATGTACCCTGATCTGTATATATCTTGGACACTTTGAAATCATATGTTTGCAATTCGTTGACACATTTTTCACTTTGATGACAACAGTCCCAGGAAACAAAAAGATTGGTCTCAAAGTTGGAATAGGTAATTAATTCAAGACTCTCTCTTCCACTTCTCTACACTATCCTCTGCAATTTGTTTCGATTTTTGATAGTATGCTTCCCTCATTGCTCAATGGGACCAATGTTTCCAATATAATCTTTGAAGCCTTGATAAAGTTATCAAGTGAGACTGCTATTCAAAAACATACTTCGTTTTCTTAGGAATGGCTGCATTAGGAGCCGGAATTGTGGTCACCCTTATCTTAATGCAAGCTTTGAAGAAGCAGAGGAGCAAATACCTCGATGGCGAAATGAAAATTAGGGGACTCATCTCTTCCAGAAGATATACCTATAAGGACATCAAGATGATGACTAACTCTTTTAAAGAAAAGTTAGGCCAAGGAGGCTATGGCTCTGTGTACAAAGGCAAGCTTCGAGACGGTCAACTTGTGGCAGTGAAGCTGCTAAAGAAGCTGAAAGGTGATGCAGAAGAATTTTTCAATGAAGTTGCAAGCATAAGCAGGACTTCTCATGTCAATGTTGTCACCCTCCTAGGGTTCTGTTTTGAAGGAAGCAAAAAAGCTTTGATTTATGAGTTCATGCCCAATGGATCACTCGAGAAGTTCATATTCAACAAGAGTAACACTTTGGAGCTAGATCAACAATTGAGTTGGGACACATTGTACCAGATTTCACTCGGCATAGCTCACGGGCTAGAGTACTTGCATAGAGGATGCAAAACGAGGATCTTGCACTTCGACATAAAGCCTCATAACATTCTCCTTGACACAAACTATTGTCCCAAAATTTCTGACTTTGGTCTTGCCAAAATATGCCCAAGAGAAGAGAGCATTGTGTCATTGCTTGGTGCTAGGGGCACTATTGGATATATTGCTCCGGAGCTGATCATAAGGAACATCGGAGGGGTTTCTCACAAATCGGATGTCTATAGCTACGGTATGATGGTTCTGGAGATGGTCGGTAAAAGAAGAAATATCGAAGTCACAATAGATCAAACTAGTGAAGCATATTTCCCTCATTGGGTCCACCGACGCCTAGAGCTTCAAGAAGAGCTTGGACTGCTTGGGATCACAAATGAGGAGGACAAAGTAATCACGAAGAAGATGATTATAATAGGCCTATGGTGCATTCAGATCGATCCAGGAGCTCGACTATGTATGACCCAAGTTGTGGAGATGCTAAAAGGAAGTGTTGAGGCCTTGCAAATTCCTCCCAAACCCATTTTTTCATCACCCTCAAGATCACTTGCGGCTTGTCAATGTGAAAGTTCGTCTCTACAAGAGAGTAATGACTCAAGTTGGAATTGTTCATTATCAATTATACAAGACCAACACAGTTTGTAACAGCCTATTTATTGAAAAAAAAGAAGAAGAAGAAGAAGAAAGAAGCAACTACAAAATTAATGATTATTGAGCTTTTCATAAATTTGTGATTAGATGTCTAGGTTGAATTTCTACAAGTATGACTCAAAAATAAGTGAAAAGTGTATTGTTGACACTTAAATTTTCATATATGGTCTCTATTGCATTTTTATCAATATTAAGGATCTAATTTATGACATAAATTGGCCCCCCTAACCCAAAAATTGATCCTGTATTATTTAGTATGCACATTGCTCGCTATATCCCATCACGATTAGGGACATTGTGATGTCAAAATTTTTACTACGGCATGGCATAGGCATAACTAAAATAAAAATAAAAATAAAAGAATAATAACTTAGAACAAATGTAAAAATAAAAAATATACAATAAAAAAAGGGAAAGGTCGCTGATCATTTTATATTTCACAGACACATTAAGTTTGTCACATTCACCATGAAGAACGGGCCTCATTTTGAAGCCCATCCGTTGGATTCGTGCATCAGCCCAGGAGAGAGCTTTGGTGGCCACCCACACGGCATGGCACGCATTGGCCGCTGCTCTCTCTCT
Source organism: Eucalyptus marginata (assembly GCA_014182565.1). NCBI lineage: Eukaryota > Viridiplantae > Streptophyta > Magnoliopsida > Myrtales > Myrtaceae > Eucalyptus > Eucalyptus marginata. The sequence goes on along the minus strand of CM024586.1, from coordinate 9,824,091 downwards.
CTTTCCCCATTCATCTCTCTCTCTCTTGAGCCACATCTGTGTAGGTCAGACGATATTTTTTCCTTGATTTTCCATCTCTTATAATAATACATATATATAAGAGCTTCTCCATATCTTTATTTGATTACGTAAATCTGATATGTTATCTTAGATAATTATCTCATAAAACCTATCAACCAACTGCAAACTTCATTATGATACATCAAATAATAGAAATTCCACAATTTTCTACTCTGCATATTTCTAATCTGCTATTGTGATTTGAAGGAGCTCGTCTTGCCGGAAGTATTAATGGTAAGATCGATGTACTTATTTTGCATCAAATCTTTATTTCCTCGATTCATCCTCATTAGAGATCAAACTTCGGAGTTCAAAATATGAATATGAGCAAAATGTCACGGTCTTACAGCATAATAAGCTCCTTTTTGATAAGATGTATGTGTTTTAACATCAAGCAGCAATATTATCTTTGGTAGAATCAGTCTTTTTTTATTTTATGTTGGTTCAAAAAAAAAAAAAACTACGTTTCGGTTTGTGACAAGGTTAATGGCTGTCGGTATTTTAAATCCTAATATGTCCCATTGCAAAGCCATGAGTTCCTCATCATCTTTGTTGAATCTTTATGTTCCGTTATGTCATTTCAGCTCATTTAGCGATTATTTATCTTTAAGGATAGCATACGATAGCTCCATTTTGTATTTCATGCTATTTATTTCCAACTTTGTGTTTAAATCCATCTCATTTGCTCGTATTTAAATTCTGTCGAGCGTCATTTTGTTCTTACTTTTTATGGTTTTGGATCTCATTTTGATAGACATTTGCCTGTATGTTGGTGTATGCATGCACAGTAGCTAGTTTACTTCGATTTGTAGACGTTCGGGGTGATTTTTGCTCGTTTATGAGGGGTTACATGGTCACATGTCGCTGTCCATGAGGTCTTGTTTTGTCCATAAGGCAAGCTCCAAAGCCAACCCTCGCAAGTCTCCATGGTCCGGGGTCGTGTCGGGTTAATCGTTAGTCCCTTCCGTGTAATTTTCGAACTCCAAGCAAACCTTAATGCTTGCTGTCCCTCTTCGGGGGGTTTCGTGCTGATCGTTGCCGGTACTCGATTGTTCCCTTATGTACCTCATGCCCATCCTTAACCCAAGGCATTCTTTTAAATTGGGTTCCAAACTTGTCTCGAGAAAATAACCGACAATCTGAAACCAAATTATCTAATTCTTTCTCTCTCTTTTTTTTTTTATGTAAATAAATATGATAGAAATTATAATAACATAATGTGTATTTTAGAAGAATAATTATTTTTTTGGAAATAAGCTAGTCGAGATCAAGAAGGTACATGTCAATTGCATCCTCAACAATTTGGTAGAAAAGGGTACATTTCAAACGCATATTAATTCCTATAGGGCTTTCTAAACGGGATCATAATCTTGTTCTAGCTCAAAACTCAATTACACACCTTCACAAGATTTTTCAACAAATTAAGAGTCCAAGTTAATCCCATTCAACGCTTCCCTTGGAAATCAAAGACTCTAAAGCCTGCCCTCTTCTTCCGAGACACGACTGTTTGTGTATATGCTTCAAGATTTCGATTTCCATATAATGCTGCCCAAACACCAGGCGTGCATTTATGTATGTTTTTGTCACCTATGAGGTAGGCCTTATCTATGGTCTAAGAGTCCAATTTAGTTTACCTAGAAAACACCACAAGATACAACTTTTTTATGGATGTGCATCGAGATTTCAATTGTCATATACTCGAGCGTTTCAATTTAACAAGGTGAAACGTTATAGAGATGTCCCGTTTTGAGCGGGAACGTTTTCCTGAATCCAGTTTTTGCACCCCACCGCTCCTCTTCTCCCCAACTTCTGATTTGTCGCAACGGGATATGGCCCTTCCATAGGGACAATGATTGTGTTGTACTTGACATTCTTCTTTCACATAGATCATTTTAAATAGTACTGACATTGATGCGCGACGTGCGACACGATATGCCACAATACGCCGACATGCCGTTTCTTAAAAATAGAGAAGTCTGATACATTGGGATACGTTGTATATTAAATATATATTTTTATTTTTATGATTATTAATGTGATTCAAATTCATAAACAAATAAATAAAATCCTAGAATGAATTTACACTAAAAAAATTAATCTATAATTTATTAATATCATTAATTGTTTCAATTTGACAAATTGTGACACCCCCAAACCCGGTAAGGTCGCCACAGATACCAAACGCTCTATCTATTGCAATTACTGGTTACTTGTCTTTGTAAAAAGGGGGGTTGTAAAGAAGGACCGAGGCTTATAGGCATTTTTTTTTTTTTAAGGAGTTTAGCGCAGCTTATATCAAAAATTAGAGACGAGTCTCACTATCCCTCTACTCTCTTAACGATGATACAATGCACACCAACTACACATAGAAGGAAAACATAAGGCCGAACCACTTTTATTTACATTTTTCAGGATGGACATCTTGGGTCGGGATAACAAAAAGGAAACCAAGACTTTTCACTATGCTTGGCTATATCTCAAAAGAGATCATCGACCCCCTATATTGAAATGAGTAAGACCTTCCATCTACAAGTGTCGGCTCCCTCTCCAAAAAGTGTCAGCTCCCTCTCCTCCCGCGGGCCATCACACCCAGCTAGGTGCATCGGGCGGTGGCGGCGGCAACATCCCCAGCATCACCCCGTCGCGTCGGACATGGACGGACAGGAACTCCTGGATGACGGGGCCCCCAGCCAGGCCCACATCGTACATCACCAGCACCCGCACTCGCAGAAACACCAACCCGGGGATGGTAACGCAAATGTGCTCCATACATTCTACCTCCACATCCGAGGGAATGTCGTAGAAAGTGCCACGCGAGACCGGAGGGAGAGGCATTTCTCTAGTCTGAAATGTTAGTCCCCAAAGGGGTGAGTACAACCACTCAGTAGGTAAAAGATCCATTACACTACTCAATGCATCAAATAGAGCAATCAAGGTAACATTGAATACATATAGTCCATACATATCAATCATGTCTCACCTTTTGGTCATGTATGATACATCAAAACAGCCATGTATAAGCCACCATATCATGTACATAACCCACCAATGCGTTAGTACATGGATCATATAGTCATACATTCATGTCATCATATTATGTGCATACATCACCATGCACTTATACATGTTACATCATACCATCATGCATACATGTAACCACTAAACAGCCATGTATAAGCCACCATATAATGTGCATGACCCATCAATGCATTAGTACATGGATCATATAGTCATACATTCATGTCATCATACTATGTGCATACATCACCATGCACTTATACATGTTACATCATACCATCATGCATACATGTAACTACCTTATGCATGATTCAATTTTCAACTCATGTTTTTTTTTTTTTTTTTTCAAATTGAATCACCACATTTTCTTTCCCGGGACCAGTAATTGCATCCCACATTTCTATCGCTCGCACCCAACCTGGCATCGTGAGGAACCTCCGGCACACACCTCCGGGCATCCGGCACACACACTCCGGGCATCTCGAAACTCCCGAGGACATCCGGCACACACCTCCGGGCATCCGGCTCACACCTCCGGGCATCCTGACACTCCCGGGGCATCGTCGGCTCACACCTCCGACGGTAATTCATATTCTCATACATCATTTTTCCAATTTCACATTTGAAATTTACAATGCAATTGGTTTAAATTACTCTTTTGAAATCATGTAATATGCATTGGGAAAATGTCCTTTAATGCAAGGGTTTAAATAAGATCTTTCTTTGAGATCATGGAAAATTCGTCATTTCCTTAATGTCACATAAAATGCATGAAAGCCAATCACATCATTTCATGAATAATGGTCCAAAGTCTCATAGTTCACGCAATAATTCATATAGATCACGCATCACAGCATAGAATTTGCCATGCATTTCAATGTCAAAATTCCGAAAATGTACAGCTTACCCAGTTTTCAAAACACAGTCGATTAAATAGGCAAATGACCTTCAAAAATCATGAAATTTAACTATGTTGTAGTTAAGACATAGATAAAGATATCACATGAAGGAAATTTCTCCAAAAGAAATTTGTACAGAATAATATTGGCCATGCATTCCCACATCATCAAGTCTGAAATACACAGATTGCACAGTTTTCTAATCACAGTCGATTAAATAGGCAAATGACCTTCAAAAATCATGAAATTTAACTATGATGTAGTTAAGACATAGATAAAGATATCACGTGAAGGAAATTTCTCTAAAAGAAATTTGTACAGAATAATATTGGCCATGCATTCCCACATCACCAAGTCCGAAATACACAGATTTGCACAATTTTGGAAAACATTAAAATTACACATCCATATGGTCTTCAAAAATCACCAAATCAGAGCATGTGCTAGATAAGACTTAAAGGTAACAATTCCATGAAGAACACATGCCCAAAAGAGATTCACACAAAAAGATATAATTCACACATTACGACATGCAAAATTCGGACAAGGTCAGATTGCGCAGTTTTTGGGATATTTCGATTAAAATACCCGAATGATCTTCCAAAATTCTGGAATTTTACCAAGTTATAGTCAAGACCCTAAAGTAGATTTTTCGTGAAGAAATCTAGGCCAGATTCGTTCTAGAAAATTTTCTATAGACGTACGAAGTTTCTGACTCTAGCACCGAAACGTCCAGTATACCTATCTCCGAAATATCGAGTTTTTACCTACTTATCCTTCTTTGTTTTCTCTGAAATTTTGATATTTTTTGCTTCAAGAGGTCCCCTACAACTTTCATTAAGGGATCTAAGTGAAATTTCCAAAGAATAGTCATCATATGGGTCCAAGAAGTCTCGGGTGTCCAGTACCGTATTTCCAGATTTACCGTTTTCAAGAGAAGGTCGATTCACTAGGCTACACTTGCTCATTTCACCTCAAATTTGAGTATGTTAGTCTTTAAGATGTTCTCTACAAGTTTCATGCGGAAGTCGAAATGAAATTCTCAGTAGAAAGTGACATGCAACACACAAAACCATCAAGAGATCAACAAAACAGTTTCAGATCTAGTGTTTTCGTAGAGGAAGGGTTTTACCCCTCAAAACTCAACCATTTTATCTCAAATTTTAGTATGTTGTACTTTGAGATGTTGTATACAACTTTCATGAAGGAGTTGAAGCAAAAATCCGACTCAAACCACGCATGCAAGCCTCTACAACGTTCGGGGTCAGGCAGTATACTCGAAAACAGAATGCTATTTCAAAAACAACACACTCAAGCTTCGGTTTCTCATACCCTAAACGTCCGAAATTCACCACCATTCAAACTCACATGCAAGGTACTACATGCAAGAGCAGAATAAGGATCCCAACTTGCCTCCAAAAATCAAACCAACGATGGCACACGGACGGCGACGGGCGGACGAACGGTGAGCGGCTCTTCTTCCTCCTCTCTCGGTTTCCCTCTCTCTCTCGCAACTCTCTCTCTCTCTCTCTTGGTTTGGACGAAGCCCTCTCTCTCTCTTTCTCACCTTAACCGGCCACTAACCCCCCTAATGGTCTTCCCTTCCATCATTAGCAATGATTGAGGGTGCATGAGGGACATTTGGCAAGAGAGTTGGGACAAATGGGGGAGGACATGTAAACCGATCCCCCCCTTTTTGCTCGGTCGAAGGCCCATCATGGGCTTCATGGGCCCGGCAATTTGGCCCACTTTAGGCCCAATACCCTTGGGCCTAAAGTTCAATCCTTAATTAAATTTCAAATTTTTACTTTTTAGCAATTCCTCTTAATTCCCTCTCTTAGTAAATTTCAAATTTCCGATTTAATAAGGTCATAAAACTTGTAACACTTAAACTATAGGGATTCTAAATCTATGAGGTGCATTGCCAAGAATAAATTCTTCTCATTAATTTATCCTATAATACTAATTTTAAAAACTCATGAACACAAGCATATAACTCTTAATCTTAAGAGAAAACTAATGGCTAAAACATAACCCATAGGTAATTTCATTACCTAATTATGGGCTTTAACACACCTTAGAGCTTGTCTTGAATTTTTGGGATGCCACAATTCTCTCCTCCTTAGAGAATTTCGTCCTCGAAATTAGATATTGCTTACTCCTCTTTAAACAAGTAGGGGTACTTCTTCCTCATCTGATCTTCACTCTCCCATGTGGCTTCCTCCATATTGTGATGTCGCCATAGTACTTTAACCAAAGGAATCTTTTTAGTCCTGAGAATTTGTTCCTTTCGATCCAGTACTTGCACAGGCTCTTCGATATACCTCACTTTCTCATCCACTTTGATGGCTTCATGATCGAGTATGTGACCAGGATCTGGCTGATACTTTCTTAGCATCGACACATGAAACACATCATGTAGATTTCCCAAATTAGGAGGCAGCGCCAAACGATAAGCTGCATCTCCTATTCTTTCAAGTATTTCAAAAGGTCCAATAAATCTGGGACCCAACTTTCCTTTCATTCCGAAACGAGATACTCCTTTTAACGGGGATACTTTAAGAAATACGTGATCCCCCACACTAAACTCTAAGGGCCTTCTACGCTTATCCACATAGCCCTTTTGTCTACTCTGGGCTGTCTTAAGTCTTTTCCTGATAATTTCAACGGCCTCAGTGGTTTCTTGTATCAATTCAAGTCCTGTCAATCTTCTTTCACCTACCTCGTCCCAACAGATAGGGGTTCTGCACCTTCTCCCATATAATGCTTCATATGGGGCCATGCTTATACTTTTCTGAAAACTATTGTTATAAGCAAACTCTATCAAATGCAAGTTCTCATCCCATCTTCCTCAAAGTCAATAATACAGGCTCTTAGCATATCTTCCGAGTTTGTATCACTCTCTCCGTTTGTCCATCTGTTTGAGGGTGATAAGCGTGCGGAATTGAAGCTTTGTCCCTAAAGCATTTTGCAAACTCCGCCAAAAGTTCGAGGTAAACCTAGAGTCTCGATCCGAGGTGATCGTTACGGTATACCATGTAAGCGTATTATCGCTTACATAAATCTCAGCAAGTCTATTCATTGAATAGTTCATACAGACTGCTAAGAAATGGGCAGACTTAGTTAAACGATCCACTATTACCCAAATTGAATCGTGACCATTTGATGTCCTTGGCAATCCTTGCACAAAATCCATCGTTACATGCTCCCACTTCCACTCTGGTATGTCTAACGGTCTCAAAAGTCCTGCCGGTTTGCGATGTTCCGCCTTCACTCGTTGGCACGTTAAACATTGAGAAACATACTTAGCCGTATCTGTTTTCATACCATTCCACCAAAATTGTTGGCGCAAATTTCTATACATCTTAGTACTACCTGGATGAATACTATATTTGCTCCTATGTGCTTCCGACAGAATCTCCTTCTTCATTTCTTCGTGGTCGGGCACACAGAGTCGTCCTTGACATCTTACCACTCCATCTTCAGAAACTTGAAATTCTGGTCTTTTTCCTAAAGACACTGCCTCTTTTACTTTCATAATCTCCGGGTCAGACTTTTGTAGGGTCTTAACTTTCTGAATAATTTCAGGTTCAATCCTTAATGCTTTAAGCATACCAGTAAGACCATCCACTTTTAATTTAAATTCCGAGTCCGCTACGGACTTTAACAGGTTCCATTCTACCATTCTTAAACTGGCCATCTCCATAGCTGACTTCCGACTAAGAGCATCCGCTACCTTGTTCGCCTTCCCTGGATGATATCGTATCTCACAATCATAATCCTTTAACAATTCCATCCACCTCCTCTGTCTCATGTTCAACTCTTTTTGTGAGAATAAATATTTCAGGCTCTTATGATCCGTATAAATCTCAAACTTTTCCCCATACAAATAATGCCTCCATATCTTCAAGGCGAACACTATAGCTGCCAATTCTAGGTCATGCGTTGGGTAGTTCAGTTCATGGGGTTTTAGTTGCCTAGATGCGTAGGCTATGACTTTACCATGTTGCATCAAAACACATCCCAATCCTTTGTGAGATGCATCACTATATACTATAAAACCATCAGGTCCAGATGGTATAGTCAAGATTGGGGCCGTGGTTAACTTCCTTTTGAGTTCTTGAAAGCTCCTTTCACATTCCTCACTCCATTCAAACTTCACGTTCTTTCGAGTTAATTTGGTTAAAGGGCCTGCCAATCGTGAAAACCCTTCAATAAACCTTCGGTAATAACCGGCCAGTCCTAGAAAACTCCGTATTTCAGTGGGTGTGGTCGGTCTCGGCCAATTTATTACCATCTCAACTTTCGCCGGATCTACTGCAATTCCTCCTCTTGACACCACGTGTCCTAAAAATATTATCCGGTCCAACCAAAATTCACACTTGCTGAATTTGGCATATAACTTGTGATCCCTCAGAGTTTGCAAAACTAACCTCAAGTGTTGCTCATGTTCCTTTGGCCCTTTCGAATAAACCAAGATATCGTCGATAAAAACAATCACAAACTGATCTAAATAGGGCTTAAATACCCTATTCATTAGATCCATAAATGCAGCTGGTGCATTTGTCAATCCAAATGGCATGACAAGGAACTCGTAATGTCCATAACGAGTCCTAAATGCAGTCTTAGGAATGTCTTCTTTCTTAATTCTTAGCTGATGGTATCCCGATCTTAAATCAATCTTAGAGAAAACCGAACTTCCTTGGAGTTGGTCGAATAGGTCATCAATTCTAGGCAAGGGATACTTATTTTTAACGGTCACTTGATTCGGTTGTCTATAGTCAATGCACAAGCGCATCGACCCATCTTTCTTTTCACAAACGAACCGGTGCACCCCAAGGTGAAGCACTTGGCCTAATGAATCCCTTATCAAGCAACTCCTGTAGTTGCACTTTTAACTCTTTTAATTCCATTAGGGCCATCCTGTATGGGGCTTTTGATATTGGTCCTGTCCCAGGCATTAGTTCAATTTCAAACTGAATTTCTCTTTCCGGGGCAATCCAGGCAACTCTTCAGAAATGCATCTAGAAATTCATTTACTACCCTAATTTCATCAAGTTTAGGCTCTTCTTCCTTGGTACAATCTTTAATCATTGCTAGGTACCCTTGACATCCTTCGTCAAGTAACACATCAGCTTCTATTGCTGAAATAAGTGCTATAGATAGGTCGGTCTGGCCTCCCAGAAATTTACAATCCGACCCATCAGGTATAATAAACTGGATCACTCTTCTATAACAATCCATTTTGGCCCGATACTTATGAAGCCAATCCATTCCTATGATAACATCAAAATCATACATGACCATCACGACTAAGTCTATTTCCATGTCTCTTCCTCCTATGGTTATCTTACATTTTTCACACACCAGTGTAGACAACACCGCATCCTTTAAAGGCGTAGAAACACAAAGAGGGGTCTCAAGAAATGTTGTTTCAATTTTACTCAACAGTCTATATCTTTCAGACACAAATGAATGCGTGGCACCCGTATCAAACAATGCGTAAGCCTTCTTGCCATTTATAAAAATTGTACCTGAAATGACGTTTTTGGAAGCTTTTGCTTCCCCTTGGGTGACCGCATACACTTTTCCTTGAGCTGGTGGCCTCTGTGGATTCTTTTGAGAATATGGCCCAGTAGTACGCTGGGGTACTCGTCGCAGTGAGTTGATACTCGTGCGGGACCTCTCCTGTGGACAGTCCTTCTTAAGATGTCCTACCTTCCCACAGCCATAACATTTCAACCGTCCATTACAAGGTCCGGGGCCATGTCGCCCATCACACCTTCGACATTCTTCGTTCCGATAAGGTGTTTTTCCCCGATTCGGACCATCCTTAGCTCTTCCAAAATTCCCAAAATTGCCCTTCTTCTTAGACTCCCAGGTCTGACCCTGACCTGTATAGGGTCTCTTTCCTCGCCGGTTATCACCAAAAGACAATTGTCTCTTATTCTCTGACTGCTCCCTTACTAACTCCTGTTCCACCAACTGTGCCCTTTCATAGATCTCATTATAATATCTTATATTCAAAGGCACCGCTTGCTTCCTTATACTAGTTCTCGGTCCTTCAAAAACCTCTTAGCTTTTTCTTCCTGATCTTCGATCAATCTAGGGGCATATCTAGACGGTTCGAGAGAATCTTGCCTCATACGATCCACCGTCGATCTTTTTTGTTCTAGCTGAACAAATTCTGTGATTTTCTTATCCCTAGCACGGTCGAAAAAATGCTTCCTATTGAAAGCCCCGACAAACTCTTCCCCAATTAACATTGGTACATGGTGGAAAGATTGTATCCCTTGAAGCTCTCCACCAAAACTTCGCATTTCCCTCCAGTGGTACTCGCAAAGTTATTTTCTCGGTATCATTGCAGTCCAACAACCGGAAAATTCGCTCCATCCCATCAATCCAATGCTCCGCCTCCTCAGGACTTCCCATTCCACTGAATTTGGGTGGTTTCAATTTCAAAAATTGTTCCACCAGTCCCTGAGTACTGCGTTCTGCTCCGGGTTGTTGCTGCGCTTGTCTTTCCATCAGATTTCCAATATTGGCCAATGCCTGCAGGATATCTTCCATTCGGGGCTCAGCCCTTGATGTAGAGGCTTCACCCTCGATGGACGATGACTTCCATATCGTACCATGATTTTCCTGCAGTTTCCAAGCATTTGCCTCAGGAAATATCTGGGACTCAGAGTCTCCATTAAAAATAATAACACTAAGAAGGTAAGTAACATAACCATGTTACTAGCACCCAGGGGTAACCTCAAAACACAAACTGGGGATCTACGGGCGAATACACATTACCCGTTGTTCAAAGTTAGTCAACCTATCACAGTCAGTATCCTATGGTGTGCATTGTCATTACTTCCCTTACTTTCCAAATGAGGCTCCTTATCACTCCACATATAAACCTTTTGCTGTGATACCAACCGTTGTGGCACCCCCAAACCCGGTAGGGTCGCCACAGATACCAAACGCTCTATCTATTGCAATTACTAGTTACTTGTCTTTAAAAAAGAAGTTGTAAAGAAGGACCGAGGCTTATAGGCATTTTTTTTTAAGGAGTTTAGCGCAGCTTATATCGAAAATTAGAGACGAGTCTCACTATCCCTCTACTCTCTTAATGATGATACAATGCACACCAACTACACATAGAAGGAAAACATAAGGCCAAACCACTTTTATTTACATTTTTCAGGATGGACATCTTGGGTCGGGATAACCAAAAGGAAACCAAGACTTTTCACTATGCTTGGCTATATCTCAAAAGAGATCATCGACCCCCTATATCAAAACGAGTAAGACCTTCCATCTACAAGTGTCGGCTCCCTCTCCAAAAAGTGTCATCTCCCTCTCCTCCCACGGGCCATCACACCCGGCCCGGGTGCATCGGGCGGTGGCGGCGGCAACATCCCCAACATCACCCCGTCGCGTCGGACATGGACGGACAGGAACTCCTGGATGACGGGGCCCCCAGCCAAGCCCACATCGTACATCACCAGCACCCGCACTCGCAGAAACACCAACCCGGTGATGGTAACGCAAATGTGCTCCATAGATTCTACCTCCACATCCGAGGGAATGCCGTAGAAAGTGCCACATGAGACCGGAGGGAGAGGCATTTCTCTAGTCTGAAATGTTAGTCCCCAAAGGGGTGAGTACAACCACTCAGCAGGTAAAAGATCCATTACACTACTCAATGCATCAAACAAAGCAATCAAGGTAACATTGAATACATATAGTCCATACATATCAATCATGTCTCACCTTTTGGTCATGTATGATACATCAAAACAGCCATGTATAAGTTACCATATCATGTACATAACCCACCAATGCGTTAGTACATGGATCATATAGTCATACATTCATGTCATCATATTATGTGCATACATCACCATGCACTTATACATGTTACATCATACCATCATGCATACATGTAACCACTAAACAGCCATGTATAAGCCACCATATCATGTGCATGACCCATCAATGCATTAGTACATGGATCATATAGTCATACATTCATGTCATCATACTATGTGCATACATCACCATGCACTTATACATGTTACATCATACCATCATGCATACATGTAACTACCTTATGCATGATTCAATTTTCAACTCATGTTTTTTTTTCAAATTGAATCACCACATTTTCTTTCCCTGGACCGTAATTGCATCCCACATTTCTATCCCTCGCACCCAACTTGGCATCGCGAGGAACCTCCGGCACACACCTCCGGGCATCCGGCACACACACTCCGAGCATCTCGAAACTCTCCAGGACATCCGGCACACACCTCCGGGCATCCGGCTCACACCTCCGGGCATCCCGACACTCCCGGGGCATCGTCGGCTCACACCTCCGACGGTAATTCATATTCTCATACATCCTTTTTCAATTTCACATTTGAAATTTACAATGCAATTGGTTTAAATTACTCTTTTGAAATCATGCAATATGCATTGGGAAAATGTCCTTTATTGCAAGGGTTTAAATAAGATCTTTCTTTGAGATCATGGAAAATTCATCATTTCTTTAATGTCATATAAAATGCATGAAAGCCAATCACATCATTTCATGAATAATGGTCCAAAGTCTCATAGTTCACGCAATAATTCATATAGATCACGCATCACAGCATAGAATTTGCCATGCATTTCAATGTCAAAATTCCGAAAATGTACAGCATACCCAGTTTTCAAAACACAGTCGATTAAATAGGCAAATGACCTTCAAAAATTATGATATTTAACTATGTTGTAGGTAAGACACAGATAAAGATATCACGTGAAGGAAATTTCTCCAAAAGAAATTTGTACAGAATAATATTGGCCATGCATTCCCACATCATCAAGTCCGAAATACACAGATTGCACAGTTTTCTAATCACAGTCGATTAAATCGGCAAATGACCTTCAAAAATCATGAAATTTAACTATGTTGTAGTTAAGACATAGATAAAGATATCACGTGAAGGAAATTTCTCCAAAAGAAATTTGTACAGAATAATATTGGCCATGCATTCCCACATCATCAAGTCCGAAATACACAGATTTGCACAATTTTGGAAAACATTAAAATTACACATCCATATGGTCTTCAAAAATCACCAAATCAGAGCATGTGCTAGATAAGACTTAAAGGTAACAATTCCATGAAGAACACATGCCCAAAAGAGATTCACACAAAAAGATATAATTCACACATTACGACATGCAAAATTCGGACAAGGTCAGATTGCGCAGTTTTTGGGATATTTAGATTAAAATACCCGAATGATCTTCAAAAATTATGGAATTTTACCAGGTTATAGTCAAGACCCTAAATTATATTTTTCATGAAGAAATCTAGGCCATATTCGTTCTAGAAAATGTTCTATAGACGTACGAAATTTCTGACTCTAGCACCGAAACGTCCAGTATACCTATCTCCGAAATATCGAGTTTTTACCTACTTATCCTTCTTCGTTTTCTCTGAAATTTTGATATGTTTTGCTTCAAGAGGTCCTCTACAACTTTCATTAAGGGATCTAAGTGAAATTTCCAAAGAATAGTCATCATATGGGTCCAAGAAGTCTCGGGTGTCCAGTACCGTATTTCCAGATTTACCGTTTTCAAGAGAAGGTCGATTCACTAGGCTACACTTGCTCATTTCACCTCAAATTTGAGTATGTTAGTCTTTAGGATGTTCTCTACAAGTTTCATGAAGGAAGTCAAATGAAATTCTCAGTAGAAAGTGACATACAACACACAAAACCATCAAGAGATCAACAAAACAGTTTCAGATCTAGTGTTTTCGTAGAGGAAGGGTTTTACCCCTGAAAACTCAACCATTTTATCTCAAATTTTAGTATGTTGTACTTTGAGATGTTGTCTACAACTTTCATGAAGGAGTCGAAGCAAAAATCAGACTCAAACCACGCATGCAAGCCTCTACAACGTTCGGGGTCAGGCAGTATACTCGAAAACAGAATGCTATTTCAAAAACAACACACTCAAGCTTCGGTTTCTCATACCCTAAACGTCCGAAATTCACCACCATTCAAACTCACATGCAAGGTACTACATGCAAGAGCAGAATAAGGATCCCAACTTGCCTCCAAAATCAAACCAACGACGGCACACGGACGGCGACGGGCGGACGAACGGTGAGCGGCTCTTCTTCCTCCTCTCTCGGTTTCCCTCTCTCTCTCGCAACTCTCTCTCTCTCTTGGTTTGGACGAAAGCCCTCTCTCTCTTTTCTCACCTTAACCGGCCACTAACCCCCTAATGGTCTTCCGTTCCATCATTAGCAATGATTGAGGGTGCATGAGGGACATTTGGCAAGAGAGTTGGGACAAATGGGGGAGGACATGTAAACCGATCCCCCCTTTTTGCTCGGTCGAAGGCCCATCATGGGCTTCATGGGCCCAATTTAGGCCCAATACCCTTGGGCCTAAAGTTCAATCCTTAATTAAATTTCAAATTTTTACTTTTTAGCAATTCCTCTTAATTCCCTCTCTTAGTAAATTTCGAATTTCCAATTTAATAAGGTCATAAAACTTGTAACACTTAAACTATAGGGATTCTAAATCTATGAGGTGCATTGCCAAGAATAAATTCTTCTCATTAATTTATCCTATAATACTAATTTTAAAAACTCATGAACACAAGCATATAACTCTTAGTCTTAAGAGAAAACTAATAGCTAAAACATAACCCATAGGAAATTTCATTACCTAATCATGGGCTTTAATACAACTTAGAGCTTGTCTTGAATTTTTGGGATGCCACACAAATTCAATTCCATTCCAATAATCCATAAAACTTGGAGAAAAAAAAAGCAATGCACATTCTAGAATCACGTGTCAAACGTGTCGAAAGAGCAGTAAGCATGTTGGAAGAGGAGAAAAAAAAACTTGGGGATGAATTATGTATCACAGGAAGTAAAAATCAAAAGAAGAGAAGACTAGGTTTTTCTTTTTTTTTCTTATTTATTATTTTTATTATTATTTGTATTTTTCACATATATACATTTTGACCTCTCATTTATTAAAAATTTTTAAAACAGGCCCGCATATCAGAATCACGTGTTAGAAACTCGTATATTAGAATTTTAACTCGAGTGTCGGAGAGTATCGGGAAAATTGATCAGATGTCAGATTTTCCAACACGTGTTGACCGAGTGTCAAAGAGTGTCCAAGAGTGTTAGATATGTGTTAAAGTGTCCGAGACGACACGAAGACTTTTTAAAGTGTCAATGCTTCCTAGACATCTTTTTTTTTCCCTTTTTTGGGTGACTATACCCTACCTTTCTCCACTTTCAACTTCCTTCATATAATCTGTGCGCCAGAAGGGAAACGCGGTTGTTTTATTAAATAATCATGTACAAGACTGAGATATTCCTTCCCAGGCAAACATGTTTCCCGTGTAGCGCAGTAAGTCATATGAATGAAGTCGAAAGTGGACGAGAGTTCCCACCTCTTGCAGATAAATATGAATTCTTTGCGCTAGACGTCACTGGGGACCGACGCCACAGTATGACTCGTTCTCATCAGATTGGTGATTAATTCCGTCCATGATAGACAAAATTATCAGGGGCTCGATTCTATTTACAAGACGAACAGCATTTGATAACTCAAATACTCGATCTTTTATGAATTAATTTTGGGCAAAATCTCCCCATTATATATGTATTAATATTATTCTTAGCAGGATATATCATGAGAGAAAACCCCCAGGAGATATGCTACATAAAAAGATAATTATCTAATCAGTTATAAACTTATTATACGAATATTAATTTAGTCGTAAGTTTTTCAATTTTGTCAATATGATCGTAAATATTTACGCGAAATTTCAGTATAATCCTTCTGACCAATTGATACTAGAAATTGCTGACGTGACGTACAATCATCACCGATCATCTTAAGTGGCAACTTGACATTGACAACTTATGGATCGCCACATCAGCAATTTTCGACAGCAATCGGTCAAAAAAAGCATATTGGAATTTCTAGCAAAGATTAAAGAGTATATTAACGAATTTGAAAAATATAGGACTGAATTGACACCCATACATTAAATTTGGGAGAAGTACACTATTGGTGCCATAAGTTGTGTACGGCGCTCACTTTGGTGCCAAAAGTTTCCGTCGGATCACTTAAGTGCCAAAAATTTTGAAAAACGATCACTTTGGTGCCATCGCCGATTTGGTTGGCCGGAAATCCAACGTGGCAGTTTTTTTTTAATTTTTGACGTTGACGTGGATCGCCGGAGAATACAATCAGCATACAAAGAACAAAACTGTGGCACCCCCAAACTCAGTAAGGTCGCCACAGATACCAAACGCTCTACCTATAGCAATACTGGTTACTTGTCTTTGAAGAAGGGGAGTTGTAAAGAAGGGCCGAGGTTCAAAGACATTTTTTGTTTTTTAAAGGAGTTTAGCGCAGCTCATAGCGAAAATTAGAGGCGAGTCTCACCATCCCTCCACTCTCTTAGCGATGATACAATGCACACCAACTACATATTGAAGGAAAACATAAAGCCGAACCACTTTTATTTACATTTTTCAGGATGGACATCTTGGGTCGGTATAACTAAAAAGGAAACCAAGACTTTTCACTATGCTTGGCTACATCTCAAAAGAGATCATCGACCCCCTATATCGAACGTGGAAAACCTTCCATCTACAAGTGTCGGCTATCTTCCAAAAAGTGACAGCTCCCTCTCCTCTCGTGGGCCATCACACCCAATCCGGTGCATCGGGTGGTGGTGGCGGCAACATCCCCAGCATCACCCCGTCGTGTCGGACATGGACGGACAGGAACTCCTAGATGATAGGGCCCCCAGCCAGGCCCACATCATACATCACCAGTACCCGAACTCGCAAAAACACCAACCCAGGGATGGTGACGCAAATGTGCTCCATGCACTCAACCTCACATCCGAGGGAATGCCGTAAAAAGTGCAATGCGAGACTGGAGGGAGAGGCATTTCTCTAATCTGAAATGTTAGTCCCCAAAGGGGTGAGTACAACCACTCAGCAGGCATAAGATCCATTACACTACTCAATGCATCAAACAGAGCAATCAAGGCAACATTGAGTACATATAGTTCATACATATCAATCATGTCTCACCTTTCAGTCATGCATGTTACATCAAGGCAGCCATGTATAAGTCACCATATCATGTGCATAAACCACCCATGCATTAGTATATAGATCATGTAGCCATGCATTCATGTCATCATACTATGTGCACACATCACCATGCACTTTTACATGTTACATCATGCAGTCATGCATACATGGAACCCTACCATGTGCACATATCATCATGCACTAATACGTGTTACATCATCATGCAGTCATGCATACATGGAACCCTACCATGTGCACATAGCATCATGCACTAATACATGTTACATCATGCAGTCATGCATGCATGTCATCATACCATGTGCACGCATCACCATGCACTTATATATGTTACATCATGCAGTCATGCATACATGTAACCACATTATGCATGATTCAATTTCAACTCATGTTTTCCAATTGAATCGCCACATTTCTCTTTCCCGGGACCATTAATTGCATCCCACATTTCTATCGCTCTCACCCAACCTGGCATCGCGAGGAACCTCCGGCACACACCTCCGGGCATCCGGCACACACCTCCGGGCATCTCGAAACTCTCGAGGACATCCGGCACACACCTCCGGGCATCCCGACACTCCCGGGGCATCGTCGGCTCACACCTCCGACGGTGTCCATATTCTCACACATCTCTTTTCCAATTTCACATTTGAAATTACAATACAATTGGTTTAAATCACTCTTTTGAAATCATGTAATATGCATTGGGAAAATATCATTTGATGCAATGGTTTAAATGAAATCTTTCTTTGAGTTCATGAAAATTCATCATTTCTTTAATGTCATATGAAATGCATGAATGTCATCACACCATTGCCTGAGTAATAATCTAAAGTATCGTGATTCACACAATAATTTTATACAGATCACGCATCACAACATTATTAATTCTGTCCATTCATCTTGCACAGTTTTGAAACATTTTCGATTAAATTCCCAAATGACCTTCAAAAATTATGAATTTTTTAACCATGTTGTATACAAGACATAGATAAAGATATTTCATACAGAACACTTTTCCATAAGAAATTAGTACAGAATGGTATAGACCACACATTGCAATATCATCAAGTCCGAAATATACAGATTGCACAGTTTTCAAAACACATTCGATTAAATATGCAAATGACCTTCAAAAATCACGAAATTTAACTATGTTGCAGTCAAGACATAGATAAAGATATCTCATGCAGAATATTTTTCCAAAAGAGGTTCGTACAGAATAGTATAGGCCATGCATTCCAACATCATCAAGTCCGAAATATACAGATTGCACAGTTTTCAAAACACATTCGATTAAATATGCAAATGACCTTCAAAAATCACAAAATTTAACTATGTTGTAGTCAAGACATAGATAAAGATATCTTATGAAGAACCTTTCCCCAAAAGAGGTTCGTACAGAATAGTATAGGTCATGCATTTTCAATATCGTCCAGTCCGAGTAGACAGATTGCACAGTTTTTAAAACACATTCGATTAAATATGCAAATGTCCTTCAAAAATCATGAAATTTAACTATGTTGTAGTCAAGACATAGATGAAGACATCTTATGAAGAATACTTTCCCAAAAGAGATTTTTACAGAATAGTATAGGCCATGCATTTCATCAAAGGTAGTTACCGAAATCTCCAGATTCAGTCTCTCCGAAAATTAAGAATTTCACCCACTTGTACTTGTTCATTTTGTCCCAAATTTGACTATGTTATATTTCAAGGAGTCCTTAAAAATTTTCATTAAGGGATCAAGGTGATATTTTCAACGGAAAGTCACTTTATAGTCCACGAAGTCACTGGAGCTCAGTACAACATTTCCAGATCTAACGTCTTCAAAAGAAAAATCGTTTCACTAGGCTATACTTATTCGTTTTACCTAAATTTTGAGTATGTTAGTATTCAAGATGTTCTCTACAATTTTCATGAAGAAGTCGAAGTGAAATTCTCAGTAAAAAGTTACATGCAACACACAAAATCACCAAGAGGTCAACAAAACAGCTTCAGATCTAACATTTTCGTAGAATGAGGGTTTTACCCCTCAAAACTCAGCCATTTTGTCTCAAATTTTAGTATGTTATACTTTAAGATGTTATCTACAACTTTCATGAAGAAGTTGAAGCCAAAAGCCGACTCAAACATCGCATGCAAGCAGCTACAACAATCTGGGTCAGGCTGTTTACTCGAGAACAGTTTATACTTTCCAAAACAACACCCTTAAAACTTCGGTTTTTCCACCCTAGACATCCGAAATTCATCACCATTCAATAACATATTCTAGACACAACATGCAAGAGAAGCTTCAAAGGATCTAACTTGCCTCTAGATCGAGCAACGGCGAGCACACGGCGGGACACGGCGGCGACGGACTCCTCCTCTTGCTTCTTCCTCGCGCGCGGGCTGTTCTCCTCCCTTCTCCCTCTCTCGAAATCTCTCTCCCTCTCACTCTCACGGACGACAGCCCTCCCCCCTTTTCTTTCTCTAATTTTTCTTTCCTCCCTACAATGATTAGCTTGTAATCATTTCTAAGCATGCAAAGGGACACTTGGTAAACCTCCTAAGCCACTTGTAAAATGGCATGCAAAAGAAAAAGGGGCCTCTCATGGGCCGGCCCCCTTCCCCCTCCATCCGTTTCCCTTGGTCGACAGCCCCATTGGGCCTTGTGGGCCGGTCGAGAAAAGGGGTGAGGCAATGGGCTGGTTTGGGCTTTCAATTGTCCAGCCCATCCTCATCCTATTAATTTACCTAATCCTTAATTTTTATAAACACCTAATTGGAATCTATAATTCACCAAAACTTTGTGACCTATTTAAATAAATTCCAATCCATAATCCACATGGCCAAAAATAGAATTTTCCTATCAAATAATTATTTACCAAAAGCTTGGCCAAATTCTTAATGCAAGACATGAATTAGAGCACCCCTAAAGATTGGCAAGGAATTCTAGGATGCCACAAAAACGATGCCATTTACCGTTTTCCCCCAAATAAGAAACCCTAAATCCCCAATTTCTACTAGAATCGGAAGTTGAAAACCCTAAATCCCCAATTCGACCATTTCGAGTGCATACTTCGATTTTCTCCCAAAGTTATCAGCTCGCTCTTGCAAATGGAGGACAGAAGCTTTAGCAGCGGCTCACATTCCTATAAGAAAAGAGAATTAGATGGTGAGTGTTATTGTTATTGTGGGTTACTGAGTCCGAAAAGAACATCTTGGACTCGGTTGAATCTCGGGAGAAGATTCCATGGGTGCGGCAGATATAGAGAAGGCTCGAAGTGCCAATATTTCAAATGGGTTGATAGGAAATTCTCTGATCGAGCAACAAAGGTGATATTGGAGTTACTTGAAGGCTGAAATCAACCTCTACCTACATTAATGGACGAGTTGGAGGATGTCGACTCAATGCAAGCTCAAATGAAGGATTTAACATCTCTAGTGGACCATTTGAAGAGGGAGGTTTCAAGGCTAAAAATTGAAAGAAACTTTTATCGAGCGTTGATTGTGTTCTTATTCTCTTGGGTAGTTTATTCAAATGTAAAGTGAGTAATGAGAAGAAGTTTGTATGTCTACCATAGTCGAAGATGTGGAATATGCACTTGTATTGGATTATTTATAAGTAAAATGTGTTTTTGATTTGCTGCACATGTTGTATGGAGCAGAAGGTTTTGTTATTGTAATATATGGGTAGAAATGCAAGGTTGGACTTGGAAAGCATTAGTTGTGAGCACTTAAAAGTTTTGTTGTTTAGTTGTGTATTATCAATGTTTGTTTTTGGTAGTTTTTGCTTCAAATATAATGGTTTGCTGCATTTTTTATTTGGTAATGGTTTGCTGCATTTTTTTATTTGGTAATGGTTTGCTGCATTTTTTTATTTGGTAATGGTTTGCTGCATTTTTTTTATTTAGTAATGGTTTGCTGCATTTTTTATTTGGTAATGGTTTGCTGGTTTGCTAGTTTGCTGGTTTGCTGGTTTGCTGCAATTGCAAACCATGGCGAAATTAAAGGATGGTGGCAAATTCACGATTAACCATTTCAGTGCCATAAGTTGTAAATAGTGATCGTTTGAGTGCCAAGTTTTTATAAAAGTGATCATTTAAGTGACAGTCGTGATTACAAAGTGATCATTTAAGTGCCAGTCGCGATTACAAAGTGATCACTTATGTTGCACAAGTTTTTTAAAAAAGAACATGTTAGTGCCAAACGTCATGCACCTTGTTCTTGCACCAGTTGGGTTGCTGGTGCATCTTCTTGCACCCGCCCATACAAGTGTTGATGCAACAAGATGTACCAGCACCCAAAATGTTCTTGCAGCAGCACATATAACCAGAACCCCACAAATTCATTATAATCCATAACTTCAACCAGCAACAGCAATCTTGCAGCAACATTGCAGCAACAGCAAAAATAAAATATACAGCATAACTGACTTGCTAGCACTCTAGCCGAAACCAACATAAGAGAAAATAGTCAATCCAGTACTTGCCATTAACATTGATTGATTGTTTACAAAAGAAAAGAAAAACATGTCTAACTTCACTCCCTAATCATCGAAAGTTCAGCACCCCTTCAAAAAAACAATGGCAATATGCGGTAGCAACTACCATCAATGATATAATATCCAGCACCCTCCTAAAAAAAGAAAACATGAAAAGAGACCATGTCTAGCACCACATAAAAAGAGACCATGTCCAGCACCCTCCCATCAGTCAATATTGACAACACCCCGATCTCATTTTTCTCTTGGAGCTTTGAATTGATTCATAATCCGAGCACTCTTTCGAACTGGATGTGCAGGTTCTTTAACTGGGCTTTCTGTCACCTCATTTTCCTTTTCCTTGTTTTTTACGGCGGCTATTTTTGTTCTAGCACGTGTCATGTGTTGGTCCATGTCATCACTACTGCTCACAATCGTTGGTTGAGATGGAACTAGTGCTAGGTTCTTTTTGGATGGCTGTTTCGCAGCTATACCCGCTGTCTTCTTCTTCTTCTTTGGAGCACTCTTCTTTGGCTGCGCCCTTGATTCTTGAGTTGGCCCACCTTGAGAGAGAAGTACCTCCAAAGTTCTCCCAGGCTACAAGAACATAGTGATATTGTCAACCAAATGAATTGAAGTACAACAAATTAATTGCATGAGCCTCCAAATCTTATATTCAAAATAGTCATTCCAGTACGTTCATCTGTGTAAATCCCATAACCATATTGCCTTAATCTTTTTCCAAGAACCCCTCTTGCTCGCTGTGGTGCAGCATTTTCAGCAGCAACAATCCTTGTAGCAACCTCTGCAACTTGTGCAGTTGCTCGTCTTCTCACCTGAGAAACACATAACAAATGTAAATTTCAGCCCATAAAAGACCAAACACAGCAATGTACAACTTATAGGAGATTTTTTTCTTGTTTGCTCAACAGTGGACTCAGTTGTTGTTGTTGCTGTCCTGCCCATTCCAATCCCTATCCCTGCACTTGAGCCTACAACAGGGTCTTTTTCTGGCCCTTTAGTAGGCCTTACAATAATGTACTGTATTAGGATTATGACCAACTACAACGAATAATTAAACATCTACTTATTTTCATGATGGAAACAAATGGAGAAAACTTCTCAAATTACAAGTGCATGATAGGAAAAGCACAAAAGAAGCCAGTACACATGGTCAACCATCAAACTCTATCGAATAAGAACTGTAAAGCTACTGAGGCAAGGATGATACTTACCTTACAGCATGGCTTTCTGTTTGCCCTTCAGTAGGCATTACAGCAGGGCCTTCTGTCCTCCCTTGAGTAGGCCTAACAAGAAGCTCTTCAGTAAGTCCTGTCCCCGACACTAAATCAACCATTACATCTTGCTGTTGATGCTGTTTTTTCAGCTCACAACCTTTCTTATTGTGCCCTTCCTTGCGGCAATAGGAGCATTTCATCTTTGACCCAGTCCTACTCATCCTCTGACTTGATGCCTCTTCCGGCTGCATTCTTCGTCTCTTTTTTGGCCTTCCTATTTGTTTCTTCAGCGGTAAAGGTAGAGGGCTTTCATGATTTGTTGGCTCCCAAAATTTGCTACTTCTGATAGACTGCATCATGAATTGGTATGAAGCAAGGTATGAGCTTTTTTTGTACCAATCATGTAGGTAATCATCTGGGTTTTCTTGCTTCATCTGAATAGCACAAATGGCATGGGCATAGGGAATTCCATTTAGTTGCCAGGCTCGACATGAACACTTACTTCTATCCAGATTGACAACATACTTATTCTGATTTTGAATAATCTCATATCCATTATCTCCATTCCAAACTGGATGGCAGAACCTATTAGTAGCAATGTTTGCATCCAATATCTTCACAATCTTAGGGCCACAGTCTCTACTCCATTTTGTAGCCTCATCTCTTTGCCTATGCAGTCTAGTCAAAACCATAATTCGAATATCATCAAGCATGCTGATGATTGGTTTGCACCTGGCCTCTAAAATTCTGCCATTGAAAGCTTCACTGAGGTTGTTATCAATGATATCACATTTGAACTCTTCGCTGAAGAAGGCCCGACACCAATACTTAGCTTCTGTCTGGAAGAGTGCATCAAAACCTTCCTTTGTCAGCTGCAACAATCCTTGTTTGGCTAATCTGAAATCAGCCATGTTCGGACTCTTTGCTATCGCGCGAACCGGCTTCGCAGCCTATCTCCTTTGAAGTTCCTTGACCAGGTTTGCATATATGTGCCTCGCGCACATTCTATGCTCAGCATGTGGCATCAACTCAGCCAATGCAGGAATAAGTCCCTACAAAAATTCAAACCAATAAATACAAGTCAGGAAAAATATGCAAGTGATTAGTATTAAAATGGAGTAAATTAATTGACAATGAAATTACATTCTGTTGGTCGCTCATGAATGCCCATCCTCCCCCATTGGTTATCTCAAGGTCAGCCATTAAATTTTTTAGGAACCAGGACCAAATATCTGTGTTCTCTATCATCACCACCGCCCAAGCTATCGGGAACATTTGATTATTGGCATCTCTCCCCACAGCAACCAACAACTCTTCCTTGCATAAACCCTTTAGAAAGCATCCATCCAATCCTATAACTTTTCTACAACTAGCCAAGAAGCCCTGTTTGCATGCATCAAAACGGACATAAAATCTATCAAATCTAGGCCCAAGATCAGGGAGTGGCCTCTCCACAACCTCTACATATACCTTACTAGATGGGTTTTGAAACATGCATTCGCCAACATAATCTCAAACCTGCGCATATTCTTCCTTATACCCACCCATCAATATCTTCATCACCCTCATCTTAGCTCTCTTACATTGATTGCTCGACACATTAACCCCCACTTGCTCTTTCACTAAATGTTGAAATTGAGGACTCTTGATCTCGGGCATTGCTTTGATAGTATTGAAAAAATGCTTTGATAACCACACACTTGTTACTCTTTTATTGTTAAAGATAATTGGACAAGTATGCTCCTCCTGGAATGACCTAATCTGGAATGACCCATTCTTACTCAGCGCGCCATAGAGCTTCCACTCACAATTGGGTTGTGAGCACTTAGCTCTCACAAATTCCTTCGTGTTTCTAATGAGTTGAACGCTCCTCTATTCACCAATGAAGTTCTTCACAACAGTTTCCTTGAACTGTTTGGCATCGTCAAATCTCATGCCCACCGATAAAACAGGTTTATGAACAGTCGGATCATAGCAAGGGTACTTACTTTTTCTTCGACGAGCAGGTTCTTCATCATCATTGTCAAGCTCATTTTCCGAACCAGCAATTTCATCGCTGCAGCTTTCTTCATCTTCACTTCTATTACCTTCAGCTGGATCTCCATCCCTATATACTGCTCAGGCCTCTTTGCTAAAGCTGCAAGTTTTTTCCTTAGAAATTCCATTTGCTTTTGTCTTGACTATGCGAGTTCATCATCATCTTCGTCACTTGGCAAATTTACTAAAGCCAAACATTCATCTTCCGATTCACTGGATAAAGCAATTTCCCATTCTAATCCAACGAAGTCTTCATCGCCCACATCTTCACCCAAATCTTCACCCAAGATTTCAGGACATCTCCCTGTTTGTTCATCTCTATCAATATGACTTCTCTCCCTCTCATTTTGCCCTTCATCTAACCTAAACTCATCCCTGACCTGATTACTCACTTGAACAGGATCCCTCACTTCTCCTCCTTCAGTGGTCTGCTCATCCCCATCCTCATCCTCATCCCCACCATCCTCATCCTCATCCTCATCCTCATTATAATACTCAACATATACCTTAGCTTCTTCACCGTGAAGATAATGGTAAATGATATTCTTAATACCATTATCGTCATTAAAAAATCTCAACCCATCCTTCAATTCCTTCCCAGGAACACAGTAATGTAGTTTTTGCACTTTGCATCGTAAAAAATACACCAAATCCCTCAGAAAATCAATATATGATGGCTTCCAAACATTAACATAGATAGTACCTTCACTTCCACCACTATATTCCCAATCTTCAGTGCCAATAACAAACTCTCCACCATAGCAAACAATGACGCCTACCTAATTCGCGTCCATGTCGATGCTGCACCCAATGAAAAAAAAAAGAAAAAAAGTCATTGTCGTTTTGTTGGGACCACATGACAGAATTAACAACTTCACATGCAGGACTTTGTCATTTTGTTGTCAAGAAACAAATGCGACTAAAATCTCCCCAATTCGGTGCATTAACAGAAACAAAAGAAACCGAATTAAATAAACATAGTGAGGTCCCCACCACCCATTTTTCAATTCAATCACATTCGGTCCCCCACAAAAGCAGTCCAATTAATTAAACAAACAAATTCGGTCCCACCACTGTTTTCCTCCGAGTCAAGCCCCTTCGTGCCCTATTTTTCATTTGGTCCCCACAACAGAAAGCGAACAAACCCTCAATTTTTCTATTCTGTCCCCATAAAAGTGACATCCCCACCACTTTCCCCACTACTTTCCCCCTGAGCCGAGCCCTCAATTTTCCCTCCGCGCCCTAACTTGCCCGTCGGAACCCTAAATTTTTCACTAAATTGACCAGAACATGACAAACCTGAGTGAGCGAGAGTTGGGGACGTAGCCAGCGAACGACCGTGAACGACGGCGCAACTATAGTGGTGGCCGAGCGACGGCGGGCGAGCGAACGACGGTGGGTGAGCGATCTACAACCGGCGTCGAGAACTGTATACGAACCCTATTTTACTCCCTCTTCAGCGACATCATTTTTTGCTATGGAGCAACGCGGCATCATTTCTTATGTGAATCCACGGTGGATGGCAAGAAACGACGTCGTTTCTTACGAAGAAAGGAAAACGGCGTCGTTTTATGCCATCCACTATGGACAATCTTAAGCCACGTCGATTTTTTTTTTAAATATAAAAGCCACGTAATCATTTTGGCCGGAATTTCTCGCCGGTGGCACCAAAGTAATCGTTTTTCCTCCGATTTGGCACTTAAGTGATCCGACGGAAACTTTTGGCACCAAAGTGAGCGCCGTACACAACTTATGGCACCAATAGTGTACTTCTCCCCATTAAATTTAGAACTGAATTGGTAATTTTCCTGGGATTTGTAAAACGTGAGATTTTGCTTGGAAGTTTCATGGTTTGTTCCTAATGGTTAGGCAGATCATCATCAATGTCAACATTTCAACACCTTGGCAGGCCCTTCGGCCTAACTGTAATTAAGAGGTCCTTTTGAATAAAGTTTCATGGTTTGTTCCTCAAGATTTTCTAGGGCAGATTTTCCGTTGTAGACAATGATGCATTTACATTGGGTGCTTGAATAATGCACGCATAGGACCACTTTCTGCCTCGCTTGCCATTTGAGCTAGGGCCAATTCAAACCAATTCCATTTGATTTCTCACCCATCCTGCTCTGCCTCCTTCTTCCAGTCCCAAATGAATCTCCAAAGCTTCATCTACGGAGCTAGTTGTCGCCGCTTAGTCCTCGGTGTCGTCTTCGCAAGATTAGTCTATCAGGCTATAGCAGAGGATGCGCAGTACGAGGCCTGCGTGCCTCTGAACTGCGGATATGGCCCAAACATCAGCTACCTATTTGGATTTTCGGCGAGCAAGAGTCCTTTTGTGGCTATTCGAATTTCCAGATTACCTCAAAGATACATACCCTATCCTGACTTTCTCAGACAGTGAGTTCATGATCAAGGATATCTTCTATGCGAACCATTCGTTCCTTCTGGTTAATGCCCTCATGTACCTAGACTCCTGTGGTGCTCTGCCGCGTAATATCCGCATTGAAAGGACGTCTTTCAATCTTAGTTCCGCAAATGCCGATTTATTCTTCAACTACAATTGCACCTAGTAGCCCACAGGTTTTGCATATCTCGTGGACTGTGCTAGCAACTCCACCCACAACTCTTTTGCTCTTTTTTTTTTTCTCGAGGAAGGATCGCAGGAAATGGATTTGTATTCTGCGGTCAGCTCCTGCTACTCTGCAATTAGTGTACCTGTTGACGTCAATCCAAATATCGCTAGCTTGAGGACTATGAATTATAGTGAGATTACGAAGATGGGGTTCCTTTTGAACTGGACTGCAATTAATTGCAGCAACTGCGAGGGAAGTGAGAGACGGTGCGGGTTCGAGAACAATAATTTTGTTTGCTTTTGCCTAGACGGTCCTCATTCTCAAACCTTCTATGATGTTGAGTGCATGGGGGAGTTTCTTCTGTTTTTTCTTCTTGACTAAGTTTTCAAATCTACTATTTTGCTTGATCTTTCATTTCTATGTGCGAAGGTTGGTATCTGCGTCCCACAAGATCCAACGGTTAAAATGTATTGAGTGAGGTTGAAGCTACACCAAATTCACAGTAAAAATTTCCAAATGCTGGACCAAAACAACTTTCTTTTCTTTGTGGGATTTTCTTGTGCACAGGATCAAACAAAAAAAGAAAGAAAGAAAGCTTCGGTCAATACTAGTGGTGCTAAATCTACTGAAATGTTCAGTTGAAATATGTAACGTTCATAGATTTGAACTGTAAATATAGTTAACTCCATCATGCTATAGGTTTTCATTGTGACGTGACCTTATTTATTATTAGTATAAGCACTATAATGAGTGTGGATCCAAGCATGGGCCATATATACTTCGATTCAATACATATGAACGCTTCATACCACTTTCCGCCTCGCTTGGTATTGGCTCTCAAATTGAAAAACTAGCACACAACAGTGATAGGAGTTAGGACCAACTCAGACCAACTCCATTTGATTTTTTGCAAATGCTTTCCACGCTCTCTCCTACCTCTTTCTTCTATCCTCTGCAATTCTCTGCCTCCTTCCGGTCCAAATGAATCACCAAAACTTCATGTGAGTAGCTAATTGTCACCAATTGGTCATCATCATCGTCTTCACCAACTTAATCTATCTGGCTTTATCGGATGATGCACAATACGAGGCCTGCATGCCTCCGAATTGCAGATATGGGCTAAACATCAGCTACCCTTTTAGGATTTATGGTGAACAAGAGTCTTATTGGGGCTATCTGAATTTCAAAATTACCTGCAAAGAGACATATCCTGTCCTGACTTTCTCGGACGGGGAATTCACTATCTAGGATATCTTTTATGTGAACAATTCGTTCCTCCTAGCTAATGCCCCCGTGTAGCAGGAATCCTGTGATGCTCAGCCTCATAATATCATCCTCGGGAGGACGCCTTTCAATCTCAGTTCCACTAATGCTGATCTGTTCTTCTACTATAGTTGCACCTCGTAGCCAACAAGTTTTTACATGTCCAGTGGACTGAGCTGCCAACTCCATGTGCCATTCTTTTGCTTGTTTTCCCGAGGAAGCATTGCAGGAAATGGATTACTATTCTATCGTCGGCTCTTGCTATTCCACAGTTAGCATTCCTGTTTACGTTAATGTCGATTTCACTAGCTTGAATCACTAGCTTGAAGAAGGGGTTCCTTTTGAACTGACTGCAATTAATAGTTAGATCTTTCAGGTCGGTATCTGCTACCCATAACATCAAATGGTTTAAATAAATTGAGGGAAGATGCTCCGACTTGACTGTAAAATTTTGCAAATGTTAGGCTAAAACTACTGGTTTCTTCTTGGGCTTTCATTATGAACACAACCAAATGAAAAGGAAAACCACGTCTCCACAAATGGTGCTTGTTGACACCTAAATTTTAGCGATCCGTTTAGTCTTTCATCACATTAAAAAATCAGGGATTAATTTTAACCCCTAAAATTTTTTTAATTAATTTTAATTGCATAGCATATAATTTTAGGTGCATTTATTTTTAATTTGCATTTACAATGGGCCGGTGACAGATGGGTTCAAATTGATGGTTCAGAACTTTAATTTGATGAGTTGGGCTAAGCCCACAAAAAGAGCAAATCGGCCAAAGTCCGTATTTTACGGATTTATCTTTGTGAGATTTCAATTCAAAAGCAAATATTGCGTTCGAAAAGCAAATATTGCGTTTAGAAAAGAAATATTCATGGATATGGATTTGGAAAAATTAAAACCCTAATTAGTGGCCTATAAATAGGATAAAACGCGTAAGGTTTTAGGGGGCCACACATTGAATATACGGCCGCACAAGAGGGGGGTTCTATTTCATTTTTTTGGGAGAACACACGATAGCAAAGGCCACAAAAAAAAATATATTGAATATACGGCCACAATTTTGAGACGAGCAGAGAATGGAGAGAGCGGACGTTCTGCACATGAAGGTGAAATCTTGAAGGAGGAGACCTGCACTTGGAGAGTCCAAACGTCTCATTGCATAAGAAGTCTTCAAAGTCAAATTGTGGAGTTCACGCCCATACTCCATCCCACTCTCATCTCCTTTTTCTCTTGAGGAAATCCATGAATAAGTCATCGGTTGCAACGATTCTGCTGCTATTGCTTCAACAACGAATTGCCATTGGAGATTTTCCACCGTCAGGGCATCTCTGCAGCAACCTTGCAGGTCCAAATCAAGTCGTTGTCGCAACTAAGGCGTTGTCATCCGCGCCGGATCCATCACCATGATTTGATCTAGAGCCAAGATCCACGAATCACCATCCTTGCTGTGACATCCCAAATTTCATTGACCTTCATTAGTGTAATTAGATCATTAGGAACTTAGATTAATTAGATTGGGCCAGAAATTGAACCCGATGGATCGTGAGGAATGTGTGGGCTTGAGAAATAAGTGGGCCACACGAATTGGACTTGAGAAGTCGAATGAGAGATTATAGGCTTGGACTTGGCTTGAAGCGGGCCAAGGTTCGGAATTATTAGATTTGTAGATTTAGTTTAGTGGGCCGGGATTGTTATAGATTAAGCCCGTTGGGCCAAAGATAAATAATTAGGCCCAAGTGATTTTATTTTATTTTATAGATTATAGTTAAGGTGATTTGATTAGTGAATTACTTATAACTTTAGCATTCTTTTTGTGATGAATTCCTTATAAACCAACATTGACTAGTCGATATGTTATGTCATTCGATATGTTATATGTTATGACTTTGTATAATTGGGATTAAGTAGAAACAAAAGGCAATTAGATGAAAATATTAGAAACTAACGAACTAACTAATGATATCGATTAACTGTTAATTAGTGACGATTGATAGATGGCGAAAATCTTCATGCATGAAAGCCACGACATCTTTCTCTCTCTCTCGTTTTTCTCATCAACACCCACGGTTTCTTTTCAAATCCATAGAACCGAAGATGGCAACTCCAAGGAAGCATAATCATTAGCCAAATCTAATCATTACACTAACCTAGGACTAGCTCATAGCTTATTTCCCCACATAAAAACCGAAAATTCTCTCTCTCTCCTCAAAACCGAGAAGCCCTCATCTTCATCTTCTTCTTTCTTTTCTCTCGGCTGAGCGGTAGAACCAGAAGCAAACCTGTGATTTTTCCTTCTTGCATGCGAGATTTTGGTGCTGATCTTGAAGCATCCTTGTGTTGTCTAACTGCTGAACAAGGTAAGGAAAGATATAACTCTAAATTAAAAGTTATCCATTGCTTTGTCAAGAAAACTTGCGGGTCAATCCAAGCAGTGAAGGATTTAGTTTGTAGTTGCTGTTTTGTGGTTAATCTAAGCTGAGTAAGTGGTAGATTAGAGTTAGAAGCCATTGCATGTTGTTTTTGAGGATTGCATGTTTCGATATCCAAGTGTGAGTATGCTGTTTTGTTGAGCGAAGTGATGAAATGGATGCCGAGTGTGTTGTTTTGGTAGAAATCGTGATAAGTGGCTTACGGATGCAACAACACTTCAAGCCAAGCTATGGAATTGATCATTTGTTAGAGAAAGATATGCTGAAGTTGCTTTGAGTTGCTGTGAGTAAGCATTGGAGTATTTTAGAAGAGATTTGTGGATAGATAAGTTGTTTCGTTGAGTTAGAAGTAAGAAAATTTGTGTATCTATTCTGTTCTAAGTGAAAACAGTTATGGAGTCTTCTGTTTGTGTTTAATTTTCTTTATGTATGTTAATAGAAATAAGAAAGAAACCATTCTACATGATAGAACATCTATAAGATCAAGTTATACACGTAGCTATAACCATATGAATATATAAAAACGTAGAGATGGAAGTGAACTTAGTAAAACCAGTAAACTGTTTTGTGAGAAACGGTTTGACCTTTACTGATTATACAACTTTTATGTATTTACCTAGTTAGAATTGGACTTCGAGTTCTTAATGAAAGTTGTAGAACACATCTTAAGGAATAACGTGTCAAAATGTGAGATTAAATGAATAAGAATTGATCAGTAAAACAATTTTCTTAGTAGATAAAGAATCTGGACGTCGGTACAGGGTATTAGTAAAGATTACAGCAATTGTTTCTCTCAATACAGTAAGATTCGAACTTAAGTTTCTACATGGAAGTTGTCGATCTATGTCTCTAATATAACGTCCTAAAATTTGGTAGTGTTTCGACAAGAATTGGTATACTTTCTATGACCAAAACAGAAACTGTGCAATTAACCAGTAAACTGTCCTAACCCGAGAATATAAATATATATTGTATTCTATATATTTAACTTGCAGGATGTACATAGAGTCTAATCAGTTCATAATAGATACTAGTCATGAAAGAATAGGCCTCATACATAATTTGAAATATAAGTGCATATAGTATCATGCGAGTGCAACGTGTGCGGTGCATAGTGCTTGATTATGGGATAAATATTTGTTCGGCATGGTATGGGACATGTCGTAATGGATTTTATCTTATAATTTGGACACGCACGTGTGCTAGGATCATGAGAATTAGATACATAGTTAGATACTTTGGAGTCTTTTCTTTTGCATACAATAAATGCATTAATTAAAGGTGTGGTGGTGTGAAATGTGTGCTTAAGAGAGTGAATGAACCCATCGGTACAGAGATACCGGTGATGCCCCCGGAAGTTTGGGATGCCCTTGCTGAGTGGTCTTGGATGCCTCGGTAGAGAGATACCGGGATGCCTTGGAGGAGATGCCCTTGTGTGTGATCAAGGATGCCTCAGCAATGTGTGATACTGAGATGCCTCGGAGTGAGATGCCCCTTGCTGAGTGGTCTTGGGAGGACCTCGGTTGTGTGATACCGGGATGCCTCGGAGTGAGATGCCCATAATAGAAATATTGTGGAAGTTCGGATAACGTACTTTCCGGAACTGACTCGATCAGGCCGGTAGAGTTCCGGTTATGACTGATTCGAGGGTGGATCATATGCACACTAAATATAATTCTATTTGGCGAGTGAGTTCATGCATTATTATTGCATTGTATCTTGATATGAAATTGATTTTGAAAAGGTAAGTATGGAGATGGATGCATATAAGGTGATTATTTATGTGATGTATTAATATCAAATTGTTTATGTTCGTGACGACTATATTATTGTATCTTGAATTGCTTGGATTATGATTCCCTGGTAATATTGATGGTTGTGGATTATTTAAGTTAGAGTTTTATCATTCTTTACTGGGCATAGTTTTGCTCATACCTTACATTTTTCAGATTGATAGTATGGATGTGCCGCCATTAGCTCGTTACGGTGTGATATCAAACATTGAGGTTACTTTTACCGATGTGTATGATGCTAATGTTGAGCTGACCTTCTCCAAATACGAGGCCACAATGTGGATGGATGATGGTAGAGCTGAGATGATCCCCATGTAGTTTGTTGCCTGGTTTGTCAAGCATGATGGAGCGATATTTGGCCCTATCCCTTTTAGCAATGATGGAGCAGGAGCTGGGACGGATGGCGCCTAGACGCCTTTGATCGCATAGAAGCTGTCTATCTTTTGTTTCTTTTTGCACGTGGGCTTGTGTGGGAACTTATGGAGTAGACACCCTCACCCTCTTATCCCTGGCTTTTGTTACGCCTTACTTTTGCTATAAATATGTTGTATATAAAGGCGATGAACATGGAAAGAGTCCAGGTTGGTAAATTTTGTAGGCCCTGATGATGGTAAAAGAAATGAAGCTTCTTGTGATCTTATCTATGTGCATTAATACTTTGGTCTATATTAATCATTGGGTAGAGTATTTGTAGGATAACCTCATAGTACAAACTATAGATTTTAAATAATCCATGTTATACATGCTAACCTTCAATGGTAAATACTATAGATACCTAAGAAGGAGGTTATAAGTAAAGGAAGATAATAATAATTAAAATTTCCGCCTGCGCTTAGTACGTGACGCCCTGGGACGTCACACTTGCACCGTGAGTTGTTGACGATCATCGTTGCTCCTTCGTGACTGAGTCGCTATCCCATGGCGTCCCCGTTGTCCTGAGCCACGAAGTTCGACGTTGCTGTGTTGCCCGTGGAGCCCTGACGTAAGCATCTCCTATGACGTGCTAAGCCCGCCGCCGTCGACGTCCTAGCTCATGAACCGCTTTGCTGCCGTGCCCTCCTCGACGACCGTTGCCCCCTCGCCGGAGCTCGACGGCGAACTAACCCCCTCGGCGACTCACCCCCATAGCCACCGTCCTTGAGCCTAGCTGTGCCGAATCTCAATCGTGGGTCCGTTCTACCGTTTCGATTTTGGAAAAAAATTCAAATTTATGTAGAGATTTATTTTATTTTTAGGTAGATTTATTTTATCGCATTTTGATTTTTGATATTTTGTCTCTTCTTTGAAATTTTTTTTCAATGCATGGTTGAAATTCCCGACGTACCACTTCAATTCGCAACCGCACGTGAATTTTTATTCCATCTATAAGGCTTTAGATGGAATAATTAATCACGCAGGAGTAAAATTAATATCTTGATCTTTAAGGCTTAAGATCAATTTATCGATTTTATTAGCGAAATAATCAAGTTTGAATTTCAATTCGAATGGTGGATAACATTTTTGATGACCATGGATGATTTGGTGTTTATCTTTTAATTGTTCTATTTATCCCGAAAATACAAAAAATTGCATATGCATTCCATGTAGATTAGAATTGATTCAATAATAGGTTAGTTATTTTTTTAAAATGCATATTTAGAAGGTATCTAGAATAGATAATATATCACTTTAGTTAGATTTTTATTTTTAGTAATTTTTAATTACGAATTTTCATAAAAAATACAAAAAAAATCATACGCATGTCATGTAGGATTAAGTTCATGAATTGCTCGTCATTAGAATTAGGTCATTTGGTTAATTTAGATTGCATATTTAATTGTTACATTTCCTTAATTTTGAATATCATGGAAAATACAAAAAATTTAGAATAAATCAAGTCCATTCTTTAAACTAGATTGTATCTTATTTATGTCATGTAGTTTAGGTCATGTTGCCATGTCATATTATTTCATGTTAGATTAGTAGCATGCATTGCATAAAGCATGATTCTCATTAAACAAGTGAAAACAGGAAAAAAAAAATTGCATGTTAATTAGAAATCATATCTAGGACTGTTAATGTGAATTCTGATCTAACACCACAGATGCTTTCGATGCTATGAGGTAAGTCCTGCAATTTATTCACTACTTTATCTATGTGTTAACTTGGTGGTTTGCGTACCCACATGGTCACTTCACTTGTTAGGGAAGTAAAATCAATTCAAATTGCCTGCAAAACATTTTTTTTCGAAATAAAAGAGAAATGTACCGAAAGGGCGTTAGAGAAATCTAGCATAATCAAGTCCCCGAACTCATAAATCTCCGGTTCATAGGAGTAAAGTAAATCTCCCGTTACTTTACTTGAGTTTCTAATCGACTCACCAAAAATAGATTAGGGGTGACTCCTAATTGAAAATCAATTGCATGTTAAGAACTTGAACCCAAGTCGCGAATTGGTATGGGCTTGGGAGAGTCCGAGCTAAGTTTAGGCTTAGTAATCCATTAGCCAAACCCTAGATGGTTCACCCAAAAATTTGGTCGCGACAGTGCTAAAGTCTAGTCATTTGGATGGTTGAAATATATTATTGATAGAGGTGAACTACGCACTTAATTATATCTTTGCACAATCAATGAAAATTTTGTTCATGATGATAGTGGAGGAATAAATACTGAAAATCTTTTCACTGTTATCATCAATTGGGTGTTCACGATTCAAGAAGCTTCAAAATTCTTGCCTGAACATGAGCTGCCCACTTGTTTTATTCATGGACTTCTAATCAATCCTATAGGTCCGCTTAGAGGCTAAAAGAGTTTAAACATGTCCATAATATACCGTCCATTCAATACTGTTGGAAATTATAATCCAGAGAAAACAAACTGTTTGTTGTAATCAGAACATAAAATTGGAGGTGAGGTACGGATATCCGAATCTCCTTAAGGTGATTAGTTCCTGCCAATGGTGCTTCATAGATTCACGAACTATGCTTCCCAAGATACAACACCTCGAACCTGTTTGGATTAGCACTATGCAAACAGGACTTAGTCGAATCGTTCAATTGAACGAGCACATCCAGAAAAATCAGAAAAGTAGAAAAGTTTATCAAAGCTTTTTAGAATTGAGTCGAAAAAACCAAAAACTCTTATGAAGCTCTATGCTCCTATTTATTTATATAGCTTTTTAGTTCATGTACAGAAGAGATACATGAATTAAATAGATGCATGTATCCACGAAATTCATGAATCAAGAGATACGTGAATCCAAGAGATTCATGAATCTAAAGACAAGTGAATTCAAGAGATTCGTGAACTCAATCAATACATGAACTAAAAGATACATGAATCTAGGAAATTCATGAATTTAATAGATACGTGAACAGAAAAGTTTAGGAAATTCATGAATTCAATAGATACGTGAATAGAAAAGACGTGTCTTATTTATTGGCTTCCGTTGATCCATTAACCATAATTATAACAAATACACATAAAGTTTTATCTGTCTCCGCCTCTAAAACCACATTGTCGATCATATTGTAGCGTGTTTGCTACTTCTAGACTAGCTAATATTTCTCGTTGTCTTCCTATTCATCCCCTAATAGCTCTAGAATTAAGGATTTCAGCTAATGTCTATACTTGTTAGTCAATCAGGCACAGATCCATTTGCATGTGTTTCCAATTTTTCTAGTAAGATGTCACTAATCGATCCAAACTGGTGAATCTGTAATATTTTCACTCGATCCCGGGGGGGGTTTCTTCCTTGAAATAGAATGATCTATTACCTCATGATGTGCCTGATCTTTATGTCTCTTAGATACTTTGAAGTTATCAGTTTGCAATTCGTTGACACATTTTTCACTCTCGATGACTATTGTCTCAGGAAAACAAAGGGTTGGACTAAAAAGTTGGAATAGGTAATTATTTCAAGACTTTCGCTTCCGCTTCTCTATATTCTCCTCCGCAATTTGTTGCGATTTTTTGCAGTAATCTTTGCATCGTTGCTCAATGGAATCTATATTTCCAAAATATCCTAGAAGCCTTGAAGAAGTGAGATTGCTGTTAAAAAATATTCTCCATTTTTTTAGGAATGGCCGCATCAGGAGCCGTAATTGGGATCACCCTTATTTCAATGCTTTCCTTTAGGAAGAAACCAGTGATCAAAATTATTATGGCTTTGATAAAGCATAGGAGCAAACATTTCAATGGCGAAATGAAGATTGAGGGACTCGTCTCTTCGAGGAGATACACCTATAAAGACATCAAGTGGATGACCAACTCTTTCAAAGAAAAGTTAGGCGAGGGAGGCTATGACTGCGTGTATAAAGGCAAGCTTCGAGATGATCAATTTGTGGCAGTAAAGCTTCTAAAGAAGCCGAAAGACAATGCTAAAGAATTTTTCAATGAAGTTGCGAGCATAAGTAGGACTTCTCGTATCAATGTTGTTAACCTCCGTATTAGATTTGAATTGCAAGATCCATCAACTTCTTTAAGATTTCTCAACATAGAAAATGCCGACAATCGCTACTTTGATTGTTAAAGACTGTAATTTCATAAAATTTAATCATGAATAATTACACTAAATTAAAGTCCCCTACATATATTTGTAAAAAGTGTAATCAAGCCCTAATTGCTTTTCAAAAAAAAAAAAGCTGTATTAAGCTCTATATAATGCCTTTCTTTAGAAAGAAAAATTGATATTAGAAAAAATAATAAACAAGATAAATAAATAAAAAAAAATTTATGGTCTAATGAAGTCTCCAACTTCTTACTTAATTGAATAAGCCAACCATGAGATTGCGGACAAAGTGCGTGTAAAGACCAACACTTAAAATTCTACACACTAGTGTAATTATACGTTATTTTTCCGTCAATGACTTACGACCACATTAAATTGTTATTAATGTATTAGAAATTTTTTTCCACGTAGAATTACTCGAACGTTGCATGCAAAAAAAAAAAAATGAAGAAAATATCAAAGTCAAATTTGTGCAGCCTTTGACCCCAAATAAAATAAAATTGTGTAACCTTAAGTCCCAATGCAAGACTTTGACCACTTTTATTAAATAGGCCGTCTATTCTAAATTGCCAGACGATCATGTTGTTCCTCACCAAGAGAAGGACAGAGAAAATGCCAAGCCACCACCTACTCTGCATTCTCTTCCCTTCTCTTTCCCTCCTTCTCCTCCGCGAGCTTCCATGTAGTCCACTCCAATTTCTCGACCATTTGCGACCCCGGTGCATCCTCGTTCCTATGCGGCAACGTCTCCATCCAATATCCATTGCGGATACCCAGGCCTCGGCCTCATTTGCCGGCATGACTCCCCTCACCCAATCCTCCACCTTGGGGACGACGCCTTCTTCGTCACCGATATCAACTCCGACGAGGAAACCCTAACTCTCGTCAACATCGACGTCGCCGGCCAGAGATGCACCAGGGCCCGCCACAACCTCACGATCGGCTCGCTCCCGCTCGATTACAACTCCGCCGACGTCAATCTCACCTTCTTCTTCAACTGCAGCGCTCCTCCGCCTGTGTCCAGCCCCTTCGTGGCCATCGAGTGCTTGCAATTTCGTGATAATCGGTCGTACGTGTCCGTGAACATGAGCTGGGAGGAGGAGGAGGAGGAGGAGGCGGACTGCGAGGACACGAAGGTGACGGCGGCGAAAGTGGTGGAGGTTTTCGCCTGGTTCGCCTGGGCGATGAGCCGGGTGTTCGTGCTTGACTGGGAGGCGGCGAAGGAGTGCAGCGCGTGCGAGCACTCCGGCGGGCGGTGCGCGTTCAACCAGACTGAGCAGTTGCTGTGCTTCTGCGAGGACGGGTCAAATCACACGGACGGCTCGTTATGCAAAGGTAGGATTGAGGTTTGTGTCTGTCCATTTCCTCTTTTCTTTACAAATAGTTTTGCGTCTATGTTCGCCAATCGCCATGATTGCTTTTTTCAATGCTTGTCACTACTTAGTTGCGTGTGATCTGGTTTCTGGCATACTTCGATGTTTCAGCAGCTTTTCGAATTAGATACTTAGGTTCGTCAATTTCTTAATCGATACTTTTTCAAAATTTGAATGGTAATTACAACCACTAGAAATCCCGTGCAAAAGGTCCTATATGAAAGCTTAAATTAATAAATAGATAAATTAATAAGTAGAGCAAGATTACTCATATATAATATGAATTCATAGACAAACAAAATTGTTACTTTAGTACCATTCTTGCGTGGAAAATAGAACCACACATAGAATTTAGCTAGTGAGGAATGGTACATGCAAAATAAATAAGTGCAGAGCCTGACTGTGATATCTTATTTAATGTCCAATCCAAAATCAAAAAACTTAAATCAATAGGTGAATGAAGATCATGTGCATAAAGTTTAATATAAATTCCGTAGACAAGATATGTGAATTACTTCGATGCCCTAAGCTAAAGAGAATTTTCTTGTGATATTTAAAATATAAAGATTCACATGTAGCAAATTGAATCAATAAATTTTTTGGTTAGGTGAAATTTCGAAAGTATGTTCCGTCTACTCATTGCAACTTGCTACCTGGAATAAGGTCTATCATTACAAAGTGGTGGTTTTCTTTTTAGAAACTTTTTTGCTTTTTTGGTTATTATTGCTTTGATCATAATCATTTTCCTCCCTTGGAATTGGCTCTTAGAAAGAGTTTTTATTTTCATTGCTTGAGACTTGAGCGATTGATGGGTCTTAGCAATCTCTGTCAAGAAAAAGATGGCAACCTTTGCGTATTGCTTCCTATAGCTAAAGATCCCAATGTGGATCATCATCGTAGATCACAAGAGATGGCCTTGGTCCGGCTCGACTAAGGAGTCGAGGCCTTTTTCAATCCACTAATTATACCCATGTTGCAGTTTGGGCTGATGATATGTCGATATCATGAGTAAAATCAGTTCAAAAAAAGGTGACTGGACAAAATTAAAAATCATCGGTTTCAGTCCAATCCGATTCCAAGATGGAATCAGAAACTGAATCGAGAGGACTGGTCCCCAAAATTGGGGACTAGGGACCGGACCGATTGGTCATAAGATTGGGAACCGGACCATATTGGTCCGGTCCATGGAACCGGTCATATTTTAAAGAAGAGAGTGGCGTCTGACAGAAAAAAGGAAAAAGAGCGCAGCGTGGTCGCCACTTTCGATCCCAGCTGTCTGATGTCTCTCTATGACATTTATTTTAGTCCCTAACAAGTCTCTATCACATCAAAGACATTTACTTTTATTCATTCTATCTCCTCTCTCTCTCTAAGTCACCGTGACTCAAGTCCCTCCTGTCCCATCTCCATCTCCCTCTCTTCTCCGCGCAAAACCCACTTCCCCTCCTCCTTCCCCAAAAACCACCGGGACGAGTCCTCCATTTTAGAGAGACGATGAGGACATCTCCAATTCGCTCCGAGCTCGCTCTCGAGCCCTCATGGATCCTCGCGTCGTGGTGTCTCCCCCTCCTATCTCCTCCACATTGCCCCACCGGCCCCCCGCAACTCCATGGGGGTCAGATAAGCTCCACCTCCATCCTCGTCGCTCTCCCCGACTCGACTCCCACCACACCGAGCTCGTCGAGAAGGTCCTCCTCCTCCAGACGTTGGACGACACTGTCGTCCGCCATATAGAGAGGGAAAGAGGCATGAGAGCTGAGAGGGAAGATCGAGCATGAGGGAGGGGTTGCTGTTCTCTGAATATTTTTAAGAAATAACAAAAAAAAAAAAAAAAGGAGTCGGTACAGTCCGACCCGGGCGGTTCTATCCCTGAACCGGAAACCGGATCGAAAATCGTCGGTTCCGTTTTTATGGAACCATAAACCGGACCGGCCCCACTGAAACCGCCCAGAATCGGGCGGTGCGGTTTGGTCCGGGCGGTTCCCGGTCTGGGTGATCTTTGTGGCTCACCCCCAGGCAAAATTGAGAGAAACTCGTCCAGATGACAGTTTAGTCATCCCGCAATCCCTTCTTTTTTCTAATCTAGGCGATGGCGCCGCATCTGTCTGGAACGCTGTTAACTTTGTTCTCGAGGTCCTTATTGAAGTGTCCTTGATTGAACTGTCAAGGCGATTGGCCAAGCTCGTTCACTAGTTGAGGGCCGCGTGTACGAATTGTAAAATGGGTAATAACAGTCCAAGTCGTCCTTAAGTCAAGTCTACAACTAGCCAGCAGCTCAAGCTACTTGGCTTTATTTCCACGCGCCTTGTTCTTCTTATTTTCTTCTCAGCTTTTGTCTCAATGCGCGAAAGTCTTGGTCTTTGGGGAGGCCAAATCAAGTGGCTCTCATTGGTGCATTGGGTTAAAATCATTCTCAAAGCAGCGTTGTTCTTATCCTCTGCATCCTCTTCATTTACATTTACCCTTTTGCTTGTTTTGCTCCAACACCATCTCCCTTCGAATTCTTACCTGGTCGTGCTCATCTCTGTCCTTGTTCATCATCTTCTTCCTCCATATTCACTGCAGTTCTTTCAGTTGGTACGTCCATGATGGGGTGCGATTGGACGCACCGTTTCAAGTTGAAACGTTACGATGGAAAGACGCTAATGGAGGGGTACGAAGGGAGACGTATATAATCCTCCCGAACACAACCGTTGGAAAGTTTGTCAGATCATTTGTACCAAAATTCTCTCTCTATTTCCATCATCAAAGGAAGAAGGCGTTCCATCTCAATTTGGCAAGAACGGTTTGCATTTACGCCGTGGAAATCGGGTTCTTTCCTCGTGATCGCATCCAGACCAACGTGAGAAAGTATTGTTCGTGATTGATTCGCAATTCAACGTTCGTTCCGGGGCTATTTGCTGTTTGCGCATCGGAATCAGGTAAGCCGTCTTCCGCCGACTAGAATTCCATCATTGGTATCAGAGCTCGATCGTGATTTCTGCCTTGTTTTTCATTGAATTTTCTCGTTTAACTTTTGATATTGAGATCAAGAGTATCAATTCTACACTGTTTGAATGTCTAATGGTCGGAATTGCCATCTCGAAAAACTCGAAATTTCAACCGAAGCGAAGAACGAACTCGGGTCGCGTACACCCGTACGGTTTTGGCCATTTTTCGATATAATTTTTTGGCCAAAATTAATTTTTGAAGATACAGGGTGAAAGATCTCGTCGAGATGAGTCCAACGGTGGGTCGATCACCGCCATCCGACGTCGCACGCGCCCACGCGCGGCCGGGCCGCTGCGCGTGGGCGCCACGCGCCTGCAGCGCTGGCTTGGCCAGCGCGTGTGAGGCACGCGCCGGTTCGCGAACCGGCGGCTGCGCGTCACGCGCCGGTCGGCGAACCGGCGCGTGGCGACGTCACCGTGACGTCATCCAACGGTCGGTAACCGTTGGGATGATGTCACCGCCGGCGGTAGTTGGCCGGCCGGCGACCTGACCCGACCCGTTGACCCGACCCGACCACCCGACCCGTTGACCGTTGACCATTGACCGGTCAACAGTCGGACCGGTCGCCGGTCGGACCGGTCAACGGTCGAACCGGTCAACGGTCAGACCGGTCCGACCGGCCAGAGTCTTTTGGCTCGGCGCGCGTGCGCCACATGCGCCGCGCACTCAGGCGGCGCGTGGGGGCGCGTGCGGGCTCCGATTGGAGCGTGGTTGGTGGCGTTGGGTTCGTATGGATGTCCCCTACACTGTGGTACAATTAGTTTTCATTTTCGGATTTTATAAATGTATGAAAATGTGTAGGGAACCCTATGTACGCGTATTTTTTGGGGTTTAATGCATAGTTTATTCATTTGTAGCTTGTATTTTCTTGTGGTTTAGGAAATACAGTGACTAACTTGTGTGCAAATGATGTTATATATGCTGTGTAAAGTTCAGTTCAATGATATGATGTATATGGTTTCAATATATTTGCAATTTTCTAGTTGCTAGAAAATTAGAACAATGGTAGGAAATCCATTACATGTTGAATTGCAATTTTAATTATAGTTGAAGCATGATTGTTGTTTATACGTTGGTTATTATCATGCTATGGTTTTGTGTTAAGGAAAGATGTAGAAATTACATGAGGTCATGTAATTATTTTTCCATAGTGGGAGTTCGTAGGTTGGTAGAATTCGAAGCAGTCCTCACCTAGAACTCAAAATTTGTGCAAATTAAATTAATTAATGATAATAGAACAATTGTACATAGAAGTTGATTGGGAACATAGTGAACTTTTGTTTCTGTGTCTTTTGTTGAATTATTATTATTTTAGTTTGTTTTTGCTGCAAATTAAATATGTGTGTTACTCTGAAAAATGTGCTAGTATTAATTATGCGACTATTATGTCAATGTGTTATAGCAATTGATTATGGCATCGGCATCCAAGACCATTGTGGCTGACCTCAATAAGGGTGAGAAGCTGAACGGTGACAATTATGATATTTGGCACCGAAAGGTTCAAGCACATCCTTGAGGAGCAAGAGGTTTTGGAAACCCTCAACCACACCATGGATGAACCCGAGCATGGAACTTCAGCTCAACACAGAGAGATCTAGAAGCTTATCAAGCTTGGAAAAAGAAGAATAGCATTGCTCGCATCACGTTGCGAGCTGTATGCAAGATGATCTCATGTGTGAGTTTGAAAGTTATGATAAAGCTCAAGCTATGTGGGTTGCCTTGAAGGATAAGTTTGGGGGTACATCTGCCACTAAGCCGAGGAGACTCACCATCAAGTTTGACACATTCCGAAAGCGCTCAAATGTAACCATGAGGCAACATCTTCGGGAGATGTCAAACATGATCCGTGAGCCAAGTCGGCGGGTCACTCCCTTTACCGATGAACAGCAAGTTTAGGCTGTTATAAGGTCTCTTCCGATAATTGGGAACATATGAAGATCAATATGACGCATAGTGAGAACATCGTCTCTTTTGATGATATTGCGCGTCATTTGGAATTAGAGGATGAGCGCCTAGAGGCTGCGAGATCCTCTACTCATGCTTATGTTGCTGAATCGAGTTCGCGCAAAGCTTCGGGCTTCAAGTGCAAAAGGAATTCTCAATTCAACAACAAAGGGAAGAAGACTCGATCGTGCACCCAAAAGGGCTAAGACCTTCCAACGCAAGAAGCGTGGTGGGAAGAAGGACAAGGCCAAGATGGAGTGCCACAATTGTGGCAAGTCGGGTCATTTTGCTCGTGAATGCACCGAGCCGAAAAGGTACCCTATTACTCCATTACTTTGAGTAATGCTTTTGTTTCTAGTCTTGTAATGCTTGCTGAATCTCATCCAATGTGGACTGTAGACTCGGGAGCAAACAGACCATGTAGCTAGAGACCGAGAAGCATTTGTGGAGTATCGTCGGATACCGCCCGGAAGAAGATGGATATATGTTGGGAATAACTCAAGAGTTGAAGTGAAGGGTATCGGCACATGTAAATTAATCTTATGTGGTGGTCGAAACCTATTCCCGCATGATGTCCTTTATGCTCCGTATATTCGACGAAACTTGGTCTCTGTAGTTGTTCTTCTTAGCTTAGGTTATGTATTGAATTTCCATGGTGATTGTGTTGATATTTTGTATGGAACAGTTTATTATGGTTCAGGTCATGTATTGAATGGTTTTATGGTGTTAGACATTGACTATGATCAGTACAATGTTAATGTTAATGGTTGTTTTTCTTTAATTGCATCTTCTAGTAATGTTGAGATTGATGCAAATACTTGGCATGCTAGATTAGGTCACATTGGGTTGCAAAGAATGCAAAGATTAGCTAGAGAAGGCCTTTTAGGGTCACTCACTAATGTTAATCTACCCGTATGTGAACATTGTCTAGCGGGAAAAGCAACTAGAAAACCATTCGGTAAAGGGACTAGAGCTGAATTTCCATTGCAACTCATACATTCTGACATTTGTGGTCCTTTGAATGTGAGGGCGAGGCATGGAGCCTCATATTTCATTACTTTCATAGATGACTTCACGCGTTTCGGTTATGTCTTTCGATCTCCCATAAGTCCAAGCATTAGAATGCTTTAGACAATATATAACGATGGTAGAGAATCAGTTGAACAAAACAATAAAGGCATTGAGAACCGATCGCGGACGTGAGTATCTATCGAGCAATTCAAGGCTCTTTGTGATGAAAAGGGAATTGTACG
This sequence comes from Eucalyptus marginata, assembly GCA_014182565.1. Taxonomy (NCBI): domain Eukaryota; kingdom Viridiplantae; phylum Streptophyta; class Magnoliopsida; order Myrtales; family Myrtaceae; genus Eucalyptus; species Eucalyptus marginata. The sequence goes on along the minus strand of CM024586.1, from coordinate 9,779,113 downwards.
ACAATTGACTATTACTTATACTCCACAACAAAATGGGGTAGGCGAGAGAAGGAATAGAACCCTATTGGAAATGGTTAGGTCTATGATGGCGCAAGCAAATTTACCTATCTCCTTTTGGGAGATGCAATATTGACTGCTGCCTATATACTTAACCGAGTGCCCTCAAAATCGGTCACTTCCACCCCTTATGAATTATGGACTGGAAGAAAACCAGACTTAAGTAGTCTACGTCCATGGGGATGTGCAGCTTATGTTCATGAATCTTCCCATAAATATGGCAAATTAGGCCCTAGAGGGAAGAATTGTATCTTTATAAGATATTCTGAACACTCCAAAGGGTATGTGTTCATAGGTGAACAAGCTGATGGAAGTGTGACCGAAAATGAGTCACGAGATGTCACGTTCTTGGAGAACGATTTTCCTAGTAGAGGTGAGATTGATAAGGATTTCCAATTATATGAGATGGAAGATCCTAATAATACACCCACTAATGTTATGGAGGGAAATGAAGATTTGCCTCAACATGAAAGACCTAGTGGGAGTGTAGCATCGTCGCGAATTGAATTCAAGAGAAATTCAGTTGCGTAAAAGTAATCGTAAAAGTATTCCTCGTCGTCGTTTTGAGATTGAAGGGGAAGCATTTATGATTGCTCATAAAGATGATGCCGAGCCTAAGACTGTTCAAGAGGCTCTCTCATCCTCTCGATAAGGAAGAATGGAGAAAAGCTTTGGAAGACGAGATGGAGTCAATGAAGACAAATCATGTCCTGGGACTTGGTTGATCTACCACCCAATCGTAAGGCCATTGGAAACAAATGGGTCTTTAAGATTAAGCAAAGGGCGGATGGATCCATTGAAAAGTATAAGGCTCGTCTTGTGGCGAAAGGTTATACTCAACAAGAGGGTATAGACTACGAGGAAACCTTTTCACCGGTTGTAAGGTTTGCCTCAATATGCCTTATTCTAGCCATCGTTGCACATTTGGACCTTGAATTACATCAAATGGATGTAAAAACGGCATTTCTCAATGGAGAACTAGATGAGGAAATTTATATGAAACAACCAATAGGTTTCATAGCTAAAGGTCAAGAGAATAAAGTTTGCAAACTTCATCGCTCAATATATGGCCTTAAGCAATCATCTAGACAGTGGTATCTTCGTTTTCATCGAGCCATAACAACTTTTGGTTTTACGATGATCGAAGAAGATCACTGTGTATATGTCAAACGGTCTGAAGATAAATTTGTGATTTTATCACTTTATGTGGACGATATTCTGTTGGCTGGAAATGACAAGGTTATGGTAATCACCATAAAAGAATGGTTGTCCTCCAATTTTGAAATGAAGGACATGGGAGAAGCTGCTTATATATTAGGAGTTAAGATCGAAAGAGATCGATCAAGGAAACTCCTTACTTTATCACAAGAATCTTATATTATGAAGATTCTTGAGCGTTTCAATATGCAGCATTGTAATCCCATTGATACCCCTGTCATGCAAGGTGAAGGCCTAAGTACCGAGATGTGTCCTAAGACTCCGAAGAAATCAAAGTGATGAAAACTGTTCCTTACGCTAGTGCGATCGGAAGTTTGATGTATGCTATGATGTGTACTCGACCCGACATATGTTATGACGTGGGATTGGTGAGCCGATTTCAATCAAATCCCGGTCAAGCACACTTTGGAAAGCAAGAAGAGGATCCTGAGATACTTGAAGGGCACCATGGACTATCGACTTTGTTACCAAGGGAATGATTTACGCCTATTAGGTTATTCAGATGCTGATTGGGGTGGAGACCTAGATGAGCGTAAATCGACTTCTGGATATGCATTCTTGCTCAATGGAGGTGCAATTTCTTGGAATAGCAAGAAAGCAGGACATGCACAGCCTTGTCTACTATGGAGGCTGAATTTATTGCGTGTTCTGCTGCGGTGCAAGAAGCGTATGGCTAAAACGTTTCTTTGAAAATTTAGCCACCGTCACCGAGATTCCAAGACCGGTAACAGCTTATTGCGATAGTCAAGCAGCCATTGCCTATGTGAAAGATCCCAAGTATCATGGAAGGACGAAGCACATTGACATGAAGAATAACTTCATCGAGAGATATTATAGCGCAGAAAGAAGTGATTCTACAATACATTTCAACCAATAGAATGGTTGCTGATCCATTTACAAAGGCCATTCCTAGAGACATATTCTTGACCCACATGATGTCACTAGGTTTGCGTGAATGTGATATGTGTTATTGTAGAGGATCATTGTTTTATGTATTTATGGACATATGTATTGTACTTGTTTGTTTATTAATGACTTGATGTTTTATCAAAAAGTACAAATCCATTATGAGACTAGTACAAGCACACATATATTATTGGAAAGTATGTCGGCAGGTAATGATTGGCTCACTCACATGAGCAATCGCCTCAAGTGCTATAGTTAGCACGTTGAGATGAGACGTTATGTACAAATAAATGCTGAAGAGCAAGTCTGGTACATAAAATATGTCGCCTTGATTGGAGTCAAGATGAGGTATGTGATTTGTTTAAGACCGAACATGATAGTCCCACAATCATGTATGCCTGTAAGATGCCGGATGCGAGTACTTAATTGGGCGCTATAGAAAGCGAGCTAATATAGCACTCGAGTTAAACATGAGTACGTGAGAAGCACGTGACTGTGTTTAGGCTAAGATTCGTATAGTGGATATATCTAAGAAATGGCATACGCTCTTATAGAAAGAGAAATCCACTATAGCATGTAATTCGACTACATGTGCATTGTTCGACCGACAATGGAAGGTGAGTAAAATTATCCCTATTTACTCATTGTGTGAGTCCTTGAGGTATTTTAAAATTTACCTTAATTTGTGCCCTATGTTACTTCGACTATGTTCTCGAAGTGAAAGATCAATGTTGCTACTTTAGCATGTTACGGGCGGTCATGTATAGATATGGCCTATGGGACGTGTCTAGGAAAGCTGTTGTTCTGAAATTAAGAGAGACATGAGTGCGAAGGAAGACTATTGTTGTTTTACATCTGTCACATGTATTTACTGGTCGACCAATTATATCGCCTTATGTGGTTGCGGATATAATTGTGAATACATGGTGTTTTTGAGGATAATCAAGTATAGCCTTTAAGGGATAGGAATACTTGAATTGATGTAACAAAATATGTCTGGGGCACTGTGAGACATCAGTTGTTTATTTCTTTTCGGGGTTGTAGCGATTATGTCATCCCTAACAGGTGCATAGTTTGAGCTCCCAAGTGCGGAGTGTACTCACCGGTCGCACGGCTTACTTGCCGCATGAATTGTTCTAAAGTTGATGAATGTTGAATGCCTTGCCTTATATTCTTGATAGAGCGCTATCGGGCCCATCATGTCCGAGTGGGAGATGTATTTCTTTCAGTTGGTACGTCCATGATGGGGGTGCGATTGGACGCACCGTTTCAAGTTGAAACGTTACGATGGAAAGACGCTAATGGAGGGGCACGAAGGGAGACGTATATAATCCTCCCGAACACAACCGTTGGAAAGGTTGTCGATCATTTGTACCAAAATTCTCTCTCTATTTCCATCATCAAAGGAAGAAGGCGTTCCATCTCAATTTGGCAAGAACGGTTTGCATTTACGCCGTGGAAATCGGGTGCTTTCCTCGTGATTGCATCCAGACCAACGTGAGAAAGTATTGTTCGTGATTGATTCGCAATTCAACGTTCGTTCCGGGGCTATTTGCTGTTTGCGCATCGGAATCAGGTAAGTCGTCTTCCGCCGACTAGAATTCCATCATTCACTACCTGGTGCAAACTTCCAGCGAATTCCTGCCATTCCGAGAGTGCGCTCCTTTTGTTTGCGGAGATCAACAAATAAGCTATCCTTTCAGGCATGTTAGGCAACCAAGTTATTGTGGGTATCCAGGCTACGAGCTTGACTGTGATAGAGATAACCAGACCATTCTGTCCATAAAGTCCCTGGAATATCAGGTGATCCATATGGATAAGAGCACGCAGATCCTTAAGGTGGCGAGGATGGATTTATCGAAAGCTCTATGTCTTGGAACACATGTCAACACCTCCTTAAACTTTAGCCTCTTCAACTACGCTTCCAAATACCTTAATTCTACCTTATTCTACGATTGCAACTCATCGTCACCCCATTTAACTTATCCGTTCTCTTGTCCCGCATCTGAACATGGCTACTTTGCTCTCAATGCGGACCTTGAAAATTTGCCACACCAGCGATGCAACTTCAGTGTCTTCATCCCAATTTTACCAATTGAAGCTTCAAGTCCACCAACACGGGAGAACGACATTAGTGCTATTATTAGAGATATCTTGAAAAAAGGCTTTGAGATCACTTGGATTGCCAACACATTTCTGTGCAAAAATTGCACTAAATCAGGGGGAAGATGCGGGTATGGCTGGACGGGACAAGAATTCAATTGTTTTTGCCGTGACAAAGCCTGTCCAACGACCTGCCCTGGACCTTCAGGTATGTATGTTAAAGTCGCGGTTGCTAATTTGTGGTTTTTAATGAGCTCAAGTTGTTCCATGAGGGGGATTAGATTGCCGCGCATACTCTTTCCTTTGCTTGTTAATTGGGAAACAACCCGCTCATGCCCCTAAAAGCCTGACAATCTCATTTTGCTGGGCATGCCCTTCCCTCTAATATAATGAAGTGCAGTCATCTCATCTTCACTATGACATGGTCATGATACAATTTAGAGTCCAAGTCCTAAAACTTTTATCACGCCAAACGGTTGGATCATTAGGTCGGTATCTGCTTACCCTCAAGATCCAACATTTTAAATACAATGAACGAGGATGCTCTGAATTTACCTTGAAATTTCACATCGAGAAAAGGTAATTTAAATCGGAATGTGTTAGTCGATAAGTCAATTAACCTAAAATAGGTTTTACTTGTTCTTTACTTCTCACATACATGAACTCTTGACCCCTTAAATGGGCTAGACTTTTTCACATCGAAGACGTAGAAAAAAAATTTTCTCCTTTTGATTTCAACAACATGGGAAGAAATCCGGAGGAAATTGCTTTGCATGTTTCCGGGCCACATCTTCCTCTTCACTTTCCAGTTTGAATGTTCGATAGCCATCTTTTTTATTTCCCTCCTTCATGATATATCAGAAGACTGAAACTGATATTGGTCAAAGTCCACAATCAGAATAGCTTCCTCTATTATTCTGAAGAGGAATTAACCACATCCATTTCTTTCACTCTTCAGTCCGAAGCAATTGAATAAAATAAGAATTTCTCCATCCTCAGCTTGCCCCTCTGAACTCTAAACCCTCATTCCACATGATATTCTCCACCCATGAGTGCATGAACTTGCTCAAATGGGTGACGCAGCCACTCTCCTGTTCTCCACTTCGCACTCCATCCTAGTCATCGTCCTCGTCGACCTCAACGTTTCACAAGTCTTTTATGCGAGGGAGATGATAATGTCCACTATACTGACTGCCACCGCTCTTTTATTTCTAGAATCGTCGCTAATATAACTTATCCTTTCTGGGGAGGCTGCCGACCCCAATTCTGTGCAAGATTGAGTGCTATGAGGACGAATTCCTCATCTTTGAGTACCAAGAGCAGAAGTCTTATTTTCAATACATGACGCCCAAGCGTTATTAACCTGAGCAATTTCTGTCGTGTAAAAGATGGCAAGCTTATTGCTTCCTAGCTAAAGATCTAATGTGAATCATTAGCATCATAAATCACGAGAGATAGGCCCGATTCAGCGCGGCCGAGGAGTCATGGGTCTTTGGGATCCACTGATATTAACCAGGTCGCTTCTTTGGGCTGATGATGCATCGATATCATCAATCAAATCAGTTCAAAAAAGATGACTAGGCAAAGCTTAAGAGAAAATCATCCACGTAACAGCTTAGCCGCCTCAGTTTTGAGGGTCCAATCCCCTTCTGTTTTCTAGCCTAGGCGATGGCCCTGCATCTGTCTAGAACGCTGCTAACTTTGTTCTTGAGGTCCTTATTGAATTGTCCTCAATTTAATTGTCTACGAGATTGGCAGAGCTCGTTGATTAGTTGGGGCTGTGCCTGCGTGTAGGAATTGGGAAATGGGGAATAATATTCCAAGTCCTCCTCAAGTCAAGTTCACAATTAGCCAGCAGCTCAAGCTACTTGGCTTTGTTTCCATGTGCCTTGTTCTCCTTTCTTCTCAGCTTTTGTCTCCCCGCGCCAAAGTCTTGGTCTTCGGGAGGCCAAATCAAGTGATTCTTGTTAGTGCACTGGGGTCAGGCCATTCCCAAAAGCAGCATTTTTCTTTATCCTCTGCATCCTCTTTCTTTATATGTACCCTCCTTGTTTTGCTCCAACACCATCTCCCTCCAGATGGATCTTACCATGTTGTGTTCCTCTCTCTCCTTGCTCTTCTTCATCATCTCCCTCCATATTCACTTCCCTGTACCAGCTTCCAGCTACTTCAAGCGGTTCCACAAGTACACTCCTAATTGCGGAGGTCAAGAAATCAGCTATCCTTTCAGGCATAAAGAGGAACGAAGTTACTATGGATATCCAGGATACGAGCTCGGCTGTGACAAACATTACCCAACCCTGTCCATGGAGTCCCTGGAATATCGGGTAATCCACATGAATATGAGTGCACAGATCCTTGAGATGGCAAGGATGGATTTATGGGAAGACATATGTCGTCAAACATATAATGAAACCACTTTAGACTTGAATCTATTCAACTACACTTCCAATGACCTCAATTTCACCATACTCTACTGTGACTCATTGTCGAGCCCTCTACGTTATCAGTTTTCTTGTCCTAGTTCTCAATATGGCGACTTATTTTTCGGTTTGGACCTTGCAAACCCACTGCCCAAGTCATGCAGTTACGGTGTTTGTGCCCCGATTTCAAAAAGCGCAGCTTAAGCTCTACCATCACCTTGGGCGAGCAAGGATGATAGGGGTGCTATTAGTGAGGTCCTGAAGAAAGGCTTTGAGATCACCTAGATTGTCAATACATCATGGTGTGAAAACTGCAATAAATTGGGGGGAAGATGCAGGTATGGCTGGACATGGCAAAAATTCGATTGTTTTTGTCCCAACGGAGTCCATTTAACGACTTGAGGCAAACAAGGTATTTACGCTTACTCTCACCTAATGTGTGGTTCTCAATTAGCTAATGTTCTTCCATGGGAGGGATCACTAGGTTTGCTTGTTATTTGGAAAAAGACCCGCTCATGCCCCTAAAAGCCTGACAATCTCATTTTGCTGGGCCCGCCCTTCCCTCTATTATTTAATGAAGTGCAGTCATTTCATCATCGCTACAGCATGATCATGTTACAATTTAGACTCCCAAGTCCTAAAACTTTATCAGCTCATTCTTAACAACCTTCCTTGCCTCAACTGTTGAATCATTAGGTTGGTATATACGAACCCACTAGATCCAACGGTTTAAATACAGCAGGCAAAGATGCTCCGAGCTTAATGTAAAATTTTACATCATGGACAAGTATTTTAAATTGGACGTGAAAAATTTAAGTTTGACTTGTTCTTTCCTTCTCATGACACGGACCCTTGACCCCTCAAAGGGGTTAGATTTTCTCAGTGAGAACCTAGAAGAGAGTTTTCACCTTTCGATTTCAACATGGGGAGAAATCCGGAGAAAATTGCTTTGCATGTTCCGGACCGCATCTACCCCATCACCTCCTCCGCCAGACCCAAATTTAACGTTCGATGGCCGCCTTTTGTCATTTCCCTCCTCCACGTTCCTTCATATGTACCCCTCCTTGTTTTGCTCCAACACCATCTCCCTTCGGATGGATCTTACCACGCCATGTTCCTCTCTCTCCTTTCTCTTCTTCATCTGCCTCCAAATTCACTTCCCCGTGCAAGCTTCCGGCTACTTCCCGCCATTCCAAGAATGCGCTCCTTTCGTGTGTGGAAATATACGAATTAGCTATCCTTTCAAGCATATAGGGCAACCAAGATTCTGTGGGTATCCAAGTTACGAGCTTGACTGTGACGGATATACCCCGACCCTGTCCATGGTGTCTCAGAAATATCAAGTGATCCACATGGATGGGAGCGCACAGATCCTTGGGGTGGCGAGGTCAGATTTATCAAATAGTATATGTCTTGAAACATATAATGAAACCACTTTAGACTTGAATCTATTCAACTACACTTCCAATAACCTCAATTCCACCTTAATTTACAATTGCGACTCATGGCCAACCCTTCCATCTTATTATCAGTTCTCTTGTCCCAAGTCTCAATTTGGCTACTTTGTTCTCGGTGTAAACCTATCGAACCCACTGCCCAAGCCATGCCGTTCCATTGTTCATGTCCCGATTTCAAAAAGTGAACCTATAGATTTACCACCACCTTCGGCAGGCATCGACTTTGGTGATACTATTAGCGACATTCTCAATAAAGGCTTTGAGATCACCTGGATTGCTAACACATCGCTATGCGAAGATTGCGCTATATCAGGGGGAATATGTGGGTATGATTGGACAAGGCAAGAATTCAATTGTTTTTGCCTTGATGCAGCCTATCCGGTGACCTGCCACAGAGCACCAATACCGGCAATCGTCCCTTCAAGTAAGTATGCTTACTCTCATATAACATGTGGTTTTCAAGTAGCTAAAAGTTGTTCAATGAGAAGAATTGCTGGGCATATTCTTCCCTCAAACGAAGTGCAGTCATCCTCGCTATGACATGCATGATTGTTTTACAATTTAGACTTTAAGTCCTAAAACTTTAACACCCTATTCTAAAAAATCTTCCTCACCTTAACTGTTGGATCATTAAGTCGGTATCTACAAACGCTTGAGATTCAACGTTTTAAATGCGACAAGCGAAGATGCTTCAAGTTTATTGTAGAATCTCACATCATAGACAAGTAATTTAAATCAAAACGCATTAACTAATAAGTCAATCAACCTAAAATTTAGGTTTGACTTGTTCTTTACTTCCACAACATGAACTCCTAACCCCTCAAATGGGCTAGACTTTTTCCACAGTGAGAACCTTGAAAAAAGGTTTCACTTCTCAATTTCGACTACATAAGAAGAACTCAAGGGAAAATTGCTTTGCATGTTTCCTGGCCACTGTCTTCCTCATCATTTCCACCCCCACACCCAGTTTCAATGTTCGATAGCCATCCTTTCTTTTTATTTCCCTCCTTCACGAAATATTATAAGACTAAAATTGATGTGGGTCAAAGTCCACGCTCAGAGTAGCTTCCTCTATTTTACTGAGGAATTAACCACATCCATCTCTTTCACACTTCAGTCCGAAGAAAGTAAGTAAATAAAAAAAGAATTTCTCCATCCTCAGCTTGCCACTCTGAATTCCAAACCCTCATTCCACATGATATTCTCCATCCATGAGAGCATGAACTTACTCAAATGGACGATGCAGTCACTATCCTTCTCTCCTTCCCTTCACACTCCATCCTCGTCGTCCTCATCATTTTGCAAGTTCTTTTATGCGAGGGAGACGACGATGTCCACTATACTAACTGCTGCCGCTCAAGTCTTATTTTCAGTACTTGAGGCCTGAGCAATTTCTGTCGTGAAAAAGATGGCAAGCTATTGCTTCCTAGCTAAAGATCCAATGTGGATCATCATCATCGTAAATTACGAGAGATGGGCTCGATTCGGCTTGGCCAAGGAGTCGCGGCCCTTTTCAATCCAGTGATTTTGCCCAAGTTGCAGTTTGGGCTGATGATATGTCAATATCACCTGTCAAATCAGTTCAAAAAAGATACCTAGGCAATGTAAAAAGAAACTCGTCCAGATGAAGTTTAGGCGCCTCAGTTCTGAGGCTTCGATCCCTTCTGTTCTCTAGTCTAGGCGATGGCCATGCTTCTGTCTAGAACGCTACAAACGACGTTCGTGAGGTCCTTATTGAAGTTTCCTCAAAGTGAAGGAGATTGGCAAAGCTTGTTGATTAGTCGGGGGCTGCGTGTAGGAATTGTAAAATGGGGAATACTAGTCCTAGTCGTCCCAAGACAAGTTGACAATTAGCCGGCAGCTCAAGCTACTTGGCTTTGTTTCCACGTGCCCTGTTCTCCTTCTTTTCTTCTTAGCTTTTGTCTGACCGCGCCAAAGTCTTGGTCTTTCGTGAGGCCAAGGCGAGAGGTTCTCGTTAGTGCATCGGGTCAAGTCCTCCATTCCAAAACCAGCATTATTATTTATCCCTTTGCATCCTCTTCCTTTATATATACCCTCCTCCTTGTTTTGCTTCAACTCCAGCTCCCTTCAAATGGATCTTACCATGTCATGTTCCTCTCTCTCCTTGCTCTTCTTCCTCATCTCCCTCCAAATTCACTTCCTGGTGCCAGCTGCCAACGCGTTCTCACTGTTCCAAGAGTGCGCTCCTTCTAATTGCGGAGGTCAAGAAATCAGCTATCCTTTCAGGCATGATAAGCAACCGAAATACTATGGGCATCCAGACTACGAGCTCAACTGTGATGGAGATAACCCGACCTTGTCCATGGAGTCCCTGGAATATCGAGTGATCCACATGAATACCAGCACACAGATCCTCGTGGTGGCGAGGATGGATTTATCAGAAGATATATGTCTCAAAACATATAATGAAACCACTTTAGACTTGAATCTCTTCAACTACACTTCCAATGACCTCAATTCCACCTTATTCTACGATTGCGACTCATCGCCAAACCATCAATGGCCGACCTTTTTCCCTTTTCAGTTCTCTTGTCCTGAGTCTCAAGATGGCTACTTTGTTCCCGGGGTCGACCTTCCGCTCCCATGCAGGTCCATTGTTCATGTCCCGATTTCCAAAAGTGAACTTCTAGTTTTTCCACCACCTTCAATGGACAGCAACAACAATCTTACTATTAGTGAGATCCTCAACAAAAGCTTCGAGATCACCTGGATTCGCAACACTTCGCAGTGCGAAAGTTGCAATAAATCCGGGGGAAGATGCGGGTATGGCTGGGCAGGGCAAGAATTCAAGTGTTTTTGCCCTGACAGAGTCTATTCAACGTCTTGCGGCCGACCGGGTATGTATGCTTACTCCCCCCTAACTTGTGGATTTCAATTAGTTAATTTTATTCCATGGGATGGATTGCTAGGTTTGATTGTTATTTGGAAAAACGATCCGCTCATGCCCCCTAAAAGCCTGATAGTCTCATTTGGCTAAGCATGTCCTTCTCTCTGATATGATGAAGTGCAGTAATCTCATTCTCACTGTGACATAGGTCCCGTTTGGTTCAGCATTCTCAAGGGGCTTTCAGTCCCGAAAGCCCATTGGGAAAAATTTTAGGCGTTCAGTTCAACATTTAAAGGTGTCCTTGGCCAAATGCTAGCATTTGGAATGCTGTGGAATGCTATTATGAGCTTTAATGAGTTTTTTTTCTTTCCAATATTGCCCTTATTGATAGTCATTAATTCCCCTTTTGCCCTAAAAAACACTGTTCATCTCCTTCTTTGGACTTCCATCGCGAAATTGTCGGTGCTCAGCCGGCAGGCGGCGCTCAGTTGTGGGCGGCCGGATTTGGCCTCCGGATATGGCCGCCGGAGGGTCGGATCTGGTTGCCAGGAAGCCTCGCCTGAGGTTGGGCAACCTTGGGCGCCGCCTGGGTCACACGACCCAGGCGCCGCCGCGTGGCCTGCTCGACCTCAAGCGGCGTTGCCTGAGGCCGCGCGACCTCGGCGGCGTCGCCCGGGTGGCCTCAAGCGCGACCTTAGGTGGCGTCGCTTGGGCCGTGCGACCTCAGCGACCGGGTCGCGTGGGCTTAGGCGCGACCCAGGCGGCGTCGCCTGAGGTCACGCGGCCGCCTTCGCCCACCGCCACCATGTGGCATCCTAGAATTTCATAAAAATCCCTGAATATGCCATGGACTATGGATAGGCGATGGAAGTACCGATATTGTAATTTGTAGCCTTCTAATCCATGATTTGCGATGAGATGTATGGCCAAGTCTTTAATGGATGAATTTGGAAATTAAGTTTTATCTTTGGCCATATGTATGATGAATGGGAACTTATGGATTTATAATATCAAGTATATAGTTATCTTAAATTGCAATTTAGTGCTTTAATTAAATAGAGATTTAATTAGTTTTAAAAATGGGTTAAAATTGGATCTAATTAAACTTGGGTCTTAGGCCCAAGAGGGATGGGCCTAAGATGGGCCAAGTTGGACGGCCCATGAAGCCCATGAAGGGCTGCCATCGACCACAAGGAGGGGAGAAGCCGGCCCATCTTCAAGCCCATCATGTGCATGGGGTTTGCCAAGTGGCAAAAAGGGGAGTTACACCCATTGGCCACCTTGGGCAGCTCCTAATCATTACAAATGATTGAATAAAAGGAAATAGAGAGAGGGAGTGACCAGTTTTGAGAGAGGGAGAGAGAGAAAGCTATCGAGAGAGTGAGGAACCGAGAGAGAGGAGGAAGAGGCCGCGCGAGGAAGAAGCTGCTCGTCTGTCGCTCGTCGTTGCCATGTCCAGCCACCGTGTGCTCGTGCTTGCTCGATTTGGAGGCAAGTTAGATCCTTTGATCTGCTCTTGCATGTTGTGTCTAGAATGTGTTATTGAATGGTGATGAATTTCGGATGTCTAGGGTGTGAAAAACCGAAGTTTTAAGAGTGTTGTTTTGAAAGTGTAAACTGTTCTCGAGTAAACAGCCTAACCCAGGATGTTGTAGTGGCTTGCATGCGATGTTTGAGTCGGATTTTGGCTTCAACTTCTTTATGAAAGTTGTAGAAAACGTCTCAAAGTATAACATACTAAAATTTGAGACAAAATGGCTGAGTTTTGAGGGGTGAAACCCTCCCTCTACGAAAATGTTAGATCTTAAGCTGTTTTGTTGACCTCTTTGTGATTTTGTGTGTTGCATGTAACTTTTTACTGAGAATTTCACTTCGAATTTTTCACGAAAGTTGTAGAGAACATCTTGAAGACTAACATACTCAAATTTGAGGTAAAACAAACAAGTATAGCCTAGTGAAACGATTTTTCTTTTGAAGACATTAGATCTGGAAATGTTGTACTGAGCTCCAGTAACTTCGTGGACTATAAAGTGACTTTCCTTTGACAATCTCACCTTGATCCCTTAATGAAAGTTGTTAAGGACTCCTTGAAATATAACATACTCAAATTTGGGACAAAACGAACAAGTATAAGTGGGTGAAATCCTTATTTTTCGGAGAGACTGAATCTGGAGATTTCGGTAACTACCTTTGATGAAATGCATGGTCTATACTATTCTGTACAAACCTCTTTTGGAAAAATGTTCTTCATGAGATATCTTTATCTATGTCTTGGCTACAACATAGTTAAATTTCGTGATTTTTGAAGGTCATTTGCCTATTTAATCGAATGTGTTTTGAAAACTGTACAATCTGTCTACTCGGATTTGATGATGTTGAAATGCATGGTCTATATGATTCTTTACAAATCTCTTTTGGGAAAGTGTTCTGCATGAAATGTCTTTATTTATGTATTGTCTGCAACATAGTTAAATTTCATAATTTTTGAAGGTTATTTGGGTGTTTAACAATAAATGTTTCAAAAATTGTGCAAGATGAACGGACAGAATAAATAATGCTGTGATGCGTGGTCTGTAGTTAATTATGTGGGGACCTCTTGGTGAAGTATTCTTCATGAAGTATCTGCTTTTATGTCTTAACTATCATATGTTCAAATTTCATAAATTTTGAAGGTCATTTAGGTATTTAATTGAAAATGTTGCAAAAACTGTGCATGAGTAAGGCTAAAACTCTTTTCTTGTACTATACGGATTGCAAGTATTCTGATTTTAGCTGGAAATTGTGTTATTTATGGGTTATTGAAATTGTTGTGTAAATCATGATGTTTTGGATTATTACTCGTGTAATGATGTGATAACATTTATACATTTCATATGACATTAAAGGATGAGTAAATTTTCATGAACTCAAAGAAGGATTTCTTTTTAAAACTATTGCATCAAATGGTATTCTTCCCAATGCATGTTACATGATTTCAAAAAGGCTGATTTTAATCAATGGTGTTGTACATCAAATGTGAAATTGAAAATGAGACATATAAGAACATGCATTGAAATGAGGATACCGTCGGAGGTATGAGCCGACGATGCCCTAGGAGTGTCAGGATGCCCGGAGTGTGTGTGCCGGATGCCTAGAGGTGTGTGTCAGATGTCCTCGGGAGTTTCGAGATGCCCGGAGGTATGTGCCGGAGGTTCCTCGCGATGCCAGGTTGGGTGCGAGCGATAGAAATGTGGAATGCAATTACTGGTCCCGAGAAAGAGAAATGTGGTGATTCAATTGGAAAACATGAATTGAAATTAAATCATGCATAATGTGGTGACATATATGCATGACTGTATGATGTAACATGTATAAGTGCATGGTGATGTGTGCACATAGTATGATGACGTGAATGCATGACTACATGATCTATGTACTAATGCATTGGTGGTTTATGCACATGATATTGTGACTTATACATGGCTGTTTTGATGTATCATGCATGACCGAAAGGTGAGATATGATTGATATATATGTACTCTATGTTGCCATGATTGCTCTGTTTAATACATTGAGTAGTGTAATTGATCTTTTACCTGTTGAGTGGTTGTACTCACCCCTTTGGGGACTAACATTTCAGATTAGAGAGATGCCTCTCCCTCCAATCTTGCGCGGTACTTTTTACGGCCTTCCCTCGGATGTGGAGGTCGAGTGCATGGAGCACGTATGCGTCACCATCCCTGGGTTGGTGTTCATACGAGTGTGGGTGCTGGTGATGTATGATGTGGGCCTGGCTGGGGGCCCCGTCATCCAGGAGTTCATGTCCGTCCATGTTCGACGTGACGGGTTGATGCTGGGGATGTTGCCGCCGCCACCGCCCGATGCACCTGGCTGGGTGTGATGGCCCGCGGGAGAAGAGGGAGCTGACATTTTTGGAGAGGGAGCCGACACTTGTAGATGGAAGGTTTTACACATTCGATATAGGGGGTCGATGATCTCTTTTGAGATGTAGCCAAGCGTAGTGAAAAGTCTTGGTTCCCTTTTTGTTTATACCGACCCAAGATGTTCATCCTGAAAATGTAAATAAAAGTGGTTCGGCTTTATGTTTTCCTTCAATGTGTAGTCGGTGTGCATTGTATCATCGCTAAGAGAGTAGAGGGATGGTGAGACTCGCCTCTAATTTTTCACTATGAGCTGCGTTAAACTCCTTTCAAAAAAAAAAAAATGCCTATGAACCTCGGTCCTTCTTTACAACTCCCCTTTTATCAAAGACAAGTAACCGATCTTCGCAATAGGTAGAGCGTTTGGTATCTGTGGCGACCTTACCGAGTTTGGGGGTGCCACACACTGCTAGTTGCTGCCTCCCCACCACTGCCGAGCTACTCCGGCCACCATTTTCCCCTCCACGCAGCTGCTACATCTCCCCCTCCCTTTTCTTTTCTTCTCTTTTTTTCTTTTTTTCTTTTTTCTTTTTTCTTTTTTCTTTTCACTTGAAAGAGGCTTTGCAAAATATACACAAAAATGAGTTTCCAAACACACCAGCATTCACAAAATGCTCATTCAATCAAAGATACTTGGGGAAATGTAAAGCCATTTCCCCAAAGTTGAACCAAACAGGCCCATATTCATGCCAAAATTTAGACTCCAAGTCCTAAAACTCTATCACCCCATTATCGACAGCCTTCCTTGCCTTAACTGTTGGATCATTAGGTCTGTATCTGCAAACCCACAAGATCCAACGGTTTAAATACGACGAGCGAAGATGTTCCGAGTTTAGTGTAATATTTCACATCACGGACAAGTCAATTAACCTAAAATTTAGGTTTGACTTGCTCCTTACTTTCCACATCATCAACTCCTGACCCCTCGAAAGGGCTAGACTTTTTCCATAGTGAGAACCTTAAAAAAGGTTTCACTTTACATTTTCAACTACATAGGAAGAACTCCGGAGGAAATTGCTTCGCGTGTTTCCTCTGTCTTCCTCATCACTTCCCCCCCGACCCAGTTTCAACGCTCGATAGCCATCCCTTTGATTTCCCTCCACGAAATTTCAGAAGACTAAAACTGATCTCGGTCAAAGTCGACGGTCAGAATAGTTTTCTGTATTATAGTGAGGAAGAATTAACGACATCCATCTCTTTCACACTTGAGTCCGGAGAAAGTGAATACAAAAAGAATTTCTCCATTCTCAGCTTGCCCCTTTGAACTCTGAACACTCGTTCCACAATTATTCTCCACCCATGGGAGCATGAACTTACTCAAATGGGCAACACAGCCACTCTCCTTCTCTCCTCCCCTTCATGCTCCATCCTCGTCTTCATCCTCATCGGTCTCATCATCCCACAAGTTCTTCTATGCGAGGGAGATGACGATGTCCACTATACCGACTGCCACCGCTCTTTGAATTGCTAAACCGTCGCAAATATTACTTATCCTTTCTGGGGAGGCAGCCAACCCCAATTCTGTGGACTTCCAGCATTCAGGGTCGAGTTCTATGAGGACGAATTCCCTATATTTGAGTACCAAGAGCAGAAGTATCGAGTCCTCAAGATTGATCAACATCTTCGTACGATGACAATCACTAGGATGGATCTGATGGAGGGTACGTGCTTGCACGAGTTTAGGAATACTAGCATAATGGATTTCACTCTCTTCCATATGACCCCTGCCGTTAAAAACCTCAGCACCTTCTACGGATGTTGGGGCACGTGGATGAACGTAAGCAACGAGTTCGAGTGCTTCAATGATGTCTTCGTGAAGTCGGCTTTCTTCACAGATGACATCTTCTTGGACATAGAGCTCCCTCTGTTTGTCACCATCTGCGTCACAAGCATCAAGGTTCCTGTTCTTCAGAGCGCACTCAATGATCTATAAAGAGGCAAAATTAGCTTGCAGGAAGCTCTGAATCAAGGGTTTGATACTCAGTATATTGACCATCCTGAGTGCCCGACTTGTGCTTCTTCTGGCGGGTTTTGCGGTACAACTCCTCTTCTTCATCGTCTAGTTTCACGTGTTATTGCCACGACAAACCCCACGCTCATACCTGCAATGACCCTGGTACGATCTTTTGGTAGCATTCCCGGATGAACATTCTCAACTTCATTTTGGGGGTTCTTGTTCAGACTGCACATGAGATTCTATTATCAACCACGTAGATCAGGCATGAAATCACTAAACCTTGAGCTGCTGTTTAGTTAGTTTCGATTAGTTCCATAGAACAGAGATCATATGGCCAATGGACCCTGAGAATTTGTCCAGGGAAAAATCCGATTTGACCGAATGTGATCTGCTTGTTTCTTTTGTTGGAAATACGATGGCGCTGCTCTTTAATTTGTCTTCCTCCATCTAATAATATTTAGCGACAAGAATTAAGACTTTTCTTTTGTTTTTCTCTTTGGTGGCACAAAGCAAGAAGAAATTTCAACTTAGCTACTGCTTGGCCAGCAATTCTTTGCGAGAGAGAGTCGTTTTCGCTGACTAGTCACGAAGGTTCGTTGCAAGCCAAACACGTCCCAATGTTGAATTGTCAATGGTCAACGGAGGAGGAGCTCCTGAGGAAGGCAATTTAGATTGGACTTCCTTTTAGCCCCGATTTGACTCTTGATTCAGGCCCATGAAAGGGAGCCCAAAACCATGGGCCCATTGATGTGGATTTGGGCCCATAATTTAGACTATAGGATCATCGAAGTCAACATCCGTTGACTAATTCCAAAACTGCGTTGGGTCGTATGCTACGCTCAGGGTTGTAGGACGTGGGATAAGAATCTAGGGAAATGTGATTAATTTTTTGTTTGCGCTAAAGTTTGGTATCGGAAAAGTAGAAGAGGAAAAAAGAGATCAACAACCAATAATTAATTTGCCTTGCTTAGTTAGGATATGTTCTTAATGATTAGTTAAGATCATCAAAGTCAACATTTCGAAAAAAAACGTTGGTGGGTCCTCCAACCTAAGTCCCCTTTGACTAGGAAGTTTCCTGGTTCGTTCCTCTTAAGGTTTTTTTTTCCAGGGGCGAAAAATTCCCCTGCGTAAGCCATGAGGCGTTTGACTAATATGCGCCCCGGAGCCACTTTCCGTCTCCGCTCGGCATTCTTCGCTTCAAAGCCGATGAACCAGCACAACGACAGCGACTGGAGTTTCGGGACCAGTTCAAACCAACCCCATTTTGAATTTTCTGCAAATTGCTCTTTTCCACAGCCTCTCCTGCCTCTTTCTCCAATCTTCTGCTGTCCTCTGCCTCCTCCTTCCAGTCCCAGATGAATCTCCAGAGCTTCATCTGCGGAGCTGGTTGTTGCCGGTTGGCCCTTGTCGTCATCTTCGCCAGCTTAGTCTATAGGGCTGTGTCAGAGGATGCGCAGTATGAGGCCTGTGCGCCTCGGAGCTGCGGATATGGCCCGAACATCAGCTACCCTTTTTGGATTTCGGGCGAACCCGAGTCCTATTGTGGCCATCCGAATTTCGAGATCACCTGTGCATGGATGCACCCTTTCCTGAATTTTTCGGACAGTGAGTTCTTCTTCATCAAGGAAATCTTCTATGCGAACCATTCTATCCTCCTGGTTGATGCCCCCGTGTACCCTGACACCTGTGATGCTCCACGGCATAATATCAGCTTCGAAAGTACGCCTTTCAATCTGAGTTCCACTAATGCTGATTTCTTCTTCTACTATAATTGCACCTCACAACCGCCAGAATTTACATATCCAGTGGACTGTGCTAGCAACTCCACCCACCACTCTTTTGCGGTTTTTCACGATGAAGTATGGCAGGAAATATATTTGAATTCTGTCATCAGCACCTGCGACTCTGCAGTTAGTGTACATGTTGATGTCAATGCAAATACCGCTAGCTTGGTGACTATGAATTACAGCGTGATTATGGAGATGGGGTTCCTTTTGAACTGGACTGCAATTAATTGCAGCAACTGCGAGGAAAGTGAGGGATGGTGTGGGTTCGAGAACAATACTTTCGTATGCTTTTGCCAAGATCACCCTCATTCTCAAACCTGCAATGATGGTAAATGCATGGATAATTCAGTTTTTATTTTCTTGACTGAGTTTTCGGGTCCGCTGTTTTGCTTGATCTTTCGTTTCTACGTGCTGTGGATAATGTCCTCGAACTTCTTCAATTTCTTCGCCGTAGCTTAGATTCTATACTCGCTTACTGCTGCAAATGAAACTCTCTGATCTCCTGGATTCCAAGACAACTTATCAGAACCTCGTAGATTTTGACGTTCACGAACCTCGAGGAATTGAAAGAAGAGTAACGGAAATGTTCATGCTTCTTTCTCTCTGCAACAGTTTTCTAGTCATCAATTGGGTGTTAATGATTGAAGAAGCTTGAAAGTTCTTGCTGAACGAGAGCTGCCCACTTCTTTTATCAGCGGAACGATAGTTCTGCTTAGAAGCTGAAAGTTTTGAGACACGTCTAGAAATATACCGCCCATTCAATTAGTGGCACAGAAAGTTCTATTTGTCTCCACGTCTGATACCACATTGTTGATCATATTGCAGAGTGTTTGCTACTTTTATTCCAGCAAGAAAAAGAAATTTCCTGTCTTCCTGTTCATTCCCTGATAGCTGTAGAAATTCAGGATTTTAGCTAATGTCTATACTCGTCAGTCAATCAGCCACATATCCATTTGCATGTGCTTCCAATTTCTTCTGGTAAGATGTCACTAATTTATCTGTGGAATTTTCAAGATGAAGACTGGGCCAAACCGGTGAATTTGTAATCTTTCCACTCGATCATGGCTATTTTTCTTTCTTGAAACTGAATGAACTATAACCCCTGATGTGCTCTGATCTTTATATTCCTTAGACACTTTGAAATGATCTGTCTGCAATCCGTTGATACATTTTTCACTTTTGATGACTACTGTCTCAGGAAAGAAGATTGGTCTCAAAGTTGGAATAGGTAATTATTTCAAGAACTTTTCTTTCCCATTTTGACAGTATGCTTCCCTTATTGCTCATTGGAATCTAATGATATGGTCTCTCTCCCCTAAAAATCAGGCTTGGGTAGCGCAGCAGGTGGAGTTCTGTTTATGATTGTTGGTTTCTATATCTATCGATCTCGCCAAAGAAAAAAGTATGGCCAGTCATCCTTTGCCTTGAGAAGCATCTCCTCAAATTACTCCTCCAGGACAGATTTTGAGATGGGCCTCCATGGACTGCCCATCTTTGACTACGACGAACTTAAGAAGGCCACCAACGATTTCGATCCAGCGGCGGAACTTGGTGATGGAGGCTTTGGCACTGTTTTCAAAGGTAAGGGCAACACTAAAATTGTTAACAGTTAGTGAGCCGATCATCAAAGATTTTGCCATGACCTTAACAAGTTTTGCAGGCAAACTCCGAGATGGGCGTCTAGTTGCAGTCAAGAGATTGTATGAAAGCAACTACAAAAGAGTCGAGCAGTTCATGAATGAAGTCGAAATACTTACCCGCTTACGCCACCCAAATCTAGTCTCACTGTATGGCTGCACCTCCCGGCAGAGCCGTAGACTCCTGCTTGTGTATGAATATGTGCCAAACGGCACGGTGGCTGATAACATTCACGGCGATTTAGCTAAACCTGGCTTGCCCCCGTGGTCCACCCGTTTGAACATAGCCATAGAAACTGCAAACGCATTGGTGTATCTCCACGCATCTGATGTTATCCACCGAGATGTGAAGACCAACAATATCCTGCTGGACGGGAATTTCAGTGTCAAGGTTGCAGATTTCGGTTTGTCGCGCCTCTTCCCATTGAATGCCACTCATGTTTCAACTGCTCCTCAAGGGACACCGGGTTACGTCGATCCAGAGTACCACCAATGCTATCAGTTGACTGAGAAGAGCGATGTATATAGCTTTGGAGTAGTCTTAATGGAGCTCATATCTTCCTTGCCAGCCGTTGATATCATGAGGCATCGCCACGAGATAAATCTATCTGCACTGGCCATTAACAAGATCCAAAGTCACGCGTTGCACGAGCTTGTAGATCAAAATCTTGGGTTTGATACAGACAATAGGACTAGAGAAATGATTACTGCGGTGGCAGAGTTGGGATTCCGGTGCTTGGAAGAAGGCCACGACATGAGGCCATCCATGGAAGAGGTATTGGATACACTAAAGGAAATACAAAACCGTGGAGACAACATGGAGAAGTCAGACCAAACGGATAATATATCAGATGATGCTGTTCTGTTGAAGAACAATCCATTAACATTTTCGCCGGTTTCGGTCGCGGCGAAATGGGTTAGTAACGATTCGACACCCAATGCCAGTGGTTAGGTTGCCATTGCAGGAGACGAGATCTTCTGAAGATTGCCGATATGTACAGTAGTGAGGTAATGTGCATGAGTGAGGTAAAGAGGACAGCCACATTATGGTATTTTTCCTTTGTTTTTTTTTTTTTTTTTGGTAAAAAGTATTTTTCCTTTGTTTGTTATCATATTCTTCCATACCGGGCATCTTTACTGAGATGGGAATATTATGTGGATGAGACATAGCAGTTAGCACACTTTCGTCTTTGTTTTCTCTTCTGAATTGAGCATGAGAGCTTAGCCTCTCTTTTTGGGTAGGTACGTGACCACGAAACGGTTCAACATCGACTTCTGTAGTGTGCTGAATGTCTCGTTCGTACCATCCACTGCATTGCCTGAAAAGCTTTGTTTGGATTTCTGCCTAAAACGATACATGAACCGAGAGCGATTTGATAGAATAGCCATGGCTTCTATTCTTCCTAGTTTTTCCATGGAAGCAATTGCAGGAAATGGATTACTATTCTGCCACCAGCTCCTGCTACTCTGCAGTTAGCGTACCTGTTTACGTAAATGCCAATTTCCCTAGCCCTAATGGCTATGGATTTTCTTTCTTGAAATGGAATGTGCTATAACCTCATGATGTACCCTGATCTTTATATATTTTGAAATCATCTGTTTGCAATTCGTTGACACATTTTTCACTTTTGATGACGACAGTCCCAGGAAACAAAAAGATTGGTCTCAAAGTTGGAATAGGTAATTAATTCAAGACTCTCTTCCACTTCTCTACGCTATCCTCTGCAATTTGTTCCGATTTTTGATAGTATGCTTCCCTCATTGCTCTATCAAGTGAGACTGTTGTTCAAAAACACACTTCATTTTCTTAGGAATGGCTGCATTAGGAGCTGGAATTGTGGTCACCCTTATCTTAATGCAAGCTTTAAAGAAGCAGAGGAGCAAATATCTCGATGGCGAAATGAAAATTAAGGGACTCATCTCTTCCAGAAGATACACTTATAAGGACATCAAGACGATGACTAACTCTTTTAAAAAAAAGTTAGGCCAGGGAGGCTATGGCTCCGTGTACAAAGGCAAGCTTCAAGATGGTCAACTTGTGGCAGTGAAGTTGCTAAAGAAGCTGAAAGGCGATGCAGAAGAATTTTTCAATGAAGTTACAAGCATAAGCAAGACTTCTCATGTCAATGTTGTCACCCTCCTGGGGTTCTGTTTCGAAGGAAGCAAAAAAGCTTTGATTTATGAGTTCATGCCCAATGGATCACTCGAGAAGTTCATATTCAACAAGAGTAACACTTTGGAGCTAGATCAACAATTGAGTTGGGACACATTGTACCAAATTTCGCTCGGCATAGCTCATGGGCTAGAGTACTTGCATAGAGGATGCAAAACGAGGATCTTGCACTTCAACATAAAGCCTCATAACATTCTCCTTGACACAAACTATTGTCCCAAGATTTCTGACTTTGGTCTTGCCAAAATATGCCCAAGAGAAGAGAGCATCGTGTCATTGCTTTGTGCTAGGGGCACTGTTGGATACATTGCTCCAGAGTTGATCATAAGGAACATCGGAGGGGTTTCTCACAAATCAGATGTCTATAGTTATGGTATGATGGTTCTAGAGATGGTCGGTAAGAGAAAAAACATTGAAGTCACAATAGATCGAACCAGTGAAGCATACTTCCCTCACTGGGTCCACCGATGCCTAGAGCTTCAAGAAGAGCTTGGACTACTTGGGATCACAAATGAGGAGGACGAAGCAATCACGAAGAAGATGATTATAATAGGCCTATGGTGCATTCAAATCGATCCAAGAGTTCGACCATGTATGACCCAAGTTGTGGAGATGCTAAAAGGAAGTGTTGAGGCCTTGCAAATTCCTCCCAAACCCATTTTTTCATCACCCTCAAGATCGCTTGCGGCTTGTCCACATGAAAGTTCCTATCTGCAAGAGAGTAATGACTCAAGTTGGAATTGTTCATTATCAATTATACAATACCGACACAGTTTGTAATAGACTAAGCAACTACAAAATTAATGATTATTGAGCTTTTCATAAATTTGTGATTAGATGTTTAGGTTGGATTTCTACAAGTATGACTCAAAAATAAGTGAAAAGTGTATTGTTGACACCTAAATTTTCATATATGGGTCTCTATTGCATTTTTATCAATATTAGGGATCTAATTTATGACATAAATGGGCCCCCCTAACCCAAAAATCGATCTCATATTATTTTGTATGCACATTGCTCACTACATCCCATCATGATTAGGGACATTGTGATGTTAAAATTTTCACTACGGCATGGCATAGGCATAACTAAAATAAAAATAAAAACAAATAAGAATAATAAGTTAGAATAAATATAAAATTTAAAAATATACAATTAAAAAAAAAAAGGGAAAGCTCGCGGATCATTTTATATTTCACAGACACATTAAGTTTGTCACACCAATTAACCATGAAGAACGGGCCTCATTTTGAAGCCCATCTGTCGGATTCGTGCATCAGCCCAGGAGAGAGCTTTGGTGGGTGGCCACACGGCATGGCACGCATTGGCTATTGCTCTCACTCCAACTCTCCTGGCTGTCCCCCCGCCTCTCTCTCTCTCTCTCTCTCTCTTCTGCCACATCTGTGTAGGTTAGACGATATTTTTCCTTGATTTTCCATCTCTTATAATAATACATATATCTAAGAGCTTCTCCATATCTTTATTTTATTATGCAAATTTGATATATTATCTTAGATAATTATCTCATAAAACCTATCAACAAAGTGCATACTTCATTACGAATACATTCAATAATAAAAATTTCACAATTTTCTACTTTGCATATTTCTAATCTGCTATTGCGATTCGAAGGAGCTCGTCTAGGCGAAGTATTAATGGTAATATTGATGTACTTATTTTGTATCAATCTTTATTTCCTCAATTCATCCTCATTAGAGGTTAAGCTTCGGAGTTCAAATTCAAATATGAGCAAAATGTCACGGTCTTACAAAGTAATAAGCTCCTTTTTGATAAGATTGTGTTTTTAACGTCAAGGAGCAATATTTTCTTTGGTAGAATCAGTCTTTTTTTATTTTATGTTGGTTAAAAAAAAAAAAAAAACTACTTTTCGGTTTGTCTCAAGGTTAATGCCTGTCGGTATTTTAAATCCTAATATATCCCATTGCAAAGCCATGAGTTCCTCATCATCATTGTTGATACTTTATGTTCCCTTATGTCATTTCACCTCATTCAGCGATTATTTATTATTTATCTTTAAGGATATCATACGACAGCTCCATTTTGTATTTCGTGCTATTTATGTCCAATTTTGTGTTTAAATCCATCTCATTTCCTCGTATTTAAATTCTGTCGAGCGTCATTTTGTTCTTACTTATTATGGTTTTGGATCTCATTTTGATAGCATTTACATCACATTTGCCTGTATGTTGGTGTATGCATGCACAGTAGCTAGTTTACTTCGATTTGTAGACGTTCGGGGTGATTTTTGCTCGTTTATGAGGGGTTACATGGTCACATGTCGCTGTCCATGAGGTCTTGTTTGGTCCATAAGGCAAGCTCCAAAGCCAACCCTCGCAAGTCTCCATGGTCCGGGGTCGTGTCAGGTTAATCGTTAGTCCCTTTCGTGTAATTTTCGGACTCCAAGCAAACCTTAATGCTTGCTGTCCATCTTCGGGGAGTTTCGTGCTGATCGTTGCCGGTACTCGATTGTTCCCTAGTGTACCTTGTGCCCGTCCTTAACCCAAGACGATCTTTTAAATTGGGTTCCAAACTTGTCTCGAGAAAATAACCGACAATCTGAAATTAGATTATCTAATTCTTTCTCTTTTTTTTTTTGTGTAAATAAATATGATAGAAATTATAATAATGTATTGTGTTTTTAGAAGAATAATTATTTTTTTTTTGGAAATAAGCTAGTCGAGATCAAGAAGTTATATGTCGATTGCATCCTCAACAATTTGAGAGAAAAGGGTACATTTCAAACGCATCTGAATTCCTATAGGGCTTTCTAAACGGGATTATAATCTTGTTCTAGCTCCAAACTCAATTACCCACCTTCACAAGATTTTGCAACGAATTAAGAGTCCAAGTCAATCCCATTCAACGGGCTTGACTTGGACTCTAAAGCCTGCCCTCTTCTTCCGAGACACTACTTTTTGTGTATATGCTTCAAGATTTCGATTGCCATATAATGCTGCCCAAACACCGGGCGTGCATTTATGTATGTTTTTGTCACCTATGAGGTAGGCCTTATCTATGGTCTAAGAGTGCGATTTAGTTTACTTAGAAAACACCACAAGATACAACTTTTTGATGGATGTGCATCAGGATTTCAACTGTCATATACTCGAGCGTTTCAGTTTAACAAGCTGAAACGTTACAGAGATGTCCCGTTTTGAGCGGGAACTTTTTCCCGAATCCAATTGCTGCACCCCACCGCTCCTCTTCTCCTCAACTTTCGATTTGTCGCAACGGGACATGGCCCTTCCGTAGGGACAATGATTGTGTTGTACTTGACATTCTTCTTTTCAATTGGATCATTCTAAATAGTACCGATATTGACATGTGATACGCAATACGACATATCATGACACGCCGACATGTCGTTTTTAAAAAAATAAAGAATTCCGATACATTGGGACATGTTATATATTAAATATATATTTTTATTTTTATGATTATTCCAATCAAATTAATTTGATTCAAATTCATAAACAAATAAATAAATAAAAGCCTATAATAAATTTACACTAAAAACATTAATCCATAATTTATAAATATCATTAATTGTTTCAATTTGACAAATTCAACTCCATTCCAATAATCCATAAAACTTGGAGAAAAAAAAAGCAATGCACATTCTAGAATCGCGTGTTAGACATGTCAAAAGAGGAGTAGGCATGTTGGAAGAGGAGGAAAAAAAACTTGGGAATGAATTATGTATCACAGGAAGTAAGAGTCAAAAGAAGAAGAAGACTAATTTTTCTTTTTTTCCCATTATATATTATTTATTTTATTTTTATTTTTTCACATATATACATTTTGACCTCTTATTTATTAAAAATTTTTAAAATTGACTCGCATATCGGAATCACATATTAGAAACTCGCATATTAGAATTCTAACTCAAGTGTCGGAGAGTGTTGAGAAAATCGATCAGATGTCAGATTTTCCGACACGTGTTGACCGAATGTCGGAGAGTGTTCAAGAGTGTTGGATACGTGTGTCGAGTGTCGACATGACACAAAGATTTTTGAAAGTGTCAATGCTTCCTAGGGTCATTTTTTTCCCTTTTTTGGGTGACTATTCCCTGCCTTTCTCCACTTTCAACTACCTTCATATAATCTATGCGCCAGAAGGGAAACGCGGTTGTTTTATTAAATAATTATGTACAAGACTGAGATATTCCTTCCCAGGCAAACATGTTTCCCGTGTAGCGCAGTAAGTCATATGAATGAAGTCAAAAGTTGACGAGAGTTCCCACCTCTTGCAGATAAATATGAATTCTCCGCGCTTGACGTCACTGGGGACCGACACCACAGTATGACTCGTTCTCATCAGGTCGGTGATTAATTCCGTCCATGATAGACAAAATTATCAGGCGCTCGATTCTATTTACAAGACGAACAGCATTTGATAACTCAAATACTCGATCTTTTATGAATTAATTTTGGACGAAATCTCCCCCATTATATATGTATTAATATTATTCTTAGCAGGATATATCATTAGAAAAAACCCCAGGAAATATGCTATATAAAAAGATAATTATCCAATCGGTTATAAATTTATTGTACGAATATCAATTTAGTTGTAAGTTTTTCAATTTTGCCAATATAATCGTAAATATTTACGCGAAATTTTAATATAATCCTTCCGACCAATTGATACCAGAAATTGCTGACATGACGTACAATCATCGTCGATCATCTTAAGTGGGAAGCTGACATTGACAACTTATGGATCGCCATATCAGCAATTTTCAACAATAATTGGTCGGAAAAAGTTTATTGGAATTTCTAGCAAAGGTTGAAGAGTATATTAATAAATTTGAAAATTTTAGAACTAAATTGACATTTATGCATTAAATTTGAATTGAATTGGTAATTTTCCTAGGATTTGTAAAACGTGAGATTTTGCTTAGAAGTTTCATGGTTTGTTCCTAATGGTTAGGCAGATCATCATCAATGTCAACATTTCAACACCTTGGCGGGCCCTCCGGCTAACTGTAATTAAGAGGTCCTTTTGACTGAATTTTCATGGTTTGTTCCTCAAAATTTTCTAGGGCAGATTTTCCGTTGCGGACAATGATGCATTTACATTGATTTCTTGAATAATGCACGCATAGGACCACTGTTTGCCTCGCTTGGCATTTGAGCTAGGGCCAATTCAAACCAACTCCATTTGATTTCTCACCCATCCTGCTCTGCCTCCTTCTTCTGGTCCCAAATGAATCTCCAAAGCTTCATCGCAGAGCTATTTGTCGCTGGTTAGTCCTCGTTGTCGTCTTCGCCAGATTAGTCTATCAGACTGTAGCAGAGGATGCACAGTACGAGGCTTGCGTGCCTCTGAACTGCGGATATGGCCCGAACATCAGCTATCCTTTTTGGATTTCCGGCGAGCAAGAGTCCTATTGTGACTATCCGAATTTCCAGATTACCTGCAAAGATACATACCCTATCATGACTTTCTCGGACAATGAGTTCATTACCAAGGATATCTTCTATGCGAACCATTCGTTCCTTCCGGTTAGTGCCCTCGTGTACCTAGACTCCTGTGGTGCTCTACCGCGTAATATCAGCATTGAAAGGACGTCTTTCAATCTTAGTTCCGCAAATGTCGATTTATTCTTCAACTACAATTGCACCTAGCAGCCCACAGGTTTTACATATCCCGCGGACTGTGCTAGCAACTCCACCCACCACTCTTTTGCTTTTTTTCTCAACAAAGGATCGCAGGAAATGGATTTGTATTCTGCGGTCAGCTCCTGCTACTCTGCAGTTAGTGTACCTGTTGACATCAATCCAAATATCGCTAGATTGAGGACTATGAATTACAGTGAGATTACAGAGATGGGGTTCCTTTTGAACTGGACTGCAATTAATTGCAGCAACTACGAGGGAAGTGAGGGACGGTGTGGGTTCGAGAACAATAATTTTGTTTGCTTTTGCCCAGACGGTCCTCATTCTCACACCTTCTATGATGTTGAGTGCATGGGGGAGTTTTTTCGGTTTTTTCTTCTTGACTTTTCAAATCTACTATTTTGCTTGATCTTTCATTTCTATGTGCGGAGGTTGGTATCTGCGTCCCACTAGATCCAATGATTAAAATGTATTGAGTGAGGCTGAAGTTACACCAAATTCACAGTAAAATTTTTCAAATGCTGGACCAAAACAACTTGCTTTTCTTCATGGGATTTTCTTGTGCACAGGATCAAACAAAAAAAGAAAGAAAGAAAGCTTCCGTCAATACTAGTGGTGCTAAAATCTGATGAAGTGT
Organism: Eucalyptus marginata; assembly: GCA_014182565.1. Lineage (NCBI taxonomy): Eukaryota > Viridiplantae > Streptophyta > Magnoliopsida > Myrtales > Myrtaceae > Eucalyptus > Eucalyptus marginata. Next base: position 9,750,348 of record CM024586.1, on the reverse strand, counting down.
TCAGTTGAAATATGTAACATTCATTTATTTGAACTGTAAATATAATTAACTCCATCATGCTATAGGTTTTCATTGTGACATGACCTTATTTATTATTAGTATAAGCACTATAATGAGTGTGGATCCAAGCATGGGCCATATATGCTTCGATTCAATACATATGCACGCTTCAGACCACTTTTTGCCTCGCTTGGTATTGGCGTTGAAATTGAAGAACTAGCACACAACAATGATACGAGTTAGGACCAACTATGATACGAGTTAGGACCAACTCAGACCAACTCCATTTGATTTTTTTGCAAATGCTTTCCACGCTCTCTCCTACCTATTTCTTTTATCCTCTGCAATACTCTGCCTCCTTCCGGTCCAAATGAATCACAAAACTTCATGTGAGTAGCTAATTGTCACCAATTGGTCGTCATCATCATCTTCACCAACTTAGTCTATTTGGCTTTATTGGATGATGCACAATACGAGGCCTGCATGCCTCGGAATTGTAGATATGGGCTGAACATCAGCTACCCTTTTAGGATTTATGGTGAACAAGAGTCCTATTGAGGCTATCTGAATTTCAAAATTACCTGCAAGGAGATATATCCTGTCCTGACTTTCTCGAACGGGGAATTCACTATCAAGGATATCTTTTATGTGAACAATTGGTTCCTCCTGGCTAATGCCCCTGTGTAGCAGGAATCCTGTGATGCTCCGCCCCATAATATCAACCTCGAGAGGACGACTTTCAATCTCAGTTCCACTAATGCTGATCTGTTCTTCTACTATAGTTGCACCTCGTAGCCAACATGTTTTTACAAGACCAGTGGACTGAGCTGGCAACTCCATGTGCCATTCTTTTGCTTCTTCTTTTTTTTTTTCCCAAGGAAGCATTGTAGCAAATGGATTACTATTCTGTTGTTAGCTCCTGCTATTCCACAGTTAGCACTCCTATTTCTGTTAATGCCGATTTCACTAGCTTGAATCACTATCTTGAAGAAAGGGTTCCTATTGAACTGGACTGCAATTAACAGTTAGATCTTTAGGTCGGCATCTGCTACCCATAACATCAAAAGGTATAAATAAATTGAGTGAAGATGCTCCAACTTCACTGTAAAATTCTGCAAGGGTTGGGCTAAAACTACTGGTTTCTTCTTGGGCTTTTATTATGAACACAACCAAATGAAAAGGAAAACTACGTCTCCACAAATGGTGCTAAAATCTGATCGCTTGGATAGTTGAAATATATTATTGATAGAGGTGAACTGCGCACTTAATTCTATCTTTGCACAATCAATGTGTTGGAAGATACGCCAAAAGTTTGGAAAGATTCGATTAGATCAAATCATAGGGATTTTATTGAATCAATTAAAATCAAATCTAATATGTACATTGTATCATTTCCTTTTCTTTTACACATGCTCTATAATATAATGTAACTCTGTACATTGAATGAAAGTCAGAGAACTACATTGAAATCCCTATCCTTCTTCTTCTCGTTTTACCTTTCCCTTCATATTTTGTGGCACCCCCGATTTGCTAAGGTCGCCACAGATACCTATCGCTCAACCTATTGTATACTAGTCTAATATTTTATTTTATTTTAGTCGGGTTAAAGAGGAATCATTGTTCATAGGCATTTTTTTTTTAAAAGGGGTTCAGCGTAGCTCATAGCGGAATTATAAACGAGTCTCACCATCCCTTACTCCCATGACAAAGATACAATGCACACTGACTACGCACCAAAGGAAAAGATAAAGCCGAGTCACTTTTATTCACATTTTTACGATGGACATCTCGGGTCAGTACAACAAAAAGCCAAGATTTTTAGCTACACTTGGCTACGGCTCAAAAGAGAGATCTCGACCCCTATATCGAACATATATACCCCTCCATCTACCAGTGTCGGCTATCCCAAAAAGTGTCAGCTCTCACCAGTCAAACGTGCCATCACACCCAACCCGATGCATCGGGCGGCGGCGGCGGCAACATCCCTAGCATCACCCCGTCGCGACGGACGTGGACAGACAGAAACTCCTGGATGACCGGGCCCCTAGCCAGGCCCACATCATACATGACTAGCACGCGGACTCGAATGAACACCAGACCAGGAATAGTGACACAAATATGCTCCGCGCACTCGACCTCCACGTCAGACGGTAAGCTGTAGAAGGTACCGCACGTGACCGATGGTAGAGGCGTCTTTTTAATCTGAAATGTTAGTCCCCAAAGGGGTGAGTACAGCCACTCAGCAGTAAAGATCCATCAAACTATTCAATACGTCAAACAGAACAATCAAGATATCATGAGGAAGCACATATCATTCATATATTTGAGCATACCTCACCTTACAGCCATGCATATATCACCATGCAACGTGCCCATACCATCATGCACTTGTACATATATCATCAAAACAGCCATGCGTATATGTCATCATACTATGTGCATATACCACCATGCACTTGTACATATATCAACAAGCAGCCATGCATATATGCCCTCATCCATGCGCGTGATTCAATTCCAAATTTTATCTTTCAATTGGATCACATCATTTCTCTTTCCCGGGACTAGTATTTGCGTCCCATATTTTATCACTCGCACCCCACTTGGCATCGCGAGGAGCCTCCAGCACACACCTTCGGGCATCCGGCACACACCTCCGGGCATCTTGAAACTCCCGAGGACATCCGGCACACAACTCCGGGCATCCGGCACTCACCTCCGGACATCCCGACACTCCCGGGGCATCGTCAGCTCACACCTCCGACGGTATCCTCATTATCATCCTTCATTTTCACATATGTGTCCCAATATCAACATGGCATATGATGTGATGGTAACAAAGGTCTTATTCAGCTTTTGATATTGTATCTAATGCCAAATGTCATCACATATGCAGCAAGATCAATCACTTAAAAAAAAAAACATTATATCTCATGGAGCAAACTCAGGGATTTTTTATTATTATTATTATATAAAACGGAATGCATTCTTTTATTTAACACTCCTTAAAAATTTAGTAATTGGCCCTAATAAATTCTAAGAATTTAATACATTATAGACAAGATCTAGAGGCAATTATCTCATAAATCAATACGGTCCATGCATCACAGCATTAAAAATTCTAACATTTCAGCTTGCACAGTTTTAGAAACAATTTCAATTAAATACCCAAATGAACTCCAAAAATTCCGAAATTTTAATACGTTATAGACAAGGCCTAAAGGCAGATATCTCATGAGGAACACCACACCAAAAGAATCTCACACAAAACAGCACAATCCATGTATCACAGCTTTCAAAATCCTAACAATTCAGTTTGCACAGTTTCAGAAATATTTTCGGTTAAATACCCAAATGAACTTCAAAAATTCTGAAATTTTGTATGTTATAGACAAGACTTAAAGATAGCTATCTCGTGAAAAAATCGAAATCCAATTCATTCTAGATAAATAGTTATAGACGGTTAATACCCCCTGTTCTCGGTGCCGGTATTCCAGATTAGTTTCTTTTCAAAACAATTTCATTTCACTGACCTACACATGTCCGTTTATTCTAAATTGTCAGTATGTTATTTCCCAGAATGTTATCTATAACTTTCATTAAGGACACAAGATCAAAATTTGACTAGATGATTTTATACAAATCACATAATCGTACTAGGTCGAAGTAGCATTTTCCAGATCTAGTTTTCTTCAAAGAACAACGATTTCACCTACCTATACTTGTTCATTTCCTCTAAAGTTTTGATATGTTATACCTCAAGATGTCCTTTACAACTTTCATTAAGGAATCGCAGTGAGATTTCAACAAAAAGGTTACCTTACAGTCCACGAATGCATCAAGAGTCGGCACAACAAATTCCAGATCTAGTCTCTCCAAAGAACAACGATTTCACCTACCTATACTTATTCGTTTTATCTCAAATTTGAGTATGTTATTCTCCAAAAATTCCTTTACAACTTTCATTAAGAGGTCGAAGTCAAATTTCAACTAGAACATCGCATGCAACTCACTAGAACATCCAAGGTTGAACTGTTTTTCTCAAAAACAGAATACTAGGCTAGAACACTACTCTTGTAACTTCGAAATTTCACACATCAACCACATCCGAGATTTCACCATTCAATCACACACAAAACACAGCAAGCAAGGGTAGATCAAGGGACCCCACTTGCCTCTAATTCTAGCAAACAACCGGTGGGCTCGACGGCGGGACACGGCGGCTCGACGGTGGCGACGAACCTCCTCATTCCTTTCTCTCTTCCTCTCTTCCTCTCTTTCTCTCTTTCTCTCCTCTCTCTTGGCACCTAGACCAACCACCCCCTTCCTCTTTTCCTTTTGGTTGAAAAGAAAACTTGCATGCATCCACATTTTGCATGGAGGGACACTTGTCTCCAAGAAGGAGACAAGTGTCTCCCTTGCCGAAGACACTTGGAGGAGGCCATTCGGCTTCTCCCCCCTCCATATGATCAACAGCCCCATGGGCTCTATGGGCCGGGCCTTTTGGCCCACTTTAGGCCCAACTTTAGGCCCAACACTCTTGGGCCTAAGGTCCAAACTTAAATGCCCATGATTACTTTTAATAATCCATCTTAATTCCCACTTATATAAAGTACCAAATTACAAATTCATATGGCCATAAAACTTTGTAACATAGATCAATAAAAATCCAACTTATAAAATTCATGGCCAAAAACATAATTTCCTCATCAATAAAATCCTTAGTCTCACATGGACATAGGACGCGTTTCCAACAAAATAATTGTCCATTAGATGCTCGGCCATTAATCTATTACACTTCTTTGGTCTAAAGGCCACAACATAGATTGATGACACTTCCATCACCCTTCCATAGGTTGTAAAGCATCTAGAGGTTGCCATGAAGTTTTAGGATGCCGCATATTTTGACATGGTATCAGAGCTCCGAAGACTTTGACATAACTTCCACTTCGTCCCTATTGATTGCCTAGAAGAACCCTATCCTGCAAAAGGGTTGCCGAGAGGAATCAACACTTTTTTGAAGGGAAATTTTTCAATATGAACCAACCAGAGAATCTCACCTCCAACCCAGATGAACAAACAACAATAGTAACGACCCCACAAGCTTCCGGTGTTATCTCCATGGCCGAACAACAATTCGGCCAACCCCAGATCCAAAATAAGCATGCATATTGGCAGAATGCTCTGGCTTAGTTTAATCTAGGTCAGCCATTCTCGGCCTATCCCTACCAATGGATGCCATATCCATGGATCCCTAGGACGAATCCAGTCACATCATCGCCGGGATTTTAGAGTAACATGCCGAGCGACGGAGGCCTACCAACCAGTATTGGGGCAGGCTTGACCATTGGCCCGGAGCAGACAGGCAGATCGAATAATTCTGGTGTGGGACTTCAGGGGCAATCCACAAATCCATACCAGGGAATACCACCTGGTTTTCTTCCGTCTCCTTTCGCGGCCGCCATGGGTTGACCAGAGCCCGGCAACGCACTCTATGTCTCCACTGCCGAAGGACCGGAGTTGCGACTCATCAGCCACCCTCTCACGGGTCCAGAAAATTACTCAACTTGGGTGCGGGAATTTCAGTGAGCCCTAATCACAAAAGACAAAGAGGGGTTCATTGACGGGACCGTTCTGATCCCGATCGACGAGAAAATGGGAAAACAGTGGAGAAATGTAACCAATTGGTCAGAACATGGATCGGCAACTGCATCAACCCAGAAATCGCAGCTGGGTTACCACCCATAGAAGACTCGAAAATAATTTGGGACAGCATTCGAGAAATGTATGGCAAATTGGATCGGGCAAAAAATTTTTCGCTTCACCAAGCACATAGCGAACTGAAGCAAGGAAACACATCGGTGACAATTTGCTTCAACAGGCTTTCAGCACTCTGGAACGAGTTGGAAGCTGCTGAAGAAAAGCTGGAAGGGCTCGAATCGACCCTCCAACAATATAAAGCCATGAAAGACAGAGAGAAGGCGACTCGATTCTTACACATATTGAATGATTCGTATCTCACCTTCCGATCGTAGATTCTGGCGATGGAACCGGCACCAACCCTTAGCCGGATCTTCCAGCTTGCGGTGCAAGAGGAGAATCAAAGGCTTGCTTCGCCATATAGTAAGAACTTCGAAACCCTAGCGCTGGTGGCAAGGGTGGAGAAGGAGAAAACCCTAGAAAGGAAAGGGCACAAGCAGTCGCTAGGGTTCGCGGAGAACCGAGGGCTGCTAGGGTTCGCGGATTAGAAGGGATATAAATGGGGCAGCGCGGACGGCCCAGATCGGATGTCGCGATCCGATAGCTCCAGAGGCATGCGGGCTCCGTCTGATCTGGACGATGGAGATGCGTTCGTTCCAAAGGGATCCAACGGTCCTCAAAATTCGAAAGGATATGGGCAAAATTTGAAAAATAAAGGCAAATTATTCTATGATTTTTGCAAGCGGCCCCATCACACAGTTGACACTTGCTGGAAATTGCATGGTAGACCTGGAGAAAAAGAAAAAAAAGGGGAAAGAAATATCTATAGCAACCTATCAAATTTCAAGATCGATGAATTCTGCAAACCAGCCTATTACACATGAGGAATATCAGCAACTTATGCGTGGCCTTGCAAAAATTGGATGTCCAAAAAGGGGGAGCAACTTTACTTTGTACTTCTTATTGCCTGGCAAGTACTATTTCTAGAAATACCTGGATTATAGATTCAGGAGCCAATAATCATATAGCATGCGATACGAGGTTATTTTCTACTATTAATGAAGAATTAGATGATCTTGTCACTGTACAATTACCCAATGGAAACGCTGCCTATGTCACTACAACAGGGACAGTCACACTTAATTCTCATATTGTCCTTACCAATGTCCTTTATATTCCGGACTTCCAATTTAACCTCATTTCAGTGTCTAGAGCCTGTAAGGAAAACTCTTGTCGAGTTCTTTTCAATACTGATACCTGTCTATTTCAGGCCATTTCGACTGGGACACTAATGGGCTGGGGTAGTCTCTTTGAAGGATTGTTTTTCTGGAAAAGCTTGCCGATAAATTTTAATCTTTTTCCTTGTAATAAGAAATCATTGTGTAACTTGACTTCCAATGATAGAAATTTCCTTTTGCACTCCAGATTGGGTCATAGCTCTCATTTTTCTTATCCTCAATGTCGAATTTGCCCGCTTGCAAAGCAATCGCGTAATCCCTTCCCTTTAAGTCAAAGTCGTTCAAAAAATATCATTTCCCTACTGCATGTTTGTGGCACCCCCGAAAGGCCCCCGATCCGTTAGGGTCGCCACAGTTCGCTCACCTTTCCCTTTCCCTAATAACATGTCACTCTGATACCATTTCAATTGCAGCGGGTCCATACAACCTGGGGGTTTACATCTTTTAGATCGGTCCCTTGCGCAATTCATATAACGGAAGCATAACCAACAACTCCCTTCCCTATAGCTCCGAAAACAGTGCACACCAACTAAACATCTTTTATAAGTTAAAGCCGAACACTTTTATTTACATAAAGTAGATGAACATCTTTAGTCGGTACATCGAAATGCCATGGTTTTCTATACTTGGCTATACTTCAAAAGATGACCGACATCTCCTCCAACAGTCGTATACTTAAAGTCCATCGATCAGTATCGGCGTCCAAAAGTTCCTTCCTTTGCTATCCTCCTCCTCGCGGTCAAATCCAACCACTTGATCCATCTACTGGTGGCAGTGGCAGCAGAGGAATCTTATCTAGTATGAAATGTTAATCCCCAAAAGGGGTGAGTACAACCACTCAGCAGTAAAGATCCACCAAACTACTCAATGCGTCAAACAGAACAATCAAGGTATCATGAACAAGGCACATATCATTCATGCATTCAAGCATACCTTACCTTACAACCATGCATATATCACCATGCCATATGTGCATATACCACCATGCACTTATCATCAAGCATTCATGCATATATCACCATGCACTTATCCTCAAGCATTCATGCATATGTACCCATGCCATATGTGCATATACCACCACGCACTTATCATCAAGCATTCATGCATATATCACCATGCACTTATCCTCAAGCATTCATGCATATGTCTCCATGCCATATGTGCATATACCACCATGCACTTATCATCAAGCATTCATGCATATATCACCATGCACTTATCCTCAAGCATTCATGCATATATCACCATGCACTTATCCTCAAGCATTCATGCATATGTACCCATGCCATATGTGCATATACCACCACGCACTTATCATCAAGCATTCATGCATATATCACCATGCACTTATCCTCAAGCATTCATGCATATGTCTCCATGCCATATGTGCATATACCACCATGCACTTATCATCAAGCATTCATGCATATATCACCATGCACTTATCCTCAAGCATTCATGCATATGTCTCCATGCCATATGTGCATATACCACCATGATTCATATCATCCATGCTATCAAGCATACATCACCATGAGATCCACTCATACCTTCATGATCGCATTTTCAATATCAAATAGCATCCATTTACTTTCATAAGCAGATCATGCATCATGCCATATGCATACACCCATGCACATGATTCACTTTCAATTCTTATCTTTCACAAGGATCTCATCAATTTTTTTCTTCCTAGGGACCAATGTTTGCATCCCACAATTTATCGCTCGCACCCAACCTGGCATCGCGAGGAACCTCCGGCACACACCTCCGGGCATCCGGCACACACCTCCGGGCATCTCGTACCCCAAGCGGCATCACGAGGAATCCCCGGCACACACCTCCGGGCTTCAGTGCATTACGTACCGACATACCACCAGGCATTCCCCCTGGAATTACGTATCGTATACCACCGAGCATCTCGAAACTCCCGAGGACATCCGGCACACACCTCCGGGCATCCGGCACACACACTCCGGGCATCCCGATACTCCCGGGGCATCGTCGGCTCACACCTCCGACAGTCATTCATATTCTCATACCTTTCTTTTCCAATTTCACACTTGAAATTTCCAATGCAATTGATTTAAATTGTTCTTTTGAAATCATGCAGTATACATTAAAGAAATTGTCCTTTGATTAAATAAAATCTTTTTTTGAGATCATGGAAAATTTATCGTTTTCTTGAATGTCATATGAAATGCATGAAAGCCATTACACCATTATATGAATAATAATCCAAAGTCTCATAATTCACATAACAATTCATACAGACCACACATCACAGCATAGAATTGGCCATACGTTCCAACATCATAAATTTCGAAAATGTACAGCTTGCACAGTTTTCATATCACAGTCAATTAAATAGGTAAATGACCTTCAAAAATCCTGAAATTTAACTATGTTGTAGTTAAGACATAGATAAAGATATCACATGAAGGAAATTTCTCTAAAAGAAATTTGCACAGAAAGTTACAGGTCATGCATGTCAACACTTCCATGTCCGGAACACACACCTTGCACAGTTTTCATATCATAGTCGGTTTAGTATGCAAATGGCCATCAAAACTCATGAAATTTGAGTATGTTATAGATAACACATAGATAAATATGTTTCATGAAGAACATTTCTCCAAAAGAAGCTTGTACAGAAAGTTATAGGTCATGCATGTCAATATTCCCATGTCCGAAACACACACTTGCACAGTTTTCATATCATGGTCGGTTTAGTATGCAAATGGCCATCAAAACTCATGAAATTTGAGTATGTTATAGTTAACACATAGATAAATATGTTTCATGAAGAACATTTCTCCAAAAGAAGCTTGTACAGAAAGTTATAGGTCATGCATGTCAATATTCCCATGTCCGAAACACACACTTGCACAGTTTTCATATCATAGTCGGTTTAGTATGCAAATGGCCATCAAAACTCATGAAATTTGAGTATGTTATAGTTAACACATAGATAAAGATGTTTCATGAAGAACATTTCTCGAAAAGAAGCTTGTACAGAAAGTTATAGGTCATGCATGTCAATATTCCCATGTCCGAAACACACACTTGCACAGTTTTCATATCACGGTCGGTTTAGTATGCAAATGGCCATCAAAACTCATGAAATTTGAGTATGTTATATTTAACACATAGATAAAGATGTTTCATGAAGAACATTTCTCCAAAAGAAGCTTGTATAGAAAGTTATAGGTCATGCATGTCAATATTCCCATGTCCGAAACACACACTTGCACAGTTTTAATATCATGGTCGGTTTAGTATGCAAATGGCCATCAAAACTCATGAAATTTGAGTATGTTATAGTTAACACATAGATAAATATGTTTCATGAAGAACATATCTCCAAAAGAAGCTTGTACAGAAAGTTATAGGTCATGCATGTCAATATTCCCATGTCCGAAACACACACTTGTACAGTTTTCATATCACGGTCAGTTTAGTATGCAAATGGCCATCAAAACTCATGAAATTTGAGTATGTTATAGTTAACACATAGATAAAGATGTTTCATGAAGAACATTTCTCCAAAAGAAGCTTTTACAGAAAGTTATAGGTCATGCATGTCAATATTCCCATGTCCGAAACACACACTTGCACAGTTTTCATATCACGGTCGGTTTAGTATGCAAATGGCCATCAAAACTCATGAAATTTGAGTATGTTATATTTAACACATAGATAAAGATGTTGCATGAAGAACATTTCTCAAAAAGAAGCTTGTACAGAAAGTTATAGGTCATGCATGTCAACACTTCCATGTCCGAAACACACACCTTGCACAGTTTTCATATCACGGTCGGTTTAGTATGCAAATGGCCATCAAAACTCATGAAATTTGAGTATGTTATATTTAACACATAGATAAAGATATTTCATGAAGGAGTCGAAGTGAAATTCTTGGTAAAAAGTGACATGCAACACTCAAATCCACCAAGAGACCACAAAACAATTCCAGATCTAGCATCTTTCATAGAGGGAGGGTTTTACCCCTCAAAACTTAACCATTTAGTCCCAAATTTTAGTATGTTGTAGTTTAAGATGTTATCTACAACTTTCGTGAAGAAGTCAAAGCAAGAATCCAACTCAAAACACACATGCAAGCCTCTACAACATTCGGGTTCAACGGTAAACTCGAAAAACAGAAGGTATTTCCAAAAACAGTTCATCCTAGCTTCGGTTCTTTGGACCCTAACCCTTCAAAATTCATCACTAACCCGAACATACATGCAAAACACACATGCAAGGGTAGCAAGAGATCCCAACTTGCCTCCAAAGACCGAACCAACGACGGCACAAGGACGGCGAAGGGCGGATGAACGGACGACGGGCGAGCGGCTCCTCCTCCTCCTCCTCTCTCCCTCGGTTTCTCTCGAAATCTCTCTCTCTCTCTCTTTGCTTTTTGGTCTGAAATTCCCCTCCCCCTTTTCCTTTTAGTTGTTTAATTACTTGCCTTTGGTTAATTTTGCATGGAAGGACACTTGTCTTTGTAAGAAGGACACTTGGCTTCATGGGAAGGACACTTGTAGAGTCCCCCTCGCCACTTGTTGATCTTCATGCAAGGCTAATGGGCCTCATTTGGGCCGGGCTTGGGCCAGCCTTGGTCGACTACTTCATGGGCTCCTTGGGCCAGGCCTCTTGGCCCACTTTGGGTCCAACACTTTTGGGTCTAAAGTCCACTTTTAAATGGCCCAAAACAATACTAAATAAGCCCATAATTGCTCTTAACAATTTACTTTAATCCCCACTTAATTTCATAATCTCAAATACTTACATGGCCATAAAATTTTGTAATATAAATCAATAAGAAATTTGCATGAAATTTTTGGGATGCCACAATGTTGATGTCTGGGGACCCTATCATACAGTAAATCATGATGGGTCTCGATTTTTCCTTACCATTGTGGATGATCACTCCAAAGCCACATGGATTTTTCTCATGCAGTCTAAAAGTCAAGTTGTGTCCAACTTAAGAACCTTTTTTTCCTTATCAAAAACCCAATTTGGGAAACCTGTGCAAAGAATAAGGACAGATAATGGGAAGGAATTTTTTAATCATGAATATGTGGATCTTTTTTCATCACAAGGGATATTGCATGAGAGCTCCTGTACCTATACACCACAACAAAATGGAGTGGTGGAAAGGAAGCATCGTCATCTCTTGGAGGTTGCCAGAGCTTTAAAGTTTCAAGCTTCTATTCCAGATATTTTTTGGGGGGATTGCGTATTGACTGCTGCTTATTTAATAAATCGAATGCCGACCAAGATTCTGGATGGACAATCTCCTTTCCAGATACTCTTTGGAAAGGAGCCTGACTTGAGCCACTTGAGAGTTTTTGGTTGTCTATGCTATGCTGCAATTGTTGGTCCCAAAGATAAGATGAGTCCACGTGCTCGCAATTGCATCTTCATGGGATATTCTACCTTACAAAAGGGATATCAGATTTTTGATCCGAGTACAGGAGAATTTTCTGTCAGTAGAGATGTTATATTCCAGGAAACTATTTTTCCTTTTGCCGACCAGAACAAATGTGGCACTGAACCAGGGCATTCTCCAACCTATTCTGCTGAAGATAGGTTTGCAGGTTTCGGATATATCTTTCTTCCTTCATTGACGGATACACAAGGATTTTCCAAATCCACTACCAGCACAACACCTTTAGTGGATGTCCAAGATGAAAGACTGAATGATGAGGTTCCTTCAGATCTGCCTACTTCAAACTCGTCTCCTGTGGAAATTCTAGACAATGCTACATCTTCGGAAGATGATCAACCCAGACGTTCTGGTCGTGCTACTCAACCACCTACCTAGACTAAAGACTACATATGTGGAGTCAGGAATTTACCAGGTATTCCTTTTCCAATCTCCTCTTATGTTTCCTTTGATCGTTTGTCCCCAACGCATCGATGTTGCATTGCTCATATTTCTGAAGAACACGAACCATCCAACTTTCATGAGGCAAGTAATGATCCACGATGGCAAACAGCAATGGAGGTAGAATTGAAGGCTCTCATGGATAATCACACATGGGATCTTGTTCCCCTACCTCCACATCGTAAAGCAATTTGATGTAAATGGGTATTCAAGATCAAATATCGAGCAGATGGATCGATTGAAAGATACAAAGCGTGACTAGTGGCTAAAGGCTTACACACAGAAAGAGGGTTTCAACTATCACAAAACTTTTTCCCCCGTGGCCAAGGATGTCACAGTTCGTTCCTTTCTCTCCGTGGCAGCCTCTCAAGACTGGTCGTTACATCATATGGATGTTCATAATGCCTTCCTCCATGGAGATTTAGACGACGAGATATATATGGAAGTACCCCAAGGTTTACAGAGACAAGGGGAGAATAAAGTATGTTGTCTCCGCAAATCTTTGTATGGACTTAAGCAAGCATCCAGACAGTGGTATGCAAAATTTGCTGAATCATTGATAGCTGCTGGTTTTCAACAATCCAGATTTGATTATGCTGTTTTCACATGGATTCAAGGTACGTCATCTATCTACTTGATGATATATGTAGATGACATACTCATTATGGGGAATGATGAAATAGCTATCAAAGGCCTTAAGGGATACTTGCATTCTACTTTCCATATTAAAGATCTAGGATCGCCAAAGTATTTCCTTGGAATCGAAATTGCTCGATCTAGCCAAGGAATCTCTCTCACCCAGAGAAAATTTGCATTGGAGATCATTTCAAAAGCAGGATTATCTGAATGTAAGCCATCTATGGTACCGATTGAGCAAAACGTCAAACTAACAACCGCTGATTATGATGCTGAACTATCTCAGGAGGCAGATCCTACACTCAAGGATCCTTTGGGCTATCAAAAGCTTGTTGGGAAGCTCATATATTTAACTATGACCAGACCAAACATAAGTTATGATGTGCATACACTTAGTCAGTTCATGCATAAGCCAAAACAGTCTCACATGAATGCCGCGCTGAAGGTCGTGAAGTACTTGAAGAAATGTCCTGGTCTTGGAATTCTTCTCTCTAGGAAGTGTGACATGAAGATGATTGCATACTGCGACGCAGACTATGCAACCTGTCCTATGAGCAGAAGATCGATAACCGGTTTTTGTATCAAATTGGAGGATTCTTTGCTTTCCTGGAGAACGAAGAAACAACCAACTGTCTCGTTATCTTCGGCAGAGATGGAATATCGAGCCATGGCTAAAACCACATGTGAAATAGTGTGGTTGAGAGGGTTACTTCAGGATCTTGGAGTGCAGGTCAAGGGACCAACAAAATTATTCTGCGACAATGATGCGGCCCTCAAACTTGAATCCAATCCTATCATGCATGAGAGAACGAAGCACATAGAAGTAGACTGTCATTTCACCCGTGAGAAAATCCAGGAAGGGATAGTCGAGACACAAGGGATTGGAACACAAGAACAACCGGTGGATGTCTTTACCAAACCTTTGTGTCAAATACAGCATGCGTATCTCTTGAGCAAGCTAGGCATCTTGGACATCTACAAGTCACCAGCTTGAGGGGGAGTGTTGGAGGATACGCAGAAAGTTTGGAAAGATTCGATTAGATCAAATCATAGGGATTTTATTGAATCAATTAAAATCAGATCTAATATGTACATTATATCATTTCCATTTCTTTTACACATGCTCTATAATATAATGTAACTCTGTACATTGAATGAAAGTCAGAGAAGTACATTGAAATCCCTATCCTTCTTCTTCTTGTTTTACCTTTCCCTTCATATTTTGACACAATGAAAATTTTGTTCATGATGATAGTGGAGAAATAACTACTGAAAATGTTTTCACTGTTATTTAATTACTCTTTATATGTGCCATGGATAATGTCCTCAAGCTTTTCCAATTTCTTCGCCCTAGCTTAAACTGTGGACTCGCTTACCGCTGCAAACAAAACTCTCTGATCTGTTGGGTCCCAAGACATCTTATGGGAACCTCATATTTTGATGTTTCTATCTTTCTATGTTTGTATCTTTCTGCAATAGTTAGCTAGTCATCAATTGGGTGTACACGATTCAAGAAGCTTCAAAATTCTTGCTTGAACATGAGCTGCCCACTTGTTTTATTCGCAGGACGACTTCTAATCAATCTTATAGGTCCGCTTAGAGGCTAAAAGAGTTGAGACATGTCCATAATATACCGCCCATTCAATACACATAAATTTTATCTGTCTCCGCCTCGACACCACATTGTCGATCATATTGCAGCGTGTTTGCCACTTCTAGACCAGCTAATATTTTTTGCTATCTTCCTGTTCATTCCCTGATAGCTCTAGAATTAAGGATTTTAGCTAATGTCTATACTTGTTAATCAATCAGGCACAGATCCATTTGCATGTGTTTCCAATTACTCTGGTAAAAATGTCACTAATCGATCCAAACTGGTGAATCTGATGGGGGGGTTTACTTCTTGAAACAGAATGCTCTATTACCTCATGATGTGCCTGATCTTTATATCTCTTAGACACTTTGAAGTTATCAGTTTGCAATTCGTTGACACATTTTTCACTCTTGATGACTATTGTCTCAGGAAAACAAAGGGTTGGACTGAAAATTGGAATAGGTAATTATTTCAAGACTTTCTCTTCTGCTTCTTTACATTCTCCTCTACAATTTGTTGCGACTTTTTGGCAGTAATCTTGCATCGTTGCTCAATGGAATCTATATTTCCAAAATATCCTAGAAGCCTTGAAGAAGTGATATTGCTGTTCAAAAATATTCTCCATTTTTTTCAGGAATGGCTGCATCGGGAGCCGGAATTGGGATCACCCTTATTTTAATGCTTCCCTTCAGGAAGAAACCAGTGATAAGAATTATTATGGCTTTGATAAAGCATAGGAGCGAACATTTCAATGGCGAAATGAAGATTGAGGGACTCATCCGAGAAGATACACCTATAAAGACATCAAGAGGATGACCAACTCTTTCAAAGAAAAGTTAGGTGAGGGAGGCTATGGCTGCATGTATAAAGGCAAGCTTTGAGATGATCAATTTGTCGCAGTAAAGCTTCTAAAGAAGCCGAAAGGCAATGCTGAAGATTTTTTCAATGAAGTTGCGAGCATAAGTAGGACTTCTCATATCAATGTTCTTAACTTTTTGGGGTTTTGTTTTGAAGGAAGCAAAAGAGCTTTGGTTTATGAGTTCATGCCCAATGGATCACTTGAAAAATTCATATTCAACAGGAGTAACACTTTGGAGGTAGATTAGCAATTGAGTTGAGACATTGTTAAATTATGTCTCGAGTTTGAGCGTTTGCAAAAACGCAATTCGCTGGACTGCACGACGGATTTACAATAGAGGAAATATTAAATAAATAAGAAAAGAGAAAAGAATTCTATAGTTACGAATTCCCTCTGGAAAAGGAAATATGGCCGTGGGGCCCAGAGTCAACGTAAAGGACTCCTCTACCATGAAGCTATCCGAATTCTTTTTGGCGTGAAGACTTGCATGTGAAACAAAAGGAAATTAAAGTGGTGGGGCCCAAGGTCAAACTTTTGACCTTGGGCACACACGCATATATATCAAAAGACCCTCTTTCTCGTGCGATGCGGCTGAAACCCTACAAAATGGAAAGAGGAGCCATGCGTCCATGTTTCCGAAGAGCCGCAAGTCTTTGAAGCCGTGCGAAGCTTGAACGCGCAAGATTAATTTTGTGCCGTGAGTTTATACCCAAGTGAGTTGTTATTTATAAACACTTTGGGTTTGGGGTTAAATCTAGGTTTGGGAAACACTTGAGCGATTAAGCGATTGTAAACTATGATTCTTCGATTTTAGTGAATTATTTGCTGCTAGCTCTCCCCGTGGACGTAGGTACCGATACTCGGACCGAACCACGTAAATTTCTGGTGTCCTTATTTTTCTTGTTTATTTCCCCGGTGATTTCGCGTTGACGTAAATTGCAAGATCTTGTCGTTTCCGCGTATTGTATCACAACAATTGGTATCAGAGCTTGGGGTTGGATTTCTTGATTGTGATTTGGAGCTTTTGCTTGTCTGATTATTATCTGGAAATTCTGTTATTACAATTATGTCTGAGAGGAAATCTGAGATTGAGAAGTTTGATGGGAGCAACAACTTTGTGTTATGGAGTATCAAGATGCGGGCTTTATTGACAACACAAGGTTTGGCCAAGGCACTGGATGGTGAAGATGAGTTGCCTATTATCATGAAATCCTCAGAGAGGGTAGAGCTAATGGAAAAAGTAAAGAGTATAATCTTGTTAAATTTGACGGATGAGGTCTTAATAAA
The DNA here is from genome assembly GCA_014182565.1 of Eucalyptus marginata. NCBI lineage: Eukaryota > Viridiplantae > Streptophyta > Magnoliopsida > Myrtales > Myrtaceae > Eucalyptus > Eucalyptus marginata. The sequence goes on along the minus strand of CM024586.1, from coordinate 9,733,141 downwards.
GGTTGCTGAGGAGAAGGATACCGCAGCATTATGGGCAAAACTTCAAGCACTCTATGTGAAGAAAGGTTTGAACAATCGCTTGTACATGCTGAAGAAGATGTTTCAATTTAGATATACTGAAGGTACATCTATCAGAACCACCTAGTTGAATTTAATAAACTCATGTTAGATTTGAAGAACGTCGATAAGATACTGGATGATGAAGAACAGGGCATGATGTTGTTAGCCTCTTTACCAGAGTCATGAGAGCACTTTACTGATTCACTGTTGTAGGGGCGTACTACAATTACCTCAGAGGAGGTAAAGTCCGTAAAGTCCGCCTTATTCTCTAAGGAGTGGCAGAGAAAGTTGCGAGATGACAGTCTGGCGAAAGGAGCAGCGCAAGCACTGACGATTCGGGGTATAGAACAACATTGAGAGCCTAGTAGCAGCAGAGGTAAAAGTAGATCAAAATCACGCCATAGAAAGTCCAAAGGACGCGTGAAGTGCTTTGAGTGTCATGAGGAGGGACACATCAGGAGAGATTGTCCAAAGCGGAGAAATAAAGTTCATAAGCAGAATGCCACAAGCAGTGTGGCAAACGTTGCTGAAGGGAGCAATAATGATGCAAAAGCTGTCCTATGTGTGACTGCTACTTCGTCAGGAGACGAATGGGTGCAAGATTCGGGGTGTTCTTATCATATGACGCCTCATAAGAACTGGTTTACTACTTACCAGACTGCAGATGGTGGTAGGGTTCTTTTGGGGAATAATGCATTCTGTAAGGCTGTGGGGATGGGGACAATCCGGATCCGGATGCACGATGGGGTGGTGCGCACATTGACAGATGTGAGGCATGTACCGGAGCTCAAGAAGAACCTTATTTCTCTGGGGACACTCGATGACATCGGGTGTAGGTACACCGCTGAAGGTGGAGTACTAAAGATCTCTCGAGGTGCCATGACAGTGATGAAGGGAAAGAAAGTGAATACTCTCTATCATCTACTGGGAGAGACCGTGACCGGAACCGCTGCAGTTTCATTAGATGAGTTAGATTCTGACTTGACTCAATTATGGCATATGCGTTTGGGGTACATGAGTGAGGCAGGTATGACGATGCTGAGTGAAAGAGGGTTGTTAAAGGGTTAGAAAACAGGGAAGCTGGACTTATGTGAGCACTACATCTATGGGAAGTAGCACCGAGTTAAATTTACTACATATATTCATTCGACCAAACGATCAGTTGAATATATTCACTCAGACGTCTGGGGCCCGTCTTCGATTCCTTCAAAAGGAGGTGCCCACTATATGCTGACTTTTATCGACAATTATTCGAGGAAGGTATGGGTATACTTTCTGAAGCACAAATATGAAGTGTTTGATCGGTTTAAGAAATTTAAGGCATTGATTGAGAAGCAGTCAGATAAGCAAATCAAGTGCCTGAGAACCGATAATGGCATGGAGTTCTGTGGTAAAGATTTTACCGAGTTCTGCGATAAAGAATGTATTGTAAAACACCACACAGTACCTGGGACACCACAGCAGAATGGCGTGGCAGAACGAAAGAACAGAACTTTGCTTGAGCGAGATCGATGCATGCTTTCGCATGCAGGACTTGGCAATGAATTTTGGGCCGAAGCAGTGAACATGTCATGTTACCTAGTAAATCGATCTCCATCGTCTGCTATCAAGTGGAAGACTCCTGAGGAAGTATGGTCGAGGAAACCTGTTGATTACTCTGGATTACGTATATTCGGATATCCTGCGTATGCTCATGCGAGTGATGGTAAGCTTGAGCTGAGGGCGAAGAAATGCATATTTCTGGGTTATGCACATGGGGTGAAAGGCTACCAGCTGTGGTGCACCGATCCAAGATCTCCCAGTTTTCTAATCAGTAGATATGTGATCTTCGACGAGACTGCAATGCTTTAATGGAGGAGTTACGAGACACAACCAGCGAGAAGACAGATCATGGTGTCATTAGTGAGGTGGAGCATCAGGTGGAGACTCCGGAGACCTCAAAGGTAACAGAAGTTGCGACTGCAGATGAAGCCGCAGTTCCTAAAGTCGGTGATATTGAACAATCAGCAAAGCCGTAGCACACTATAGTCGCAGATAGATAGAGAAGGCAAATTAAATCACCGGTACGTTATGGTTATACAGATATTGCTTATGCATTGACTGTAGGTGATGAGGTGGAGACAGGTGAGCCTTCGTCTTACTCTGAGGCGATGGCTAGTTCGGAGTCGTCGCAGTGACTAGGGGCTATGAGTGAAGAGATGGAATCACTTCATCGAAATCAGACATGGGAGTTGGTCAAAGTACCCAAGAGCCAAAAGATTGTCGGAAGTAAATGGGTCTTTAAACGGAAAGAGGGCATTCCCGATGTCGAGGCAGCAAGGTATAAGGCGAGACTTGTGGCGAAGGGATATACACAGCGTGAGGGCATTGACTACAATGAGGTGTTCTCTCCTGTGGTAAGACATACTTCTATTCGTGTTTTACTTGCCTTAGTTGCTTTGTAGAATCTCGAGTTAGAGCAGCTAGATGTGAAAACTGCGTTTCTTCACGGTGAGTTGGAGGAGTAGATTTACATGAGGCAACCAGAGGGATTTGCTATTCCGGGTAAGGAAGATCATGTTTGCTTGTTAAAGAAATCTTTGTATAGGCTGAAACAGTCTCCTAGACAGTGGTATAAACGTTTTGATGCTTTCATGGCTAGTCAAGATTATTCAAAAAGTCAGATGGATAGCTGTGTTTACTATAGGAGATTGAAGAATGGTTCTTTGATTTATCTACTCTTATATATTGATGATATGCTGATAGCAGCTAAGAATATGTCTGATATTGATGTGCTGAAGAGGCAATTAAATGTTGAATTTGAGATGAAAGATTTAGGCGCTACAAAGAAAATTTTGGGTATGGAGATTTTGCGTGACAGGACTGCAGGAGTTTTACATCTATTTCAAAAGAAATACATTGAGAAGATCGTGGCACGTTTTAATATGCAATCGGCAAAATATGTAAGTACACCTTTAGTAAAGCACTTTAAACTTTCAAATAAATTATCACCGCAGATTGAGGAGGAGGAGGAGCATATGTCCCGTGTTCCTTATTCTAGTGCCGTGGGTAGTATTATGTATGCTATGATATGCACTAGGCCTGATATTTCACAAGCTGTGAGCGTGGTTAGTCGCTATATGAAGCGTCTTGGTAAAGCTCATTGGGAAGTTGTGAAGTGGATCCTCAGATATTTGAAGGGGACAATAGACGTGGGTATAGTATACCGGAGGGACAACAATGGCAGTGAGACCACTGGTTTTGTGGACTCAGATCACGCCGGTGACTTGGATGATTGCAGATCTTTAGCAGGGTACGTATTTACACTAGCAGATGGTGTAGTTAGTTGGAAGGCGTCCTTACAGGATCACATTGCCTTGTCTTCAACTGAAGCAGAGTACATGGCACTAACTTTTGTAGCGAAAGAGGCGATATGGTTACAAAGTTTGCTCTCAGACTTTGGGTTAGAACAGAAAAGTGTGGATATACATTGTGATAACCAAGGTGCGATATATTTGGCGTATAATCCAGTTTATCACGAGCGAACGAAGCATATCAACATTAGGTACCACTTCATCCGAGATGTCTTAGCTAAGGGTATTGTTACTGTTAAAAAGATTGCTACAGCAGATAACCCGGCAGACATGATGACTAAGTCTGTTCCTTTGGCGAAGCTCAAGCTCTGCTTGAGCTCTATTGGCGTCTGTGGAGAGTGAGCGCCCGTCGGGGCGTTGGGAGAGCAGCATGGATGATGAGCACTATAACTTGGCTTCAAACATTGAGCCAAGGTGGAGAATTGTTAAATTATGTCTTGAGTTTGAGTGTTTGCAAAAACGCAATTCGCTGGACTGCACGATGGATTTACAATAGAGAAAATATTAAATAAAAAAAAATGGAAAAGAATTCTATAGTTACGAATTCCCTCTGGAAAAGGAAATATGGCCGTGGGGCCCAGAGTCAACGTAAAGGACTCCTCTGCCGTGAAGCTATCCGAATTCTTTTTGGCGTGAAGACTTGCATGTGAAACAAAAGAAAATTAAAGTGGTGGGGCCCAAGGTCAAACTTTTGACCTTGGGCACACACGCATATATATATATATGTCAAAAGACCCTCTTTCTCATGCGATGCGGCTGAAACCCTACGAAACGGAAAGAGGAGCCGCGCGTCCATGTTTCCGAAGAGCCACAAGTCTTTGAAGCCGTGCGAAGCTTGAACGCGCAAGATTAATTTTATGCCGTGAGTTTATACCCAAGTGAGTTGTTATTTATAAACACTCTAGGTTTGAGGTTAAATCTAGGTTTGGGAAACACTTGAGCGATTGACCGATTGTAAACTCTGATTCTCCGATTTTAGTGGATTATTTGCTACTGGCTCTCCCCGTAGACGTAGGTACCGATACTCGGACCGAACCACGTAAATTTCTGGTGTCCTTATTTTTCTCGTTTATTTCTCTGGTGATTTCGCGTTGACGTAAATTGCAAGATCCTGTTGTTTCCACGTATTATATCACAACAATATATTGAACTAGATTTCGCTCAGCATAGCTCACGGGCTAGAGTACTTTCATAGAGGATGTAATACAAGGATCTTGCACTTCCACATAAAACCTCACAACATTCTTCTTGATGCAAACTATCGTCCCAAGATTTCTGACTTTGGTCTTTCCAAAATATGCCCAAGAGAAGAGAGCATCATGTCATTGCTTGGTGCTTGAGGCACCGCTAGATACATTGCTCCGGAGCTAATCATAAGGAACATCAGAGGGGTTTCTCACAAATCGGATGTCTATAGTTATGGCATGATAGTTCTAGAGATGGTCAGCAAGAGGAAAAACATTGAAGTCACGGTAGATCATACGAGTGAAATATACTTTCCTCATTGGGTCCACCGACGCTTGGAGCTCCAAGAAGAGCTTGGCCTGCATGGGATCACAAATGAGGAGGACGAAGGAATTGCAAGGAAGATGATTGTAATAGGCTTATGGTGCATTCAGATCGATCCGAGAGCTCGACCATCGATGACCAGAGTTGTGGACATGCTAAAAAGTAGTGTTGAGACCTTACAAATTCCTCCCAAACCATCCTTGTCATCACTCTCAAGATCACCCGAGGCTTGTCAATGTAAAAGTTCGTTTATGCCAGAGAGAAATGACTCGACTTGGGACAATTCAATATCAATTACATCAGACTAACATAGTTTGTAATAGAGTATTTACAGGGGTCAACATATCTACTGCTTCTGACCTGGACCCGCATATACTTCAAGTGCCATTTAGCAGAGATGTCCACGACTTCTTTTAGGGAATATATTTGAGCCCTTCCTTTTGCAAATATTCAAAAGAAGCGCCTTCTCATCGTGTACGTAATATAATGAAAATACAAGAAGTCAAACCGGTCAAAGATGTCCTTCTCCAACAGAAAAGAAAAACAACATCCACCACCCCAAGAACCAGATATGATTTGGATTAAAAAAATGCGCATTTAGATTTTGAAAAAAAATCAATAAATCCTCCAAATGGATCAGATTTCGTACATGACTTAAATTGTAGACATAATTTATTGCGTCAATGCACGGTGCCGGCAGTCCAAATTTCGAAATTCAATGCTTTCATGTATATCATATGTATATATGTATTTGGTATGATGTTTAGACCTTTTTTCTCTATCAGTTTCCCAGGATTATTGTTCTGTAAAGTATTGTAATCGAGAATTTTAGAAAATGAAAATACTACAACCTTATAGCTCTTGATTACGTATAAAATTTTGTTCGCAATGATTTGAGATCATTAATCTCTTAATCGTAGCCACATATATAATACGAGCCACCGAGTTATATAATTACTGGTTACTAAAAGTGTAAGAGAGAACATAAAAAATGCCAATTCCTGCAACTTTCCGTAGACACTGTATTCTATAAAATTTAATCACGAAAATTTCGCTACCTCAAAACTTACTGATAATAACTGAGATTTAAGACACTCAAACGCAGGTGTTTACTAACACCATGACAGCATTGGGTCATAGGCTACATTAAAGGGAGTTGCAACTCCAATGTGGGACAAAACTCCCAAGGAAATATGCAACATAAATTATTTAAATTTTTTTTTTTTTGCAAGCACTAAAATTTGTATGATGGATGAAATGATAAAAAATGAACAATTTTTTGCGTTGCTTAGTAAGAATTGTGGGATAATTACCTAGTTAGTCCCAAATTTATTGTGTAAATGCTAACTTTGTCATACATTATCAATTTTATCAATGTAGTCCTAAACATTTACTCAAAATTTCAAAGTAGTTCTTCCGAAAAACTGATGCTGGAAATTGCTAATATGGTGTCCAATCATCGCCGATCGTACTATATGTGGATTCTCACGTCAAGGATTTCCGACAGCAATCGGTCGAAAAAACTACGTAAAAATATATTGTCAAACTTATAATTATCTTAATAAATTTGAAAAATTTATGACTGAATTGACATTCATATAATAGGTATAGAACTAAATTGATACTTTTTCCTAATATTTTTGTAACGGGAACTTTGTTCCCGAGTGTAATTTAGAGGTCCCTTTGGCTCAGATGGTTCAAGGTTTGTTCCTAATGATTTGGTAGATCATCATCAATTCCGACACTTCAACACGTAGGCATGCCCTCCAATGTAATCGTTATTAAGAGGTCCCTTTGACTAGGAAGTATCATGGTCGGTTCCTCTAGACTTTCTAGTGCAGATTTTTCGTGTAGGACAACAATGCATTTACATTGGGTGCTTGAATAATGCACGCATGGGACCAATTTCTGCCTCGCTTGGCATTTGCTTCAAAGTCGATGAACTAGCGCACGACAGTTATCGGAGCTAGGACCAATTCAAACTAACTCCATTTGATTTCTCTTCTATCCTGCTCTACCTCCTTCCAATCCAAATGAATCTCCAGAGCTTCAACTGCGGAGCTAATTGTTGCCGATTGGCCCTTGTCGTTGTCTTCGCCAGCTTAGTCTATTAGGTTGTATCTGAAGATGCGCAGTACGAGGCCTGCACACCTCGGAACTGCGGATATGGCCCGGACATCAGCTACCCTTTCTGGATTTCGGGCGAGCAGGACTCCTATTGTGGCTATCCGAATTTCAAGATCACTTGCGTAGGGATATTCCCAGTCCTGAATTTCTCGGTCAGTGAGTTCATCATCAAGGAAATCTCCTACACGAACCATTCTATCCTCCCGGTTGATGCCCTCATGTACCATGACACTTGTGGTGCTCCACCGCGTAATATCAACCTCGAAAGTGCGCCTCTCATTCTTAGTTCCACTAATGCCGATTTCTTCTTCTACTATAATTGCACCTCACCGCCGCCAGATTTTACATATCTAGTGGACTGTGCTAGCAACTCCACCCACCACTCTTTTGCTTATTTTCCCGAGGAAGTATCGCAGGAAATATATTTGTATTATGCCATCAGTACCTGCGACTCTACAGTTAGTGTACCTGTTTATGTTAATACAAATATCGATAGCTTGGCGACTATGAATTACGGTGAGATTATGGAGATGGGATTCCTTTTGAACTAGACCGCATTTAATTGCAGCAACTGCGAGGGAAGTGAGGGATGGTGTGGATTTGAGAACGATGATTTTGTTTGCTTTTGCCAAGATGGTCCTCATCCTCAAAGCTGCAATGATGGTAAGTGGATGGGGGAGTTTTTTCTATTTTTGCTTCTTGATTGAGTTTTCATATCTACTATTTTGCTTGATCTTCCTTTCAACATGCGGAGGTTGGTATCTGCGTCCCACAAGATCCAATAGTTAAAAAGTAATAAGTGAAGCTGGAGCTACACCAAATTCATAGTAAAAATTTCAAATGTTGGACCAAAATAACTTGCTTTTTTTTGTGGGATTTTCTTGTGCATATGACCAAACAAGAAAGAAAGAAGGAAGGAAGGAAGGAAGGAAGGAAAGAGAGAAAGTTCCTGTCTATTCTAGTGGTGCTAAAATCTGATGAGGTGTTCAATCGAAATAGGTAACATTGATCGATTTGAACTGTACATATAATTAACTCTATCATGCTATAGGTTTTGATTGTGACATGACCTTATTTATAATTAGCATAAGCACTATAATGAGTGTGGATCCAAGCATGGGCCATACATGCTTCGATTCGATACATATGCATGCTTCAAACCACTTTCTGCCTCGCTTGGTGTTTGCTTTGAAGTTGAAGAACTAGCACACAATAGTGATAGGAGTTAGAACCAATTCAAACCAACTCCATTTGATTTTTTTTACAAATGCTTTTCGCACTCTCTCCTACCTCTTTCTCTTATCCTCTACAATTGTTGTTTTCGAAAGAACAGAGGAGTTGACAGCAAAAGCTGTATATATTATTCAGAAAACTAAAAAATGCTTAAATACATACTAAAACTTAACCATAAATCCATGTTGCCCACTTACAGCTTGCCTTGTCCACAAAACTAGCAACAGACTAACAGAATAGCTAAAAAAGTATCAAAGTCACAGTAGATCAAACCATCGAAGCATACTTCCCTCATTGGGTACGTCTAGAGCTCCAAGAAGAGCTTGGACTACTCGAGATCACAAATGAGGAGGACGAAGTAATCCTGAAGAAGATTATTATAATTGGCTCATAGTGCATTCAAATCAATCTGAGAGCTCGACCATGTATGACCCAAGTTGTGCAAATGCTAAAAGGCAGTGTTGATGCCTTGTAAATTCCTCCCAAACCCATTTTTTCATCACCCTCAAAATTGCTTGCAACTTGTCCATGTGTAAGTTCGTCTCTACAAGAGAGTAATAACTCAAGTCAAGGTTATTCAATATTAATTATATGAGACCAACATAGTTTGTAACATACTATTTGGAAAAAAAAAAAAGCGATTGCAAAATTAATGATAATTGGGCTGTTTATAAATTTGTGATGAGATGTCTAGGTTGAATTCTACAAGTGTGACTAAAAAAAGAGTGAAAAGGGTATTGTTGACATATAAATTTTCACATTTGGATCTCCGTAGCATTTCTATCAATATTACGGATCTAATTTATGACAAAAATTGGCCCCTTAACGCAAAAAATTGCATGTATCATTTAGTAATCACATTGCTTGCTACTTCTCATAACGATTAGGGACATTTTTATTTTAAAATTTTCGCATAGGCATAACTATAGTAAAAATAATAAGTTAAAATAAATACAAAATTAAAAAAAAATTATACCATAATAAAAGGGAACGAGGCTTACGGATCATTTTATATTTCACAAACACGTTAAGCTTGTCATACCAATTAAGGCCCTCCCGAGTGGGCCCGGGTGCGAACCCAGCAGATGGGCTTCAAAATGAGGCCCGTTTTTTAGCCCACGAGAGAGCTTTGATAACTGCCCACACGCTCTCAGACGGAGGTGAATGCATTGGCCATCCGTCTGAACTTTTGTCGACTCAAACAAGGAGTTCATTTCCCGTTTGTTTCTTTTTTTTTTTCTCTGACCCAATCAACAAGTCCGCACTATTCCTTTTCTTTATTGTTTTCTTTTCACGGTCAAAGTCCTATTCTACTTTGACTCCAACGTGAAATATGTTGAAGTGGACTTTAGCGCTGAAGCAATTTCCGAACATGTAAGATTCGGCTTTTAACTTTGAAGCTGTAGACGACCTGGGAAACACGGTTGTCTGCGACGACCAAGACCAAGACATTCCTTCACCGCCAAACATTTTTCCCAATGCGGTGCATATTACATATACAAAGTTGAAAGTGAAAGAAATAGATTGAAGAATAACGCTAAGTATACTAGATAAGTAAAAAAATTACTTATGTAGTTTGGGACATCACTTAGTAATCAATTTAATGGATCAAATTTAATTTACTTGACGCCACCTCATCATCTGAATATTCACGTAGGCTAGCTACCATACACAAGAATACTAACATCCTCTATTATATTATGGCTGTTAATTGCATTGATGCACGGTGCTAACGATCATGGATTGCGAGCTTATATACTTTCATATGCTGTGGTATTAATGCTCTTCATCTATAGTGTTATATGTGTTTGGCATGACGATTGGACCTTTGCTCTGTAATAGTTTTTCAATATTATTGTATTATACTCGAGAATTCTAGAAAATGAAGAATCCTCCACTGCCGCTCTTTTCCTCAGCTTTTTCCACTTTCAAATCCGTTCGTATAATTCATGCGCAATTTGGGAAACACGGTTGTTTGCGACGACCAAGACCAAGACATTCCTTCACAGCCAAAACATTTTTCCCAATGCGGCGCATATTACATATACAAAGTTGAAAGTGAAAGAAATAGGTTGAAGAATAACGCTAAGTATACTAGATAAATAAAAAAATTACTTATGTAGTTTGGGACATCACTTAGTAATTAATTTAATGGACTGAATTTAATTTACCTAATGTCACATCATCTGAATATTCATATAGGCTAGCTACCATATACAAGAATACTAACATCCTCTATTATATTATGGCTGTTAATTGCATCAATGCTTGGTGACGATCATTGATTTCGAACTTCAATACTTTCACGTATATGCTATGGTAATAATGCTCTTCATATACATTGTTCTATCTGTTTGGCACTACGATTGGACCTTTGCTCTGTAATAGTTTTTCAATATTATTGTATTATACTCGAGAATTCTAGAAAATGAAAAATCCTTGATATTGTAGTACTCAATTGCACATGAAGTTTTATTCGTCCAAGATTTAAGATGAGTAATCCCTTAATCTCACTATAGCCACATATATGATATAAGATATCAATCTCACTCCATCGAGTTATTATCTTTTTTGGTGTAAATATGTGAATATCATTAATTAGATGAGGTACAAAAACTTAGGGGAATCCCCTAGGATTCCACAAAAACTAATTATGCAAGAAGATGGAGGAAGGAAGCCTCCATATAGTAGCCAATAAAACATTTGCGTGGGAAGGCCTACACTCTTGGTAAAGTGACGCCCTATCTCTTACAATCTTTCGAATTCTAGCTAACAAAAGATGAGGTTCAGTCAACATGTTTGGAAATTGTCTACGGTTACGTTCTATCCAAATGCAATAGATTGTCACTAAGAAAGACAACTTGAGGAATCTCACCTCCAAGTTTTTGCCCTTAGTGGCCCCGATCATCTATTGAAGTTATAAGTTCCAACCTCCTACATAACGCCAAATTCCATTTTTTGCCAACATACTACACCATACACTACTTGTCCAGGTGTACTAAAAAAAAATAAGTGGTTTCTATCTTCTATACCAGTCATGCAAAAGTTACACTTAGTATCTACTGAAGACAACCAACCGTGATATGGCTATTGCTGTCAGTAGTCTATCTTTGCAAACAAGCCAACCAATAAAATTATGCTTGCAGATATCGCTGGTCCAAATTAATTGATACTAGTCCACGGCTGGTCCCTCTTGTATAAATTCCTCGTATACCTATTTGCAACAGTATGTTTCGCTAGAGATAATAGGCATTAGAGCATGTCTTAGCTTGAGAATGCATCGTCAATTCCAAGCCATATTGCCCTTTATGTCGAGTTGCATAATGGGAGTACCTCTGCATGATATGTGAACCTAAGCACTCCATAGGGATGAGGATGGAAGATTGATGAGGCTTCAAAGCATGCAACCCATCGATACTTTATTCCACAGTTTCAGATCGAACAGGCCTAGACCTCCCTCCTTTTTTGGTGAGCATACCACATTCCATGCAACTTTGTGGGATTTGTGAGTTTTTGCATTGACATCAAGTTATTATCTTATTGAAGACAAAGTATAAAAGAGAATGTATTAAAATTACACAAAGAAAATTTTTGTTACCACATAAAAAAACTAATAAACACTGATTCAAGAAAATTGCCGCTGGTATTTACTAAACCCATAACTACATTTGGTTATAAATTACATTAAAGGGAGCGGGAACTCCGAAACGGGACGAGAATTTCAATTTAAATGTGTAATAAAATATAAACAATTAATTTTTGTTAGCACTAAAGTTTTGTACATTGGAAGAAAAGAAAAAGAAAAATTCTACAATTGATTTGCGCTGCTTAGTAGGAATTGTATAAGGGGAGGTTTGTTCCTAAGAGTAATTTAGAGGTTCCTCTGACTCGGAAGTTTCATGGAACGTGGAAGATCATCAATTTCAACATTTCAACACGTTGGCGGATCCTCCAACCTAATTGTACTTTAGAGGTCCCGTTGACTAGGAAGTTTCATCGTTTGTTCCTCAAGACTTTTGGGGACAAATTTTCCGTGTGGGTCATTGATACATCAACATTGGCTGCTCGAATAATGCGAGCATGCAAATCCAATTCACATGAACTCTTGAATCGGATAGGCCCCATTCATTTAACAAGTATAGTTGAGAGATTTGTCATTTCATTTAAAGATTTTATTATGGATTAAGAACTAGCCAGGCAACAATTGTTACAGTTGTAAACGCGCCAACTTCCTTTGTGATTAAGTGTGATCAAATTTTTAGCAATTCCTTATTATCTATGATAAATTAGTGATATTGAGTTTAAGCACGGTTGTCTCCTTTCAGTGTTGACGTCAAATCGAACCCTTTGAGGTCAAAGCTGTTAGGACTAGAATTAGCACCTAGAGGGGGGTGAATAGGTGACTAGAGCGATTTTATAAATTTTAACCCGAATGAGATATTAATGAATTAAAAACAATAATCGCTGCAAATAAAAGTAATAAAAGATAAAAGGATTAAGGATAGAGAATCAAAACTCCAGATTTATAGTGGTTCGGCTTAGACCAAGCCTACGTCCACTCTCCCGCACGGACAGACCCTTTCTTTGGATTTCACTAAGAATCAAAAAGAGTGTTTACAATCTCATGCCCTTGAATCCACAAAGGTGTAGAAACTCTACTACACTTCCTCAAGGTCTCACCACACTTTACTCTCTCTTTTGATTACATGTAATGCTCGAAGAATAAGATCACAAAATAACAAGGAGATTCAGACTTTGGAATTATTCTATCCAGCACACTTCAACAATTTGAGCGTCTCTCTTATATACTTCTTCATGCCTTCATTACTGTTGGCACATTCCAAAGAAGTTCTTCCAATCAACCCGTTGGACAGAATCAATTTAGAGAGATCTCGAGCTCTTTAAGGTAAGTGTAGATAGCCCATCAATCCCGCCGCCCATACAATCGGGATCTTGGTTTCCATAAGTAGAACTTTCCAAATAAGTTGTGAATCTTTAGAGAATCTATATAAATTCGGATACGAATATAAGATCTTGTAGTGCTGATTCCAGTCGAAAGATATTCCATAGCCGTTGAAGCAAAAACCATATTAGATAGAATCAGAATAGAAGTTTTTAACTTGTCGGTCTGGAAACTGTCCATGAGAGTAGACTTTGTAACTTGAGTCTTGCTATTGTCAGACTTTGATCTTCAGACTTTGTTAGTAGAGTCTGCAAGTCTTCAGACTAAACTGATGGAAATGTTTTGTCAACTTCAAAATATCTGAAGAGAATTTATCCAACAATCTCCCCCTTTTTGATGGTGACAAAACTTTCCTGCAGATTTGAATACTATTGCCCTGCAATACAACATTTAAGCTAGCAATGATAGATTAGAGTAAAGATAGTATAAGTTGTCCTATACACGTACTTATCCCGTACTCGCATTTGTCCCGTACACGATCTGCATCCACGTAAAACAAATTAGTCCCGTGCGGATATCAATCAACTATCTTTATCTACTTTAACACTTAAAGTAATGCGAATGAGCAAGCATTCAAAAACTCAAGATAAAGTCAAAATGTCAAACATAACCAAACAAAAATATTAAATCCAAAAAGATAAAAGTGAAAGTTTGAAAGTTTGGAAGTTTGGAATAAAGTGAAAATCTGCAAAGTCTTCTCCCCTTTTTGTCATCATAAAAAGGTGAGAAAATCAAGGAGCGCGAGGAATGCGAACAAGTTGAAAGTCCTCCATAGACTTGACAGTTCCTTCCAGCTTTCTCAAATCCTCCTGTAGTTGAGTTAGAGCAGAGCCTTTTGCAATGGCCTGAACCTGACGTTGAACATCTTTAATCTGATCATGCAAGGAGATGAACATAGCATGATTCTCATTTTGAAGAGTCTGAAATTCACACCCCATAGCATATATCTGGCCTTTGAGCTCCAGAATGATTTCAAGTAACCTTCCGAAATCAGCTGAATTGTCAGTTTGTGTGCTTGCATCAACTCGGTCTGATTGTGGAGTTAAGCCAGTGGAGTGAATATCAGCAGGGAGATCACTGTTTGGAGATGTTGCCTCTCCCTCAGGAAAATGAGCAGCATGAACATCTTCTGCACTAGGAGGTGATCTACTAACACTTGCACTGGTAAATGTTAAGAGAAGAGGAGTACTTTCTCTTTGGACATCTCCCCCTGTTTCAATGTCTTCTGGAGGGGAGAAGTACTCTTCTTTCTGAGGAGTTTCCTCAGTGGCAAAGTGTTGTTGATCCTCCTTTTCTGCTGGAGAATCTGCTCGATCTTCTTCGGCATGTGAGTCTGCTAGTTGTTGCTAGGAGTCTGTTTTTGCTATTTCTTCTTCTTCTTCTTCCTCTTCTTTTTCCTGCAATGATTCCTTTTCCTGGTTTCCTTTCTCAGTTTCCTCTGTAACTTGTTGTTCTGGTACAGCTGATACAGGAGCAGAGTACTGAGAAACAAAGGTAGAGATAGGCATATCATCCTCATCATCTTCATCCTCCAAGATGATTGCCCACCTCTTCTTGATAGGACCGTCACAGGTTCCTTTCCTTTCCTCTTAGCAGCCAGAAGAGTCTCGGTCTCGGTCTTCACAGGGGTTTTCGCTTTGAACCGCTCCAGACTTCTTGCTAAATTCTTTTAGACGCATTTTTGTAATCATCCTCAGCCCAATAACCATTTGATCAATAGTCTTCACAGAGAGAATGTGGGGAGGCTGAATGTTCAAGTGTCTAAAGAGACGAGTGATGAGAGCAGCATAAGGGAGTTTTCCCTTGTCCTTCGCCATAGACCTGTACATGTGAAACATGATAGTATGGGGCAAAGAGAAGTCAAGACCGATCTTGATTGCATACATCAATTTGGCTTCTGAGATGGATACATCTATCTTCGAAGTCGATTTCGATTTGAGACAGTTGATCACTATCTTGTGAAGCAAGGTGTTTGTAGCATTCATCCTTGAGTAAGAGAGACGACCTTCGCTATTCTCTCTCGCAAGTTCCGTAGTTGCATGACTCACGTACACTAAGATTGATTGGAAAGCTCCTCTTTCCACACCAATTACATCCGCCGAGTATTCGTGTCCACCACATACTCTCTATCTTTCACACTGAACGAAAAACTATTGGCATCAAGAAAACTGAGGTTGGAATAAAAATAGGCTATTAATTCAGAATAAGCCACCTCGCACTCAGTACAAAACTTATGAAGTTGAAGTTTCTCAAACTTCTCCCTCAGATTGATGCTCAATAGATCCAGAAAATCAAAATCCACGGTTCGTGGGTTCATCACCCCACACTTCAGCAATTTCCCATACACTTTCTTGTGTTCCTCAGATCGAAACAATTCATCCCTCTTTCCTCGAAGAGTTGCAGCCACACCCATTCTAGGCTTAAAATGCACATACATTTTCTCATCATCATCCTTCACCTCAGGCTGATTTGCACTACCAAAGCGAGGGTCACTCGGAAAGTTTGCAAAGGTTTTTGCAGCCGTTCCAACAGGAACAACGCCTGATCTCTCCATCACAGTGAGAAAATGTGTCTCATTCTTATAGCCTTTCTCTTTCAAAAACTCATCAATGAAAGTCATTGCAGAACATCATTCCTTCAACGCAGAATAGAGCCTATAAACAAAAGCAGGCTTAAGAGACCTTATAGGTTCGATATCTTCAATGATTTCCTCTACATGTTGAGGATGACGAACATGGGATCTAGTCGAGGAGGTGCGTTGTTGAGATTGTTGGTGCGTCTGTTCACTTAGAAAGTCACTTTCTTCTGTGAGATCAAAATGCGTAGGCCCCTCACCAGAGCCTTGTGGTCCCCTGTTTGCTATTCTTGAGGATTTCCTTTGGAAAGACATTGTCGCTTTCTTGGATGGAACTTTCACACTTGTGTCGCAAGAAAGTCAAAAACTTGAGAAGAAGAACTTGAGGAGAGAAATCTCGAGAGAGTGAAAAATTTGTGAACTAGGGTTTCTGGGTAAAGTGAAAAGAGAAGGAGAAGAAGTATAAAAAGTAATCGAATCGTGGTATCTGAAGCGTCACGTTTAAAAAAAAATTTCCTTTTCAAAAAATAACTGTCTTAAATAAATCGATAACCACCATTTTTAAGATTAACTGCCTTAATAAACTCGATTAGAGATAACCAGACAATCTTACCTTTTCGAGATATCAGATTAAGTGAGTAAATGAACTGTAATTGTAACAACTTACAGTCGTGTCGATTGGTATTCCAAATCTACATCTTTGAGTCTGATACTTTATCAGACTTAGATTCCCCAGTCGAGCTTCAGCAGTCTTCAAGAGACAAAATGTTGAGTCTTGAACGAATAGACTCAAATAAACTTTTCTCAAGTGGCTTTGTGAAGATGTATGCCAGTTGATTCTTTGAGTCAATAAATTATATCAAGACTTCTTTGTTTTGAACATGATCTCTTATAAAATGATGTCGAATCTCAATATGTTTTGCTCTTGAATGTAGGATAGGATTCTTTGTAAGATTGATTGCGTTGGTATTGTCACATTTGATCTCTGTGCAAGAGTCTTCAATACCAAAGTCTCGTAGTTGTTGTTTTATTCATAGTATTTGAGAGCAGCAACTCCCAAGTGCTACGTATTCTGCTTCAGCTGTTGAAAGGGCCACAGTACTTTGCTTTCTTGAAAACCAAGATACTGCCCTGTTTCCAAGTAATTGAAAAGTACCTGAAGTGCTCTTTCTTTCAACTCTACAACCTGCAAGATCTACGTCTGAATAACCAAGAAGAGTAAAGTCTCCTTCTTTGGGATACCATAGACCAATCTTAGCAGTAGTTGCAACATATTTAATGATACGTTTGGCAGCACTTAAATGAGATTCCTTAGGATCGATTGAAACCTAGCACATATGCAAACGCTAAATAATATGTCGGTCTAGATGCAGTAAGATAAAGAAGTGAACCAATGATACTCTTGTATAACTTTTGGTCGATTTTCTTCCCTGCTTCATCTTTGTCTATTTTCAAAGAACTTGACATAGGTATGTCAGTCTTTTTGCAATTCTCCGACCGAACTTTGTAACAAGTTCTTTTGCATATTTTCTTGATGAATAAAGATTCCTTCTTTCAGTTGTTTCACTTGTAGACCAAGGAAGAAGGATAGTTCACCCATCATGCTCATTTCGAATTCATCCTGCATTGACTTAGAAAATTTCTTGCACAAAGTCTCATTAGATGATCCGAATATAATATCATCAACATAAATCTGAACAAGTAGAAAGCTTTTACCTTCCTTTTTAATAAACAAGGTAGTATCTACCTTTCCTTTAGAGAAACCACTTTGAATTAAAAAGTTACTTAGCCTTTCATACCAAGCTCGAGGAGCTTGTTTTAAACCATATAAAACTTTCTTCGTCCCGAACACTGAGTCTGGTTTCTTTGAGTCTTCAAATCCAGGAGGTTGTTCCACATAGACTTCTTCTTGAATAAATCCATTTAGGAATGCGCTTTTGACGTCCATTTGAAATAACCTGAAATTCTTATAACAAGCAAAAGCAAGTAGTAATCTGATTGCTTCTAACCTTACTACTGGAGCGTAAGTCTCATCATAGTATATCCCTTCTTCTTGCGTGTATCCTTTAGCCACGAGTCTTGCTTTGTTTCTTGTCACTTTGCCTTTTTCATCGACTTTGTTCCTGAAAACCCATTTAGCTCCAATAACAGATTTACCTTTTGGTTTAGGAGTCAATTCCCATACGTCGTTAATACTGAATTGTCTGAGCTCTTCTTACATTGCTTCAATCCAGCTTTCATCAGCTAAGGCTTCTTCAATGTTTTTGGGTTCTATTTCAGAAATAAGTGCAACAGCACTAGACTCTTCTCGCCTTTTGGATCTTGTTCGAATTCCCTCATTAATGTTTCCAATAATGAGTTATTCAGGATGACTAGACTTGTGCTTCCAGTTACTGGACAGTCTGATAGACTGTTGATCTTTTTCTTGAGTTGATTCTTCATCAGTAACTTGTTGTACTGCTTCTGAATTTTGAACTACTTCATGGGAGGAAGATCTAATGGAGTCTGGAACAAATTCTGATTCTTCAGTCTGAATTGGCTGAATTTGTGGAGAGTCTTGAAATTTGACATTCATTGATTCTTCCACGTCCGAGTCTTCTTGTTGAATACTCTATAGGCTTTGCTTGCGTTGAGTAACCAAGAAAGAATCCTTCATCTGATTTTTCTTCAAACTTACCAACTCGATCATTTGCATTCTTCATAATAAAGCATTTACAACCAAATACTTGAAAATAAGAAACAATTGGTTTCTTTCCTTTAAAAATTTCATAAGGAGTTTTCTCAAGAATTGGTCTTAAGAAAACTCTGTTAATAATATAGCAAGCAGTCGAAACGACTTCAGCCCAAAACCTTGAAGAAATATTACTTTCAATTAAAAGAGTTCTTGCCATTTCTTGTAAAGACCTATTCTTCCTTTCCACAACCCCATTACGTTACGGTGTGTATGGAGAGGAGAATTTGTGCTGAAAACCAGATTCATCACAGAATTTAGTAAAATCTTGATTTTCAAACTCACCTCCATGGTCTATACGAATGCTTGAGATAGTGTGACCTTTCTCATTTTGCACCTTCTTAGCAAACTTTGAAAAGTGAAAGAAAGTCTCAGACTTACTTGAAAGAAAGTAGACCCAAGTAAATCGTGAATAATCATCCACTATTACTAGGCAGAACCTTTTTCCACCAATGCTTTGCGTTCTAGTAGGTCCAAATAAATCCATATGCAGTAGCTGCAATACACGATTAGTGGAAACTTTACTTATTGATTTGTAAGAGTTTCTTACCTGTTTACCCAGTACGCATGGTGTGCAAAGATCAGACTTTAAGTAATTGAGAATGGGCAACCCTCGAACAAGTTTCTTGGAGGAGATCTTGGTGATCTGCTTCATATTGGTATGGCCAAGCTTTCTGTGCCATAGATTAACTTCATCTTGTACGATATTAAGCACTTTGTGAACTTTCATGATTCACATCCGTAAGATAGATATTTCCATGTCTACGTCCGGTAAAAGATTGAGTAAAGTCTTTGCGATTCCCGAGCACGTTCCTTCCCCGGAAATTGATCTTGAATCCAGTATCACACAATTGGCTTATACTACGCAAGTTGTAATTTAATCATTCAACTAAGGAAACATTCTTGATTGACGACTTCCAATCTTTCTTGTACCACGACCGGTAATTCTTCCTTTATTGTTACCACCAAAAGAAACTTTTCCCCATCTATCTGGACAAGTTTTATGAAGCAACTTGAGTCTCCTGTCATATGTCTTGAACAACCACTATCTAGATACCATTTAATCTTCCTTTTGATAGTAACCTGCAATTAAAACGAATTCAAGCTTTCTTTGGTACCCACATCATCTTGGGTCCAGAAGAGTTAGAGCAATAAACAGTCTTTGCCCAATTCCTTTTAACAGGTCTCCAAATCAAAGGACATTCTTTCTCAAAACGTTCGAGCTTTGACACTTAGAGCATTTCAAAGCATTTCGCCAACAGGTTTTACAAAGACTTTTACGGAAATGATTTTTATAAACAATTCTGGTTGGTTTTTGTTTGATTCTTTCCTTTACCTTTGGGAAATCAATCAGTGAAATAGTTTCAGAAGTCATTCCAAGACCTAACTTATCAAAGTAGGGTCTTTGTATCGAAAGAATCTTATCCAACTTTTCAGAACCATTTGTAAATCTTTTTGATATATTAGAAATATCATTTTTCAAAAGATTATTTTCTTTGGAAACAGAGTCTGAGTTTTCTTTTACAATAGTAAAGTTCTTTTCAAACTTTTCAAACTTTTCTTTCCAAAGTTTTTCCCGTTGCCTCAATGTAGAATTTTCCTTTTTCAATTCGGAGATCCTCTTAACAAAGGTTTTTAGACTAAGACAAAGTTCATCAATATATTTGGAAACTTTGACAGGAATTTTTAGATTACTAACCTCAAGTTCACTGTCTGAGTCTGTGTGTGTATCAAGGCTGAGTCTGAGTCGGATTTTGCCATCAAACAGATATTGGCATAATCATCATCACTTTCTTCACATTCAGTATCACTCCAAGTCTCTACTTTGAGTGCCTTCCTGTATTTCTCAGTCTTTCCTTTTCTTTTCTTCAACAGAGGACAGTTGGGTCTGATGTGTCCCTTTTTCTTGCATTCAAAGCAAGTCACTTCCTTGTTAGAATCATCTTCCTCTGTTGATTTGTTTTGAAACCTTTGTGAGCTTTGTTTCTTCCAATTGAATTTTCTTCCCTTTCTGTTCAACTTTCTGAATCTCTTTATCATGAGTGCCAGTTCTTCGTCATCTAGATCTTCTTGAGTCTGTAACATCAGAATAATCATTAGACTTTAATGCAATAGATTTCTTACCTTTTGAATCTTCCTCTTCGTTGGTGTGCTCTACTTCGTAAGACTGAAGAGTTCCAACCAGTTCATCTACATAGAGTGGAGCAATCTTCTGTGTCTCTCTTATTGAAGTTTTTATGTAATTCCAGTCTTTAGAAAGTCCACGTAGGAGTTTGTTGACCTTCATATGTCCTGAGATTGGATGTCCCGATATTTAAGACCATTCACAATTTCAGTAAAAACGACTAAACATGTCAGTTATTGATTCTCCTGATCTCATCTTAAAGACTTCATATTTTCCCAAAAGAATATTGATCCTTGTTTCTTTCACTCGATCAGTCCCTTCATAGGTAATGTGAAGCCTATCCCAGACTTCTTTTGATGTATCACAAGAAGATATTCTGTTATACTCAGTAGGGGATAAAGCACAATATAAGGAGTAAATGGCTTTAGCATCAAGAGTTTGTCTCTTGGTTATTTCTTCTTGAGTCATCTCGATAGGATCAGCAACTTCTTTTCCTCTCTCTGATTCTGATGCAGCAGCGGGAATGATTCCTTTATCTACCACTTCCCATTCCAAAGGATCTTTCGATCTTAGGAATGCTTTCATCTTGTTTTTCCATATGCTGTAGTCTTTTCCATCAAAGTATGGAGGTCTGGAATTACTTTGACCTTCAACCAACCCTGTAGGCAACATACTAGCCATAGATCTTTTACTCAGAAGTATAGACACTTCTTATAAACGAGTACACAAGCTCTGATACCAATTGTTAGGACTAGAATTAGCACCTAGAGGAGGGTGAATAGGTGACTAGAGCGATTTTATAAATTTTAACCCGAATGAGATATTAATGAATTAAAAACAACAATCGCTGCAAATGAAAGTAATAAAAGATAAAAGGATTAAGGATAGAGAATCAAGTCTCCAGATTTATAGTGGTTTGGCTTAGACCAAGCCTACGTCCACTCTCCCCGCACGGACAGCCCTTACTGGATTTCACTAAGAATCAAAAAGAGTGTTTACAATCTCATGCCCTTGAATCCACAAAGTGTAGAAACTCTACTACACTTCCTCAAGGTCTCACCACACTTTACTCTCTCTTTTGATTACATGTAATGCTCGAAGAATAAGATCACAAAATAACAAGGAGATTCGGACTTTGGAATTCTTCTATCCAGCACACTTCAACAACTTGAGCGTCTCTCTTATATACTTCTTCATGCCTTCATTACCGTTGGCACCTTCCAAAGAAGTTCTTCCAATCAACCCGTTGGATAGAATCAATTTAGAGAGATCTCGAGCTCTTTAAGGTAAGTGTAGATAACCCATCAATCCTGCCGCCCATACAATCGGGATCTTGGTTTCCATAAGTAGAACTTTCCAAATAAGTTGTGAATCTTTAGAGAATCTATATAAATTCGGATACGAATATAAGATCTTGTAGTGCTTATTCCAGTCGAAAGATATTACATAGCCGTTGAAGCAAAAACCATATTAGATAGAATCAGAATATAAGTTTTTAACTTGTCGGTCTGAAAACTGTCCATGAGAGTAGACTTTGTAACTTGAGTCTTGCTATTGTCAGACTTTGATCTTCGAGACTTTGTCGGTAGAGTCTCGCAAGTCTTCGACTAGGCGATGGAAATGTTTTGTCGACTTCAAAATATCTCGAAGAGAATTTATCCAACAAAAGCCGGGACAAGCTCGGTCGTTTCCTTTCCATTCCGATGTTAGAACGAACTCAATTTGGGAAAATTGTCCAAAAAGTCTTAAACATATTGTACTTTTGCCAATTCAATCCTAAACATGTTTACTTCTTGCCAATTGAGTCTATTTGTACAATTTTGGCTGGAAAATGTTGACGTAGACGCCAACAATACCATGTAGGACTGATGGCACTGACGTGGACAATTTTAATAATATTTTAATATTTTTTTGATTTTTTTTTTTTTGGCTTTTTTTCTTTCTTTTCTTTTTGGCTTTCTTCTTGGCCTTTTCCAATGGCCGGCTGGCCATAGGGGACGACCGGCCACTGGCCATAGCCAGCCAACTAACCTCGCCTGCCACAGGCGAGGCTCGACTGGGAGAGGGTGAGCCTCGTTGAGGGAAGCCCTCGCCTATACGCATCCCGGCAAGGGTCGCCTGAGCGAGGCCGACCCTCGCCTAGGCCTAGCGAGGCTGACCTACGCCCAGGTTAGGACAGTCTCGCTAGGCATCGACCCGGTGACGACGATGCCGAGTGAGGCCACCTTGGCCTAGGTGAGGGCCGGCCTTGCCAAATCTGGCTAGGGTCACCCTCGCTGGGGGTCACCCTCGCCTAGGCGAGTGTCGACCTCCGGGCGACCTCACCGGGTGTTGGTTAGGCGAGGCCGCCTTGGCTGGGCGAGGTTGGCCTCGCCAAATCAGTGCAGGCAAGGGCTCCCCTAGCCAGATTTGGCGAGGCCGGCCCTCGCCCAGGCCAAGGTAGCCTCGCCAAGCATTGTCATCACCCAGCGAATGCCCAGTGAAGCCACCTTGGCCTGGGCGCAGGTTAGCCTCACCTAGGTGACCCTTCCCGGGCCGCGCCTGGGCAAGGGCTCCCCTCGCCGAGGCCCACCCTCGCCTGATCGAGCCTCACCTGTGGTGGGTGAGGTCAACTAGTTGGCTATGGCCAATGGTTAGCTGGCCACCAAAAATGGCAAAGAAGAAAGCCAAAAAGAAAATAAAGAAAATGAAGAAAAAAAAAGGGGAAAACAAAAATAAAAATTTAAGAAAATATTAAAATATTATTAAAAACTATCCACGCGTCAATGCTTTGGCGGTCTTACGTGGCACCGCTAGCGTCCACATCACCATATTCCGGGCAAAATTGGTGGATGAACTCAATTGCCAATAAGTGAAAATGTTTAGGACTAAATTAGTAAAGTTAAAAGGTTTAGAATTGAATTGGTAAAAGTGCAATAGGTTTAGGACTTTTTGGATAATTTTTCCCATCATGGTCGAAGCCTTGTCAAGCCTTAGATCAAAAACCAAATCCGTTAGCACTATGCATTTATATAATGATTGGTCCATTATTTTGATTTATAAAGTAACGTCTCAAACAATATTAGTCACCTTCGATTGCCTAGTATACTATTTCTTCCCCTTTATTTACCTTGCGCAAAAGAAGGGAAAACGATTTAGTCCTAGAAAAGAATATACAAGTAAATTTAGCAATTCATGTTTCAATGATTTATAAATTAGTAAATATGCTGCAAAGATATATAGTGTACTATGTTTCGTTTAAGTCCGATATCACCAGTCTTATGTATAGAGACATCTTTGGAGTAACTCAACCTGGCTGGACAAAAAACTTCGATTTTTGACTCCTTCAAATCAGCGTAAACGCTGAACAATTAAAGTGTACTTTTCTGTTGTTCAAAAAAAAAAGTGTACTTTTCTGGTCTTCCTTTGTTTCTTCTTTCTGGCTGCCTTTCCGGTTTTGCATGTGGATGCCAGCGAAGCAGGCACGAAAGGAGCATTGACTCTCTCACTTTTGTCTTTCCATCGACATATTTTCCACGAAACATGACATTTGAAGACAGTGATATAATAGTCGAACTTTAAACCATTGATTAGACTTTAAAAGCTTGGGTTTATTTCACAAAAAATGAATAAATTGAAATACATTTTTATAAAAATAATTACTTATATTGTTGTAAAAATAAATAAATGAAAAAGTATTTAGACATAAATTATTATCGATAATAAATTTATTTTTCATTAAATAATTGTTTCAAATGATACAAGCGATTCTTATCAGTTGTCGATGTATGATGACAAATGAAAATGTGATAGTCGATAAGGGTATTGATTAAAAGGAGCTACGGATTACCAATTTGAGGTATCAAAAGAAAGTTGGATACCTAGAGGATGTCAAAAAACAGTTATGAGTTTGAAATCATTGGTGGGTGAGGCAATAGGGTTCAAGAAGTCGTGGAGTAACCAAAATGCAATTTTAAGGGATTAATCACTTGAAGACTAAATCACGGCATAATGAGAGAATGAGCCCAAGATTTTCAGAGATGAGGGAACATGGCTATAACCGTAGGAGAACTCGTTAGAGATGGTTATGGCACCACCACTATAAATACCATTGTTCATCTGTGAAGGCCCCCCGACACACAAATAAATAAATCTACTATTCTTTAGTTATATTTACTTTTCTGCGTTGTAGTTTTATTTTCCAGACTCACATCGTCAATTAAATTCCGGCATATTTCTTAGATGTAGTTTCCAAATCCACATCGTCAATTAAATTTCGGTGTGTTTCTCTATCCCAGTTGTCACATCATCAGTTAAATTCTGTTATAGCATCTTTGCATTCTCAAGATTTATTGTTGATTAAATTTCGGCACGATTTTTGTACGTATATTTGAAGTAAACTTCGGGTTTTCTTGTTGATTAATGATATTTTCTGTCTAGAGTTGCCACAATACCTATCTCCTTTAATAAAAACTGAAGAACAACTTTCGATGAAAGATATTTCGTTGCAGGATCCAATTTGTGAGGAACACTAACCCAATAGATGGATCAAACAACATACAAGTCAAATTCTAGTGAACGGCTCATGATAATTTGTAGAGACCAACGTAGAGACTAACGTAGAATTCTATATGCTCACATATTTATATGCTATTTCTGCATTAGTGACCTATGACTATAATATGTCCTTATTACTGTATTGGAACTTTTTATACACATAGGACTGCTCGAACATGCAAAATAATTCCCTGAAAATCTTTGATTCAAGGTGCATTTACTTAAAGCAAATACCATTTGGTTAAGTGAATTTTGGTGTATTTTTGCAAAATAGTTTTTAAGTTAAAAGGAAAAAAAAAAAAAAAACAGGTGAAACGAAGCACACAGCTACTGCTCATTATCTCCGTCTTGGAAAAAAATCAATCATCAGTGGGGATCGAACTGCCCAAGAGGCTAGATGAGACGATGCCAAGGTCATGCAATCTCAAGGAAGGTGACACCAAGGGTCACATGACCTTGCCAATCCAGACCCGCATGAACCCAGACCCCATTGAGATGATGTGATCATCTCTTTTGTTATCGTTATTTTTTTTTTTATGAGAAATATGTTCGGCCACTTCTTCTAGATTCGATGAATTGAACATTCTCTTAAGAGTCATGGAAAGAAATTTCGCCTGGCTTACCAAATTGAGAAAGAAGGAAAGTGTTGCACATGCTTATATGTCTATAATAACCACTAAAATTCACATATCTCAATGTCCCTCGGACGTGATTTATTCCGATTGTCGATTATGTCTTGATACACAAGAATATAATGCTTTGATTATTTGCTGTGTTTTCTCTAATTCATCGGCATGATGTGGAATTTTGTATCTCCTAGAGACATAATTCCTCAAGAGGGAGAACTACCTGATCAGTCATAAATTTATTGTGTGAACGTCAATTCAGTTATAAACTTTCTAATTTTATATCTTCATGGGAAATTTCAATAAAGTCTTTTCAGTCGATTTTCATTTGAAATCATGTCGGTGCCACATAAGACGGCTGGCGATAAATGGGCCACCATGTCAATAATTTCTAGTATGAATTAACTGGAAATACTACATTGGAATTGCATGTAGAAGTTTATGACTAAATTGGTAAAATTGAAAATTTTAAGATTAATTTGTTTTCGTACAATAATTTGAAGATTAATTGGGTCATTTTTCTTTACTTGAGAAACCCACCAAAGAGATTCACCTCTAAATAGAAGGGCAATTGTGCATTGGCATTTTGAGGCGTAATGAATTGTTTAAAGTCGGACTTTACGACTATCTCCAAATGTCATGTTTCCTGGAAACTATGACTTGACGACTATCTCCAAATGTCATGTTTCCTGGAAACTATCTCAACGAAGGGGACAAAAGTGAAAGAATCTACGCCAAGTTCACACTTATATTTGATTTTCTAGCTTTAATATCCAAAATGAATGTGAAGTTCACGGGCCCTTCGTCTATTTTAATGCAACTAGAGCATTACAACGATTATAGTACCTATTGCATATCAAATTTTACTCACAACAATTTAAGATCATTTGTGGCTTAATGTCAATGTGGTCACATATATGACACAAGCTGTTGAATCAAACTCCATCAAGTCATGAACCTATTGAAGACTACAACCTTAAAAAGAATATGACACGTTGAGTTTGAATTTCAAAATCCATAAATTTCTCTGGTAATTTTTTCCTCTCCGTATTAGATTTGAATTGTAAGATCCATCAACTTCTTCAAGATTTCTCAACATAGAAAATGCCGACGATCGCTACTTTAATTGTTAAAGACTGTAATTTCATAAAATTTAATCATGAATAATTACACTAAATTAATGTCACGCCCCGAACCCCGAGCGCGTACCCATCCCTCTCTGGTCGATAAAATTTTGCGACTTCCCAGGACTAGTCGCCGACCCTTTTTACTTTATTGCACATGCGGAAGCGAAAAAGAATCCCCTGACAGTAACCATCTCGGGATAGAAAAGCAAAACAATAATTTCACAAACAAACATGCCTTTATAAACATATGCCGAGTCAAGTACAAAGAGTCATGGTCAAAAGGCTACAAAAGATCGATCTCCAAAAAGAAGCGGTCCTATCCGACCTATGCTTCAAATCACCTCCTCTCTACCTGCGTCCTCCACTCGATGACCTTGAAAGTGGTTATACACAACCAGGTGAGACATAACGTGCCGCAAGTCCTAAGCTCTAAACTTCGGTTGGGAGGGAAAAAGACGCTAAGAAGCGTCCTAAGCACGCAATCACACAATCAAGGAGACTTACCTCGTCTCAGTTCCACCCTGCAGGTCAACACAGTTCATATCATAAATTAGAGCATCACTGAAGCTCAATTAACTGGAACACAATACTCGCTCATCATGCGTTCCTGATTTGATCTCGGCGTATAGCACGGCCACTCTCGGTTTGGCGGTCTTCGGCATTGCTCAGCTTCGTCTCACCCTAT
Source organism: Eucalyptus marginata (assembly GCA_014182565.1). Taxonomy (NCBI): domain Eukaryota; kingdom Viridiplantae; phylum Streptophyta; class Magnoliopsida; order Myrtales; family Myrtaceae; genus Eucalyptus; species Eucalyptus marginata. The sequence goes on along the minus strand of CM024586.1, from coordinate 9,705,491 downwards.
TGAGCACGGCACGTCACTTCGTCGACGGCTTTCCCGAAGGAGCATAGGGTCCCGAATCTACATGCGACCGGCTTCCCTTTAACAAGGGGTATCCCAAATAGGGATAACGTCCAGCCAACAAATGGGACGATTTCTCATTGTCATCACACGATCACTCAAATATGGCCTGCGGCACCGCATTGCACTCAAATGCTTCAATTAAAATGGTGAACCCGCCTTTTTCTTCGTATTAAATACGCATGAAAATAATAGTCGTGTGTGGATACGTGGTCAACTCGACTGAAAAAATTGACATTCTTCCTCTTTTTAAAATCCCACTATTTTATATAGTATATAAAACCATTTTCGGTGTTAAAATCCGACACTGGGATTTTCTGAATAAATAATGGAAATTCACAATTTTGGAATTAAATACCAAAATCCAATCATCACTCAATTTGCATAATTTAACACTCAATTGCAGTAAATTAACCACACCATTGCAATCAGCACGAAATTCTAGTCACCGGCTATCCCGGCCTAATTTCCGGAAAAATTAATTAATAATTAATTAATTTCGAAAATTAATTAATTAATTCAATATAATTTCTGAAAATACTAACCTAGGCCAACATTATTAAATTAAATACCAATATGGACCCGGAAAATTCCCGAACCCTTCTAGATAAATAGCACAATTTATATAGGCCTTAGCTAAACCATGCTAACCACCTAACATGCTCAATTAAATAATTAAATCACTAATTTAATCTAATTAACCACCTAATTCCTAATTAAATAAATCTAAACACCATTTAGCATCAATGCCTACTAAGAAGAGTTTAGAGAATAAATTCACCGATGTATCGCGAAACCGGTTCACCGCGACGACGACGCGACGGCGGCCGAAATCTTAATTTTCGGCGGTGTGGCGGCGAACTCCTGGCCGGCCAACAAAAATCTCAGGCCAACTGAGATTTGTTTTCAACTGGGGCTGGGCTTCACTTGATTCACGGGCTGAACTTCGATGGACTTGGGCTTCAAAATTGCTGCAGGCTTCAAGTGGTGCGGGCTTGGGCCGAATCCTGGGCTTTTGATGGACTTCAAAATTACTGGGCTTCAGCTGAGATGGGCTGAATTTCACATGGGCTGCAGCTGGAATTATTGGGCTGAAGAAAGACCGAACTGGGCTGAACTGCAACAAAATTCACGGGCTGATCCACGAGCTGAAAGAGACCGAAGCTGCTGGAGGATTCGTGCGATCGCTTCGGTCAATGATGGAAGGGCTTCGTCTTGGGGTTTTGATCGAAGAAGCTGGGACGTGTAGATTCAGTTGCTGGACAAATGGAAATCGTGAAGGCGTTGGTTTGCTCGGTCTTCAAACGGCGCTGGCGTTGGGCTTCGTGGGCGTGGAGATGCAGAGGAGTCAACTTTGTTGGGGTTTTCTTTTCTTTGATTGACCAAGAAGCTAGGTAATGGGACGTGTGGCAAGAAGGGAGTTCGGTGGAGTGTGGGTCTTTGGTGGATGAAGATGAAGTCGTTCGGTGGAGATGGGATCGCACGAAAATAAAACTTCTGGACTGCTCGGTGGAAAAGAAATAAAATGATGGTGTTGAGTGCATGAAAAAGGAAAGAAGAAGCAAGTGTGCGAAGGAGGAGGAGTCGTGCACGAAGAGATGAAGACCGGCAGAGCTTGTCCAACAAGCTGGATGAGAGAGAGAGAAAGGCCAAAAGTCCAAAATCTTAGCCAATGTCTTAAATGCTTGGTCCCCTTGTCTCCTCATACTTATCCCCTTTATCCAAAAATACTTTCCAACAAATATAAGTCCAAAATAAAACCATTTTGATGCAAATAATGCACCCCTTATCCTAGGTTCCGAATTTCATTAATTTGGCTTCAAATTCCTCTCCGATTATCAAAATCGAGGTCCGATTTCGCTGAAGAAAAATCTCAAATAATTTTCTATAAGTCCCCAACACCATATAGCTCGGCTTGCAAGTTAAAAATCCCTTCAATTCGGCTGATCCGAATTTCCATTTAATTTTCGCGACGTCCGAATCGGATTTCCGTAAAAATCTCGGGATCTCTCAAAATTTCTCGGAGGATGAGTCGACGTCCCTAATATAACTCGTGACACCACAGAACTTTCAATTTCTGAAATCGGGTTCAAATAAGCGGTTAATTTCAATCCGGCGCTCTTTTAGCGTGACCTAGTCTACTGGGTCACTTTTAGAAATTTTTTTGGTGCAATTAACCCGTGATCGATTTATCTCGAGTCATAAAGTACATCTTCGACACACTGGCGACTCTTGGTTGTCGTGAAAATCTCGAGATTTCAAATACGGACACAAGGTACCCAAAAAGTCAAAAAATCAATTTAGTGCCGATCGGTGAGAATTTTGAAATCAAGTGGAATCACCCACATTCGATCACATATCTCAGCCAAATCGACCTATCTCGATCTCGATCGATTCGACAAAGTCCCGCAATGACCCTTGTAGATCGACACGGCCGAGCAGCCGATTCTGGTCGAATTCTCAAGTCCACATTAGATTCCTCACCGTTGCTTCCCCGCATGTATTTTCGCCAGGTTATCTCGTGATGCCAACTTCGAGAATAGCACTATTGGCACATCGACGAAAGCGCCCGATTTATTTAATCGAAAACAAATTCTCGAAAATTGTCGTCACAATTAAAGTCCCCTAAATATATTTATAAAAAGTGCAATCAAGCCCTAATTGCTTTTAAAAAAAAAAAAAAAGCTGTATTAAGCTATAAATCATGCCTTTCTTTTGAAAGAAAAATTGATATTAGAAAAATAATAAACAAGATAAATAAATAAAAAAATTTATGGTCCAATGAAGTCTCCAACTTCTTACTTAATTGAGTAAGCCAACCATGAGATTGCGAACAAAGTGCGTGTAAAGACCAACACGTGAAATTCTACACACTAGTGTAATTATACGTTATTTTTCCGCCAATGACTTACGACCATATTAAATCGTTATTAATGTATTAGAAATTTTTTCCGCGTAGGATTACTTGAACGTTGCACGCAAATATATATATATATATATATATATATATATTTTATATTTATATATATCAAAGTCAAATTTGTGTAGCCTTTGCCCCAAAAAAAAAATAAAAAATTCGTGTAACCTCTAGTCCCAATGCAAGACTTTGACCACTTTTATTAAATAGGCGGTCCATTCTAAATTGACGGACGATCATCTTGCTCCTCGCAAGAGAGGGACAAAAGAAAATGCCAAGCCACCGCCTACTCTGCATTCTCTCCCCTTCTCTCTCCCTCCTCTTCTTTTTCTTCTCCTCCGCGAGCTTCCATGGCGTCCACTCCACTTTCTCGACCATTTGCGACCCCGTTGCATCCTCGTTCCTATGCGGCAACGTCTTCATCCAATATCCATTCTGGAACAAAAGCGATGCCCCCGTGCACTGCGGATACCCAGGCCTCGGCCTCAGTTGCCCGCATGACTCCCCTCACCCCCTCCTTGGGGACGGCGCCTTCTTCGTCACCGATATCTACTACGACGACGAAACCCTAATTCTCGTCGACATGGACGTCGCCGGCCAGAGATGCCCCTGGGCCCTCCATAACCTCACGATCGGCACGCTCCCGCTCGATTACAACTCCGCCCACATCAATCTCACCTTCTTCTTCGACTGCAGCGCTCCTCCGGGGGGGCACATCCCCGCCAAAGGGGCCATCGATTGCTTGCGATCTGGTGATAAACGGTCGTATGTGTTTGTGGACATAAGCCCGGAGGCGGCAGCTGATTTCCACAAGGCATGGAGCTGCGCGGAGGAGGTGGTGGCGGTGGTGCAGCGGACGGAGGTGACGGCAGAGAACGTGGTGGAGGTGTTCGCCGGGGCGATAAGCCGGGGGTTCGTGCTTGACTGGGAGTCGGCGAAGGAGTGCAGCGCGTGCGAGCACTCCGGCGGGCGATGCGCGTTCAACCAGAATGAGGAGTTGCTGTGCTTCTGCGACGACGAGACAATTCGCACCGGCTCGTCTTGCAAAGGTAGGAACGAGGTTTGTGCCTGTTTATTTTCTGTCTTTCTTGGGAAATGGTCCACTTGCCATGCTTGCTTTTTCAACGCTCGTTACTTATTCTGCATATTTTGAAGCTTCAGCAGCTTTTAGAATTAGAAAAGTATATATTTTGGCTGGTCAATTTATCCCTTTTCAAAATTAGAATGGTAGTCACTTGTGCGCGTGTATCCCCCAGTTAGAAAGTTTAGTATAAAAATTTAAATTAATAGATTGGGAGAAATAACATGTATATAAAGAAAATGAAAAAGTAATTTAACACCCTCTCCAATAAATTAGATTAGGAACGGGGCAAAGAATTTGATTAACGAGGGACAGTACATGCGAACTAAATTGAAATGGAATCTGACTCTGATGCCATGTTCAATGTCTAATTAAAAAACTCAAAACAATATGTGGATGAAGACCGTATGTATATAAATAGAATACAAATTTTCGTAGATAAATGATGTGGGATACTTTGACACTCCGATTAAAGTAAATTTTCTCTTGAGATTGATTAACTATAAGGACTTGCATGTAACGATTGGAAGCAATAATATTTTTTTCTTTTGGCACAATTTGGAAAGTGGTTCTGTCCATTGGTTGCAACCTGGATAGAACCAGTCAAATCAATTCGAAAAAAGATGAATAGGCAAAGCTTAATAAAATTTCATCCTAATGACGGTTTAGCTGCCTCAATTTGGAAGCTCCAATTCCCTTCTGTTTTCTAGTCTAGACATGGCCCTGCATTTGCGAGAATGCAGCTAACTATGTTCTCGAGGTCCTTGTTGAAGTGTCCTCGATTGAATTGTCAAGGAGATTGGCCAAGCTCGTTCACTAGTTGAAGGCCACGTGTACGAATTGTAAAATGGGTAATAATAGTCCAAGTCGTCCTTAAGTCAAGTCTACAGCTAGCCAGCAGCTCAAGCTACTTGGCTTTGTTTCCACACGCCTTGCTCTTCTTATTTTCTTCTCAGCCTTTGTCTCAATGCGCCAAAGTCTTGGTCTTCCGTGAGGCCAAATCAAGTGGCTCTCATCGGTGCATTGAATTCAAATCATTCTCAATGCAGTATTGTTCTTATCCTCTGCATCCTCTTCATTTACATTTACCCTTCTCCTTGTTTTGCTCCAACGCCATCTCCCTTCGAATGGATCTTACCATGTTGTGCTCCTCTCTGTCCTTGTTCATCATCTTCTCCCTCCATATTCACTACCTGATGCCAACTTCTGGCGAATTCCTGCCGTTCCAAGAATGCACTCCTTTTATTTGCGGAGATCAACAAATCAGCTATCCTTTCAGGCATAATAAGCGACCGAGTTACTGTGGGTATCCGAGTTACAAGCTTGACTGTAATAGGGATAATCTGACCATTCTATCCATGAAGTCCTTGGAATATCGGGTGATCCACATGGATAGGAGCGAGCAGATCCTTAAGGTGGCAAGGATGGATTTATCGAAAGATATATGTCTTGGAACATATGTCAACACCACTTTAAACTCCAATCTCTTCAACTACACTTCCCATTACCTCGATTCTGCCTTATTCTACAATTGCAACTCACTATCAACCCTTCAACCTCATCAATTCTCTTGTCCCTTGTCTGGAAATGGCTACTTTGCTCTCAACGTGGACCCTGCAAGCCCACAACGCAAGCCATGCAGCTTCAGTGTCTTCGTCCCAGTTATACCAATTGAATTAGGGGAGAGCAAGGCTGCTAACATTAGTCTTGCTACTCTTGGAGGGATCCTGAAAAAAGGCTTTGAGATCACTTGGATTGTCAACACATCTCTGTGCGAAAATTGCACTGAATCAAAGGGAAGATGTGGGTATAACTGGACAAGGCAAGAATTCAGTTGTTTTTGCCGTGACAAAGCCTATCCAATGACCTGCCCCAAACCTTCAGGTATGTATGCTAGAGTCACGATTGCTAATTTGTGGTTTCTAATAAGCTCAAGTTGTTCAATGAGAGGGATAAGATCGCTGCGCATACTCTTTCCTTTGCTTGTTAATTGGGAAACGACCCGCTCATGCCCCTAAAAGCCTGACAATCTCATTTTGCTGGGCATGCCTGAAGTGCAGTCATCTCATCTTCGCTATGACATGGTCATGATGCAATTTAGAGTCCAAGCTGTAAAACCGTATCACCCCATTCAACAACCTTAACAGTTCGATCATTAGGCTAGTATCTTTGTACCCTTAAGATCCAATAGTTTAAATACAATGAGTGAGGATGCTCTAAATTTACCGTGAAATTTCACATCATGGAAGGGTAATTTAAATTAGATTGTGTCAGATGATAAATCAATTAACCCAAATTTTAGGTTTGCCTTGTTGTTTACTTCACGTGACATGAACTCTTGACCCATCAAATGGGCTAGACTTTTTCGCATAGAAGACTGAAACTGATCTCTGTCAAAGTCGACGGTCAGTATAGCTTCCTCTATTATACTGAAGAGGTTTTAACCACATCCATCTCTTTCACATTTCAGTCCACGGTCAGAATAGCCCCTCTGAACACTAAACCCCTCATTCCACATGATATTCTCCACCCTTGAGAGCTTGAACTTGCTCAAATGGGTGACGCCACTATTCTTCTCTCCTCCACTTCACACTCCATCCTAGTCTTCGTCCTCGTCAGCCTCATCATTCCACAAGTTCTTTTGTACGAGGGAGACGACAATGTCCACTAAACCGACTGCCACCGCTCTTTTAATTGTGGAATCGTTGCAAATATAACTTATTCTTTCTAGGGAGGCTGCCCACCCCAATTCTGTGCAAGGTCGAGTGCTATGAGGATAACTACCTATCTTTGAGTACCAAGAGCAGAAGTCTTATTTTCAATACTTAAAGCCTAAGCGATTTATGGACCTGAGCAAATTCTGTCGTGAAAAAGATGGCAAGCTTATTGCTTCCCAGCTAAAGATCCAATGTGGATCATCATCATTGTAACTCACGAAAGATGGGCCCGATTCAGATCGGCCAAGGAATCTTGGGCCTTTGGGATCCACTGATATTAACCTGGTCTGCTTCTTTGGGCTGATGATGCGTCGATATCATCAGTCAAATCAATTCAAAAAAGATGGCAAAGCTTAAGAGAAACTAGTCTAGATAACAATTTAACCGCCTTAGTTCCGAGGCTCCAATACCCTTCTGTTTTCTAGTCCAGGCGATGGCCCTGCATCCATCTAGAACGCTGCTAACTATGTTCTTGAGATCCTTATTGAATTGTCCTCGATGAATTGTCTACGAGATTGGCAAAGCTTGTTGATTAATTGGGGCTGCGCCTGCGTGTGGGAATTGGGAAATGGGGAATACTATTCCAAGTCCTCCTCAAATCAAGTTCACAATTAGCCAGCAACTCAAGCTATTTGGCTTTGGTTCCACGTGCCTTGTTCTCCTTCTTTTCTTCTCAGCTTTTGTCTCCCCGCGCCAAAGTCTCGGTCTTCGGGAGGCCAAATCAAGTGATTCTCGTTAGTGCACTGAAGCCGTTCCCAAAAGCAGCATTATTCTTTATCCTCTGCATCCTCTTCCTTTATATGTATCCTCCTTGCTTTGCTCCAACACCATCTCCCTCCAGATGGATCTTACCATGCCGTGTTCCTCTCTCTCCTTGCTTTTCTTCATCATCTCCCTCCATATTCACTTCCCTATTCCAGCTTCCGGTTACTTCAAGCGGTTCCACATGTACTCTCCTTCTAATTGCCGAGGTCAAGAAATCAGCTATCCTTTCAGGCATAAAGAGCAACAAAGTTACTGTGGATATCCTCGATATGAGCTCAGCTGTGACAAACATTACCCGACCCTATCCATGGAGTCCCTGGAATATCGGGTAATCCAGATGAATATGAGCGCATAGATCCTTGAGACGGCAAGGATGGATTTATGGGAAGACATGTGTCGTCAAACATATAATGAAACCACTTTAAACTTGAATCTCTTCAACTACACTTGCAATGACCTCAATTTCACCATATTCCACTGCGACTCATGGTCGACCCCTCTACTTTATCAGTTTTCTTGTCCTGGTCAATATAGCGACTTTTATTTCGGTTTGGACCTTGCAAACCAACTGCCTAAGTCATGCAGTTACAATGTTTGTGTCCCGATTTCAAAAAGCGCAGCTTAAGCTCTACCATCACCTTGCGCGGGCAAGGATGATAGGGGTGCTATTAGTGAGGTCCTGAAGAAAGGCTTTGAGATCACCTGGATTATCAATACATCATCGTGTGAAAACTGCAATAAATCGGGAGAAGATGCGGGTATGGCTGGACAAGGCAGAAATTCAATTGTTTTTGCCCTGATGGAGTCCAATCAACGACTTGCGGCAAACAGGGCATTTACACTTACTCTCACCTAATGTGTGGTTCTCAATTAGCTATTGTTCTTCCATGGGAGGGATCGCTGGGTTTGCTTGTTATTTGGAAAACAACCCACTCATGCCCCTGAAAGGCTAACAATCTGATTTTGCTGGGCACGTCCTTCCCTTTAATATTTAATGAAGTGCAATCATCTCATCCTCGCTACAGTATGATCATATTACAATTTAGGCTCCCGAGTCCTAAAACTTTATCAGCTCATTCTTAACAACCTTTCTTGCCTCAACTGTTGGATCATTAGGTTGGTATATGCGAACCTACTAGATCCAACGGTTTAAATACAGTGGGCAAAGATGCTCTGAGCTTAACATAAAATTTCACATCATGGACAAGTATTTTGAATCAGACGTTAGCCGATGAGTCAAGTAACGAAAATTTAAGTTTGACTTGTTCTTTACTTCACAGGACACGAACTTGACCCCTCAAAGGGCTAGACTTTTTCAGTAAAAACCTAGAAGAAAGTTTTCACCTTCGATTATAACATGGGGAGAAATCCGGAGAAAATTGCTTTGCATGTTTCTGGACCGCATCTTCCCCATCACCTCCTCCGCTAGACCCAATTTTAACGTTCGATTGCCATCTTTTTTGATTTCCCCCCTCCACGTCCCTTCATATGTACCCCTCCTTGTTTTGCTCCAACACTGTCTCCCTTCGGATGGATCTTACCACGCCATGTTCCTCTCTCTCCTTGCTCTTCTTCATCGCCCTCCAAATTCACTTCCCCGTGCGAGCTTCCGGCTCCTTCCAGCCATTCCTAGAGTGCGCTCCTTTTGTTTGTAATAATATACAAATCAGCTATCCTTTCAGGCATGTAGAGCGACCAAGATATTGTGGGTATCCAGGCTACGAGCTTGACTATGACGGATATAACCCAATTCTGTCCATGGTGTCTCAGAAATATCGAGTGATCCATATGGATGGGAGTGCACAGATCCTTGTGGTGGCGAGGTCAGATTTATCAGATAGTATATGTCTTGAAACATATAACGAAACCACTTTAGACTTGAATCTCTTCAACTACACTTCCAATAACCTCAATTCCACCTTAATTTACAATTGCAACTCATTGCCAACCCTTCCATCTTATTATTGGTTCTCTTGTCCCGAGTCTCAATTTGGCTACTTTGTTCTCGGTGTAAACCTATCAAACCCACTGCCCAAGCCATGCAGTTCCATTGTTCATGTCTCGATTTCAAAAAGTGAACCTATAGGTTTACCACCACCTTCGGCGGGCATTGACGTTGGTGATAATATTAGCGACATTCTCAATAAAGGTTTTGAGATCACCTGGATTGCCAACACATCGCTGTGCGAAGATTGCGCTATATCAGGGGGAATGTGCGGGTATAATTGGACAAGGCAAGAATTCAATTGTTTTTGCCTTGATGCAGCCTATCCGACGACTTGCCACAGAACGCCAATACCGGCAAGCATCCCTTCAATGCCGCTGGTGCCGGCAATCGTCCCTTCAAGTAAGTATGCTTTCTCCCATCTAACATGTGGTTTTCAATTAGTTAAAAGTTGTTCAATGAGAAGAATTGCTGGGCATGTTCTTCCCTCAAACGAAGTGCAGTCATCCTCGCTATGACATGCATGATTGTGTTACAATTTAGACTTTTAAGTCCTAAAACTTTAACATTCTATTCTCAAAAAGCTTCCTCGCCTTAACTGTTGGGTCATTAGGTCGGTATCTACAAACCCATGAGATCTGACGTTTCAAATGCAACAAGCGAAGATGCTTCAAGTTTATTGTAAAATCTCACATCATAGACAAGTAATTTAAATCAGAATGCATTAACTGATAAGTCAATCAACCTAAAATTTAGGTTTGACTTGTTCTTTACTTTTCCACAGCATGAACTCTTAACCCCGCAAATGGGCTAGACTTTTTCCACAGCGAGAACCTTGAAAAAAGGTTTCACTTCTCAATTTCGACTACATAGGAAGAAGTTCGGGGGAAATTGCTTCGCATGTTTCCTGGCCACTGTCTTCCTCGTCACTTCCACCCCCACACCCAGTTTCGACGTTCGATAGCCATTCTTTCTTTTTATTCCCCTCCTTCACGAAATATCATAAGACTGAAACTGATGTCAGTCAAAGTCCATGCTCAGAATAGCATTCAGTCCAAAGAAAGTAAGTAAATAAAAAAAGAATTTCTCCATCCTCAGCTTGCCCCTTTGAACTCCAAACCCTCATTCCACACGATATTCTCCATCCATGAGAGCATGAACTTACTCAAATGGGTGATGCAGTCACTCTCCTTCTCTCCTTCCCTTCACACTCCATCCTCGTCTTCATCCTCGTCGTCCTCATTGTTTCGCAAGTTCTTTTATGCGAGGGAGACGATGGTGTCCACTATATTGACTGCCGCCGATCAAGTCTTATTTTCAGTACTTGAGGCCTGAGCAATCTCTGTCGTGAAAAAGATGGCAAGCTATTGCTTCCTAACTAAAGATCCAATGTGGGTCATCATCATCGTAAATCACAAGAGACGGGCTCGATTCAGCTTGGCTGAGGAGTCGTGGCCCTTTTTGACCTGGTGATTTTACCGAAGTCACACTTTGGGCTGATGATATGTCCATATCACCAGTCAAATCAGTTCAAAAAAGATAACTAGGCAAAGTAAAGAGAAACTCGTCCAGAGGAAGTTTAGCCGCCTCAGTTCTGAGGCTCCAATCCCTACTGTTCTCTAGTCTAGGTGATGGCCATGCTTCTGTCTAGAACGCTGCAAACGACGTTCGTGAGGTCCTTATTGAAGTTTCCTCACAGTGAACTGTGAAGGAGATTGGCAAAGCTCGTTGATTAGTCGAGGGCTGCGTGTAGGAATTGTAAAATGGGGAATATTGGTCCAAGTCGTCCCAAGTCAAGTTTACAATTGGCCGACAGCTCAAGTTACTTGGCTTTGTTTCCACGTGTCTTGTTCTCCTTCTTTTCCTCTCAGCTTTTGTCTCCCCGCGCCAAAGTCTTGGTCTTCGGGAGGCCAAATCATGTGACTCGTTGGTGCACTGGGGTCAAGTCATTCCCAAAAGCAGCATTATTCTTTGTCCTCTGCATCCTCTTATATGCACCCTCCTTGTTTTGCTCCAACACCATCTCCCTCCACATGGATCTTACCATGCCGTGTTCCTCTTTCCTTGCTTTTCTTCATCATCTCCCTCCATATTCACTTCCCTATACCAGCTTCCGGCTACTTCAAGCGGTTCCATGAGTACGCTCCTTCTAATTGCGGAGGTCAAGAAATCAGCTATTTTTTTCGGGCATAAAGAGCAACAATGTTACTGTGGATATCAAGGATATGAGCTCGGCTGTGACAAACATTACCCGACCCTGTCCATGGAGTCCCTGGAATATTGGGTAATCCAGATGAATATGAGTGCACAGATCCTTGAGATGGCAAGGATGGATTTATCGGAAGACATATGTCGTCAAACATATAATGAAACCAATTTAGACTTGAACCTCTTCAACTACACTTCCAATGACCTCAATTTGACCGTACTCTTCTTCCTCATCTCCCTCCAAATTCACTTCCTGGTGCCAGGCTTCCAGCACATTCTTGCTGTTCCAAGAGTGCGCTCCTTCTAAATGCGGAGGTCAAGAAATCACCTATCCTTTCGGGCATAATAAGCGACCGAGATATTGTGGGCATCAAGACCACGAGCTTGACTGTGACGGAGATAAACTAACCCTGTCCATGGAGTCCCTGAAATATCGAGTCATCTACATGAATACCAGCACACAGATCCTTGTGGTGGCAAGATTGGATTTATCATAAGATATATGTCTTGAAACATATAATGAAACCACTTTAGACTTGAATCTCTTCAACTACACTTCCAATAACCTCAATTCCACCTTACCCTTCGATTGCAACTCATGGCCAAACCCTCCATGGCCGACCTCTCCGCCTTATCGGTTCTCTTGTCCCAAGTCTCAAGATGGCTACTTTGTTCCCACGGTCGACCTTCCAAAGCCACCGCTCAACACTTGCGGTTCCATTATTCATGTCCCGACTTCAAAAAGTGAACCTCTAGGTTTTCCACCACCTTCAATTGACCGCAACAATAATCCTACTATTAGTGAGATCCTCAACAAAGGCTTTGAGATCACCTAGATTCTCAACACCTCACAGTGCGAAAGTTCCAATAATTTTGGGGGAAGATGCGGGTATGGCTGGGCAGGGCACGAATTCAATACGAATTCAATTGTTTTTGCCCTGACGGAGTCTATTCAATGACTTGCGGCCGACATGGTATCTATGCTTACTCTCCCCTAACTCGTAAATTTTAATTAGTTAATGTTCTTCCATGGGAGGGATTGCTGGGTTTGATTATTATTTGGAAAAACGACCCTCTCATGCCCTTTAAAACCTGACAATCTTATTTGGCAGGGGCATGCCCTCTCTTAGATATGATGAAGCGCAGTCATCTCATTCTCGCTATGACGTAATCATATCACAATTTAGACTCAACTCCTAAAATTTTTTCACCTCATTCTCAGCAACCTTCCTTGCCTTAATTGTTAGATCATTAGGTTGGTATCTACAAACCCGCAGGATCCAACGGTGTAAATACAACAAGCGAACATGCTCCAAGTTTAGTGTAATATTTCATATCATGGACCCGTAATTTAAATTGGAATGCGTTTACCCGTTGAGTCAATTAACCTAAAATTTAAATTTGACTTGTTCTTTACTTTCCACAACATGAACTCTTGACCCCTCAAATGGGCTAGGCTTTTCCACAGTGAGAACCTTGAAAAAAAGGTTTCACTTTTCAATTTCAACTACATAGAAAGTACTCGGAGAAAATTGCTTCGCATGTTTCTTGGCTGCTGTCTTCCTCATCACTTCCACCCTCATACACCAGTTTCAACGTTCGATAGCCATCCATTTGATTTCCCTCCTCCACGAAATTTCAGAAGACTGAAACTGATCTCGGTCAAAGTCGACAGTCAGAACAATTTTATATATTATACTGAGGAAGATTTAACGACATTCATCTCTCACACACTTCGGTCCAGAGAAATTTTATATATTATACTGAGGAAGATTTAACGACATTCATCTCTCACACACTTCGGTCCAGAGAAAGTGAATACAAAAAGAATTTCTCCATCCTCAGCTTGCCCCTCTAAACTCTAAACTTCGTTCCACAATTTATTGTCATCCCATGAGTGCATGAACATACTCAAATGTGTGACGCAGCCACTCTCCCACTCTCCTCCCCTTCACGCTCCATCCTTGTCTTCATCCTCATCGTCCTCGTCATCTCACAAGTTCTTTAACGCGAGGGAGATGACGATGTCCACTATACCAAATGCCACCACTCTTTTAATTGCGGAATCGTCGCAAATATTACTTATCTTTTCTGGGGAAGCGGCCGACCCCAATTCTGTGGACTTCCAGCATTTAGGGTCGAGTGCTATGAGGACGAATACCCTATCTTTGAGCACCAAGAGCAGAAGTATCGAGTCCTCAGGATTGGTCAACATCTTCGTACCATGACAATCACTAGGATGGATCTGATGGAGGGTACGTGCTTGCACGAGTTTGGGAATACTAGCATGATGGATTCCACTCTCTTCCATATGACCCCAGCCGTTAAGAGCCTCAGCATCTTCTACGGATGTTGGGGCACGTGAAAGAACATAAGCAACGAGTTCGAGTGCTTCTTTGATGTCTTCAGGAAGTCCGCTTTCTTCATAGATGACATCTTCTTGGACAGAGAGTTCCCTCTGCTCATCACCAGTTGCGTCACGAGCATCAAGGTTCCTGTTCTTCAGAGTGCGCTCGATCTAGAAAGAGGCAATATTAGCTTGCAGGAAGCTCTGAATCAAGGGTTTGATACTCAGGATATTGACCATCCTGAGTGCCCGATTTGTGCTTCTTCTGGCGGGTTTTTCTTCATCGTCTAGTTTCACGTGTTATTGCCGTGACAAACCCCACGCTCGCACCTGCAATGACCCTGCTATGTTCTTTTGGTAGCATACCCAGGTGATCATTCTTAACTTCATTTGGCAGGTTCTTGTTTATATCGGCGCATGAGATTCTATTATCGACTGTGTAGATTATGCACAAAATCATTAAACCTTGAGCTTCTGCAGAGTTAGTTTCACTTAGTACCTCAAAGATCATATGGCCAATGGACACTGAGAATTTGTCCAGAGAAAACTTGATTCGTTTGAATGTGATCCACTTGTTTCTTTTGTTGGAAATTCGATGGTGCTATATTTGTTTTGTCTTCCTCCGTCCAAGAATATCATGTGACAAGAATGACTTTTTTATGACTTCGCTTTTGGGGGAACCAAGCAAGAAAAAATTTCCAGTTAGCTACTGCTTGGCCATAAAGTCTTCATGAGAGAGACTCGTTTTCGTTGACTAGTCGCGAAGATTTGTATAATGGGAGGTTTGTTCCTAATTGTAATTTAGAGGTCCCTTTGACTCATTTTCGCTGCCTCACTTGGTATATGCTTCTAGGTTGCACATGACCGTGATAGGAGTTAGGACTAATTCAAACCAACTCCATTTGATGTTTCTGCAAATGTTTTCCAGTCTCTGCTACCTGTTTCTCCTATCCTCTGGAATCCTCTGCCTCCTTCCGGTCCAAATGAATCACCAAAACTTCATTTGTGTAGCAAACTGTCGCCAATTGGTCCTTATCATGGTCACCAACTTAGTCTATCTGGCTCTGTCGGATGGGGCACAATACGAGGCCTGCATGCCTAGGAACTGCATATATCTGCCGAAAATCAGCTAACCTTTAAGGATTATGGTGAACAAGAGTCCTACTGGGGCTATCCGAATTTCAAGATTACTCGTAAAGAGACATACCCTGTCCTGATTTTCTTGGATGAGGAATTCGTTATCAAGTATATTTTCTATGCGAAGAATTCGTTCCTCCTGGTTAATGTCCCTGTGTAGCAGGAACCCTGTGATGCTCTGCCGCGTAATATCAGCCTCGAAAGGACTCCTTTCAATCTCAGTTCTACTAGTGCCGATCTGTTCTTCTACTATAAATGCACCTCGCAGCCAACAAGTTTTTACATATCCAGTGGACTATGCTGGCAACTCCACCTACCATTCTTTTGTTTTTTTCCCCGAGGAAGCATTGCAGGAAATGAATTACCATTCTGTCGTCAGCTCCTGCTATTCTGCAATTAGCATTCCTGTTCACATTAATGCCGATTTCACTAGCTTGAAGAAGGGTTCCTATTGTTTGGACTGCAATAAAATGGTTTAAATAAATTGAGTGAAGATGCTCCGACTTCACTGTAAAATTTTGCAAATGTTGGGTTAAAACTACTGGTTTCTTCTTGGGCTTTTATTATGACCACAACCAAATGATCATTTGGGTAGTTGAAATATATTATTGATAGAGGTGAACTGCGCACTTAATTAAATCTAGAGGTGTTAAATGGGTTGTGCAACCCATTTATTGACCCATTTATGGTTAAATGGGTCCTTAATGGGTTGAGCGTTATTTCCTAAAACACCCATAATGAGTTTTAATGGGTCAAGATTAAAATATATGGGTTATAAATGGGTCAGCTCTCTGACCCATTTAAGACCCATTTATCAACCCATTAAAAAGGAACCCATTTATTTTAACTCAAAACCTCACCATCTCTCTATAGTCTCCTCTCTTTTTAACTTTACAATTTTTTTTTATAAAAACCGAAAATATAATTATTTTTTATTTTAATTTTTTTTCTTTCTTCTTCCTTCGGTCGCCGGCACAACGATGGTCGGCAATCGACTAGGCGAGCCTCAAGCTTGCCCGGCGTCGGGTGAGCTCAAGCTCGCCGGATCGCGGCCGCGAGCTCGTCGATGTTAGCGAGCCGAGCGAGCTCGAGGCTCGCTTTTGTGGCCAGCCGCCGGGCCAAAGAAGAAGAAGAACAAAAAGAAAAAGAAAAAGAAAAATTATAATAAAAATAAAATAATAAAAATTTTAATTTAAAAAATAAAAATAATTAAAAATTTATTTTTTAAAAATAAAAATAATTAAAATTCAATTTTTAAAATTATAAAAAATTTCCATTAAATTTGTGTTGTATAAAACTATTTTGGTTTATATATATAATTTTTTTAAAAAATTATAAAAAATTGAAAAATTATTGATTGGATTTGTATTGTTTGGAAGTTTTTTAGTAATATAATCTTTAAAAAAAAAACATAAGAATAAGTTTTCCTAAATTTAGTTAAATATGAAAATATTTTATTAATATGGGTTGGGTCGGGTATGGATCAAAAAATTTACATTAAACATAAATGGGTCATAAATGGGTTAATGGGTCAATTTAGGTCGACCCATTAATGACCCGACCCAAATCCGACCCGACCCACCCGTTTAACAACTCTAATTAAATCTTTGCACAATCAATGAAAATTTTGTTCACGATGATAGTGGGGAAAAAAGTACTGAATGTTTTTACGGTTATTTTATTACTGTATCATTTATACGTGCTGTGGATACTGTCCTTAGGCTTTTCCAATTTCTTCGCCTTAGCTTAGACTGCGGACTCGCTTACTGCTGCAAACAAAACTCTCCAATCTGTTGGGTCCCAAGACATCTCATAGGAACCTCATATTTTGATGTTTCTATCTTTCTGCCATAGTTTGATGTTTGTATCTTTCTGCAATAGTTTGCTAGTTATCAATTGGGTGTTCATTCTTGCCTGAACATGAGGTGCCCACTTGTTTTATCTGTGGGACGACTTCTAATCAAACCTGTAGGTCCGATTGGAGGCTAAAAGAGTCGAGACATGTCCAGAATATTCCGCCCATTCGATACACAGAAAGCTTTATCTGTGTTCGTCTCTGATACCACATTGTCAATCATATTGCAGCGTGTTTGCTACTTCTAAACCAGCTAACTTTTTTTGCTGTCTTCCTGTTCATCCCCTGATAGCTCTAGAATTAAGGATTTTAGCTAATGTCTATACTTGTTAGTCAATCAGGCACAGATCCATTTGCATGTGTTTCCAATTACTCTGGTAAAAATGTCACTAATCGATCCAAACTGGTGAATCTATAATATTTTCACTCGATTGGGGTTGGGGTTTCTTACTTGAAACAGAATGATCTATTACCTCATGATGTGCCTGATCTTTATTTCTCTTAGACACTTTGAAGTTATCAGTTTGCAATTTGTTAACACATTTTTCACTCTTGATGACTATTGTCTCAGGAAAACAAAAGGTTGGACTGAAAATTGGAATAGGTAATTATTTCATGACTTTCTCTTCCGCTTCTCTACATTCTCCTCCGCAATTTGTTGTGACTTTTTGGCAGTAATCTTGCATCGTTGCTCAATGGAATCAATATTTCCAAAATATCCTAGAAGCCTTGAAGAAGTGAGATTGCTGTTAAAAAATATTCTCCATTTTTTCAGGAATGGCTGCATCGGGAGCTGGAATTGGGATCACCCTTATTTTAATGCTTTCCTTCAGGAAGAAATCAGTGATCATAATTATTATAGCTTTGATAAAGCAAAGGAGCGAAAAATTCGATGGCGAAATGAAGATTCAAGGACTCGTCTCTTTGAGAAGATATACCTACAAAGACATCAAGAGGATGACCAACTCTTTCAAAGAAAAGTTAGGTGAGGGAAGCTATGGTTGCGTGTATAAAGGCAAGCTTCGAGATGATCAATTTGTGGCAGTAAAGCTTCTAAAGAAGCTAAAAGGCAATGCTGAAGAATTTTTCAATGAAGTTGCAAGCATAAGTAGGACTTCTCATATCAATGTTGTTAATCTCTTGGGGTTTTGTTTTGAAGGAAGCAAAAGAGCTTTGGTTTATGAGTTCATGCCCAATGGATCTCTCGAAAAATTCATATTCAACAAGAGTAACACTTTGGAGGTAGATCAGCAATTGAGTTGGGACACATTGTACCAGATTTCGCTTGGCATAGCTCACGGGCTAGAGTACTTGCATAGAGGATGTAATACAAGGATCCTGCACTTCGACATAAAGCCTCACAACATTCTTCTTGATGCAAACTATTGTCCCAAGATTTCTGACTTTGGTCTTGCCAAAATATGCCCAAGAGAAGAGAGCATCATGTCATTGCTTGGTGCCCGAGGCACCGCTATAGGATACATTGCTCCAGCTAGTCATAAGGAACATCGGAGGGGTTTCTCACAAATCAGATGTCTATAGTTATGGCATGATGGTTCTAGAGATGGTTGGCAAGAGGAAAAATGTAGAAGTCACGGTAGATCATACGAGTGAAATATACTTTCCTCATTGGGTCCACCGACGCTTGGAGCTCCGAGAAGAGCTTGGCCTACATGGGATCACGAATGAGGAGGATGAAGGAATTGCGAAGAAGATGATTGTAATAGGTTTATGGTGCATTCAGATTGATCCGAGAGCTCGACCATCGATGACCGGAGTTGTGGAGATGCTAAAAGGTGGTGTTGAGACCTTACAAATTCCTCCCAAACCATCCTTGTCATCACTCTCAAGATCACCCGAGGCTTGTCCATGTGAAAGTTCGTCTATGCCAGAGAGAAATGACTCGGGACAATTCAATATCAATTACATCAGACTGACATAGTTTGTAATAGGGTATTTACAGGGCTCAACATATCTACTGCTTCGACCTGGACCCGCATATACTTCAAGTGCCTTTTAGCAGAGACGTCCACGACTTCTTTTAGAATATATATTTGAGCCCTTCCTTTTGCATATATTCAAAAGAAGCGCCTTCTCATCGTGTACGTAATATAATGAAAATACAAGAAGTCAAACCGGTCAAAGAGGTCCTTCTCCAACGGAAAAGAAAATCAACATCCACCACCCCAAGAACCAGATTTGATTCGGATTAAAAAAAACGCATTTAGATTTTGAAAAAAATCAATAAATCCTCCAAATGGATCAGATTCCGTACATGACTTAAATCGGAGACATAATTTATTGCGTCAATGCACGGTGCCGGCAGTCCAAATTTCGAAATTCAATGCCTTCATGTATATCATATGTATATATGTATTTGGTGTGATGTTTAGACCTTTTTTCTCTAGCAGTTTCCCAGGATTATTGTTCCGTAAATATTATAATCGAAATTTTTAGAAAATGAAAATACTACAACCTTATAGCTCTTGATTACATATTAAATTTTGCTCGCAATGATTTGAGATCATTAATCTCTTAATCGTAGCCACGTATATTGTTGACACCTAATTTTTTCTCAAATAGATACTAAAAAAAAACCTGCCTTTCCTTCCTTTCCCCATGGGCTCCGGCCCCGACCCCTTCTTTTCCTTCTTCTCTTCCAAGCCCGGCCCATCCTTTCCCTCCACGCATAAGCCCCCCTCTCCTCCTCTTTCCTATTTTCCTTACGCATTCTGCTACGGTGAAGAGGAAGGACGCTGGGTACGAGCAAAGGAGACGACAGAGGCAGAGGAGGCAGGGGGGAGCATTCGACTGGAGTTGGTGGTCGGGGATCAGGCCAGCAGAGACAGCCGGGTAGGTTGAAACGGAGATGGGAGCGGGGGAGACAGAGAGGGGGATAGGAGACCGGGATAGAGAGAGAGGAGATTCGAGAGAGGGAAAGAGAGTCCGAGGGAAAGGAACTAAGAGAACGACTGAGAGTGAGAAGGAATTCTCCGGTCGCATGGCCACGCTGGAGTCACGTTCGATGATGTCAGAAGATGTAGAGAAGCGAAGAACAGACAGAAGGAAAAAGAGATTGTAGAGGTTTTGGGAATTTTCTGTATATTCTCTATGTTCCATTCAATGTACATTACACCGTAAT